>CAUJRU010000041.1:0-1200000 GCA_963277665.1 Viscum album | reverse complement strand
TTTACACCTCAAAAAATGACTCATGGATCATTTTACTAAAGTATAAAAATAATCCTAATGCATTTGCTTAGTTTTCCATATGTCACTTATGTTGTTTTCTAAAGTTAATATCAATTTCAAACTGATATCAAACACTTTTATCCATACCGGTCACACTGTGCGTCGGATTGAGGTAAGGTGGATTTGTACACATCACAAATGACTCATGGATGATGGTACTAAAGTATCAAAACAATCCAAATGCGTTTGATCGGTTTTCCGTATGTCACTTGTGTTGTTTTCTAAAGTTAATGTCAATTTCAAACTGATATCTGACATTTTTAGCCATACCGGTCACGCCATGCATCGGATTGAGGTGTGGTTGATTTTTACACATCACAAATGACTCATGTATCGTTTTCTTAAAGTATCAAAACAATATGAATGCATTTTCCTTGTTTTCCGTATGTCACTTGTGTTGTTTTCTAAAGTTAATGTCAATTTCAAACTGATATCAGACACTTTTAGCCATACCGGTCACACCATGCGTCAGATTGAGGTGCGGTCAATTCGTACACCTCAAAAATGACTCATGGATTGTTTTACTAATGTATCAAAACAATCATAATGAGTTTTATTAGTTTTCGGTATGTCACTTGTGTTGTTTTCTAAAGTTAATGTCAATTTCGAACTAATATCAGACACTTTTAGCCGTACCGGTCACACCGTGCATCGGATTGAGATACGGTTGATTCATACACGTCACAGATGACTCATGGATCGTTGTACTAAAGTATCAAAACAATCCGAATGCATTTTCTTGGTTTTCCGTATGACATTTGTGTGGTTTTCTAAAGTTAATGTCAATTTCAAACTGATATCAGACACTTTTATCCATAACGATCACATTGTGTGTCGGATTGAGGTGTGGTTGACTCTTACACTTCACAAATTACTCATGGATCATTTTACTAATGTATAAAAACAATCTGAATGTGTTTTCTTAGTTTTTTCGTATGCCACTTGTGTTGTTTACTAAATTTAATGTCAATTTGAAACTAATATCAGAAACTTGTAGCCATACCGGTCACATTGTGCGTCATATTGAGGTTTGATTGATTCTTACACTTCAAAAATGACTCATGGATCGTTTTCCTAAAGTATAAAAACAATCTGAATGCATTTGCTCGGTTTTCCATATATTAGTAGTTCACAAGAGTCTCTCATTAAGTTATTCTTTACTAGAAACTCAAATCATTTCTAAAACCAATTTTCATAATCTAAGGATATGAAACATAAGAAAGGGTGATAATAGATGCTCAATAAGTGTAAAAAAAGGAGATATCAATTATCATATAAAGATAACATAAGTAGTAGGAATTCACCTTCATTGTCCTATTTGTTTACATTCTTCCACCAGGTACGCTGCCCATTCATTTCTAAACACATCTATATCATCTTGTGAATAAGATTTTTTGAGACAATCAAAGTAGTACTAAAAAAATATAAATACACAAAGAATTAATAAATATTTTAAATGAACTAGTAATTATTTTCAAAAAAACCTCTTCTGGGATGCTAGTTTGTTCATGAAATATGATCTCTTTCATAAATTTACAAATAAAATAACCGCAGTCCTTTCCGTTTGTTTGTTTTAGACACTGTAGAAACATCAAGAAAAATAATTAATCTGTTTTGATATGTATTTGGATAGTGAAATATAATTATATATACCCTGATACTTGTCCATTTGTAGATCTCGTGCGCCTTGTCGTCCTTAGGCCCTGGATTCATTCCAGCCTTTAGACGATATTCATACACTGCCCTATCATAATAGAATCATCATTAAAAGATAATATAAATTATATAACCAGATATTTATTTCTAAAATGTTGGATCTAGTGTATTACAAATTGAAAATCGCCATCATGTGTGGTCGATTTGTTGGATATCCATGTAGTGAATCAAGAAAATAAATCTTTGGAGTATCCAAATTGACTGCAATGAGCATCCAATACTGCCTAAAAACAAAAAAAGGAATAAATAATGATATAAATGAAAATATAATTGATATGATTAAAATGTAGAGTCTTACCCCTAAAACTGTGGTATTAAAAAGAGCCTGTCAGTCATAATTTTTGCATTGAAATGTTCTGAGCAGGTTTGCCATTAATTCGGCCTGAAAATCAGAATCTATTTATTTTTGTTGTGTAGACATGGTGTGAGGACTAACGAGTCCAAATTTTTATTCACGGCCAAATAAATTTAATTGTTTTTCATATATATTCATGTGAAAAATATGAAATGTATTTAGCCATAATTATCATAGTATTTCAGCTTCTGTAAAATCAAATCATGAAAACATACCTCATGTATACATTTATAACTAAGGCGCCTAGCCAGTCGTATGTGATGATTTCAGCTACATCGTCATCACTAACGAAATCTATTGTTTCCTCTCCATACATATCTTTTTTTCCAGGTCTATAAATTTTCTGCATATAGCTTTGAAGAAGAAACACAATTTTGTTAATGTATGGCGGACATTCTTGGGCAGAATGCAATGTAAAGCAATAGGAATGAGATTTTTCATCAAAACATGGAAGTCATGTGATTTCAGACCATTTAACTTCAAATCACTCATTGACACGAGGTTCTTGATATTTGAAGAATACCCCTCTAGAACCTTTATTTCATTCAAGAAGTTTCAAAACTGATATCTCTCCTTCCTGGAAAGAGTGTAAGCAGCAGGTGGAAGAAATGTTCGTTTTTCACCCTTCACTGGTGCCAACTCTTCTCGTATTCTCATCTCAACCATGTCCAACCTAGCCTTAATTACATATTTTGTTTTTCCAGGTGTATTTAGCAACATGCCAATGACACTATCAAATATATTTTTTTCTACATGCATAACATCAAGAAAATATATGACATATAGAAAATTCCATAATGGTAATTCAAAAAAAAACTGATCTCTTTTTCCAACTAATTTTTGTAAGGTTTTTCGAAGCCGGTTTACCAAAAGTAGTATCCACTTTTTTAAATTTCTCAAACAATTGGTCTCTTTTTAGTGGATATGGTGTTGTACGTTCTTCTAAACTTCCATCGAATGATGTCTTCCAATATCGGTACTTATGTCGTCGGGGTAGAAATATGTGATGTCCTAGAAACATAGTTTTCAATGAATGTTTCAACCTAATTGATTGTATACCTTGTTCACAAATGGGACACCCTTGAGTTCCTTTAATGCTATATTCTAACAAATTTCCATAAGCAGGGAATTCATTTATCGTCCCATACAACATGGGTCTCAAAGTGAAATCTTCTTTTTTGTAAGCATCATACAACGTAAAACCGGAATCCCACAATAACTTCAAATCATCAATCAATGGAGCTAAATAAATATCAATATCATTACTCGGTTGTTTTGGTCCTGATATAAGCATAGATAACATAATGTATTTTCATTTCATGCATAACCACAGTGGTAAGTTATAATTTACCAACATAACCGGCCATTTACTATGACTATTGCTTTGAAAACAAAAAGGATTCACTCCATCTGTAGATAACACAAGACGAAGGTTTCTCAACTCATTTCCAAATTCAAGATACTCATGATCAATTCTCTTCTACTGAGGAGAGTCTGCTGGGTGACATAGTATCCCATCTTTAATTCTTATATCTGCATGACATGCCAATTAGCCTGAATTCTCCTCACTTCCATATAGCCGCCTAATCCTTGGAATGATTGGAAAGTACCATACAACTTTAGTAGGACTGGATTCATCTTTCTTGTATCGAGAATCACCACACTTTGGGAATTCTTTATGTGATTTGTGGCCCTTGCGAAATAGTATACAATCATTCGGGAGGTGTGTATTCTTTCAGAGATCATACCCATCGAGCGTAGCATTCATTTGGCGTCGTATGTTTGGCTCAGGAGCTCATCATCTTCTGGGAGAATGTCATTCAGGAGAGTAAGTAGTTTCGTAAAACTGGCGTCACTCCACCTGTTGTCTACTTTCAAATTATACAGCTTCAGTATGGATGATAGTGTTGTATATTTAGTGCAACCAGCATACAATGGCGTCTTTTCACAACTTTTTAACTTCTCAAACAATTTTGGGCAATCAAAAAGTTCATCTTCGACGGTCCTTGTCATTTACTCAATACGATCATCATCATCATTCAAATCTGTAATCACATCCTCCATACGGTCATCTTCATTTTTTATACTTGTAATCATATTAGATGATCCATAAAATGCAGTGTTATCCCAGCCACTACCTACATTCATTATTTCCCCTTGTTTATTCCAAAATGTATAACTCTGATCTATTTTGTGACAGATTAAGTGTTCTTCTAACTCCTCTGGACTAATTTGTTTTGAATAACAACAGCGTAAACACGTACAAAGGATTTGAGAAGGGTCATATGCATGATCTTTTGCAAACTTGATATACACTTTCATGCCTTCTTCATACTCTTTTCTCAACCAATTGGCATTCATCCATTCTTTATTTATATTCATTCTATTTGAAATCCAAAGGATGGGTATATAGGTTAGGGGAGAAGGAATATGAGTATAATTTAGATAAAAAATATATACTTCAAAAATGGTGGGGGACGTGCTCATTAATAGAAAATCTTGGGTGGTTCTTGGGATTCATCCATTCTCTTCCTCTCTTCGATACCCCCTGACGAGGGGTGGTTCTTAGGAGTTTATTATAGTGCGTTATTCAGTTATTCCCTCATACTTCCTCCATTACTATTATCCTTTATTTCCCTATGATTTGGGATGATTTTAACTAGGATTTGTGTGATGATTTCACTATATCATCTTCAAATCAATTTAGATGATGTAGATTTTGTTTGTATTGGCTAAAGGTTATCCTCGTACGATGAACGCACCATGTTTTGTGTGGTTTAGGTGGTGTTGTGTTTCCCAATGAGTTTTGAGAAGATTATTCCTAATTATATTAAGGTGAATAATTAATTTTAAGTTTCTATAATTAATTATTTGGGAATTGTTCTTTGAGATTGGGTCTCAATCATTGGTACAAGATTAGATAAGGCATGTATAGTCTTGGTTGAGGATGAATTGATCTTAGTCATAGGGTTACTCCATTTTTGAGGTAGGTGGACCCTATAATACAAAACCATGTTCTAATTTATGCATGATTGTGCATTCATGTATGAGTATATGCGTTCCAATGAAAGGGATAGAAATCAATAGCAACCTAGTTAAATAAATAGGGTGTTTTTTATCCACCAAGAGATAGAGTGAGGGTTCTATTGAATGTTTGTGACTTTGTGATCATCCAGAGATTATGTATCCATGGAGGTGAGGTTTCTAGTTGTGTTTATGAGAGGATAGGGTTTGGTATGAGATTTGTATAGCCTATTTAGGTTTTCTAAGGCTATTTGAGTAGGTATTAGAGTCTTAGGCCTAAAGAAGATGGATAATGTAGTTTTATATATCACGTATGATGGGGAACACCCTCTTAAGGATATATAAGAGTCATGGTGTGTCTGATGATTAGGATATTACATATAGGGATTGGTGAAGTGTGGCATAGAGGATTTCCTCCTTATAATTGGATTAAGAGATCTCCAAGGGGATATATGATATGGTACCTAAGTGAGGGTCATGGTAATAGTTGGGATGACTTAGAATAGGGTGTCCAAGGCTCTTAGTGTGAGTTTCTTAGGATGGTAATTATTTATTTTTAATGAGTTCTAATGTGGGAATTAGAAGATGATATAGAATAGACTATCAAGGCCTAGATCAAGTATAGCATGTGGGTTGTGACATTACCATGTAGAGATGAGTGTGTGTTGGTATCAATGAATAGAGATAAGTTAGGTTGGTAGAACCCAGTAGATTCTCTTATAGGAGTAATTAGAATGTTGATAGGTTGGGAATAATTTTCATGTATAACCAAGATGGTTTTAAGGAGATTATTATGCAAGGATAAATGGATGGTGACTTTTATCATTTATGGTCAGACCAACTAAGAGATTGTGACTTCATATGAATTTCACCTTGTTGAAGTATGATCATCCATGGGGCCCACCTATTGATGATTTGGTTTAGCTAGTACGGGAGGTTGGATATCTAGATACCCTCCTTAGATTACTATTTATATGTTTTGTGGAATGAGATAAGATAGATCGCCTTTATTTAAGTGATAAGGTGTTAGTAAGACCATACTTTGAGTGAGAAGGCATTGGTCAAAGGGTATTGGTGTGTGACTTCCGTGGGATCCACCTATTGATGGTGAATTTTGACTGGTGATAGAGTTTGGATATTGTAATTCCCTCCTTATATCATTTTTTGTATGATAATATGATGTGAGATATAAAAATAGGGATCAATTAGTACTGGTTTGGAGTAGTTTTGTGAGAGGTTGTCTATAGAGATTCCCTCCTCAATTTTTTTTATGTGATTTGATAGTGAGACCCACCATAAGTGAGAGGGGAGTAGCTACTATGTTGTGGAATTAGAGGATATGTGAATCACACCCAATGTGAGAGGTTAGTGGCACTGTTATATTATAAGAAATGATGTGATATTTAAATTGGTATATGACCCAACCCAGAGAGAGTGGGTAGTGGGAATGAATTGGTAGAAACCCTATTAAGGTTCATTTTTTTCAAACCCAAAGAGAATAGTGTACAATATAGTGTATAATATAGAACATACTAAACATATTTATCATCCCGTTGGCATGCCTCACCTGATGACATGAATTCACCAACACGGACGGTTCAAACCCTACCTGGCCTAACTATGGGGTAGTATCCAAAATCAGGAAAAGATCCATACTAAGGGCCACTAGACGGAGTGAAATCCTAATCTAGTGTAACAAAATTTCACAAAAAATACTCTCTCTATTCAGGTTTCTATCACAAGGCTATAGTGGGGAGAGCTAATCAAGATCAAACAAGTAACCAACCACATATACATGTGTCACACACACAAGCATCACACACAAGAATCACACCAAATCATAATTAATCTCAATATTGACAATAAATGGAAACATTATTAATTCATGCAAATTAAATTTTACTCACCTTAAAGAGGAGGACCCAGTGGCGGAGGAGGAGGAGGCGTCAACAGCGGAGGCAGTAGAGGCAGCACGGAGGCAGCGCAGAGGCAACACAGAGGAAGCAGAGGCATCTCGAAGGCAGTGGAGGCAGCGGAGGCGGCAGAGTAGGCGGTGGAGGAGGAGGAGGAGGAGGCAGAGGTGGAGGAGGAGGAGGAGGAGGCCGCGGTGGAGGAGGAGAAGCGGTGGCAGAGGAGGAGCCACGGTGGAGGAGGAGGAGGAGGAGGAGCTATTCCAAGAGGAGGAGGAGGAGGAGAAGTAGGCGCCAAAGTAGGAGAATGAGGCGGAGGCCATGGAAGAGGAGGAGGAGAAGGAGGTAGTGGTGGAGAGGAGGCAGCGGAAGAGGCGTAGGGTAGGGCTTCTGTGATTGAAAGGGTGTAGGGAGGAGGAGCCACGACAAGAGGTGGAGGAGGAGAAGTAGGCGCCGGAGGAGGAGAATGAGGTGGCAGTCGCGATATAGGAGGAGGAGAAGGAGGCTGCGGTGGATAGGAGGCAGTGGTGGAGGCGCATGGTAGGGCTTCTACGAAAGCTTTACAGGGTGCGGGGAGGTGGAGGAGGACCCAGTGGCACTTATAAATCCCGCGAGGACCTTTATCAGCGCTTTTGTAGCACTGATAAATCCATACTTTATCAGCGCTAATAAAAGCGCTGATAAATGTATAAATTTAATAATTTGTTTATATTATTATATATTTATTTAAAATGATATTTATGATAAATAAATAAATAATTAAATAAATAAATAAATAAATAATAATAATTATAACTCTAAATAAATATATCTTTATTTATACTTATAAAATTATTTGAAAGGTATATTTATATTTATATCATTGAAAATATAATAAAATATATATTTATTTTCTAAATATAATGTAATTTTAATTATAAGTGTACATTTTTTAGAATATATATATTATATGGGTAACATAATTAATTATAAATCAATAACACATCAACATGATATGTAATTATAATCTATAAATGAACATTATTCATGCACATATATGATCACATAACATATACGCATTCATTGACCCCAATTCATTGGAAAAGACATTTATATTCAATAATTTTAATTATACATATATATTAAAAATTATTATATATTTATAAATAAATAAAATATATTAAATATAAACAAATATAATAAATATATATATTAAATATAATGAATTAATAAATCTAATAAATATAATGAATAAATAAATCTAATAAATCTAATAAATCTAATTAATATATTTATTATTTATCTTATAATTATTTAATTATATATATATATATAGTTATAACATGTGTTTTTTATTTAATGTATACAATAAACATTATCAGTGCTAAGAAAAGCGCTGATCAATGTAACCTTTATCAGCACTAAGAAAAGCGCTGATAAAGGGATATTTAAAGCGCTGATGGCCTACCCCTTTATAAGTGATTTTCCGTTAGTGCTGATAAAGGTAGGCTCCTGCCTTGCCCAGTTTTGTGGTAGTGGTATATGAGGATATTCATCCTTTTACCCAGCGGAGAATAGAGGCTTTATGTGTTGTAACCTTATAACCAAGTGCTTCGGAATGTGATGCCATGCGATGAGGTAGTTAATATTTCAAGGGGGGATTGAGCCATCATGAGGCATCCTATATATCCTGGATATTATAGGAATTAAAACCCATGTAGTTCATTGATTCTCTTGGGGATGACCCCAAAGTATATTCCCTTATATGAGGGGAATTCATTCCTGATGCTTAATTAGGTATTCATTCACATCTCCCAAAGCCCACATGAGTTATGCTCGATGTGAGAAACAAGTTCAATATATGATCATCCTCATGATGTAAGGTTATGGGTTAAAGAGTTGGTTCAATACTACATGTTATGGAAAAATCATTATTCCATAACATAAAGATAGAATAAAAATGGTGTTCAAGTTATTAGTTATGACTTAATTGTTAAAATACAGTCAAAGTAAAATATTTGGAGTTATATAAATCTTTCAAAAATAGAAGGCCATGATTCATGATGTTGAGGTCTTTCAAATAAGTGTGGTGGGTTATGGATTACATTTCATATGTTATGTTACAATTGAATGGCATAATTTGGAGAAGAATAATTGATTATGTTGTAATGATATTCCTTACCCCATAATGAATATATCCGAACAATATATTTTACTTTTAAGGCCATGATTAGATGGATATGATATAACTATTTGACCATGATTATCCTTGATATATGGTAATTTACATGAATTATACCATAATGCATGCTTTTTCATTTGGAATTATTAGATAATAGTATATTCTATAAGTTTAATGGTATTCCTATATGAAAATATTTTATTGATTAACAGAAGATTTAACTAGACCATTATATGTGGTTTTGAAGATCATACATGTGGTGACATGTGTTACAACATGTTAATATTTTTTTTGATAAATAGAAAAAGTGGATTCATCTATGTGATACACATTTTAAACAAAACTGATACTTTTATATTGAAAACACAAACTTTGAGTCATACCGATCTAATCATTTATTGGATTAACGTGAAATAAATTACAACATATCAAAAATATATTATGGACTATGGTTCTAAAGTTTGAAAATAATATGATCTCGTTTGCTCAGTTTTAGCCATGTGAGGCGTGTTTCAAACTAAAATGACACTTATATTGAAAACACACACTTCAAATCATACTGACCACATAATGTATCATATTGACATGAGATCAATTAAAACATGTCAAAAATATATTAAGGATAATTTTACAAAAATTTGAAAACAATCCGAGCTCATATTCTTGGTTTTGGTTATGTGATACTTATTTTTAAAATAAAATGTAACTTTTGTATTGAAATCATACACTTCGAGTCATACATACCACATCATGTTTTGGATTTATGTATGGTTAATTTCAATACATCATAAATATATTATGTATCATTTTCTAAAATTGGAAAATAATCTGATCTCATTTTATTGTTTTTGGCAATGTGACACGTGTTTTAAAGTAAATGACACTTTTATAATGAAAACATGCACTTGGAGTAATACCGACCACATCGTGTATTAGATTGTAATGTGATTGATTGCTACATATAAAAAAATATATTATGGATCATCATCATAATCTTCAAAAACAATATAGGATCATTTTCACATTTTTGGTTATGTGATACATGTTTTAATCTAAAATGAAAAATCTATATCGGAAACACACACATTGAGTCATACTGACCACATCGTATCTCATATTGATTTGAGGAAAATTCCTATATGTTTAAAATGAATTATAGATAGTTGTAATAAAGATTTAAATCAATCTAAAATCATTTTTGATTATTTAATTTGTGTTTTAAACAAAAATGACTCTTTTTTATTGAAAACATGTACTTCGGGTCATATAGATAGCATCATGGTTCAAATTGATGTGTGGTCAATTCCTACACATGAAAAATTAATTATAGATCATTTTAATAAAATTTTAAATCAATTAGAGCTTGTTTCCTCAGTTTTGGATATTTGATGCGTGTTTTAAACTAAAATGACAATTGTGTATTGAAAATACACACTTTGGGTCATATCAACCACAATGTGTGTTAGATTGATGTCTGGTTAATTCCTACCCATGAAAAAAATTAATTTTAGATCTTTTTAATAAATTTTGAAAACAATCCAAGATTGTTTGATTGGTTTTATCTATTTAAAAAACATTTTAAACTAAAATGACACATTTCTATTTAAAACACACACTTTGGGTCATATCAACCACATCATGTCTCATATTTATGTGCATTCAGTTCCTACATGTGAAAAATAAATTATGGATCATTTTTATAATGTTTTAAAACAATACAAGATAATTTTATAGGTTTTGACTATTTAATGTGTGTTTTAAACTAAAATGATACTTTTGTATTGAAAACACATACTTTATGTCATACCGACCATATCAGGTGTCATATTGTTGTTCAGTTAATTACTACATGTGAAAAACGAATTATGGATATTTTTCCTAAAGATTTAAATCAATCCAATCTATTTTGATTGGTTTTGTCTATGCGACACACATTTTAAACTAAAATGACACTATTATATTGAAAAATGTACTTAGGGTAATATGAACCACATCGCATGTTAGATTAGTGTGCATTTTATTATTACATGTGAAAATGAATTATGGATCATTTTACTAATTTTTTAAAACAATCCAATATTGTTTTCTAAATTTTGTATATTTGACATGTGTTTTGAACTTAAATGGAACCTTTCTATTGAAAATAGGCACTTCAGGTCACATCGATCACATCATGCCTCATATTTATATGAGGTCAATTTATACACATGAGAAATTAATTATGGATCATTTTACTAATTTTTAATCCAATATTAGCTCATATTAATGATTTTGAATATTTGATGTGCATTTTAAACAAAAATGACACTTTAGTATAGAAAAAACATAATTCGAGTCATACTAACTAGATTAGGTGTTAGATTGATATGTTGTGAATTCCTAAATGTGAAAAATTAATGGTGAATCATTTTACGAATTTTTTAAAATAATAAAATCTCTTTTCATGGTTTGGCTATTTGACATGAATTTTAAACTATAATGGAACCTTTCTATTAAAAACCTACACTTTAGATCATATCAACCATATCATGTCTCAGATTGATGTGTGATCAATTAATAAATCTGAAAAATGAATTAAGGATCATTTTACTAATGTTTGAAAAAATATAATCTCATTTTATCAGATTTTACTATTTAATGTGTGTTCTAAACTAAAATGACACTTTCATATTAAAAACACATACTTCGAGTCATACCAAAAACATAGCGAGCTAGATTTATGTGAATTCAATCTATACACTTGAAAAAATAATTAGAGATAATTTTCATAAATTTTGAAAATAATATGGGATTTTTTTTCTAACTTTTAGCTATGTTATGCATGTTTTAAACTAAAATGACAGTTTTATATTGAAAACACATACTTTAGGTTATACCAGCCATACCATGTGTCATATTGACATATGATCAATTTATACTCCTAACAAATTAAGTAATTATTTTTTTCTTAAAGTTTGAATATAATATGAGTTAATTTTCTCAGTTTTGGCTATGTGATGTACATTTTAAATAAGAATGACACTTTTACATTGAAAACACATACTTCGGGCCATATTGACCACATCGTGTATCAAATTGGAATGTGTTCAATTCCTACATGTGAAAAATGAAGTACGAATCTTTTTACTAAAGTTTGAAAATAATCCAAGCTCATTTTTTTAGTTTTGACTACGTGAATCACATTTTAAACTAAAATGGAACATTTCTATTGAAATCACACACTTCAAGTCACACTGACCACATTTTTGTGTCATATTGATGTGTAATAAATTCCCACACATGGAAAAAATTAATTATAGAATATTTTTTATAATTTTTTTAAAATAATCCATTCTTGTTTGCTCAGTTTTGACTATTTTACATTCATTTTAAACTAAAACAACACTTTTTGTTATTGAAAACACATACTTCGAGTCATACCAACCACATCAAGTTTCATATTTATGTGTGGTCAATTCATACAGATGAAAAATGAATTATGGATAATTGTTCTTATGTTATAAAAAAATAAGATTTTGTTTTCTTTATTTTGGCTACGTGATATGTATTTTAAACAAAAACAACTTATATTGGAAACACACACTTTGAGTCATACTGACCACATTGTATGTTGGATAGGAATGCAGTCAATTCCTATACATGACTAATGAATTATGGATAGTTTTAATAATGTTTTAAAATAATATAAGAATTGTTTTTTGGTTTTGGATATGTGACATGAATTTTAAACTAAAATGACACTTTTGTATTGAAAACACATACTTCAGGTCATAATGACCACATTGTGGGTCCGATTGGCATGCGGTCAATCCCTGTACATGATAAATAAATTATATATCATTTTACTAAATTTTGAAAACAATTTGCTCTAATATTCTAGGTTTTTGTTATGTGACATGCGTTTTAAACTAAAATGGTATGTTTATATAAAAAAAAGTACTTTGGGTCATACCAACCACAACGTGTGTCAGATTGGAATGTGGTTAATCCCTAAACATGAAACATTAATTATGGATTATTTTACTGATGTTTGAAAAAAATACTAGCCATTTTTATTGGTTTTGGCTATGTGACATTCATTTTAAACTAAAAAGACACTTTTATATTGGAAACATGTACTTCAGGTGGTACTGAACACATCGTGTGTCATATTAGAATGTGGTCAATTCCTACACAAGAAAAATGAATTATGGATCGTTATACTAAATATTGAAAACAATATGAGCTCATTTTCTTGGTTTTGAGTATGTGACATGTGTTTTGAAATAATTTATAAATTTAACAAAATGAGTATTAGTTAAAATTAATAAGGAAATTAACTAAAAAAAGTGGATAAAATAATGAGAAAATTAACTCTATAAGTTATAGGAAGTCACATCTTTATGATGTGTGTATACATTCTAGCATCATGTATTCTTCCCATTAATTTCTAAAAAAAATTATTTCCACCAATATACTTATCCTTAAGAAATAGATCAAAAATAAAATATAAACTTTCTGATACTAATTCTTCACACCCAAATATATTTATTAGGGAATATACCATACTAGATCACAAAAATAGAATAAAATCGCCTAAATTTGTTGACATAAAATATTCTTACACCATGTATGCTGCCCACTCATATATAAACAAATTTAATTCTTCTTTTTGGTTTGTTTATTGTTGGAAATCTTGGTAGTTCTAATAAAATATAGAACAACAAACGAATAATAAATATTTTTAATGAAATTTTAATTACCTTTATGAGGATGCTATTTTTTGATGGTTTATGATATATTTCATAAAATTTCAAACATAATATCCACAATCATTGTTGTTTTATTGCATCAGAAACTATAGAGATAATAACCAAAATAAGTAAATTGTTTTTAAATATATTTGATAGTTATATATATACACATTAATATATTTCCATTTAAAGTGATCCATAGGATTATTATATTTAGTCACCTACATTATACCATGATTTACCTTAAATTTGGTGATCACGCTATCATAAAAAAATTCTTTTTAAAACATAGACTCAAACATAAAATTCTATGTTTATCTATAAAATTTTAATTTCATTTCATTAAAAATTAATAATGAACATCATGTAAGGTCTATTGATTGATATACATGCATTGGATCCAAAAAATAAATATTTGGTTTATCCAGATTGATTATGATCAACGTCTAGTGCTTCCTTAATAAAAAAAGCAATGAAAAAAATAAAAAAAAATATTTTATATGATTCAATTGCAAAGTTTTACTCCTACATTGTAGCCATAAAAGTGTCTATATTCTATTAATTTTATATCAAATTCATCATATATCATATATTTTTTATTATCATTTTTATTCAACTCCAATTTAATTTCATTCTAAGAAACAATACATGGATTAATGAATCCAAACTATGCTTCATAGGGTTTTCACTTTATATAGTAGTAATATAAATTCCTATAGAAAATATGAATAGTTATTAACTTTAATGGACATATTAGATCATTTTTTAGACATATGTATTATGAAAATGTACCTTATGTATATATTCACAACTGAGACTCCCAACTATTCAAACGTCAGAATATTATTTACTATATTGAGAAAAACTGCATTTATAATTATAGGTCCAAAAATTTCTTCTTCATTTGGAATATAGGAGACATATCCATATTTGAATGTGGTGTCTGCATGAATTTGAAATGATAAAATATGTTGTAGTGGAACTGGTTGGGAGAAGGTACTCCTAACATGTCATTTTTTTTCTTGGTCAATTCACTATAATGTCTTGATTCGACCTTATGTTTCCCTTAATTTTATGTGTCTATAATACCATACCTCAATTAGACTTGTTTTTATTAACTGTTATAGGTTTTTAATTTGAAATTATTTGTTAATGACATACTTCATGAATCTTTATAATATTAGAAGTCCATGCTATGAAAGTTCCAATAGCATCATTGATCATTGTAATATATGGATGAACAAGTGGAATAGGAAACATAGTTCTTGACTCTTGAGCTACCTCAATCCACACTTTCATATGATATTTGTTTGAGTTCTTTGTTGTGTAGCCTGTCTCTTGGGATATTATGCACCATACCCCTCACAAAAATGTTGTCCGTGGATGTTGATAGATAGAAATCACATACAACTTTAACCTATAGAATTTTTGTAATATAAAGTTATCAGATGTTGTTTGATTCACATTTAGAAGAAAGAGTCATGAAAGAATTGATTAACGTGGGTAAGATTTGTGGTTGAGGGGAATGACTATCCTAAAATCTAGTGGGATAATTTGGTTGTTCATGTGTTGATCGTTGGTCCACTATGAGTTCTCTTATATATTTTCACATATATTGGTTGGCCAAACCAGTTGAGAAAATAATATATTAAAAATCATATATTTGTGCCTTAAATCCTTTCATCATATTATATTTATCTTCTTGTGGTTTTGTCTTCCCAAAATATGTTCGAGGAGACACTCCAAAACCTATACCTATAACGCGACCATATTGTTTCAACTGCTTCAAATCTACTTAAAGTAGTTTTTCTTTCAGCACAGTCACTATCGATTCTTATGACTAAGACATATAAAAAAATGACCATAAATATATATTTTTATGTAATACTATTATAAATCATAAAAATTACTATTATTCCATAATTAAACATGTTTTTATACATGTTTTTTATATTTGTTAACATGTCTACTCTCTGAATTTACACGAGCCTCCTTCCATAGAACATGATGTGGTATGGAAGTGTCTTAATATTTTGATTCATAAATATACATATAAACAAATGAACATATGCTATTTTATATCAAATAAAAATTTTATTTTTTATTTAAAATACATAATATTTTCTTATCTAGTGAAGTGTACCCCATCCTTTTTTGTAATAGAGATGCATTTGTTTTTATGGATGTTGTTTATTTTCAACACTCATTTATTATTTTATAAATTAATAATTTTGAATAAAATTAGATAAAATAAATAATTTTAAATAATATATTATCAAGTACAATGAAACTAAAATGATTTCTCATTATGATGAATGATGAAAGCATTCTCTATTTCTTTCTTTATAATGTGTTTATAAGTAACTGGTGGGTGGGGATTTACATTCCCCTTTATATCCATAAGATGAAACATAGTAAGAAGTGAATCGAATATGCATGATATTTTTCAGTGTCCATTAAGAAAAATTTATTATATAAATCATCTAAAATAAATGAAATATACAAGGAATAATGAAAATTAAATCAATGTTTCATTACATAATTTTTTGGTAAAATAGAGAAATTATATCATAACATTACCTTTATATCTTCCCAAATGGTTTCCTTCATTACAGTTTGGACATAACACCATGAATCTATATCAATCTACATATTCATCCCCATTGTGACCCCAACATAACTAATGAACAATGACTTGTTGGGGTTAATAGGCTGACCATGTTGTTTCCATCCAACCTAAAATTTTATACTGTTACTTCATGCCTTGAAAATTTTAGACAACACTATAATGCTCTATCATTTTTATTTTTTTCATCAACATGGTGTTGACCCCTTATAATTCTAAATTTTTTGCATCAACCTCCTATTCTTCTCTAATATTGGTAACATCATCATGTGAAGAAGTTATTGTTTGCAAAATTAGTCAAACATTGAATTTTGATTTTGTAAATACAGTAGAGAACACATAATATTATGAAAAAATGAAAGTATATTATAAAAAAATTAACCTACTCAATTAAATCTATTTATTTTCATTAAGGTTTGAATATATTTGGTTTCCCTATCGATATTCCAAATCCACTCTTTATAGTCCTCTCTAATATATATAAGACATAATCTACATTTGTACCACTATGAAATGATTGCGATGTCCCAATGAAAGGGTCATCCTCGATTGAAATTTCATATGACCCTACAATTGTTTTACTAGTCGGTAGTACAACTGACCAATTATTGTTTGTTGGATCTGAGACATGAAATACATGGACTCCTTGTGATTTCATTATGAACGGCTCATCCTTTTCCCCTTCCAGACTAAAATTCACCTTCATGAATCTCATTTCAAAAAATTCAACTAGAGTCAATTTGTCAACCCATTTGGAATGAAAAATCAACACTTAAAATACTATATAATTTAACTTCTATATCTATTAAATGATTCCAAAATATGGCACGTTTGCATAAATTTTATTTCTATCCTTAGAACTAGATATGTGAATCAATTCTTCTACAAGAAGAACTCCAATATTTTTCATTTTACTTCATCCATTATATTATTTTTCAAAGAATATATAACCTTTAATTATAAAACTAGTGTAAGATAAAATATTTGAATTTGGTCGCCTAACTATCCATCTATGTAGTTCAATAATTGATTTTAGATTTTTAAAAAACTCATTTTAAATACGATCTAAGATCCATCCTATAAAATAATGATCGTGTGTATTTGATATCCATCCATTATCCATTGATGGACTTAAATGTTTAAGAAATGATTTGTGGGATTAAAAATATGGATAAAAATATTCAAATTATATCAAAGGTAAAGGTGATTCTTCTCTCTCTACAATATGGAAATTGTAAAAACATCTATTATAAAAATCACCTTGCCCATATAGAGTCTACTTTAATGAGACTTTGGGAGACTAATGTTATCAACATCTGATTGGTAATGGGTATAGAATTCAATTGATTCTTCAAAAATATATCCTTCTAAAAAACAACATTATGGATAGAATTGAATCATGATGCACCCTTTCAAAATATGCATGTACCATTCAATGGGGTACATCCATTTGTAATGGACATGACCACATAGTTGAGCCTATATAACTAAATAAACCATTAGGTGGTCCATTATATCATAGAATGATGGTGGTAATAACATCTATAATTTACGTAATATGACTACAACCTATTTATTCATGATTGGAAACTTTACAGGGTCTATAATTTTCCTGTATATGGTTTAAAAAATAAGAGGAGGCTGGTTTATGTATATCATAAATATTTAGGCCTAATGCAATGTAAAGTGGAGAGAATCAAATATTGCATCAAAACATGAAAGTCATGTTATTTTTTACCTATAACTTCAAATTATTCATTTACATGAAATTATTTATATTTTATGAATACCCCTTTAGAACTTTTACACCATTAAGGAAAATGAAAAATTGTATTTTTTCTTAACTGGATAGAGTGTAAGTTTCTCGAGTAAGAAAAATCCAACATTTAACCTTCAAGGGTGCCAACCCTTCTCTTATACCCTTTTCAATCATGTCTGAACTAGCCTTGATTCCATATTTTATTTTCTAAGAACATTTAGTAATGTGACAATAACACTTTGAAATACATTTTCTTTCATGCATGACATTAAGAAAATTTATGATTTATTAACAATTCAAGTATGGTAATTCAAAAAAATGATCTCTTTTTATAACTTGATCTAAAATGGTTTTTGGAAAATGGTTTACCAAAAATAGTATGAATATATTTTAATTTATTAAATATTTGATCATCTGTTAGAGTATATGGTGTTGTAACTTATTCAGTATGCCCATAAAATGTTGTTGTCCAAGATCGGAATTTATGTCACCACAATAAATTTTTTTGATATCCTAAAAACATAGTCCTTGAGGAATGTTTCGAACTAATCGAGTGTGTACATTCTTCAAAAATGGGACACCCCAAAATACCTCAAATTCAATAGCTTTCTAAATTTACATAAGCGGGAAAGTAATTTATCTTACCATATAATATAGCCCTAAATGTGAATTCTTGACTTCTGTTAGCATCATACATTGTAACACCTATATCCCACATCAATTTCAGATCTTTGATCAATGGATCCAAATAGACATCAATATCATTACCAGGTAGTTTTGGTCTAGATATATGTAGAGATAACATAATGTATTTTCACTTCATGCATAACTATTGTGGAATGTTATAATTTACAAACATAACTGGACCTATAACATAAGTAATAAAATTTATACAAAAGGGTTTATTCCATCTATATATAATTCAAGATATAATTTTCTAAACTCATACACAAATTCAGGATACTTTTTCTTCTAGATGAAGTAGTTTATCATAATTAATTATTATATCTGCATGACATGTCAATTGAATCTCAATTTCCTGACATTTATATAGTCTTATAAACCATGAAATGATAGGAAAGTAAAATACATATTTTGAATGAATCAATTCAAATTTCTTGTATTGATTCACACCACACTTAAGTAATTTTATAAGTGATTTCTGGTCCTTATGAAACAATATTTGATCATTTGGACAAGAATGCAATTTTTAGAGATCATTCCCATCAAACATAGAATTGGTTTATCATCTAATGTTCAATAAGGAAGTTTGTTTTCTTCTAGTAGTATATCATTCAGGAGACCATGTAGTTTTGTAAATATTGTGTTTCTCCATCATCTTCCTTCTTTCAAATTATATAACTTCAATAAGGATGACAATGTTGTGTATTTAGTACAAATAGTATACAATGGTCTCTTATCACAACTTTTTAACATATAAAAAAACTTTTTATAATCACAAAGGTCATATTCAAATTACATTATCATTTATTCCTTATGATATCCATCTTCATTTAAATTGGTATTCAAACCAAATGATCCATAAACCATAATGTCATTCCAATCGTTGTGCATGTTAATTTTTTCACCATTTTAGTCCAACATTTACATCTCTAATCCATTTTATAAAAAATTAAATGTTCTTACAACTCTTATGAACAAATATATCATGAATAAAAACAATGCAAAAATGAATAGAGGATTTGATAAGAGTCGTATGCTTGCTC
Organism: Viscum album; assembly: GCA_963277665.1. Lineage (NCBI taxonomy): Eukaryota > Viridiplantae > Streptophyta > Magnoliopsida > Santalales > Viscaceae > Viscum > Viscum album. The sequence goes on along the minus strand of CAUJRU010000041.1, from coordinate 1,179,929 downwards.
TATTTTAAACTTAATATACTCTTTAATCTCGTATTTATGCACTTTTGTCATAAAATTATCATGCATCCATTTTTTATTCATATTCATCTTATTAGGATCACAAAATATTGATTTGGTACAATAAATAAATAAATTTACATTGATATCCATAATTAAAGGATAAATTTATAGATAGTTCTAATAAGGGGAACCAAATATTTTAATGTTATCAATTATGATTCCTAATAAGTTTTAATTTTACACAAGGGTGACATGTAAAGATATAACCTGGGGAAACATGTGGTTTTTGGTCTGTGTTCTCGATTTTATGCTGTGTGAAGGAAAAAGGTGTTAAAAAATATGTTGTGTAAAAATAACTTTCTTTATAATATAAAATGTCATGTAATCACACGATTTTGACACATGGTCAAGGAGTTTGAAATTTCATGAAATGAATCAATGAAACTATTATTGATGATAGAAGTGAAGTTGGATTCCATGTTACTATCATTATCTATAAATTATTATAGACCATGTATTATAGGAATACTAACAAATATATTTGTACTATAACCCACTGAAAAAACCCTATTTCAAAAATATTAGAGTTATAAATCTTAGGTATATTTCACATTTCATACTATATCCAAAACTACTATTCAATTTACTCAAATATACCACAAATATGATACTTTAATGGTCACTAAAGATAAAATACACAATTTAATTTCATGTTTTAAAATGACATTGTGGTTTTAATACATGGGATTAGGAGAGATACTTGGAAGAAAATGGTCATATGGTTTGATTTTAATCCATAAGAGAAGGGGGGATACTTAAAAACATATAGCCGATTACAATTTGTGGACCAAAAAAACACTTCTTACTTATAATTTTCAGTCAACACCTTACAAGATAAGTGAGAAGTGTTTTTGCAGTGCACAACTAGGATTTCCATGTAATTATAGTGAGAAATGATGATCAAAGAATGAAAATGAATGTGAAGGCGAGGGAGAGGGTGAACCAACAGTGGAGTGAGGTAAGAGATATTGGGTGGAACATGGGAATAGAATGGATAACTGTAACATGGATATTATTACCATCTATTCTCTAAAAAATATCTATCTACTTAACATTTTCATTCACCAACATATATGATAGTAGGAAGGGTCTTTTCAGTGAAAAATGAGGAGATTGATGGATTCAGAGTGATAAATAATGCCGAATGAATGAAAATAAATGTGAAGGTGAGGGAGAGGGTGATCCAACAATGGATCAAGGTAAGATAGATTGGGTGGAGAATTAATTAGTTAGTTCAAGGATAAATAAAATCGCTTTCTACCATGATATCCAAACCATTTTGGAAAATTAAAAACAAACAATGATGTTTGAGGGTGAGAAATGGATCACAAGTGATCAGATACCTTGATTTTAATATATCATTATAATTTCAAAACAAAAAAATTAGATAAAATTTAAAAGAAGAAAAATATATGGAAACTCATTTATTTATAAGAAAACCTTTGAAACCAAAGAAATAAAGAAATTTTCAGCTTTAAAATCCATTAAACATTTTTATTCTAAATAAAAATTCTCAAACAAGAAATATATAAATAAATTTAATTTATAAAAACTTCAAAACTCATTAAAATATACCATTATATAAAAATTTATGTATATATGAAAATTATAATTAGTTTAATATATGAAAATGAGTCTTTATTGAATAATAATTACTTTTACTAACATTAAAAAAATAAAATTTATAATTTAACTCAAGAAACAAACAACTTCAAATCTTTCTTTAAAAAATTCCATTACATAATAATAATAATTTAATAAAGAATCTAAGTATCCTTTATACTAAAATGTAATAGTTTTCAAAATCACTATACATAGAAGTCATAAAATTTATATATATACATAAAAAATATAAATATATATTAATCAAACACTTACAAACATTTAAAAGGGAAAAAATATGAGAATCACATAATGTTTCTTTAAGTCCTTTGAACATGAAATATTCTTAAAAAAATCCACTAAAAGGTAGTTATATTTTCAATACATTAATTAAAAAAATTCAATTGAAATGATAACATGATATATATATTTCCCCTTTACATATATAATGATATGATTTAAACAAATAAAACTCAATTTGGAGATATAAATATCTGTAAAACTAGACCACCTTACAAGAGGGATTTTGAAAGTTAGAATGAGAATTTTGAAAGTGTTTTCTTATTATATAAAATAAATATTTTAAAATAAAAATATATATATAAAAATTTAATTATTAAATGAGACTGTAATAAATACTTAATAAAATGAATATTAATTTTTAATTTTGTTGCGGTTTTCTAAAACAACCAAATGTAATGACCATTACATCTTACCATCATTCAATATGGAAATTGAATTAAAGGACTATGTATATTTATAATTTCTTTATAATTTCTAAAATATACTCATATTTTTTTTGTAACTTATACTTCTTTATCACACTCCACAAATTAATATTAGGATTGAACTCATTGATTTTGTTTCTATTCATATTATTTGGAGTAATAGTTGACAATTTTGAAATTTATGAGGAGACTTGCAGTGTGAAGGAATTAAGATTTTAGGGGACCAGAAGTGGGGAGTGAGGTGAGGAGTAAGACGAGGGAGGAATAAACTGATGTGGTTTTTTATCTTATAACATGAAGACTAGGGTGGTTGGATTTCCCAGTTTTGGAAGATGAAGTGGTAGGGGAATGCTCCAAAAGCGTGTTATGTAGGTGTGCTTTAGGTGGTGTCGTGGTTTCTTTTAATGATGTGTCTAAAGTATAAAATTCCATGTTTTTCCAAAAAAACAAACATTTTTGGAAGGAAAAAAACATGCTTACTCAAAAAAAACCATCAATGAGGAAAATATTATTAATCAAACTCTAAGCAGTGGATAATATTTTGTTTTTGGAAATGTGATTGTTTCATATATAATTTCAGGAATTCAATGTATTATTTCTTAAGATATGGTCATGATATAAGATTAAAATTAATGTATATATCACATGATTATAAAACATGTATTTATTTAAATGAAAATCGTGAGAATAACTAATAAATTCTATGTATAACTCTATAACATGTCAAAAAGGTAAATTATATCATCCTTGTAAATTTATTTCTATTTGTTCCTTAATAATTATAGAGAAGGTAATGGTCCCAACACCTATTTAATGTCAACCTGTAAAAAAAAGTAATTATAACACATACTTGTATTAATAGTATCTGGCAGTTTGGTGGTGGTAAGACTAGGAATGCGAGGAAAGGGGACAGAGCATGCAGCATTAGTAGAGAAATTATAAGTACATTTTGTTGGTGAAGATTGGCTGTTGGAGGTGGATATCAGTAATGATGGTGAATTTCAATGAGTTGTGGGATACAATTTGTGAGTAAAGGCAAGAACTGGGGGTGGTGAAGCTCAAAAACTAGTAGTGGATCTCACGAATGGTGGAAGATTTTAATGAATCAAGGGTTGTGGGTTTTGATTTATGAGGTGTGTTGTGGTGAGAAATAAGGGGTGATAGAGAGAGAAGTAGTGGCATCAAACAAGCAAGAAATGAGATAAGAGGAGAGAAAAATAATATATCTTAGATTTGAGAGTTGATTCATTTGAGAGAAGGTCTAGGGGGAGCGGTGACAACATTGGACTTATGTGAGAGCTTAAACAGTGTGACTAAAATTAGTGTGGTTAGGGTTATTTTTAAAAGACTGAGATGGTTTTATCAGGACTTCCAAAAGATTGATGATAAAGAGGGGGTTTGTTAGTGCTAAAATTATAAGCACCGATAAAAGACCGCTTTATCAATGCTTCATTAGCACTGATAAAATAGATAATTATAATTATAAATAAATATATTTGTAAATATATTTATAAATATTGGAATATAATTATAAATATATTTATATCATTATATATATTTATATAAGTATATATATTTAATAAATAAATATAAAGATATATATAAATATATTAAATATATTCTTTATTTAAATATATTAAATATAATTTTATAATTATTTATATATTTAATTATTAATTTATAATTATATAAATAGTATTTTTAAAAAACTATATTTATTTATTTATAATTATAAATATATAATTTTATAAGTATATTAAATAAAAATTTATAAATATATTTGTAAATATATTTATAATTATTTATTTATAATTATAAATATATTTATATATGATTAAATATATTTAATAAATAAATATAAATATAAATATAGTAAATATATTCATTATTTGAATATATATAATTATAATTTTATAATTATAAATATATTTATATTATTACATATATTTATATAATTTCATATATTTAATAAATATATATAAAATAAATATAAATATAGTAAATATATTAATCATTTAAATATATTTATTATAATTTTATAATTATTTAAATCTATAATTATTTATTTATAATTATATAAATAATTTTTTTAAAAAAATATTTTTTTATTTACAATTATAAATATATAATTTTACAAATATAGTAAACATACATTTATAAATATATTTATTTATAAGTATTTATTTAAATTTTTTAGTATTATTAATGAATATATAATCTTAAATGCATCAATGTTAAAAAAGAATAAAATTGAATAAATAAAAATGAGCAGACGTTAAAAATCTTGAGAATATGGATAAGTTTTATTAATTATACAAATTAAAAAAAATTGATATATATTGAAATGAAGATGAGTATATAATAAAAATATACATAGTAAATTTATATGTATAATTAAATATTATAAAATGATTAAATTCCAAAAAATAAAAAATAAAGAATATTAAAAATGAATAAATAATACTAAATAATAATATTAAAAATAAATAAATAAAATTTATTGAATAAAAACATAATATATTAAATATATTATGTTACTAAATGTGTTTCTAAAATAAATATTAAAATTTGAATAAATTGAATAAATATTAGCTGTATATGTTTTTATATATGATTTCATTAATTGCGTAAATATTTGTGTGTGTGAAATTAATTTATATATATATATTCAAGTTTGATATATGTTAAAATGGAACAATGAAATTATATAAAATGTAGCATCTATTAATGAAATAAATAAGAATAAGTATGAATAAATTTAAAAAATGAAGAACTATTATCAATTATATAGATAATTTAAAAAAATTAAAAAAAAATAATATTTATATATGTTAATGAATTCATATTAATTATAAAAAATACAACCATATTAAAACCATTAAATGTTAACTAATAAACATGTATATTTAAATATTAAAAATGAATAAAATTATAATACAATTTAACAATGAAAAATAAAAAAAGAATAAATTACATAAATATTCAAAAAATAATATTATTAATCAATAAATAATATTAAAAATGAAAAAATTTGACAAAAATATTAAAATGTAATAAATAGTATGTATCAAATTAAAATATGAAAAATGATAAAATTTATTGATTTAAAAAATAATATATGTTAAATATGTTTTGTTAATAAATATAATAATAAAATGAATATTAAAAATTAAAAAAATTACATAAATATTTTGTGTGTGTGTGTGTTGTATATAAAATGCATTAATTATATATATATATGTGTATATATGTATGTGTGAAATCAATGTAATACATGTTTGATATATGTTAAATTAAATTTTCAAATGACATTCAATTAAAGTTCCATTACTCGGTGCAATTAGTCAACATTTTTAGTTAATATTATTTTTTTAATTATAAAGCATTTTTCACTAAATATATAAATTATTTAATATAAGCATAATTATTTTATTTATATAAATAATATTTTAGGGAATGTTATACATATTGATATATATATATAGATATATATATATTAATATATTTCTATATTAAAAATATTAATTATATTAATGAATAATTACATATAAAAACCATAAAAAATGAATAATTCACTAACATGTTTTTAATTATTGCATTTTATTCATTTTCTACATTTATATTTAATTTATATTTTTTATTACTATTTATAATTAATATATGTAGATATATATATTAAATTTATTCTTTTTTATTAATAATTATTTTATTAATAATTATTTAATAATTTTCTAATTTATTATTATTTTATTTTATTTTTTAATTATTAAAAATTATTCATTATATATATATTTTATATATAATATTTATTAATATTTATAATATATATATGTATATAAAATTTATTTATATTTATTAATAATTATTTAATTAAAAAAAATTTAATATAGTTTTCTAATTTACCCAATTTTAATTTTTTTTGATTATTTATTAAAATTTATTCATTATATATATATTTATATATTTAATATATACTATCTATTAATATTTATAATTCATATATATATGTATATTAAATTTATTCATTTTTATTAATAATTATTTAATTAATAATTATTTTAATATTTTTAAATCTAGCCAATTTTAATTTTTATTTGTTTAATTATTTCAATTTATTCAATTTATATATCTATGTTCAATATATATTATTTATTAATATTTACATTATATATATATATATTAAATTATTAATAATTATTTAATTAATAATTTTTTCAATTTTTTTAATTTATTCATTTTTAATTTTAATTTGTTAAATTATTTAATTATTTAATATTTTTAATAATTGTATTTTTTTGGTATATATAAAAAATATAGGACATGGCTCACATGGGCAGGTGGGTTGGGTCGTGTAAGACCTGACCGCATGGATGTGAAGATATGGTGGGCCAAGCCGTGTATATGAGTGGGATAAAGCCTATGGGAGGCATAGGGTGGGCTGAGGCCTGCACTGGCCCATGGGCCAATTTGTGTGTGTGATGTGTATGATGGATCCCATCCTCACAATAGGCATCTAAGCATAGCTTGCAGTATAATCTTATATAAAGAAGTTTTGAAACAGTCACTATTTCAATGTGGGACTTGCCTGCATAATCAGGACCTTTATTAGTGCTAGAAAATGCATTGATAAAGGTCACCCATTATCATCACAATAAATAATGTTCTGATAAAGTTTCCCTTTATCAACAATTTTTTCTAGTGCTAATAAAGGATAACACCGTATTTTACGCATTTTGTAGTAGTGACACTAGAGAGCTTGCATGATAGTGAATGTCTAAATATTTTCATGAAGATAGTTATGAAGAGAATGACCTACTTTTTTAGTGTATTTATTATTTGATATATTTTTTATTATAAATTTACAACAATTTGTATTCCTTTTATCTATATCTTAAAAAAGTGTGCAGAGAATAGAAGGTGGTAGTCACCATTGGAATTAATAGTGAGTTGATTATAAATCTTATAATAACAATAGTGAGTTTTTTTATTTCTTTGTACATCGATACATCACCAATGTATGACCAATGAATATATCTAGTTTTATTTAATTAAGTAAAATAATTGTTTCCTCATGCTTTATTTTCTTTAATTAGTTTTTATGCATGCCTTTATTGACTTGATAGGTTTATATATTCCTTTTAACATGAGAAAAAGAATTGTTTAATGAGAAAATCTCATTACCCCAATTCACCCACTCTTAGGGTAATTTGGTACCTTGTGGTTTTAATAATATATATTAAAGATAATGATCAATGATCTAATAAAAAACCTTAATTATATGATCTCAAATTCTAACCATTTCTAACATAACAAACATACTTAAACATTAGATTAAACAACTAATGAAAATCATAGGAAACCAAGTTCAAATCTTATAGTTTATATAATTCCACATTATTATTTTTATATTTCTAAATACCCCTAAAGTAGTTTGAAGAGTATTTGATGATTGGGGTATTTTCTAATAGTTATATTGTTCAAATTTATTCATGGGTTTCGAGGCTGTTTTGAGATGTTTTTATTAACAACGTGCACATGAATGAGTTAGAAGCTCATTGAATTTTAGTAGAGATGCAAAGGAATGAATAATCCTAAAAATTAGAAAACATAGAATGAACTATACCTTGTATACAAGAAATTTCCCCATCATGATCTAGCAGTAGGACCCATGTATCCTAAAATTAATGTTTTAAAGGTTGATACCAATGAGTGAAATAGATGGGGTTAGCATGCTGTGGCATTTGGATTCCACTGGAGAAACTCGAAAAAAGAGTTGAGAAGTCACCATGGGAAACTATTCTCAAAGTAGGCATGGTAGATCCCATTTCAAAATATAAAAATCATAGTGAGAAATGATTTAGAGGACAAAAACCATTGCTTTTAGGATTTTTTATCTATAGGATGAGTCAAACACACCGAAGTACTAGTGATTCCACATCACAATAGACTAGTGGTGAACCATGGGGAGAAAAATAGAAATTTTGGATTCTGTTTATGGTTGAATTTATATCTGGATATTTGAAACAACTTGAGATAACATCTTTAGGAGATATAATCATATAGATTGAATCTAACTAACTATGAAAATGGGAGTTATTGAAAAGACTGGTGCAGTAGTGGTACCCTATTTATAGATAAATGATGAGTTTTTCTTTAGATTGTGTGAGTGATTTCAAATAATATTTTAGTTTTCCATCCATTGGTTCTAGGATGAGTTCCTTAGTGGGTTTGAATGATATTTGAGAAGGAGAATAAGGCTACACATGTGATCCTAATTTTAGAGTCACTTGAGGTTATAGAAGTGAATATTGATAAAATTATTGAAACTTGTCATTATTTCTTGTACTTGGGAGTTTAGGGACATCTCTATATATATTTCATTATTCTTATTGATAATATAATAGGAACATGGGTAGAGTGATCACAATCATTACACACTGGGTATTATCCACTTGATAACGAGAGTTAGTGTACCTTGAATTTTCCCTTGTGCTATGTTTTTTTCGTTCTCATTTATTCTCTCATAATCACTTTATAATCATCAAGATTCTTTTCACATTGTTTGGTATTGTAAATAGAGTTAAGATTTGGTAGTTTTGGTACCCACTAATTCATATACCCTCTTAGTGGTGTTCTAATATCACATGGACCTTTCAATTTGTACTAGATAAAGATGTTTGTAAGGATTATTCTCATTGGTCTTCTAATACCTTTCACTCAACATAAGAGATGGATAAAATTATATCAAATGGAAACTTTATGATATAATCTCAAAGCTCTTATTATAGTAGGACCAGGAACCTTTCCTTGGAACTGAGTTTGGTTTCACTAGTTCTGTATTTTATTGATGACATCTATGGAGTAAATGAATAACATTAATAAGAAAGAGTTAGATGTTTTATGGCATGGGATCCGTTTATGGAGAGATTGGATGGTTATATATCTTGAATCACTCTATAAGGGAATTCTTGATATATCTATTAATGGATTAAATCTACTCACAGTCATGAAATCCTATAAACTATTGTCCAAGAAGAATATTCATGGTGATTGGAGAGTGTGCAATGCATTACTTTAATCCCTCTATGAGAAGGATTTTAAATGAGCTGTGAAGAAAAAAACAAAAAATTGAACATGGAAGAAACTCCATGATATCCCTAAGGGAGGTAAGAAAGAAAAATATTATTGGTTATAAACATGATGGGATCAATTTAAAGTTATTTGAATGGGATAAGATGAAATAGTGGATGAATTATTAATTAATGTTAACAAAATTTTGACCTCGATTTGAAGTTATATATAAATTCTTGAAGATCCCACTATTGTGAAGAAGCTAATTAGAATCCTCCAAGATAAATTTTATTTGAATATTTCTTCTCTAAATTATCAAGACTTGGATGAGTGTACCCTCAAAAAACTCAATAATGTTTTGAATACCTATGAGATGAGTAGAGGGTCATCTTTAGGGAGAAAATAAAAACAAAGAAGGAGATAGAGTTTAAAGATTCAATAGGCTCAAAAAAATCATGAATTGAGAAAGTATAATAAAGTGGAAATTAATTTCAAAGATAATTCCATGGATTTCAATGTACTTATATCTCTATTTTTAAATATCATGGAGTGTAGAAAAGGTAAATATATGGGTAATCTTCTATTTAAGTGTTTCCATTATGGGAATCTTAGACACATTTCATAAAATTTTATTGAGTAAGAATAATAAGATGAAGATGCAACAAATATTAAAGGTCCTCAAGAAGAAACAATGTGTAAAGTGGTTGAATTGAGAGAAAATTATTCCAAGGTAAAGGGAAGACAAATATAATGAATAATAATAATTTGTTCTTGAAACATGATGTCACAAATTGTGATAAAGAATGTGAAATAGTGAAAGAGGGATCAAAGGGTGAAGGGGAAATGATTTTCTTGGCTAAAAAAATCATCCTAAAGATCCTTCAGGTGAAGAATAAGAAGTTAGTAGTAATGAAAAATAAAAAGGTGATAAAGATACATATAAAAGAGACCCAATTAAGAATAGAGATATTAATATGATTGAAAGAAAATAAAAAACATGATAGAGAAAATAAATCATGAAAAATATTAGAATGATTCATTGATAAAATATCTTGATACTTAAAAATATAATGAAACATATGAGATATAAGTGGATTTTAAAAGGAATATGGGAAATCTCAATGATATCCTTGAATATAGGGAGAAAATATTTGAGATTAACAAAATAAATACCATTTTAAATAATTAATAAATAAAATGTCTTTATGTAAGGTTGGTTGATAATTAAAATTACTTAATAAGAACTCACCATGTGTTTCAATATTCTGTCAATGGAATTAGTCAAAGATCCAAATTATCAAAGAAAATTTATAATGCTATTGAAAAACACGGTGATTATGAACCAGAAACCATTGTTTTGGACACCTATGATTATTAAAAAAAATAGTAAAAATAATAAAATGGAAACTAGGTTATAGAATCAACTTAAAAGGTGAAGGCACCTAATTTTAAAATCCATAGTGGTTATGAATATTAAAATACAATGTTATGTGTGTAATAACCCTAAATTTACCTTTGTATTTTAATTGCATAAATATTATATTAATAGTTTTTTCTACACACAACATCAAAACAAAATGAATCTATGATATATTTTATTTAGATAAAAATATGTCCATTAAAAACTAGCCATAAAATTAGCAGGTATGAATATGAGTAACCAAATCATGATATATATATATAATGGCCATTTTATACAAATTCATTAGTTTATTTTGTGCTTAAAAATACATTTTACTAAGAGTTATATTTTTATACATTATAAATTTTATTAAATAAATATAATTATATTAATATTAAATTATTATGTTAATAAAATATAATATGGGTCAATTAATTATAGTTTTATTAATGTTTTATATAAATTAATAATAAGAACAAGTAGTATTTTAAAAAGTTATTTTCTTATAAAAAAATTTTTCATTATATTTTGTGATTTTATTTAAATGTTTAATTCCTAAATTTTCTAAAAATTAATTTAACAAAATGGAAGTAATTTTTAAATTTATTATGATAATATTAATTTAGTATTTTTATGGTTTTTCTAAAAAATTGATTTTTTGGTGAATAGTAAAAATACCATTTTTACAAATACCATGTATTTTATGAAATCAACAATATATAAGAATGAATTGGAAATTTATGAAACAAATTTATATTATTTTTTTTATTTTATAATAAATATATTAAATTTAAAAATATTTCTTTTAGTTTACAAAACATTGTTTTTTTAGAACTTAAGTTGCACTATTCTCTAAAACTATTTTTAACGCATTATAAATTTATTATTTTAAAATTAATTTAAATCACTTTTATAAAGTAAATATAATTAAATTTATTTAAAATTTAGAATTATAAGGTTCATATTTTTCAATAATTAAAATTTTATCTTTATGTATGAAAAATGAATTACTTAGGTAAAAACTAGTTACCGTGGTAAAAGCCAAAATTGTAAAAACGGCTAAACCAAGGGGTAAAAGGTCTAAATGTTAAAAAATGTTTATATTTTAGTTACTAAGGTTTTTTTACACCAAAAAATATCAAAAATCAATTATTTTATATTTTCTGGGTCTTCTTCACATGTGAAACACGTGCTCTTCTTATATTAAGATGAAATATTTACCAGAATGTCATTCTCACCACTTATAAAAGGGGACTATCACCACCCCTTAATTAATAATATAAATTTAGGTTTATAACTAAAAATATTCCATTTTTCCGTACCTTATAACCATTTTCCAGATAATTTAGATCCAAGCCACAAATATTTAGCATAATCCCTCTATTTCCAAGGAGTCCTCTAAGGGAAAAATCAAAGTTCTCAATGTAAGTAATAAATTTTCCATAACATTGTTTATTTTACATATTTCACATTAAAATAAATTTTAAAAATATTATATGATGAATTAAGTATATATAGTATACTTAATGGTTTTATATCATGTGAATAACTATTAATCACTTTTCCCTTTTCCCTTAAGGAAAACAAAAATGACATTTGTGTGTAGGCGCAGACTACCGCCTCCATGAAGCCTCATGTTTCATTTTCTATCAAAACTTTAATTGCATGGTAATAATTTAGAATTTTATAAATAATTAATATATTTATAACATGTTTTATATTCTAAAATAATATACCAAATTATATATTTCTCTCATTCTCCAAAAAATGAAATCGTTATCCATGTTTATATACAGACTACCACCTCCATGGAACGATGCATTCTATTTTTCATTATCGCCTTTCATGGATTCTAATGAGAATTATTTTATTGTATAAATATAATTTTTATGAAATTATTATTTTTTACAGAAAATTGTAAAACCTGTTAAAAAAATGATCGTTGTTAATACAACCATCCGAAAAGAGCTTACTAAGATAAAAACCAATTTATTTATTCTATTTAATAGTTTCTTATCCATTAAATATTCTTATATAAATATATATTAAGTTATTATTTATCAATTTATTAAACCCTAAAAATTATCCTTATGCCTCTATAATAATGAAATCATAACTAAATCACTTCATAATCATCCATTAATTATAGTATGTTCATGTTTGGGTTAGTCTAACCACCTACATGAAAAATTCTATAAAATAATATTATAGATGAATATGAAAACATTTTATTTATAATATATGATATAAATAAGTAAGTAATGATTTTTTTTGTTTTATAATGGTAACTTTAATATTAAACTCATTAATTAAGATACCAACATTTGTTTACTAAAATCACTAAAACATGCTCATTTTCGATTTCATCATTAAGAATCATATTGAAAACTAAAATATAATGGAATTATAAAATTATAAATAATTATAAATAATAAATTTAATTACCTTTTTTTAATCTATGAATGATGAAAATTATAAAATTAATGAATAACAACATCGCTTTTATGAAACTAGTTCAAAACAATCAAGATTACTCACACCTAATATTGAAAATAGATAATAACTAAATAATATACACATAGAGAATAATTATAAGTGAAGTTTTTAAAATTATATATATATTAGTAAGGTTATTAAATAAGTTATTAATATTGTTATTTTTTCTATACAATATATTCAATAACTTTAGTTGAATTCATGAATTAAGGTAATAATTATTTTATCTCAGACTTATTTTTAAAACATATTTCATATTATAAACCATGATATATTTTATATGGTGTGAATAATAGATAATGAATTTATTTTAACATATTTATATAATTCATGTGGTTTTATATGTCCCCTTATAATTTCATCTCCCCTTGAATCACATTTTAATGAAATAATTTCCTAAAACTGAAACCGACCCTATCACTTCTTTTCGATCGTGAACATCCCTTTTTCAGGTTCGTATTCATTAGATGATTTCGTGAATGTACTTATCCCTTACTCAATAATTTATTAAGATTATTTTTTTCTACTTTTAATTTAAATAAAAAGTTTTAATGTAATTTCATCATTTTAGATATTAGTTGTTTTCAACAATGTATGGAAAAAATCTCTTTTTAATGTTTTTCATGTGAATCCATATTTCCAAAATTTTGAATTTTTCATTGAAAATTCCTCTAAAAAATTGCTTGGTTTATAAAAGAAATTATAAACCTCTAGAATTTATAAAATTAATATTTTTTTAAAAAATATTTTTAAAAGGTCAAGAATATTCCTTCTTTGCAAAGAGATTTTTCTAATTCTCCAAAAAATAGTTTTTAATCTATGAAAAAATATTTAGAAATATTTTATTCTTGATCAAGTAAATAATTTTAATGATTACATCCCACTTATTCCTTTGGATGGATTTTAAAATATTTATTTCTATTAGAGGAGTTATCCATCACTATCTTTTCCTTTCCTAACCATCCACCCTGAATAGGCATAACTTTTCATCAAATGCATTTCCTTTGTGAATACCTTGTTTTACTTTATTTATTTAAGGGTGTTATCCTAGATTCCATACATAGATTCATTTGGGAAAATATTAACTTAACCTTACACCCTTTATCTATATGGTGTAAATACCATATGATTTATTATCTTGATTGAAGGGTATTTCACTTGTTTTGTATTCCTTTAGGGTTTCATCCACGGTTTTGTTTTTCCATCTTGGGTTTTCTTTTTCAATGGTGGTATGTGTTCTATGTTAGTTGTTTCATTATCTGGTAGTGTTCATTGGTGGCGAGACAATGAGAGTTTGGTAATGGTATGATTATGATGATGATATTCAATGTTCTGGGATTTTTGAATGGTGACGACATGGTAGTGGTGGATCAAAGACAATGATAGTTACGATGCGGGGTTCCTATGTGATAGTGGTGATGAAGCTTGGTGCTGGTGTCACATGTTAGAGAAGTGGCTGACACTGACGATCAAATGATGATGATGTCAATAGTGATGCGATGATGTGACAACAGTGATGGTGATGAGAGGATAAGGTCGGTGTTGTGATGATTTTGGTGACCTCTTGGGCGAATGATTTGCCCATGTTTTTTGGTTTTCATTTTATTAATTTTAATCTTAAATTTGAATGTGTCTAGTAATCCTGTAATGCTTTAGTATTCTATTTCGTGTGGATGTTGTTTGGTATGATGCTTTAAATTTGAATGTGGCTACGCTATTGTGAGGTTTTCACTTAACCAAAAAGTGGTATTTTGAAAATGGAGAAAGGAATTGGAGGAGGTGGATAAGTTAAATTTGATCTTAATTTTAAGATTATAAATAAACCTTTAGGTTAGTTGTGGTAATTTTGAATATTTTAGTAATTAGGATAAGGGAAATTTAGTGAAAACCTTAAGGATATGTCTATGGTATAAGTCTAAGTATTGGATAAAATAGTAATGTTTTTTTAAATTAAATATTGTGCAGTCCTACTAGAAATTACATACCTATATGGATACTGTCAAGTGTATGTGGGTGTGGAAAAGATGCACCTAGATGTGATCACTTGGAAATTTATGGTTGAGTATTAACTCAATCATCACTCTAGTACATGATGAGTGAGCCTAAGACTACACACCAGGAAAGATACTACTGAGGGATGTGATTTGGTTAACAAAACTCTCTTTAGAATCCATTATTAAAGATTTATTATATTAAGGAATTAGGTTAATGAATATGAGAGAATCCAACCTAAAGGAACCTAGATTGAACATAGAGTGATTTTGGTTTAAATGAAACCTAATGTAATAATTTCAAAGAGTAAGCTATTTTGAGGTTGAATTCATTATATAATTATCTTATAATAATTCTCTTATGGTTTTAATTGTCTACCACTCATTATTAAATACTTTTTCTTTTTGTAATGGATGAAGCCTGATGAAACCGAGATAATAATGGATTCCATGGAAAATGTAAATATTTCCCCAGTGAGAAACCTAATGGGATAAGAGTTGGAGTAAGAATCTTCTGATTATGATAAATAAACTATCACAAATTATTATTAACAACATGAACTTAATGGATTTTCTGAACACACAAAATAATTTAAGGACGGTTTCTCATCGATGTTTAGGTGATGCAGATGATGAATTAATGAAAATACAATTTTCTTCATGTTGAAAATATGATAAGAATCACTATGGGGAATATATTAAAGGAGTTGGGAGATGTTTTATTTGTGGAAAAGGAGGGAATAAAGAAACTAATTTATAAGGAAAAGTAAATATCTTAGTGGAAATGGTGAATATAAATAGAGTTCATCCATATGTACAACTAATAGTCCAATGTATTAAATGTGGGGAACATAAGTATTATCCAAGCCAGTTCCCTAATCTATGAAAAATAAGGATGATAAGAATTAAAAACTTCCAAGATAAAGTAAACTCTCTAAAAACAAAATTATGAATTAGGTTCATTAAAATGGTATGGAATTAGTAACACCAATCACCCACTCAAGAATTTTGAGTGTTGTGTTCTTATCCTGTTCAACCTACTACTTTGTACCTAGAATGGTTAATAAAAATAAAAAATCACCACCCCGATGATGAGATGTTTAATTGTTAATAAAAAATTCTAGTGGTATGATTATTATATCCCAAGTATATAATTCATTTCTAATAGATTTTATAGGAATTTAATTCCTACAAAATCATATTATCCTTCCTTTAGTCTAATTTTAAGTGATATTAGGCTTGAATTGGGTCTCTTAACATAGAATCAATGATAATTAATGAGATAAGAAAATTATATCTAAAAATATACCAATGTCCACTTATGAAGTCTGACTATAAAATCCCCATGAAAACTCCCAATATATTAGGGTATTTATCAAAAATGGTTAAATAAAACCTCATCATTTTTTATATTTCTCTTATGAGGGAAAATATGAGTTTATGTCTTATAGTAAGGATAATGAGAATGAATACTCATTAGAAATTAAATCTGGAGTCATTTTTAACTTATGGACACCCTTAACTATATCATTAGTTAGGAGTAATTAAAATTGAGAGGAAAAAATTTATTGAAGGGGGGATAATGCAATGACATAAAATTTTACTATGTATTTTCCTTAAATAAATATTATGTCAATAGTTTTTTACACAAAAAATAAATCTAAAACAAAAAATGATATATTTTATGTAGATAAAAATATGACCATTAAAACCTAGAGATAAAATTAGTATTTATGAGTAAAATTAATTTAATTATGATGTTTATATATAAATAAATATAAATGTCATTTAATATAAATTTACCTAGTTTATTTTGTGTTTAAAAATTTATTTTACTAAGAGTTGTAATTTTATATACTGTATATTTTATTTAATAAAATAGTTATATTTTTGTTAAATTATGATGTTAATAATATTTAATATTTATAGATCAGTTCTCTGTTTATTAATTTTTATAAAAATTAATAATAAGTACAACTAGTATTTGAAAAAGTTATTTTCCTATAAAAATGATTTTAAATTATATTATATGATTTTATTTTCAAGTAAAATTCATAAATTTTAGATAATTAATTTTAAAAAATAGACAAAATTTTCATATTCATCACAACACCATTATCTTAGGGTAAATTTTTGGAAATTTTCTAAAAAGATAGATTTTTAAGTAAATGGTAAAAAATACTATTTTTACAAATACCGTGACTTTATGAAATTATCAGTATATAATTATGATTTTGAAATTTATGAAAAAGTTTTCTAGAAAAGACATATATTTCATAAGATATATTTTATTTTTTTAAAAAAATATTTTAGTTTACATACCGATGTTTTATATTTTAGAACTTAAGTTACACTATTCACTAAAACTGTTTTATTAAATTTTACATTTATTATTTTAAATATATTTTTTATAAATTTTAGAAAGTGAATATAATAAAATTAATTGAAATTTTATAATTACAACTTTTACATTATGTAATAATGACTATTTAATTTTTAGTCATAAAAATGAATTACTTTGGTAAAAACTTGTTATAGTGGTAAAAGTCAAAAGTGTACATAGGGTTAACCAAGGATTATAAGACCTAACATATTAAAAAATGATTATAATTGAGTGTTTTATGTTTTTATTGGCCAAAAAGTATCTACACTCCTTTATTTTCAATTTTGGAGTCTTATTGACATGTGAGACATGTTCTCTCCTTATATTAAGATGAAATATTTACAAGAATTCCATTCACACCACTTATAAAAGGGGATTCTCACCACCCCATAAATACCACTCTAAATTTAAATTTTTTCATGAAAGTATTCCATTTTTATTACCTCTATAACCATTTTACACTTCCTTTAGCTTCTGGTCACACAATGTTAGCATAATCACTCAATTTCTAAT
The DNA here is from genome assembly GCA_963277665.1 of Viscum album. NCBI lineage: Eukaryota > Viridiplantae > Streptophyta > Magnoliopsida > Santalales > Viscaceae > Viscum > Viscum album. The sequence continues at coordinate 1,161,683 of CAUJRU010000041.1, read as the reverse complement.
GAGTCATCCAAGGGAAAACATAATGTTTTTAACATAAGCACTAACTTTTCACTAATGATGTCTCTTTTATATATTTCAATTTAAAATATATTTTAAAAATATAATATAATAAATTAACTATTTATTGTACACTTAATTTTTTTTATATTTTTTGAATAACCATTAACCACCTTATTCCTTTTCCTTTAAGAAAATAAAAATGACATTGATGCATATTTGCCAACTATCACCTCCATGAAACTTCATGTTTCATTTTTCTTCACCACATTACATTGATGTTATTAATGTGTAATTTAATAAATAATTATGGAATTTATAACATGTTTTATTTTCCTAAATAACAGACAATATTATATATTTCTTCCATTCTATTGAAAATGAAATCATTATCTAAGTATATGTGTGTACTACCACCTCCATGAAAAAGTGTATTCCATTTTTCATCTCCAACTTCCATGGATGGTCATGAAAATGATTTTAATGGATAAATATTATTTTTATAAAAATATCAGGATTCTGGAAAGTCAATTTATACAAACAATTTATAAAAAATGATAGTTGTAAATTTAACAGTCTAAAACGAGCATACTAAGAGGTAAACAATTTATTCATACTATGCAATAGTTTTGCACCAACTAACTATTATTATAATTCTATTAAATTATTATTTATAACTTTAATTAAACATTGAAAATATCATTATAAATTTTTAAAAATGATATTTAAACTAAATCAGTTCAAAATGATCTATTAATTAATGTATGTTCATGTTTGGGATGGTCTAACCACCCACTTAAGAAATGATATAAAATAATATCATGGACGAATATGAGAAATTAATTGAAGATAATATATGATATAAATAAGTAAATAATGATTTTATTTTGGTTTTTGAATGGTAAAATTAATATTAAACTCATTAATTAGGATACGAAAGTCTATTTGTAAGAAATCACCGAAGCATGCTCCTCGCTGATTTCATCTTTAAGGATCATAACCAAAACTCACATAAAATGAAATTATAACACTATAAATAATTATAAAGTTAAAATTTCAGTACATTTTATGATCTTGAAATTATTAACTTTGGGAAAATAAGAAAGAACAACACCACTATTAAGAAACTAATTCAAAATGATAAATATTTCTTACACTTGATATAAAAAATGGATAATAATTAACTAATATACATGCAGAGAATAATTATAAATTAAGTTTAGAAAAACTTATATATATGAATAAGACTTTCAAATGGGATATTAAGATATTTATTTTTTTATATAAAATATTTTATTACTTTAGTGGATGTTCGTAATTAAGGTAAGGGGTTCATTGTCTCAAACTTAATTTCTTGAGACATATTTCATATTGTAAACCATGATATCTTTGATATTACATGATTAATAACTAAATATTTTATTTTATAATTTTCATGTAATTCATGGGGTTTTATATGTACCCTTAAAATTATATTTTCTCTTGATTCATATTTTAGCCAAAACATTATTTATAAGTGAAAATAAACACAAATCTTATTTTTGGTTAGGAACTGCCCTTTTCCATGTCCATATTATTTGGATTATTTTTTAATATCATTTTATATTACTCAGAAATTTATTAAAATTATTTTATTTTACAATTAATTTCATTTTTTTTTAATTTTAAACATTATTTATATTGGTATTTTTTATTAAAGCATGGAATGAATCACTTTTTAACGTTTTCCATGTGAACTCATCATTCCACCATTTTATATTTTTCTATTAAACGTATTCTCTATACTTTCTTGTTTTTTAAAAGTTATTATAACCCTATATGTTTTATAAAATATTTCTTTTTTAATATATATTTTTAAAATTTCAAGTATATTCCTTACTTCTAAAGTTATTTTTCTAATGTTCTTTTAACATATTTTATGCTTTATAGGGGATATTATTCAAATTATTTCATCCTATTCCTCTATATGAATTATGAAATGTCATTTTCTATTAGGGGAGTGATCCATCCCTACTTTTCTCTTTCTTAACCATTCACTTTTAATAGATATAAATTTTATTCTAATCCCATTACTTTGAAAATACCCTATTTTACATTTCTTTTATTTAAGTATGTTCACCTATATTTCATTCATAGATTAATTTGGGAAATTATTTACTTTTTTATATACCTTTTATCTATACAGTTTAAATACCATATGCTATATTATCCTGATTAATAGGTATTTACCTAAAAATTTACTTAATATATTTGGATAACAATTTGTTTTCCATAGGTATATCATGTTATTATTATTAATTGAATTATAAATGTTTTTTTGTATGATTCAATTTGAAAAGGAAACAAAACCCATTTTATTTTCCTGTGTTCATTGTGATATGATGAATGTTTGATTTTAAGTGGAACACATATGTATGGATAATGACATGTAGAGTCTTATATAACACTCATGTTCATTGGTTAAGTTTGATATCTCATGATATACTAAGGAATTAACCTAATGAGTTTATTCACAAAGGCAAGGGAATAACAAGTTTTCTCATAAGGTTTCCTATGCTTATGATTGTTCCACCTTTATATGTTTCTTTTCTTTCCATGGTTTCTTAAATTTAATTTTTATACATTTTTTAAAAATATTATTCACTTTTATATTATGATCCAATGATTTGGTATTATTGAATCATGCTTCTAAGATAAATTTTTATTGTTTCACCTCTTTGATATTTAGTAATTCCATGATATAATCATATGTAACTCCATTCATTTTTCCAAAATTTATGATATATTATTTATTCGGTATGAATATATTATGTATCCTGATTACAACCATATTCCTATTTTATTCACACATATTATCTTTGATTGTTATTAACTAATATTACCCTTATAGAGTATATAAGCTCTCCTCTTTCTCATGTTTCCATTTCAACATGTTATAATGGAAAGAAATTTTCATAATGTGTTTAGAAGAGTATCTTGTGTGGATAATGTTTTGGAGATACTGAAGAATTATTATAGATTAATCAGTTTCTTATATAGAGGAATTTTTTTCTTAATAAAAAAATACATGGGTTTTGTTTACTAATATTTTGTCTTAATTTTCTAAAACTATAAAGTTAAATGGTCATGGGAATGTATTGTTACAAAATATTTTATTTAATTCATGTAATTATCAGACACTTGTGTCTATTGGATATCATAGTGTGGTAGAAGATGAAAATATTGTATAAACCTAAAAACATGGTTAATGTTTAGGAGAAATATTTTAAGTACGATGATATTGAAAATTAGAAGAAAAAGTTTAATTAGAGAAACTTTAAACAAGAATATTTTGAAGAATCTATATATTACCCAAGAAGATTTTTCTTTTAAGGGATATATTGGTGTTGTAGAGTCTATTGATACAAATAATGTGTGTGTTGGTATAATATATAACTACCTCAATCAAAGAGAGGCTGTTAATCAAGGGGGATCTAACATGAAATTCCTACAGGCCAACTAAGACAAAATTTAAAAGTTAAGGTTCAATTTAAAAACTTATTTAATCATATTAAATAATCTTTTTAAGGCATGATCAACTTAGAAACACTACCAAAAAGTGTCTTAGAATTCAACCTGAGTAACTGAATAAGAAGGGAAATTTAAAATCTATCAATATGAGCAATAATCAAGAACATGCAAGGGATCTTGATGTATCATATAAAGATAGAAAACAATAGAATACTTGGATACTTTATTGTTTTTCCTAACCAAACATGACCAAAAAAATAATCTCTTAAAATACATCAAAACGTATAATGAATGAGCTATTAATTTTAGTAATGTTGATTCACTTAATGTAAAAGGAGTTAGATTCAATGGTATTGGTGAAAAAAAATTTAGTGATGTTATCATTATTGATGGCGTGGAACATAATACCTTGTGTATTACTTATAATTTTGATAGTGGGACCAAGGTGATATTGTTTAAATATAGATGTGCCATAAGAAAGTAGAAGGGTGAAACAATCTTAAGGAAAAGTCAAAAAATAATAAAAAATCTATTTCAAATTTAAAATAATAAAGAAACATGTTTCATGAGAATAAATAATTATAATCAGTAAAGGCATAAAATACATTTCTATTTTTGGTAAAATAACATGGATAAACTCCCCAAGTAAACCTATTTCTATTTTATCTCAATTAAATCAAAATATATTAAGATATTCAAGCACATTTAGAGGGATTCTGAGAATCAAGAGGGATGTGGTATCAAAATATTTTGGTCCCATAATGGTTCAAATACAAGAATTAAAAATTTTAGGTATATATTTAAATGCACAATATAATTTATTCATACATTTCTCTATACGCTCCCCAAAGAATGGTGTAGTTGGGTGAAATAACTATATCTTTTTGGACATGGGGAGTACCATGTTATTAGAGAAGAGAGATTTAAAAATCTTTTGCAGAAATACCAAAAATGTTGCTTTATACATTTTTAATTACTGGTTACTTTGACTATAGTTTATCAATACACCTTATGTGTTATGGTTTGGTAATAATCCATGCTTAAAAATCGTAAAGGTATTCACCATCCCTTGTTATATCAATATTAGAGGAAATCATTTGGGAAAGTTTTTTGAGAGAGATGATCAAGTTATATTTCCTAGATATGCACTTGATGGACTGAGTTATTGGTTATAAAATAATAATGTAAGGTAAATAATTTATAGATTTGATTCAATTTCATTGTAAAATAAATATACTTGAAAATAATCAGTACCAATCAATGATGGTGTTAATGAATATCTTGATAAAAATGTTGAAAAAACTGGGACTATTTAAAATGTAGAATATTTTTTTAAAAACTTTTATGAATTACCTCATGATAAGGAATATCTAGAGTAATGAAAAACTAAGTTAATGAGACCTAAAATTAATATATAATCTTGTTAAATTCTCATATATAGTGTAAAATTTGTTCACATATATCGGAATATGAGAAATTCCAAACATACTCACTTTATTTTAAAAGTTAAACCAAAAATCATTAAAGTAGATTTTTAACATTAGGATTGAATAATAGAAATGGAAGAAGAGATGAATTATATTGAGATGATCTATACTTGGGATTTGGCACTACATCCCAAATAAAAAAATATGATAAAGAAAAATTTGGTTTTTAGGAATAAACTCAATGAGAAAGGAGAAGTAACACAGAACATATTTCTCCAAGTTTGTAGAGGGTACTCTAAAATTAATGGTATTGATTTCTATGATTAATTTACTCTATTCATAAGGGTTGAAATTATTTGAACATTTCTTGGGATATATTATCAATAAAATAAAAACTATTTCCAAATTTATGTAAATTGAACATTTATGAATAGTTAACTTGAGGAAGAAGTCTATATTAAACCACCAGAAGGGGTTATCCTTGAAAATGATGGTTTCTGAGTATGCAAGACAAATAAGGTGTTATATGATATCAAACAAGAACATTATTGATCGTATTAAACACTAGATAACATCAAAAAGATCATATAATTCATTAAATGAAAAGTGGATTCAAATATATATGTTGAGGGAGATGACATAAATTTTCTCATAGTGATTATGTATGTCAATAACATAGAAATAAAGAAAATATTTATTAGTAATTTTATATTCAAATAAGGATACACTTTGAGATGTACATGATATGTGATATGGTATTATTTTTGTTTTCAAAATTCATAAATACATTAGGTTTTATCTATCCATCATAAGAGAAGTATGATATGTTATTGAAGAAGTTTGGAATGAAATAATCAAGATAGGTATTTACATCTATTGTGATTGGGACCAATTTTTAAATTTTTGAATAAGAAGAATGGATCAATTGGAGTTTTTAAATATTAGTAGTAGATTAATTTACATGAAATAGTCTAGACTTAGCATTATATTTTCAGTTTCACTGTATGCACGATTCCAAAGAAACCCTATGAAGTTGAATATGATAGTAATAAAATAGATCTTATGATACATAAAAGGAACTCTTAATTTCATTTTATAGTATGATAAGAACACATTATCTCAATTTTATGTATATTTAAATGCTGATTAATCTAGATATGTGGTTGATAAAAAGTCAACTTTCAGTTAAGCATTCTTTATTAGAGGAATATATGTTTTATGGAACTCAAAGAAGTAAAATTCTATCATATTGAGTGAAAAAAGATAAATTTATTTTTAAAATATAGTAAATGAAAAAAAATTATTTGTACAATGTCATAGATCAAAGTCATAAGGGTGAATACCTCATAACCATTGATAATTGGTTGTGACAACAAAAGTGCAATCAATGTTTTAATGAATCCAGCATAATATTCAAGATCAAAATATATTGACCTCAAATACCACATCATCATAGATAAGGTTTGGTGTGAAAATATTTCATTAGAATATGATTCAACCAAGGATAAAGTTATAAATATCTTATAAAGAGATCTAAAATAGAAGTCCAAAATGGTGGGTTCCATTTGAAAATATAATAATCTCCTTGTGAAATTATTTGGAGGACAATGTCCATTGTGTTTGGTCATTTTTAGTAGGAAGTCAATCTGACCTATCTAAAGTACAGAAGTGACCATACCATAACAGACTAGTGATGGACCATGAGGAGAAAAATAGACATTTTTGATGTAATTTTAGGTTGATGTTATATATGAATATTTTAAATGGATTGAGATAACATCTATAGGATATATATATATATATATAATTTGACTAGCCATCAAAATGAATGTTTTGAAGAAGAACAATGTTGTGGTGGTACCCCATGTATAAATAAATGAATCCATTTTATTTTAAAGGTATTCTAAATTATGAAAAAACTCTGATTTATCCTTACATTTTTTTCGGAAATATTTCATAAGAAGATTTTTCTGACATTTTAGGGGAAGAACAAGGGTGAACATGAGATCCAAATTTTGGAGATGTTTAAGGTAGGGGATGTAGATATTGATTGATTTGTTTATGATTATCATTCATTATTGTACATTAGAGTTCAAATAGATATCTCTACACATTTACTTATAATTATTTTTAATAAAATTGTAAAATTGGCAGTGGGATCAAAACTATTGCACACTGTGGATGAGACACTTGAAACCAAGTGCTGGTGAACCTTCTATTTCCCCTTGTTCTTTGTGTTATTTATCAAATTTTCTCTCATCATCACATAATCATTATTTTTATCTATTTCCTACTAACCATCACGTTAAAAATATTTATGATTTGGTGTTTTTTAAGCATTGATTCACCCCCTCTCAATGGTATTCTACACTCACCTGGGTCTTTTATCTTCATAGCATAACCATGATTCCAGAGAAACATCATATTTATACCTTTTATGGAGACATAGAGATTACTGTTATGCTTCTTAATTCTATTTATTTAAACTATTTATAATTTTTTATGAGCATTTTGATTCTTCGACCTATGGAATGAAAGAACAATTATGTCGTGCCTTCATCCTCTATATATAACAAAGAATTATAATAAGAATGAATTCCTAAAAATATATAAATAAATAGGAATTTATAAACACTATTTTATTATTTCATTAAATATAAGTTTTAAAACATACAATTTAATAATAAATTATAGAAAATAAAATTATAAATTAAATAAAAATAAAAAATTACCAAAATTTGAAAATATTATAAATTGTTGCCTCTAATAAGTGGAATTTATATAAAAATGACAATCCTAAGAAAGATAATGATAAGAAATTTTATAGAAAAAAATTATATGGAAAGATAAATTCATAATATAAATTTTAATGAATGATAGGTGTAGTTTTTTAGTTTAAATTGGTGACACTTATTGGAAGTTAAAGAGGTAATTTGAGAATTACATGACCATTGGGATGATATAAGGTAGATATTGTGGTGAACATTATGTATGCATTATAAACCATTTTAGGTGATCATCATATGAATTTAAGAAATATAGATTAATTATTTTAAATTTAAAACTTTGAAAAAAAATAAAAAAATAAATCATTGATAAATTAAAATGCAATTATATATGACCTTATCATAAAAAATAAATATTTATCTCATAAAGAATACCTAATTTGTATAAATTTATAGTTTTTTTCAAATTATTTTTCTATTTAATATAATTTGAATTTTATGAAATGGATTATAAATTTTGAATCAAGTTTTCAAATTTAAGAAAAGAGAAAAATATCAGAAAAATCTGAACAGTGAAATATGACATAAATATTGAAAATATGATATTTATATTTGATATTTTTTATTAATAAAAATTGATTAAACTTAAGAAGTTTCTTATTTAATTGATATTATTTTATCAATATATAAACTAATTATTTTAATTTATTAAATTCTTCACAAACTTCACTTTTCATAATTTGAAATTGACCCTCACATGGTTCCCAGGGTTCTAAACATTCCTTTCACTTACATGATATTACCAAGAATTATCCCTCAAATATCAAATAAAAAAATAATCATCTCTCTACCCCATTCTCCTTATTTTTTTATTTCTATTTTTATTTATCAATATATCTCAATATATTATTTTTCTGTCTAATTTTGATAAATTTTAGAGGGACTAAGGACTTTTTTTAGTTACAAAGTCAAACTATTGTAAGGGTTCTATTCTTCTACTTAAAGTTTTCTTATCATCTAACTTCATTTCATAAAATTTTCTCTAAATTTTTGTCAAATTATATTTATATATCATTAAGAAATATCTATGTATGTTATATTATACCTATGTTTTCTTTATTATATAAAATGAAATGTTACCCTTGGTATTGAATTGAAATACATGTTTGGTATTTCAACAGATTTCACATGAGTATATTCTTAAATATTTTCTATATATCAAAAAATTATCCTATATAAAAAATATATACTCCTTAACTTCAAGAGATTATTTTAAATTACTATCTTGTGAACCCTTTATATGATCCTTTGAAACCAATCCCTTTAATAGGTAATACTTTAATTTTGTAGACTTATTTATACTATATTGATAATTGGATTTAAGTATATATTTTTTTTATTCATACAATTACATGATTGTGAATTCCTATCTTATAACATACATATACTACTTCTGTGTTGATCATTATTATTGATCATATTTTTAATTGATTTATCTTATGCAATCACATATTCATGTATTTTAATGTGTTTCATTTAGTTCTGAACTAGTAATTTGTAATGTTGCAAGGTACAACCATAATTCCCCAAGAACAGTTACATGATATCCAGAAGTTGGAGACTATTATTGAGGGTTAAACTTAAAATAAATAAAGAATGATTCATTTCTATAGAACCATATTAATGTTTCATAATTTTTCTAAACATTTGGAATGTGGTATACCTACATTGAATATACCAAAATATCATAGAAAATAAATTTAACACACTTATATTGTACATTTTTAGTAAAAAAATTATATATTAAAGAAAAAATTAATAAATAAATTTTATTTATAGTTCCCTCAATTTAATTTTGGAGATGGTGCCACACACTCTAGTTTGTCCACTCTGGGCAGTTTATGGTTTTCTTTTATCAATTCTCTCTCAAATTTTATTTGGGTTCTTATTCCCAATTTAATCTTTATTTGACACTATATTTTCTTACCATTTCCCTTTCAGTATTTTGCCTTTGGTTTCATTCTTCGATTTTCCTTCCCTGACATATTTTCTTTTAGTTGGATCTATTTCCTCCCCTCCTCTACTTGTTGGCCCCGATCACTATTTAGTGAATCTCCCATGTTCAGATTCATATAAACCTTGAATATATTTGATGTTAAATCCCAAATTTTTGGTTCTAATATTTGGTTGGTCTAGATATGACATTAGTTGTTCCCTTTAGTTTTGGTTTCTGTACTACCAGCCCAAACAACATTGTACTATCTTCCTTGCATAGATAGTGACCTGGTGCTTGATGGGGTGGGGAAGTCACTTGTAGAGGTGAATAAAGAGTAATGATACCAAGTTTTGTTTCATTATAATTTAGTTTAGGTTCCAAGATTTTCTATGGTGATGAAACAATCAAATATATATCATGTTTTCTTTGATACAACCAATTTCCTATGATGGTTTTTGGGTGTTTTTTATTGTTTTGTGATAATTTATGGAGGTTATATCACCTTGGTTTTTTCTTATATGGTGTATCTTCTATATAAATGTATGGTTTGACACTATGTTGGTTTTATGGTGAGTTTATGTTCCATAAATGATGGATTTAGTGATGGTGAATGATGGTAATTGGATCGACAATACGTGGCCCAACAATAGTGATATGATGATGATGACTTGTGGTCATAATTTTCTTTACGTGGATAGATGGTGGTTAGATGTCACACTGACATCAAATCAAGTGCCCCTTTTTCATTATTATATGAGATCATGTTGAAGTGGCAGCCTTTTCTTTGATTTTGAAAATTTCAGATTGTAGTTTGAATTTGAAATTTGAAATTACAGTGTATGAAATGTTCAATTTTGAATTTAGTTTTATGGTTGTAGTTTGGTCTATTGAGTTTCATGATTCTATACTATGTAAAGGATTATACTCAACCTCAAAAAGTGTTTTTAAACAGAAAACCAAAACCATGTATTGATAGGAATCAATTAATTTTAAAATAACTCATTAAAATGTCCAAAATAAATAAATAAATTTTAAGAATATTGAACATAAATGAAAAAATATATGAAATACATACAATGAAATGAATAAATTTAAATGTAAATCATATAATAGAATAATTATTTATATTCCAAAAATCTCCCATAGATCAATATAAGGTATGTATAATATAAATAAACAAAAAATATATCCAAAACACCCTTCACTAGTCTTCACTATGTCATAGAATAGTTTTCCAACTAACCTCAATGAATGAGTTTTTCTTAACTTGAAAATAAAGAACTAAAAACTTTACATTTGAGAAAGGAGCATATATAGGGGGTGATTAAAATTTTTTCATATGATTTTTATAATTAACCGGACTAGGAAAAATAGACTTGTCACCCATCCCGGTCCATCACTGGTCCTGAAGGATGTTCCTTATCCCCATGAGCTAGAAACTCGTTCCTAGGAATCAAGGAATAAGCTCTTGAAAATTATTTCACCCTTAAATAATAAACAAATAGGCCTCAAATAATCACTAATAATCAAAAATGGGGTATCCATATCTTGTATTTACATGATAATTAAGATAAGTAGTTCAAAATTATAAATAAAAACAATCATTTCAAATACAGGGTGAACAAAAAAGGATAAAAGAGAAACTGCAAGAAATATAAATACACCATATTAAAGTGGACATTCAAAAATATCCAAATAATAAACTGAAGTAATACCTAAATTATGTGGCTCATAGACACTCAATACCTCATAATACAACCTCTCAAATATCTTGGAAGTAACAAGGTAAAAGAATTGGGATCCTAAAAGTAAACATAAAATCTATATACACCAAGTGGTGTATGCAATGTGATCTAAAAATTCCTAGTGGGATCTTACTAAGAATACTATGGAATACCTTTAAAAATGATATTTCTAAAAATATAGTTTGTAATATATTTAGAAAAAAATCTTTTATATGAAAATGAATAATGGGAAAAAGTCACATAAAATTCCATTTGAAATTTATTTCTTTAACACAATTTCTAATTTAATATCTTAGAAAACCATCATTTTAAAAAGGAAAATTATTTGAAAACATAAAAGTGGGAAATCCCCACATTTTACATAGAATCATCCATTTACACCAAACCCAATTTTTCATTTATGATCCTTTCCCAAGATCCTCTATTTCAAATAATCCATTTGCAACACAAATCAGAACATAAAAGAAGTAAAGTAAAAAATAAACTCGAACCATTACAATAAAGAATGATTAAACTAAAAAATTAATTGAACATATGTGTTAATTTAAAATTCCTTTAGATTTTTCCAAATATTCCATTGCATAATAGATTGGGATGAAAAGTTATACTAACAAGATTTTAAAAGTTTAAATATGAAATCACACTCCAAAATAACTTTCAAAATCATTTAGAAATAATAAATATTTTGGAAACAAATTTAAATACCAATTCCTCTAATAAAAAAATAAAAAAAATTCTATTAGAAATGATTTTGTTTTAAAAAAACATTAGTTGACTTAAAACACCCCTTTAAATCACCAAATTCACTTTTTAATTCCTTTAGAACAATTAAATATATTCTTGGCACTATTAAATAAAAATTACTAAATTAAAACCATAAAATCCATATAAATCCAATTGTTCCAAGTGATGAAAACTTTGAAAACCATTTAACACTCATAAAGGGAACCTTATATAATAACTAAATGATATAAAATGAATTTATGATTTCTCAAGAACAAAAATACATGAAAGGAGAAGGTATTACATAGAATAATACACCTTAAATCGAGTAGAACATGTTGCCTACAATGGAATAATCCTAAATAATGATGAAAATGCTACTTATTAGGCCAAGAGATAAAAAATAATGTTATTAGGTTGACCAAGAACCCTAAAATCATCAAAAATGACTTTTAGAGTTTGTGATGGAATCCTAAACTGGGTGTAAATAAAGAATGAGAGAAGACAAATGTAGGAGGGACCTAGAGGAGTTTACCTTGAGATTCTGGTGCCAAACAACATGAAAACCATGGGAGAGGTCAATGAAATTGGAGATAAAGGATGTTATTATTCTTGGAGACCATCTAAGCTAAGGGGGGGGGGGGAATAGGGCCTAACACTTTTAATTTGGGGATGGCTAAAATTGGAAAAAAATTGTAAAAACAAGATAGACTACATAGTGTACTGAATAATGCACCAACTATTTGGGGATCCAGTGACTTAAACACCACACCCAGAATGGTTTGGGAAGTAGGGTTAGTGGTGACCATGAGCCAACTATTTGGGTCACTACTAGACATAAATATAGCTTTACGATTTACGTGGACACTTCTCACAACTTGGATATATATGTACCAACCATGAAAAATAGTACTATTAAGGAATTATTGTTTTTTCATCCCTTCCACACAGTTTCTACTTACCAAGAATGAGATGTGAACATAGAGTTTCAACTAAAATAATTTCAAACATATAAGATAAAATTTAACAAAACAAAATAGAAATGAGAAAATCTAATAAATAAATATAAAAATAGGGAAATTAAATTTTTTGGTTGTTATAATTCTCCCCACCAAAACACTTTATTCCCCTAGAAATCCAATGGTAATATTGAAAAAATAGATCACTAAACCTCAAATACCTTATGAAATAAGTTGTAGGTATGAGAAAATATAATGGGCTCTGATTAGAAGAAAACACTAATGAAAAAATTAATCTAGACTAATGAAACACATCATCAACAAAATCCTACATCTCTAAGTAGGATTCAACTCACTAACAAGAGATACAAGGCCTACAAATCACCAAGACCTATTAAGCTCTCATTATAATTTAGATAAATGAGACTTATTAGGGTATCCACACCATTTAGAATTCATTTAAAATGATGAATCAAAAGAACACACACTCTTCAAAATACACCACATGAAGAAATTTCAAACTTCCCCAAATCACCCAAAGGAAATCATAATTATTCAATAAATCACACCATCCATCCAAGAAACAAGATCAAAATTCAATAAGGGAGAAAAATTTACACACTAAAGGATTCTAATACAAGGATAAACCAAAACAACAATATCTAAAAACATTGGAAGAATCATCCCCAATAAAAAGTTCAATTAATATGGAATAACATGGATCTAACCCTGGGTTAAGGAACCTAAAAAAAGGGTAAACTGGAAACTCACTTATATAATTCCACCCATGGTGCATCCAAAAAGAGTGCAGTTGAACTCAATATATTTTAAACCCCCAACTACTTACCCAGGTTTTCAATATTGAATCCACCCAAACCTATACCCAAAAACACAATCCATAAAAATACTTCTAATGAGTAAATAAGAGTTACCATAAAACCACAAGAAACATAATAAATCATATGATCAACTGACATATCACAAGTTCTAAAATATAACCACATAAGAAAAACAAGATAAGGGTTACCTAAAACGTTCTAATAAAATTAAAAACCATCCAAAGAACTATAAGACAATGGATCACTCAAACCTAGATCACACCCAAGACAAATAATCTACAGACCCATCTTGTAATACTCTAGATATGATTGAGAGGACCACATAAAAAGAAATACACCATCACCATGTTAATTAATACACTAATCCTGAAATTTTCAATGAGGGTTAAAAAATAAGAATGATTCCCGCCTCACCACTCAATATTGATCTTGGGTAGTTGTGTCAAATAGAAGAACTAAACCTCTGGGATGAGGAAAATAACATTAAGGTATATCCCTTGAGAAATACCTTCCATCCTTTCTTAGGATCTTTCATAGTGGTAGGAACCAAATTGAACAAAACATGAATTCAACAAATTTTTCCCCACAAATCAAATAAATATGTCATATCATAAGTTGTGTAAAAATCCAAAAAATATAAAATACATCAAAACAAGATACATTATTAAAAAATAATTTACATATCATAAAAAATATTATTAAAATACCCATAAAAAGTTTAAAAACCAATTTTACTTAAATTAATCACTTGAAAATGAATTTTTACAAAGTACCACAATTAACCTTTGAAAACTAATTAAAATCATTTTCTACTTTCTTATGAGTGAAAATTTCTAATTTCTCAATAGATATGTTTCTAAAAAATTACTGCATACCTGCATATTCCATTTTAAAACCCAATTAAAAATAAAAAAAATCTTTTTATTTTGAAAAATGAACCAAATAAAAAAATGTTACAAAAAAATTCCCCATGGCCTAATTCTAGAAAAAAACTTAATGAAAACCCACTTTTCCCACACAAATTTAGTTATATAAGAACTACATAAAAAACATATCACACATACCAAAAAAACCTCAGTATATATTATTAAAACATCCCAAGGTATCCATTCATGGATTCCTTTTATTGGGACACACTTAAGGGAAGACTATATATCAAGCTAAATTGAATGTATAACCACACTTTATTTGTCCATTTGGTTGAGAGACTATGTACCAATCATTCATTAGACCTTAAAATGATTCCATAGGAAAGAACATTGCCTCTACATAGGTTTTCATGCTTTGTGAGATAACCTAAAATCATTGGTTCTTTGTTCATTATCATCTAAAAACTTGAGGAGCCATCAATACAACTCATAAATGATATAGATGACCAATACATCATCATAAATAATAAAATAACAGTATCAAATTTAAAATTTGAATCCCCACTACCCATGGTGACTCATGCATCATTATAATAGGTGGTGATTAGACACATTCTTATGTTATACCTCTCAAGTTATGATGACCATCATATTCTACTTTCCACCCAAAACACACCCTAAATAATAAGAGGGTGTCATTAGGAACCTAGGCCCTTACTATGAACCTTATATTTCATGCTATTTATAAAGAACTGACTTGGAATAGCTTGATTCATTACCCATATCGATCCTTCACTGGGCCCAATGGGCGTTCAGAATCCACAGAAGCCAAATAATAGTGCCTAGGAAATGAGGAATAGGCTGTTGGGAATGAATTCTCCCTTAAGTAATAAATAAACAAGAATTATGGAATCATTAATAATACAACCTTGGGTATCCATATCTTTTATTTCCATGATAAATAAGATAATAAATTATAAATAAATAACGAAGATAAACATTTCAAAGTAAATTTTATAATTTTAAATATATAAAGTTTTCCCGAAATAAGATTCAAGATAAACTACATGAAATATAAATATAGTAGGACAACATTACCAATCCAAAAAATCACATAAAATGAACTGAAAGTAAGATGAAACCCACAAAACAAAATCGATGCGGCTCATGGATACCCACCACCTCTCAATAACACATACTAGAGAATAACCTTTTATGAAGAAATAAGGGACAGAAAATGGGATATTTCATATAAATATAAGATGTTGATATACCATGTAGTGCATTTAGGGTGTGAGCTAAACATTATTAGTGGGATCTCACTAAGGAATCTATGTAATAAATTTATAATGGATATTTCTAAAATTATTGTTTGAACTACTTTTAGAAAATAATATTTTAAAGGAATGTGAATATAGGAAAATAATTTTACTCACATTATATTTTAAATTATTTTCTTTAATAACATTTAAAATTTAAAATATTAGGTGAGTTTCATTTAAAAAAATTATTTGAAACCATAAATGGGGAAAATCCACACATTTTATGCATAACCATCAATTTACAATAAACACCATTTCTATTTTCAAAACCTTAATCAAATCCACTTTTCATATAAACCATATGAAACATAAATCATAACATGACTATGGCAAAGTAACAATGAACTAAAATAATGAAAATAAATAATGATTAAACCAAAAATGAATCGAAACCTAGGTTCCAATTTAAAATTCCTTTATAAAGTTCCAAATATTACTTTACAGTATAGCTCTATATTCCATGCTATACTACTAAGTTTTATAAAGTTTAACTATAAAATAAAACTTCAAAATACATTTTCAAATCATTTAAAAATGAAACCTCAATTTGAAATCATTTCAAATACCAATTTATCTAATAGAAAAAAGAATATACATTCTATTAAAAATAATGTTTTCAAAACAAAACCATTTTTTGATTTAAAAACACCCTTTTCAATCACCAAATTCACTTTATAACCCCTTTAAACCATTTAAACACACACTTGGAACTCTAAAAATCATAATTATGAATTTAAAACTGTAATGAAACACCTTTTAGATGAAGGTATGTGATTATTTGTCTTTTGTTTTGAATACCCTAAATGGTCCTAATTATTAGTCTTAATCAAGTATTGGAGGTCATGGTAGTGTATAGGGCTTGTTCAAAGCATAGAGTTCTTGAAAATGGGATAAGTGACTAGGCAGAATAGTTTGTCTAAAATATGTGACCTAGGGTGAACACCTATGAGGTTGTAGATAGGGGAACCTACAAGTCCACATAGTTTTTCTGCAACAGTGTGGTTCTAGGCACACGACCGTGTGACCAATAGTTGTTTTGGGGAATATTCTTAATGTATGGTTCGTGCATGGATTTAAAGTAGTGCCCCTAAACCACGAACATTAGAATTTTGTGAAAAAATTACCATTTTACCCTCTTTAATTATAAAACCCATCCTTCCTTCTTCCTTTTTTCTAGTGTCCAAACCAGTGGGTTCCTCTCCTTTGAGATTAGACCCTCCTCAATCTTCAATCAGCTACAAATCCTTCATCAGACACATGTTTCTCGATCTGTTTAAGGAATTGGATAGCGCAATGTTAGGCTAACCTCACACACCTCTCTTTCCTTGGTTAATATCTCAATACATTGCACTATTTAGATATAAGTCCATTCACCCTATTTTTTGGGTGTTGGAACGAAACTTAGATATCTTCCGACATACTTCAAATCCTAGGTATATATTAAGAGAGGCTTCATATTCCACCCTAAGGTAGATGTTCATATAGTTTTCCATTGGATTTTTGTAGGTTTCATATTTATTATGTTGTTCCATATATCGGCCTTTGCTGAGTATCTAAATTGTGTTGGTTCCTTTATGTCTAAATGAACATAGTTCCTTGAAATATGTGAATTGGATCTTTTTTAGGGGTTTATAAAACTCATATATCCTATACGGACACCCATAGGTGTGGCACCTTGAAATTGGTAATTTTTTTCCAAATTGTCAAAAACGCTTGGAACCTAATTTAGCTTCTAGCTTGACTTTTGAATGAAATAACCACTGTCTGATGTGTAATTCATTGAACTAAAGACACCCCATAGGTATTTTAACCTTTTTTATTTGGAATTGTCCAAGTGGAAAATTGGGTTGTTACATGGTCTTACTCTTGACACATATGCCTTATATTTGTATTTTCCATGTTTAAGAAAATTAGAATGGTTTAGTTTGTATAAGATTACTGGAGTAAGATGGTTACTACCTTTTTAATGAATTTATTTTAAATGTAATGGGTTCTAGGGATGGCATGGACTTTCCCTTGATCATGTTTCATAAAAAGAAACCATATGAAATTGATTTCATAGATTCAAAGAGACTTGATTAATGGATAGTGAACACATGCCTTTTCTCTTTCTTGTGTAAATGATAAATGTTAAATGGGATCATTTGACTGATATGAACATAGTTAAAGGAAAAATTGATATGTCTTCCTCATGCGTCATGTGGTATACTTGAACACGCCTTGGTTTCCTTATGAAAGGCTTGATTAAATGACATTAGAGGTAATGACTTATGATCATATTATTAAATATGAACATGATTATCTAATGAACTATATAAATGATTATGGATGGGAGGTAAATCCCTATGCCATTTATACATATTATACGCCTTTATAGAGGTTGAGAATTCTGATAAGGGGCCCAGTGGGGCATGATGACCCACATTACCCTTACATCAGTGTTGGGAATGGATACCATCACTAGTGCTTTGATATGGGTAATGAGATTTTGAATTCCATGTTCCTTCTAGAGTGTTTCCAGGGCATGAACACTCGCCATCCCGAGTTCCAGGAGTAACGACCCCCCACTCTATTAGGATATAGGGATCACTACCCATTTGAGTAGAGCTTATCAACTCATTGACTCGTGTTAGATTCATGCGTGTTACATCCCAATCCACTCCATAAATTATATATATATATATATATATATATATATATTATATAGAGTGACATGATTATACATACCAACCATGAGATAAAGTAGATAGATCTACCTAGTGTCCCATAATAACCTGATCGAGAGGTTATTGATTTTTTCATCATTTATTTACTTTCCTACTTATACTTTCACCCTGTTTAGTAACGAACACCTACTCAGATTACACGTTTACACCATTGATGGTGGTCTATTGAGATTTTATGTCACACCCAAATTGGGCTGCCCTTGTCACCCGAGAAGATTATGTTTCTATAGGTACTAGTAAGGGTAAAGGAACTCTTATAGGTTGTTGACATGTAATTCTTAGCTGGAGATTAGGAGTAGATGATTGGGCTTAGGCTAAAGATGCTTGTGGAGCTGTTTTTGTCATTTTATTTTGTTTTTCACTACTTTATAGAATCTTGTATCTGTTTGTTAATTTATTTATAACTAGAATACAAAGAATAATTTTATCATACATTTCCATTAAGGATTTTAGTTATGTTATTTAGTTGTTCATTTATTTATATCTTTCACTTCTTAGTTATTTAGTTAGCTGTTATGGTTTTTCCAATTATTCTATCTGTCTGTTGTATTATTATTCCACTACTATTTATTATTCATCATATCCATTGTTCTACTATGAAATGAGGGTATAGTCTCCCCAATGTAATACCTAGACAACCTCATTGTTGGTCAGTATCCTCTAGTGTATGGGGAGACACACCTATGGTCATGTGGATAACTAGGCCCGGGGCATGGGTTAAGTGGAATTCAAGTCTGGGACATCAAAAAAATATAAAATCCATAGAAATACATTCATACCATGTGATGAAAACCATAAAACCCATTTGAAACACATAAAGGGAACCATAAATAATCATAACATAATATAAAATAAATTAAAAAATCTCAAGAAAAAAAAAACATGCCAAGATAAGGGATTTTATAGAATCACCCACATTAAATCAATTGGATCATGTATATTATGATGAAGAAAGCCCAAATGATGATGAAGATGATTCCTAATATCCCAAGAAATTAAAATCCCCATGATTAGGTCTCTAGTACCCTAAAATTATCTAGTATGACGCTTAGGGTTTACCAGGGAAGTCCAACTTGAGAGAAAATTGATAAGGAAGGATGAGGAATGGATGAGGAGAGACCTAGAGGAGCTTATATTGGAATTATTGGTTCAGAAAATGGTAAACACTATAAGAGGGGACCATGAAAGAGGATATGAAGCATGGTTGTGTGATTGGACGTTGTTCGAGCCAAGGGAGGATACAAATAGGTGATAATCATTTTAATTATGGGAGGGGTAAAATTATAAAACCCCAAAATTTAACAAGTGGACAGACCACATAGTTTACCAGACCACACACCAATAGTGAGAGGGCCGTTGAAATAAGAACCACATACTACATAGTTGGGAATATATATTTAGTGGTCTCCATTCACTGAAAATTCATTTCACTACCACATATAGAACAAGTTGTACAATTTATTTGGAGACCCCACATGAATTAGAGAACCGTGCCTCAACCATTAAAAGTTACACTATCAAGGAATTTTAGGTTTTATATACTTGTTTTATGGCTTGTAATAACTATGAAAAAGTTGTTCACCTAGTTATGAAACTCCAAAACTTTAAATCATTAAGATAAAACTACTAGATACTTTATGAAATGAAAAAATCCAATAAATAAATAAAATAATAAGAAAATTTAAAAACTAGGTTTTTATAATTTTGATTGTTATATTTTTGGA
Source organism: Viscum album (assembly GCA_963277665.1). Classification (NCBI taxonomy): domain Eukaryota; kingdom Viridiplantae; phylum Streptophyta; class Magnoliopsida; order Santalales; family Viscaceae; genus Viscum; species Viscum album. The sequence goes on along the minus strand of CAUJRU010000041.1, from coordinate 1,141,120 downwards.
ATAATTAACATATAAATTTACATTATTTTTGGGTTAAATATTGTAAAAAGTACACCTAGATATATTTTTTTTATTCATTTCATGATTTTTTGGATTAAATTTATGATTTTGTATTTATTTTACATTTTTCTAAAATATTTGGGTAATTTTTTTTAATTTATGAGATTTAATAATATTTTTTATTTATATTATAACAACCTAGGTATTATTAAAATAAATTGCTCACATGTATTATTAATATTAATTAATTGGATTTTATATATTTATATTCATTATAATAATATTAGGTAATTATTTAGTCAAAAGAAAAAATCTTTATTTCTAACCAAATTGGGGTTTCATGCATTATATGGTTTTATTTAAAATATTCATTTCCAAATTACATAATCTTAATTTGCAAAAGGGAAAATATTTTTTAGTTCATGAAAAAACTATCTTAGATTCATTCTTGATATTTTTCTAAAAAGTTTGATATTTTGATGAATAATTAAAAATACTATTTTTTATTGAAAATTGCCTTTTCATTTCAAGAATTTAAAAAAAATTATTTTAAAATGGGTTAAATGTAAAATTAGTTTAATTATATTATAAATAATCGAATTATTCTCTTTGGAATCAATATTATACTTTTATTTGGTATAAAAACATTTTTATTCTTAGGCATTTTCTAAAAAACGGTTTTTAATCAAGTTTTGCATGATTAATTTCAAATTAAAATTTGACACATATGTAAATTGAATTTGATAAAATTTATTAATTATTTTGAATCAGAATAATTAATATATATTAATAATTTAAGTTTAATTTTTTTCATAATGAATAGTGAAAAAAGAAAAAAAATTATTATCGCTATAATGGATAGAATAGGTTTGCCTAGGGTTATACTAAAGCGATAAGGGTTAAAATTAAATCAGTACTTGTCAAAATTCAATTTTATGGACATATTTGTACCCTATATAATCTAATATTCATAAATGCTCCTTTTTTACCCATTTTAATTTACTAGGAAATTAATATATTATTAATATTTTTAAAAATTCACTATGTGTTCTCTTCCATACTTATAAATGGACCCCCATTATCCTCTTTTTACTCTCTTTAAATGACTTTTTCCTTAGCTAGGAACCACTGAAATACCATACTAAAATAACTTACCAAATAATAGAGGCCATGTTTTAATTAAAAAATCATCTTAAGAAAGGATTTATGTATAAACATAAAGAGGGTTTATAAAGAATAGATATAGTTCTTAAACAAGTGCTTTTGTTTTATTTATTATTCTACCGACTTAAAATATTATTCAAACATGATGAAATAATAAAAATATTATCTTCAATATAATGATATATTTTTATGTTTATTTAATAACCTATATCCATATAATTCTTCCATCAAATGTGAAATGAAACCATCATTCATGTGTACGATAAACTACCACCTCACTAACTGATGTAATTCATTTTCCATATCTGACTATCAATACTGATTATAATGATAGATTTAAGGTATATATATGATATAAATGAAATTTTTATAATTATATAAAGAATATCTATCATCTAATTTTTTACCTTTCCATATATTGAATAATTATAACATCATTCATGCATGTGTGTGAATTACCACCTTCACAAAGTGATGCAAATAATTTTTCATGACAATATCACATGGATAATATATATAAGTGAATTTAAAGAAATAATATGATATTTATTATATAATAATGATTTTTTAAAGATAAAATAACACTTACCTTATATCCATCATGTTTGTTGAAAAATGGAAACAATACTCATGCGTACGTATGGTCTACTATCTCCAAGATTGTAACATAATTTAGTTTTCTTAATCATCTCTCATGAATGATTTTAAATGTATAATTTATGTATAAAAATGATAATTATTTCATGATAATTATTATATATATTATGGAATAATTAATTATTTTACCATATAAAACTTAGCAAAGTCATTTAGGACTTACGATCCGAATATCGTCAAAAAAACTGATGTGAACTTAATTGATTATGTAATTGTATATATTATGGTAATAAATAAAATAAAAGGAATAAAAAAATTTAAAAAATTTATTAAATAATTAAATAAATAATATAATGTTATTTTTTAGGAAGATAAAGGATGCACGTGATGAGTTGAACTCGAGGTAAGGGATATTTTACCTTAAAACCTTGTTTTAAATGTTATAAAGATTTATTTTATAATTTTTTTATTCCATTTCCATACAATTAAAATTATTTTATATATGTATTTATATGGAAATATATGAATTATAAAGGATATTTTAATCAACTTTTTTACTTTCTTTTAATAGTTTTGAAATGGAATATTTTTATATATTTTATATAGAACATTTTGATGAAAAGAAAAAAGTGATATTTTATTTTAAGGTATACGACGTCAAAGATATTTCATTACACCATAATAATTATTTTATATTTTTATTCCATTAAAATATTTCATGTTTTCTTTAAAGAAAAATGACCTTTACCCTTACTTTGGGTATTTTTAAAAAGGGTTTTAAAAATAATGGATATTTCAACATCTAGAAATGGTTTTGTAATGTATGTAAGGAATATTTTTATAAGTAATAAAGATTTATTGTGTAATGATTACTTTATAGTTATTTGGAATTTTTTATGATGACGGGTTAGCCCAATATAGCTCATGATTATGGGTGATCGCGATATAGATCATGGGGACGGGTGAGCCTGATACAGCTTATTATGACGGGTGAGCCCGATATAGCTCTCCAATGAATTGAGTAAAGGGAAAGTGTTAACCAGTTATTTTTATCCTAAGATATTTATTGAATTTTACAAGGTATGTTATTATATTTATAAGAGTGATTATAAGAGTTATATATAAATGATTTCCCAAGTTACTTATATGATTTATCTTTTATTTATATGGGTTTTTTATAAAAATATTATAATTTCTCAATGTAAGAAAATGATATTAAGTTTAAAGGGATGTTCATGATACTTCTTAAAGGTGAAATGTATAAATTTTAATGAGTTTTTCATGATTTCAAAGAAACTTATATGATTTTTATATTATCTTTAATAGTTCTTATGATTTTTTTAGGAAAATATTTGGGTAGATAATTTTATTTCTTGTGTAAGAAAATTTTTATTTTTAGTTCAACATTTATTTTGAAAAAGGAAAATTTTTGTAAGTATTCATGGACTAACGAGTTTCATTCTCCCTTTTTATATGTCTATTACTAATATTTTTATGATCATACCATGTTTTCAATTTTTTACAAGGTTTTAAGGATGACTAGTGGAAAATATGAGGTCAAGATGAAAATTGTGAAGATATTTCATGGAATGAAAAGTTGTTATATCTAAAAAGTTTTTCATTGAGGAAAATTTAAATACTAATTTTAGTGTCCAATTTTTGATTTAATATTTATTTATATAAGGGTGATACCATATTTCACTAAAACTATGAACCTAAAATATCTCTGGGAATATAATAAAGTTTATTATTGTATAAGGAATCAATTTTGTAAATTGTATAAGGTCAGATCCTTATAGTTTGTATTAGTTCAAAGGTTTAGATAAGTTTAGTGTTTAAGATAATGTAAGTAAATACCATTAAGAGATTATAATTTATAAATATCATGATATAGAACTTGAAGATTACCATGTTTCTTCATCTAACCTATGTTTTTTCAAAATGGTTTTCCATAGAGGAAACATGGAACCTAAAGAATGAAGGCACTAAGAGGAAAATATCCTTCCAAACCAGTAACCTATAATGGTTAGAATAATAACTGAGTTGTTTTTTTTACTATAGTGGATTAGTTGATGCAAAATATAAACGGTGGTGGTATTCATGCTAGAGAGAAACTAGATCTACCATAGAATAACATGTTGATAGTAGAGAATTTTACGCGACAACACCATCCAAAATTTAGTGGATCTTCTGACTCAGTGGTAAAATAGAGATGGATTAATTATCTAGAAAATAAATTCAAATTCATAGTTTGTTCAGATCATAAAAATGAAACCCTTTCTATTTATAATTTTGAAGTTGAATCTGATTAATGGTGGTTTGTGGTTAAGAATACATGAGAAATAGAAGATATTTTCTCCATGTAATGAGATCTATTTAAGAATATTTTCCTTGAGAATTATTTTCTTAAGATCATTTAACTTAGGATGGAAAATAAATTATTTAAATTGAGGAAGAAATTGGAAGATTCATTGGACATATATGAATAGTCACCTGTTTGGCATGGTATGCATGAAATTTTATATAGGATCTTGATTGTAAAATTAGTCAATTTAACTCAATATTAAATCCAAGATACTGAAGATATTTTTTCCTCTCACAAATTTAAAAATTATGAGATACTTTTTCTTTATAATGATAAGGTGGAAATATATTTTGTTGATAATATGATTTTCTATGAAAATTAGCATAAAAGGGGTCTAGTTTTTAGGAATATGGGAAGAATCCATCAAATAAATCTAAAGGTAATTTTTTTTTACTTTGTGATAGTTGTGGTAAAAAGCACCTTGAGGAATGTTTTATGAAATCTTGGAAGTACATATAATGTGGTATGTTTGGGCATATGGATTTTTATTACAATGAAAAATAAATTTCTAGAGGTAAGAACAATTTTTAAAAACATATAGTAAAGTGTTTTAAATGTAACAAGATGGGATATTATGTGAATACATATCTAAATAAGAACACAAATGATGGGAATAAACCAGGATATAAGAAGAAGGGTGTGATGAAATCATTTACAACTAATTTAGAAGATATTTTGAAATAAAATTAATTAGTATATGCTTCATTACTTGTTTATTCAGATTATGCTAATTTCTTATTTGATTTGGGGTCTATAAATTCATTAATTTTTGATAAATTTGTTGGTAAATTGAAAATTTCAACTCAATAAATGAGTCATGGTTTATGATAAAGACACTAGAGGGTAGTATTAAGGAAATAAAAAATAAAAAATATTATCCTGTTATCATTTAGGGATAAGTTTTCCATACAAACCTTATTGTATTATCCATGATAGAATATTATGATATTTTGGGTATGAATTGGATTTTATTTTATCATACTAAGATAGACTACAAAGCCAATGAAGTTATTTTAAAAAATGATGTTTTGTTTTTATATAATAATCAATTCATACCCTTAATAACATATCAAGAATATGAGAAACTATTAAGATATGGGAACAAAAGTTATATTTCTCATATTGTTGAAAACTAGGGAACTATTCAAATTAATGATGTTTCAGTTGTAAAAGATTATATGCATGTTTTTCCTAATGATTTATCTGGTATTATACTTTACTAGGAATTTGAGTTTATTATTGACTTACTGCATGAAGCTAATCCAATTTCAAGAACCCATTATTGAATATATTAAATAGAAATTTTAGAATTTGAAAATAAATTATAGGGGTTACTTGGTAAAGTTTGAATTCATCCTGATAATTCACCAAGAGGTGCTCCTATTTTATTTTTAAAAAATAATTAGAGTTATATGAGGCTTTTTAGTGATTATAGATCACTAGATAACATCATTATTAATAACAAATATTCATTGTCACATATTGATGAATTGTATGATCAACTCTAGGGAGCTCAGTATTCTTTGAAGGTTGAGATCAGGTCTGGGAACCATTAGCTAAAAGTGAAGAAGGATGACATCACTATGATAGAATTTCATACTAGGTATGGGCATTATGATTTTGTTTTTATTCCATTTGAGTTAACCAATTCTCCAGCTATATTCATGGATCTTATAAATAGTGTTTTCCCTGAATATTTGGATAAATTTTAGGTTGTGTTTATTGATGATATTTTGGTTTATTAAAAATGTTATTATGATCATGAAAATTTTTTTGGTTTGTTTTGAAAATCATAAAAGAAAAGAAGATAAATGTACAATTTAGTAAATGTGATTTTTTTATTTAAACTGATTTCATTCCATGGACACATTGTAAATAAATATGGCATAACTATTGATACTACTAAAATAAAAGTGGTTCATGAATGGAGAAGACCAAAATATTTCATATAGATTTATATTTTTCTTGGATTATAAGGTTACTACAAATTTTTATTGAAATATTTTATTGGTTATCTAACTTACTAACCATGTTAACATGAAAAGGATTTAAATTAATCTGTATGAAAGAATGTGAGGATTATTTATAGCAATTGAAAATAATATTAGGGAATTCTATTGTTTTTGACCTTACATATATATATATTGACTTCATTATATACAATTATTCCTTATTGAAGGGAATGAGTTGTGTTTTAATGAAGAATGATCAGATGATTATATGCTTCATTTCCCTTAAATACTTATCCAAAAATTTTCCTACACATGAACTTTAATTGGGGGATATGGTTTTTTATTTAAAAATTTGGAGACATAATTTATATAGAGTAAAGTGTGAAATATATATTTACCATAAACTATATAAGTATATATTCACTCAGAAAGGGTTGAACATGAGACAAAGAAGATGGATGGAATTGATGAAGGCTTATGACCAACCAATTCATTACCATCCAAGTAAAGAAAACTGAGTAGATGATGTGTTGTGTCCTAATGATAATGCTATATTACATATTCTATGTTTGCAACATGATCCTTTGGTTAATTATTTGATAAAATTTGGATTATAAATTATGTATGTAGGAACTCCCTTCAATTTTTTCAAGTGTTAGTATAATTTTATTTGTTGTATAGGATTAAACAACCTCATAAGGATGGTGGTGAGTTATAAGAAAAGGCATAATTAGTTAAAAAGATAAGTTTATAGAATTTAATACTAAAAAAGAAGGTGTTTTGAGATTAAAATAAGTTTTTTGTTTCATGTAACCTTTATTTAAAGAAATAACTATTGAGTAAGGCTCATAACCCTCTATTTTTGATCCATCCTGAAGACAAAAAAATGTATAGAGACATTTGGGAATATTTATGGTGGTAATTAACAAATATTTTGGTTTCCAATTTTACTAAATTTTTTTAACTTGTCAACATTTTATATCCAAATGATAATTATTAAAGAGAATGCTTTAGTCGTTCCCAATGCTTGAATTAAAATGACTGAATATATCCATAGATTTCTTGATTCTATTTCCATATAAATCTTGAGGTCATGATGTGATGTGGGTTATTATTGATCATTTAACTAAATCTATACATTTTATTTCCATATGAGATAATTTTTATTTGGATAAAATTTATTGGCTTTAATTTAAAGAGATAAATATATTAATTGGAGTTATACTTTCCATTGTTTCTCATTATAAGATCTAGATCATGTGTGGAGATACATCCTTGATTAATTTTTGGTCAAGATATTTTTTTTGGATAATGAAGTGGTTCTTGGGATATGGAAAGTTTTTGTGGTGTTACTAGAATTTTAGACGTGAAATAGGGTGGAAATGGCCATCTTCAACATGTTGCATAGTTGGCCCACAATTATGAGTAATCGTGCACTATAACCATGTGGGCCTGGGAAGACAATGCACAGTTTGGGGAAAACCATGGAAAGGGGAAGCCTGAAACTATTTTGGATTGGACAGAGCCATTCTACATGGCTAACGAATTGTTTTCAAACTGTGTGGACTTCCAAGAAATCATTTGACCCAGACCCCCTCTTGGATAGAGGCTAGAGCATGATTAATGCGTGGTTTGGCCAACCCCATGGCCAAACAATGTGCCTCATTAAAGAAGGGGTAATTTTATATTTCCTACATTAGGATTTATGTAACCCACCCAATTTTCTACCCATTTCACCTACTTAATAATGGGTTACAAACCCTTCTTAAATAAATCTTATAAGGGATGATTCTCCATCATTTCTAGGCTGTTTAGAGAAATGTTGTGTGTTGATCAAAGATTTGGGTGAGTCTAACACTCCAATTTTCTTTATTTTATATATTAGGGCATGTATAATACCTCATATTATTTCAAATCTAAAAAAACATCTTTTTCCAATGGTTTCTAAGTTGGGGATTTAAAGACTATTTATTTCTAAATCAAAGGAAAATGTCGAGTGTGCAGTTTTCTACTAAATCCAGGTAAGTAGTATTAAAGCTTTTTCCCATAGTATTGAAGTGTTATATGTATATTTTGTTGTGATAATTCAATGGATTGTTGTGTTATGATATATTGGGTTAAGAAAAGTAATTTTGGACTTAGATTGAGGCTAAAGACCCTTCACAAACACGGTTGGGTATGTTGATGATGTGAGAGTAAACCTAGGGCTAACCATAAGATATGAAAAACTATTGAAAATGGTGAAATTAACTGATAAAATTTGAGATAAGGGAGATATGAGTGAGAATGGATTGTAAATTTTTATTGGGTATATGGGATTAGTTAAAGGGTAAATTGAATTGATTGTTTGAAAAATTTGGTGAAATGCTTAAGGGGATTTTGAAATGGTTTAAATAATGTGTTGTGGATTTTGACCCGGTTATGGTTTTTAAATAAATATTATGATGTTTTAAAAGAAAAAAATGTTTTAAAAGGAGGTGTTGGTCTCAAGGTGATTTATAATGTGGTTTTCATTATTAATTTCAAATGATAATTTGAAATAATGGAATGATTCCCCTTTTTTTGAAAACTCCTTGATGATTATTTGAAATGGTTGGAAATGGAAATGAAAGCCTTGGGGAGTGGTACAACTTTTAAAAGAGGATGACTCGTGTTTAATGGGTTGGATTCAAGATGACCCTAAATAATTATTTTTATTTTTGTGTCATCATGGATTGTGAAATGAATTTGATGTTTATTGTTTCCCAGTTTCATATAGCATAAGGGGGTGTTTGGCATAATGATGTATGGGTTAATGGGTTATGAATTATTAATGGGATGTGTATAATGAGTTATAGTTGTAAATGATGAATGTGTTTAATGGTTATGGTTAAGAAAGCACATGCACATGGCTTGGTGGTATGTGGGGTATTGGACTAATGATCCTCCCACATGTTAGGTTGGACTGAGGCTCTAAATCCCACCCATAGAATGCATGGGTTAGGGAGTTGGACAAATGATCTAGGATCCTAATGCTTTCATTTTATGAGAATAACTAGATTGAAGATCCAATGTAGTGTTATGTAATGCATGTTTGGGATGTTGGAATGAGGCTTTAAGCATCCCAATGCAGGGCTATGGTGTGGTTTGGGATGTCAGACAGGGGCTCTATGCTTCCCAATCACATGGACATGGCCAGATTACTAGACTGAGGCTCCAGGGTAGGTTGATAAATTATGATTGGTGAATTACCTTATGATTTTAAATGGATAACCCCCTTATTCCATGGATTATGCTCTTGGTGAAACCAGTGATAGTTTAGTTTAGTTTTTTGGTTGATCTTTGAGAACTTGGTGGATGAAATGGTTAATTAGTAATTTTTATTTGTGAAACCCGATTCTGGATGAAAGTTGGTTAAATGGGTAATTTTTAAATGTGAAATTTTTTAAATTTCTTTCTCTATCTATTTATTTCACTTTCTTCCCTGCATATAATACTATTTAAACTACATATTACATTAGACTCCATTGGTGGTTTCCTATTGAGTGGTACTCACACCATGATCAGGCCTCTATGGCACTTGGGTAAATGAGCATGAGCTACTTATTTATGTTATTGGTTTGGGATAGAGAGATAGTGTTCGGTTGTGAATGGGATGATGAGTTGGAAAATGGGAGGTTGGGACCAGGCTGGGGCTCGAGTCCATGTTTCTAGGGTCTTTTGGAAAGTTTGGTTTTGGATTTTTTATGACTTTATGGAATGTAGTGTATTCATTATATAGTTTTATCACGCGTTTCTTGGTTACTTATTAACTTCTTTTGTATGTTTGACATTTATGGTGAAGAATGAATATCTTACATATTAATAATATTTACATTATTTTATTACTTTGATAGGTGGGTATAGTGTCCCCTATATATTCCTCTAGACCTGCGTTGGTAGTTTTCAGCCTCTGGAATACAGGGAGGCACATTTGAGGTCATATGGTGACCCGACTTGAGGAATTAGATATAGTGACCATCGGGGCGGGGATATTAAAAAGTGGTATTAGATAAGGTTTTATTTTTCTTCGTATTCGGGGCATGGTACATAGGAGACTAGAATTTTGTTAGGATATGGAAATGATCTTGTTCCTGGATTTATAAAACCACACGTACCAGGGGAAATCCAAGTTTTCATGGGTGGGAAAAATGTTTTAATTTTTATTTTATAGTTTATTGACATTTCCACATTGATTGGTTCACTTGGATGTGATTTTATTAATTTATTAGGTTTTATCTCTTGGACTAGTATGTTAAGAGATAGTATGTGAGTTCATGCATCATTTTAGGCATATAGGATTGATAGGCTATCTATATGTTTCGTGTGATTGATAGTTCTTGGGAGTCACATGTTAGTATTGTACATTATCCCAATTATTTAATATTGTTTCTCTACACTTATAATGGTTGGTAATTAATTTTTTTTTATATTTAAATTTAAATAAATATTATATTTTTGAAAATTTGGGTTAACTAAAATGGTTTTAAAAGGTTAAATGTTTGGTTTTTGAAATGTAATGTTATAAAAAGTTAAACCTTGGGTTTTAAATAGTAAAGTTTAATTAAAATAGAAAAATGGAAAAAAATTGGGACCTACAGGGACAGTAGAAATGGGTATCCCTAGTGTTGTATTTTACCCTGTTCATGGGTGGTTTGGGCAGTGAGAGTGCATTGATTTTAAGACTTGGGTTATGGGTTATGAGACCTTGGAGGTAGGGGGTTGGTTGTTCTAGTTAATGAAATGTTGTTTTTGTGTATTAGGTTTGGTTATTACACATAAGTTGTGAAATGATATATGTTAATGTGGATGTGTTGACTCCTGTGGGTTGTGACCTTGTGAGTTTTGTTTTGGGACCTATAGTGGGTGTTTGGATCATGGTTCCAATGTATGTGTGCAAGTATCTCTATTGTAAAACCTAGAGTAAATGGTTTCTTGGTGTGTTAGACTCATTTTTTTGGAATGAGGGTTTGATTAACATGATGGGAAATGTGTTGTTTATGGTTTATGTGTATTAATTAGTGGAAGATCCAATATAATTTAATAGGTATGACTCCGGTTTAGGGATTTTTTATTGTTTGACTTTCATGGTGACCCGAGAGAGGGGTTAGATGGGTTTGAAAGTGTTGTTTGGTGTGTTTGGAATATGTGGACGTTTTGGACCTTGGAAGTGGAAAACAATGTTTATTTCTTAGTGTGGATTTATCCTAGAGGGATAAGTGAAAAGGTTAGTGGTTTTGAAGATGTGACTCAAGTTGGGGATGTGAGTTAATATTCATGGGAAATTGAAGGCAACCTCAGGGGAATGTTGTCCTAATATTGTTGGTGCCTTGAAATATGAAGCATGAGTAGGTGATTATTAAGTTGAATCGGTGCATGGTTGGTGCCATCTTGTTTTTGTAATAGTGAATAGTTACTCCTTACTATCCAACTATGGAAGAAATCATGTGATTATGTTTTGTTGTAAAGGTAATGGTGAAGGTATGGATATTTCAGAGACCCAACTTTGTGGTTTTGATGGGGTGTAGTGTAGAAATTGATGTTGGTTTGGGGTGGACAAGGAAATGGAGAAAAAATTGTGGATGGACGTTTTTTTTATGGAAGTTACACTTGGGGTGTAGGTGGTAATGTAGTTGGGATTGGTTGTACTATTTGTTTGGTTTTTGAGTGAGATGTTGACAAATCCTTGAGTTAGACGAGTCTGATGAATTAGGTGGCCTAGTTAATTTTTTGAGTGGGTATTTGAGCCTAGTTCTAATGATGTATGACTAGGGTGATCTAGATTTGAGTTCAATGTGTGGTTGCAGGAAAGTGTGAGACCTTGAGGGTTATGATTGGGTCTAGCTGTGGGAATATACATGAAAGGCACGATGAAATTTGGGATGGGTGAACATGTTGATTATAATAATCACCTTTCATTTTCTATGAAACAAAAGGGGGGAAGGATGGTTGTTTGATAGACTGTTGGTTTGATATGGTGTAGTAGACCATTATGTTTCTATTTTGAATCACCAAAGTCATGATAGAATGACTTTAGAGGTGTGGCGGTGGTGGTTCCACATGAAATTTTTATTCACAACTGCTTAGTAGAGATTCGTAAAATGGTGGTGAGTCTGGTCGATAATCCATCTTCAGTTGTAAAGGATAGGTGTTAATAAGAAGTTGGCTGATAGGTAATCCCAAGACCATTGAAAGGTCATGGTATCCCATAGGGGGGGGGGGGTTAATTTAGTGATGGATAGTTGTTGTGGTGTTCTTTGATGACTTCTTGGAATACTTTTATCTAGTGACGATATTGATCAATATATTGACATCATCCTAGGTATGCTTAGAGAGCTATGAATTTATTACTAGATACCTAAATTGTATTTTGGTTGGATATAAGGTATCTTATAGGTTTTTTTGAAATATTGGTGTGGGTGGGAGCCATATGGTGGGGGAGTACACAAATGAACTGTTTTGGGAGAGGTCCTCAGGATGGACCAGATGTTAATGAATTCCATGGGTTCCATTCTAGGAAGCTGAGAATGAGTAGTGGGTGATGTTTTTTTGTTTCTCTAGTAGAAATTTGTTTAACATGTCCATGTTTTGGGTTCATCTCAGGATTTACGTGTGAGCCCTGGTGGTTATAATTTCTTGATAAAGTAGTGGTAATGACAATCCTTAGGTGGGGAGAATTATGTCAGTCATGGATATATGGAGAAGAACATGGAGTAGATGTGGTTTCATCAAAATGAACATAAGAAACCTATACAGGACATGAATAGATTTCTTAGGGAAAGGCTAGGTGAGCCTTGGATGTGGTGGTAGATTAGATCGAGCAATACCTTTAGGCTTAGGGTGGTTTTAGAGTTGATATGATTTTTAACATTGGAGATGTGTTGGTGGTTGATGTAGATCTAATAAAGGTTAACAACAAAGTAGATTTTAAGGAGATGATGTTTCATTGGAGGTTAGGAATGCATTTTGGTAGGTGGTTTCAATTGATAGAGACATTCATTAAGGGATAAGGTGTTGTGTCTAGGTAGAGGGGTGACATGCCAATAGGGTATGTTGGATGAAAACAAAGTGAATCTGCTAAAATGCCCTGACTCTGTTGGGTAGAAATGGAATGAATGTGGTGGGATGTGAACCACCTCTAGTTAATATTTGATTGATTACTTCATTACATTGTAGGGAGTGGGTTTTAGGGAGAACCATGTAGTCCTTAGTTGATATATGGATAGTGAAAGTGTGACAAATCTGGGTGGTTTCGATGGAAATTCTAGATGCCAATGTTGGGTGGAGTTATCATGGATGTGTAGGCATAGTGAGTTAGGAAATGATCCAGGTAGGTTTTGAAGGTTGAGTTGAGATTTTTTTGGATTATTTCGATGGTTAAGGTTCTCAACACCATAAATGATGGTTATGAAGTGAGGAATATGGTGGGGATCACCCAAGAATTCATATAGTCGGTTACTAGCATGATCAGTCTCTCGAGTTGGATGGAATCAGTTAGGATCCATCTTGGTATATCGAATTTGGTGATGGGTGTTGGCTCAAGTTTGAAGAGTTGTGTACCTTGAGATAAGGTTATTCTTGGGTTGTGCATAAGATTTTTTGAAATTGAGTGAGATCATTGGGCCTCAGGTTATAGACTAATGTAGGTCAGGAAATGTGGTTGGAATTTTCATGTTCCTTCAATGACAATAATATCGGGTCACCATTAGAATTTTAGAATCTATGTGAGATGGTGCCAAGCAATTTGAGATAGGAGTTATGGAAAGGAATGGACTGAGGGTGTCCTGATTAGTTCTCCCTGGGGGTAGTGTAGTGTTTGTTTGTATCATATTGTTCAGTGGTCTAGTAAAATTACCTAGACGTTTCTCTAGTGTTTGATGTTGATATGATGCGTTGAGGTAGACACATCCTTGAAGATCACCGGGTTTATTATTTTGGATCATGGTGGGGTAATTTTTTTTTTGTGTAAGACTATTTTCTTGGTCTAAGTGTTGTTACAAGATGACTGAGTTTAAGGAGAAACTTGGAATATGGATGTTGAAAGGCGGGACCATGTCTTGACCCTTGGCCATGGAGGGTTAGTGATTTTTGGGAAGTGCGTCTTGGGGATGAGTCATTATAAGTGGAGGATGTTGTAAGATCTGAATATTTCATGGAGGCCTGTTCTTGTTTACATTTGGGTTAAGATCCATTTATTTTGTTTAATAAAGTTATTCTTGGTGTATGGGATGTTTCAATAGTGTACTTGGAGTTTTTCATGTGAAAGAGGGTGAAAATTTCCATTCAGTTCATGTTTCATGATTGGTTTATGGTTTTTAGTAACCATGCTCCATAACCATACTGACCCAGGAAGATATGTGCACAGTTTGGGGAGAACCCTTCAAAGGAGAAGCATGAAACCATGTGGGATTGGATATAGCCATTCTAAATGGTTACTAAATTTTTTTTCAAACCATGTAGACTTCCAAGAAACCATGTCACTCAGTAACCTTCTTTGGTAGAGGCTGTCACACAATTAGCACACGATTTGGCCAACCGTACGACCAAACAATGCACCCCATTAAAGAAGGGGAATTTCAAATTATCTCCCTTTGGATTTATGAAACCCACGCAATTTTACTCCCATTTCCCCATACTATATTTTGGGTTACAAAACCTTCTTCCCCAATCTTCCAAGATATGATTATACATCATTTATGGGTCCTTTGAAGTGCCTTTGGTTTTGGATCGAAGCTTAAGGTGAGTATAATAATCCACTTTTCTCTATTTTCTAGAATATAGATTATAGAATCTCTAATCTTCTTATAAATACCTAAAAACCTATTTTTCTAGTGTCTTCAATGTTTTTCCATAAAAGGTGGATTGTTTTTGAATCAAAGGATATGGTTTGGTGTCTGGTTGTCTCCAGAATCAAGGTAAGTGGTGTTAAAGTATTTTTCCGTAGTCTTGAAGTGCTATATGTGAATGTAGTTGTGATAATTTTCTACATTTTTGATTTTTGATTTCTTGGATTAAGAAAATTAATTTTTCCCTTATATTGAGGTTCGAGACCCTTCACAGACCCCATTTGGTTTATTGATGATGTGAGACTAAACCAAGGGCTACTTATGGGGTATTTAGAACCATTGAAAATGGTGAAATTAAATGATGAAAATTTAGATAAAGGAGATATGAGAGGGAATGGGTTGTAAATTGTGATTGGGTATGTGGGAGTTGTTAAAGGGTAAATTGAATTGATTTTATGATGGATTTTGTGAAATGCCTAAGGTGATTTTGAAATTGGTTAAATAATGTGTTGTAGATTTTGATCAGGTTATGAATTTTAAATAAAGATTATGTTGTTTTGAAAGTGGGAAATGTTTTAAAAGGAGGCATTTACCTAAAGGTGATTTATAAAGTCGTTTTATTTATATATTTAAAATGATAATTTGAGATGAGGGTGTGGTTCCACTTTTGTAAAAATCCATTGATGATTATTTGATATGGTTGGAAATGGAAATGAAAGCCTTGGTGTACGGGTTGTTTTTCAAATAGGAAGACCCATGTTTAAAGGACTGGATTAAAGTTGATCTTAAACATGTATTTTGATTTATGTGTCATCATGGATTGTCAAATGAATTTATGTGGATTGTTTCCTAGTTTAATATAGAACAAGGGAGTGTTTTTCATAATGATGTATCGGTAAATGGGTTATTCCATATTAATGGGATGTTTAAAACAAGTTAAAAATGTAAATGATGAATGTGTTTAATGGTTATGGTTTTTGTTTGGTAAATGTGTTATAGTTAGAGAAGCATGTGAAAATGGATTGGTGGTCTGTGGGGTATTGGACTAAGGCTCCGTCTAATTGTGTTGTTGAACTGAGGAACTAAAAACCACCCCTAGAATGAATGGTTTAAGGAGTTGGTCTGATGATCTGGGATCCTAACAGTTACATTGGGTGAGACTACCTGGATTGAGGCTCCAAGGTAGTTTTATTTAATGCATGGCTGAGATGTGGAACTGAGGCTCTAAGCTTCCCAATATGTATAATAGAGGATCTATACTTTCCAAACACATAAACATGAATTTATTACCACATCTAGGCTCCAAGGTATATTGATAAATTATTATTAGTGAATAAACTTGTTATTTTTAGTGGATGAACCCATTGTGCCTTGGATTCAGATCTAGGTGTGACTGGAGCTAGTTTAGTTTAGTTGGTTGGTTGGCCATTGAGAAATTTATGAATAAAATGGTTAATTAGTAATTGTAAATTGTAAAACTAGCTTCTTGATGAATGTTAGTTAAATGGGTAACTGTTCAATGTAAACCCTGTTTGTTTTGTTTCCATGTTATTTGTTGCACTAGTTCCCAATATACACTATTGTTAAGGCTGGAAATTTCTTTAGACACCATTGGTGGTAACCTACTGAGTTGTACTCACACCCTGCTCGAGTCACCATGATAATTGGGTACTCGAGAAAGATCTACTTGTTTCTGTCACAAGTTTGGGATAAGGACATAGTGTTCAGTTGTGCATGGGAGAATGAGTTGGATCATGGGAAGATGATTTGGAGCATGGGAAGTTAGGATAGGGTTGGGGATTGGGTCCATGTGTCATGGGAATTTTGGTTGGTTCAATTTTTTATTTTGTTTGTATGACTGACTGGAATGTAGTGTATTCATCATATGGTTATTGCATGTGTTTCTTGGTTACTTGTTGATTTTTTTTGTATATTGTTGAATAATGGTTTAGATTGATTTTTTATCTATTGATATTATTTATGTTTTGGTATTACTCTAATATATAGGTATAGTCTCCCCAATGTATTCCTTATAGACCCTCATTGTTAGCCAGTAGCCTCTAGAATATGGGGAGGCACACCTGAGGCCAGGTGATTTCCTGGATCAGGGTAATAGATATAGTGGACACTAGGCTAGGGATGTTACCCTGATCATGACCTAATATTAACCTATAATTATTGGAAATGGATTCTGAAGTTATTGGGAACTGAATTTAATTTTAGTACGACCTTTCAACCATAATCTGATAGACTATCAGATTGAATAGTTTAATATTTGGAAGCTATTATTTGATATTCTTCAATAGATTACCATGAAATTTGGGATCAAAACATGACTTTGGTTGAGTTTTATTGTAACAATATTTTTAATTCCTATGTAATGTCCTCAACCCTAATAAATCGAATCTAGAGTCTTGTTTATAACATTATAGTAAATACAAAGGGTAAAATCTTGAAGTATTGACCAATTAAGTTGTTTTGGAGAACTAGATACATAAATGATAACCATTTTACGCAAGTATATAAAATAAAACTCCTAAAAATATAAAACACTTGAAATCCTTGAACTCATTACAAGAATTATTCATCCTATATTGGCGAAAAGAAATAAAATAACGGTGAACTCAAATGATCATTAAGGGTTACATATAGTTTAAGATATCATGAATCAATAATCATAATCAACAAGTTAAGGTAAATTACTAAACACACATTCCATTTAAATAACAGGATAAGGAATAATCAATATTGGAAGGTAAATAAGTGAAAACACATTCCATTTAATCAACAAATTGATATTGAAATGAATCTAGAGATAATATCCTTGTGAAAATATTATGGAAAATAATAATTGAATTCATAATGAAGGAAATTCTTAATTATTGGATGTATTTTCTTAGGAACATGATACCTCTACCATCAAGATCTATCCTCAATATAATTTAAAACTAATTGGTAGAAACCATTTTGACTAAGTCTACCCAACTATTTTTACTCATGAGACCTGTATGCATCGAGGGGATATCTATAATTATGCCCCACATAAGTTTTTAAGTTCAAATATTTCCTTATTTATTGAATAATTAGTTTAATTTATGAACAATATGACTTACTGTTAAATATATATATTGAAGAAAAAATACGAGTTATCAATATTTCTCCATTTAGTAATATTAATTTCAAATTAAATCAACATATTTATAAATGAGATAAAGTTAAATCAATAATCAAATCCATGATAAATAATATAGATATTTAAGGGAAATTTGATGTCTAATGATTAAGGGAAAGTGAGTAATTCAAGAGAAAGGTAATCACTACAAAAATTAATAAAGGAAGTGAATGTTTATACTTTCCTTGGTCAAAATGATCATAAACCATACATATAAAGAATAATGATTGTATAAATCTAATATATTCCCATTGGAGTAATAATGAATGTTTTTTTAATTATGAATTGAAATACCAAAAAAATATTTTAAAAACTTTATTGAAATAAGTATCCTTTTCATTTTGAAATTATTTTTTTAAAACTAAAATTTCACAAAAAAATTCAATTTTTTTTATTTGAGAATAATATTTGAAACTTATAAATTAATATTTAAAACATTTGAGTAGTAATTATGGTTTAAAATTCCATACAGGTTGAGTAAGTTAAAAGAAATATTCTTCTCCTATTTTTGGTAAATTACAAATAAGCATTATTTTGAGAAAAATATAAATATTCTTTTCCAAAAATGTTTCAAAAATTAAAAATGGGTAAAAATTTCTTTAATAAATTACTTTTAAAAGGTTAAAAAAATTGAAAACATTTTTAAAAATAATGTTCTGGAAGAAAACAAATTTTTGAATGAAGAGGTAAATGAAGTTAGATTTTTGTAAAGAACATTATCAATTATTTTAAGTACCAAAGATTTATCAAATGATACTATTACTTTAAAATATGTTTAAGAACTAGAGGAGGAGAAAATGAAATGGGTTTATTAGAAAAATATAAAATAATAAACAATTTCAATTTGAATGATATAGTGAAATAAACCCTTGAAACTATCATAATGTTGAAGTGAGGAATAATAAATAAATAAATTATGTGTATCAATTGTAAATACACCTAAAAAAAGTTTAAATAAAATAATAAATAATCAAATATCATCAAATAGATAATCTTATCAGGACATTATCAATTAATTATAAGTTTAACTTAATGAATGGAAATTGATTTAGGAAACCCCTTACATCACGCTTCCTTTTGGTTGAACATGATTTAAACTAATGTATAATAGTTTTAATAATGTTATTATTTTATTAAAAAACCATATTAATATTTATAATATCATAAATGATCCTTTTATGACATCTTATCACCCATTATTTAATTATCATTCACTATTTTCATTGTTTCAAGTGTTAATTTCATTATTTTCCCATTCGTTTTTTGTCATGAATGATCTAGTTATTGCGTATATTATATAGTTACATCATATATAGAATAATATTATTTAAATAATTACCACATTTATTCATCCATTATAAATTTAAGACCAATCATGAAATATGATTATGAAAAATTAAGTACATTATGATCTTGGATACGGTAGGTCATACGTACACATGTGTAACATTTAAATTTTTTAGTGATCATAATGGAAAGAATGTAAGTAATATTTTATCTTAAAAATTATAATAATATCAGAAATATCATATTATATACTTATATATCATCGATATGGAGTGGTGACGAAAAGAGAGTCACATCACTTTGTGAAGACAGTATCTGACACATACACGAATGATGTTATCATCTTTAAATGAGTGAGAATGTAAGAAATAAAATGATGTATTAAATTTAAAGAAATATAAATATGTACTTAATATCATAATTATATATTTTTATCACATATGTTCATTAAAATTATCCTTATAACCTTCCAAGTTATGCGTTAATGAAATACAAATCACATCGCTTCATGAGGCGACAACATGCCATACACATGAGCAACGTTATCGTATCCCCTAAGGAATGGAAAGTAAAATGGTATATACGATATAATAAATAAATAGGTATAATTATGTTATAAATATCACATATACACATTTTATACATCATCATACCCAACCATTAGAGATGGTAATGGAAAAACGAATCACATCGGTTCACGATGCGGTAGTCCTCCGTACACAAAAATAATGATTTTGTAACCCATTTGATGAAAGTTTATACGGATGCAGTACATTCCCTTAAAAAAATATCTACGAATAATGAAGATATCTAGGTTATTATATCAATATGGTATAATAACAATTGAATGATATGGAGTAATAAATAATATATAAACTCTCTTTGAAGAACGTTACATATTCTTCAGGTATCCTTATTTTGTTTCAACAAAAATACATCCCAGGTTGGATTTATGACCAAAAAAGGCTTCTTAGATGAGGTTATGTAAGTTGGGAAGTGATTTTGGTTGGTATTGTTGTAACCAAAATGGAATGAAGGTGTGAAGAAGTGAGTATATGGGTGGCCTTTTATAAGTGAGGTGAGTGACACACTTGTAATGTTTTGAAAATATTCAATCATACCCATGTTTTTATCATCCAAAAAGACTAAAAAATGTTCCATTATCAAATATATAATATTTAAGGTCTAAATACTTCCAAAAAGTGGGCTTTGGATATGTTTTAAGGTCATTATTAACCATTATCTTCTTATTTTAACCACCGGTAAATCTATTTTTACCAGAACCATGATACATAATTTCAACTATTTTCACTATTTATTTTGGTAAAAAATTAAATTTTCCTTATTAGATAATATATTGTTTTATTATTTCAAAAATGGGATCAAATTTTCCAAATTTCATTCCTAGAAATAAAAAGTTCTAAATTAAAATTAATCTTACAAATGCAATGATAAAATGAGTTTTTGAAGGGAAAATGCTCAAAGGTTTACAAAGTTTTTAGATAAAAAATTAAATATAAAAAATTATTATAATAACCTAAATTGGATTAATTTATATATAATTGAACAAATTTTTTATTTAAAACTTATTAAAAATATAATTTAAATTTATAAATAATTTAAATTAATAGGCTGTCTTTAATTAAAATTCAGTGTTTTTCACTATTAATCAAAAAATAATACTTTTTAGGAAATATAAAAAATTCACCCTAATATATTTTTTATATTCAAATTTAGGAAATTAATTTAATTTTATCTAATATATTTTCTAAAATTGGTAAACATTAATTTTAAATTATGTTCACAAAGGGTGATTAAACCATCTTAAAGAAAAATACAGGTTTTCTGAAAACATTTCTATTTCATTTAAATGATTATTATTTTATTTATAATCAATAGATAATTATAATTTTAATAATTTATCTCGTAAAATTCATACCTACCAATTTAACAACTAGGTATGGTATATTAGAGTTCACTTTAACTCGAGGTTTCATATTCCACATGCTATCGAAGAGATTAGATTTAAAGAATTATATTTCATGGGTTGTTTAAGATCAATGTTCAGTGTCACATACACTATCGAATTAAATGTTACTATTTTATAATTTTATGGTGCCACATTTTCCCCCATAATAAATAAATTACATCATCATAATTTAAGATTGATCTCAGTGATCAAGGGTTTGATATTTGAAAATTACTTTGTTTAAAAAACCACATCATAAAATAATTAATAAAATATCCTTTTAATAATAGGGACACATAAGTGAAAAGTTAATATGGAATAACACATACTATGTTTCCAAATAAGAGAACATTGGTTGGATGTGAAAACATGGACATAGAAGAGAAAAATTACACCCAAATGCTCATGGAGAGTGATAGAGAAAATGGGCAGGAGGAAGTTTACAACCATAAAGACATAATCCAAAGGCCCGAGAAAAGTAATTGGTACCATAAAAATGATGATAAAAGGAAAAAATTTCAATTTCAGTACCCTTTTCCTAGAGTTAAAGAATTGTTTCACTCACTAAGAACATAAGGAAATATACATACTTGATATATTTTTATTTCATAGGAAGAATTACATCCTTCAATTATGATTCAATTAATTTCCACTTCATCTCTTACTCCAGGAAATGAATATCACAAAATGAATTATTTATGCATGAAGCACTAAAATTTCCTTTTAATAGATCTTAAGATCTATAAAAGAGTGAAAATTCTTTCATTCTATCTCTAACTATTTTACAAAACAAATATGGTTATCAACAATTATCTAATAACACCCAATGTTAAACTTAATCCCTTCCATATATATTTGACCTTAAGACTCATCAAAAATATGCCTGAAAAAATTTATAAGGAAGATCACTAAATAAAAATTATATTCACCAGAAAATATAAATTTGTTATTAATGTCACATTCCAAATATGTGAATAACTTTATAACTATAAAACCTTGATAGAAACATATATTCTTCCAAAAAAAAATCTTAGGTTGTTGAATATATTCCATTGATCTAAACATTTACTATACTCCAGAAAAGATAACATAAACCATAAAATCATTAACCAGTTACATGGTTTCTAATAATATCCCATAAACAAATCATTTTCATTATTATCTCAACATAGAGAATATATCGAGGGATATCTTCCTTTAATCATGTATTTTTAAAAATGTTCAACTTTCCATTGAATCTCATTTCTTGGTACCATTCAACACATGCTTACAAAATCTTTAAGAAATTGTACTATAGTAAAATCATTATACATTTCATGATTCTTATAATGATAATATCATTAAGAAAATTATTTTACATCATATTTATTTGATCCAAATACAAAATCACATTAATCATTCCACTTAGGTTGTATCAATAACATAAGCTTAACATTGATACCTTATACTCTTCTGAGGTATATTACCTTGACACTTGGGTAATTTATTTGTGTATTTCCCCATATCCTTATAGTGGAATAATTAAAGATTGTAATTTTCTTTATTTCCCTTATAATTATGAATATGATTCCCTTTATCTACATATTTTTATAAAACTCCCATTTCCTCCAAGAAGGTACTAGGGTGTTCCTTTCCATAATTATCACATATGTGAACATCTTTATATTTCTTATTCCATTTATCCATTTTTTTCTCTACCACCCTCTTCTTATCTTTATTACCATAAAATCCAAAATACTTGTATAATTGTTTCTTTGTCTTGGTAGAATATAAAACTAATTCATCGTTTGAAGAAAAAGTTTGAGTTACCAAAACCCTTCAGAGACATGGCTTAATCCCTTTACTGAAATGGCTAATCATTCACTATGTGATGTGTATGTAATCCATATCATAACTATATAACCTTGTAAAGGTAGCTTCATAATCTACAAAACTTTCTTCTTCATTCTTCTTTAATCTATGTAACTTTATCTTCATCTCAGTTTTTTTCTCACGAGGAAAATATTTTTATAAGAATGTTTCCTTAAAATCATTACATTCCATGTGTTCTATTTCCTATTCCTCCCTAGTATTTTTGGATTAGTGATCACAATTGATCATCATCCCCTTTGATACAATAAAATTCAAGTGTAACCTTTTCATTCTCACCACCTCCCAAAACTATAAATATCACTTCTAGAGACTTAATCCATCGCTCAGCTACTATTGGATTAATAGTCCCACAAAATGATGGGGGTTTCTATCGCATAAATTGATATAATATTGGAGAATCAAAATATGAAATAGGTTTATCAATTAAATAAAGTTTACTTGTCATAACCTAAGTAGGCGGCTCAAATATAGCCATAATTTTCTCAATTACAATACCATATTTATTGGTTTCCTCGGTAGGGAAATATATACACTAGCCACAAGTTTTGATACCATTATTCCTTCCATGTACCATTTTTAATCAATGTAATATGTTGTATTATACTGTAAAATTATGAATTTTAAATCATAATGTATAATTTTAAATATTGTTTAACACTTATTATTAATTAAAAAATTTATGCATCATAAACATGGTTTCTTTGGGGATATCTTTATTTTGGAATACTTTATAATAGTTTGTAAGGAAAATGTTAATTATCCTAAGAATATACCCTATGATGGTTAAAAGATTTGTGTATTAAGACCCATTTTTATACACTATGTGGTGATTGGGTCAATCCCAATGTGAACTTTTCAGATTTATTTCCCCTAGGTACCTTTATGCCAGAATCAAGTCCACTTATAGTATGCAGATATGGATTTATTGTTAGGAAAAACCACATATTCTCTTCCTTACCAAAAAATTAGGATTCTCTTCTATTCATATTCTCAAAATCTATCATAGGGTTATGTTCCCTAATATATGATTTCGTAAATCTAGATCCCAGATATTTTACTAAAGCTTCTCAGATACCAACTATAATAACTTCGACCTCAGTAACTGAGAGATGGTGTTTTATTTATTACATTAGAATAAATACGAATGGTTAAAGCCAAAATTATTGATTAGTTTAGCAGTTTTAGAGAACCAGATACATACATGATATCCATTTTTCATAAGTTTATAATATACGTAGCATAGAAATGGAAAACACATGGCACCCTTGAACTCATTCTAAAATTCTTCATCATCTATAGGGGGAATGAAACAAAATTAGGGTCAGATCAAATACATAGTAAAGTTGTGTACAATGTAATATATCATGAATAAATAAGTATAATTAACATAGAAAGGTAAATAACTAAACAGACATACCATTTAAATAACTATATATAGAATAATCAATATGGAAAGGTATATAACTAAAAATAAATGCCTTTTAATCAAAAATATGTGAATGAAATGAATCTAAAGATAGAATCACTATGAAAATATCATTGATAATAATAACTAAATTATTAATAATGGAAATTCATCTATCCTCTAGATATTTTAAAACTGATGGGTGGAAACCTATTTAAATAAAGCTAGCAAACTATTTAATCTCAGGAGATAGGTCGATGCATCTCGAGGATATCTATTACCGAGCCCCACCCATGAATAAATGCAAAAAGCATTCCATATATATCAAAAAAATCAATTTAATTTATAAACAATATATCTTAACATTAAATATCCAAATTGAATAAACAATATGAATTATCAATATTTCCATAGTCAATTTGATAAATTTCAAAGTAAAACACCATATATATAAATTAGATACAGTTTAAGTATTAATCACATACATGATAAATAATATAGATTTTTAAGGTAAATTTGAGGTCCAATTATAAAAGGAAAGTGAATAATTTAAAGGAAAGTTAATAACTACAAAAATTAATCAAGAAAGTTAAAGTTAATACTTTCATTGGTCAAAATGATCATAAAACATCCATAAAAAGAATAGGTATAGTATAAATCCAATATATACCCATTGGTGTAATAATAAAGGGTTGTTGCCAATGATGAATAAAAATACCATAAAAAGACCTTTGAAAACATTCATGAGGAAAGTATACTTTTAATTTTGAAAATAACTATTTAAAACTAAAATTTCAAAAAACATTTCATTTTTTTAAAAAATAATCTTTGAAAAATATAATGGAAGCTTTAACACATTTGATTGGTCAGGACAGTTGGAAATTTCGTACATGTCAATTAATTTTAATCAAATATTCCTTTCACATTTTTGTTAAATTCCAAATGAGATTTTTTTTAAAAATGACTTGAATATTACTTTAAAACATTTTTTTAAATAGTAAAACTGATTAAAAATGTATATAATAAATCAATTGGAAAATTTTAAAAACATTTTTGAAAATAATTTTAGAAAACATTGTTTTGGAAGAAAACATATTTCTGACTGAAGAGAGAAATAAAGTCAGATTTTATTTAAAGAAAATTCCCAATTTGTTTGAGTAACAAATATGGGAAAATAATAATAATGATTTAAAATATTATGAATTACTGGAGTAGTTGAAAATTAAATAATAAACAATCTCAATTGGAATGAGATAGTGAAATAAACCCTTAAAATTATCATAAAATTGAAGTGAGGATTAATAAATGAATTAATTATGTTTATCAAATGTAAGTAATCAAATAAAAAGTGGTTAAAAACAAAAAATACTCAATGGTCCTTACACACATAATATTATCATGATATAATCAATGAAATATAAGTTTTAACCAATGAATGGAAATTCAGTTAAGAAATCTCATACCTCACTCTTCATTTAGATTGAATGTGATTTAAACACACCCATAATAGTTTTAAGAATGTTATTATTTTATAAAAAACATATTAATATTTATAATATCATATATGATCCTTTTATAACATCTTATCACCTGTTCGTTAATTATATTTCACTATTTTCATTGATTGAGGTGTTAATTGCCGTGCTTTCTCATTTTTTATTTTTCATAAAAGATATAGTTCTTTAAAATATTATATAGATTCATAATCTACATAATAATATTAATTAAATATTTATAATATTTATACATCAATTTTAATTTTAATACTAATCATGAATGATGGTTTTGAAAAATTATGTATGATATTAGCATGAAGATGGTCGGTCGTACATATGCATGGGAAATAGTTCTATTTTTCAACAATCATTATGAAAAGGTGGTAAGTAATATTTTATATTTAAAAAATGAAAATAATATCATAAATAATATATAATACACTTATATATATCTTCCATGTGGTTTGGTGATGAAAAGAGAGTCAAATTTCATCGTGAAGGCAGCAGTCCACACGAACACGAGCAATGCTATCATCTTTAAGTGAGTGAAAAGGTAAGAAATAAAATAATTTATTACATTTTAATAATGATAAATATTTCATTAATATCATATTTATTTAATTAATATCACATATATTCATTAAATTCATCCTTATCTCCTTCAATGTCACGTGTTAGTGAAAGACAAATCACGTCGCTTCTCGAGGTGGTAGTATGCCCTACACATGAGAAACAATATCGTATCCCATAATGAATGGAAAGTAAAAAATGTATATATGATATAATGACTCCATAGGAATAATTATATTATAAATATCATATATATATATATACTTTATATTCATCATCATATCCAACTGTGAGAGGTGGTGATGAAAAAATGAATGATATGAGTTCATGAGGCGGTTGTCCGCCATACACACGAATTATGATTACATAACCCTTTTGGTGGAAGTGGATATGGGTTTAAGTAATGTCCATAAAATGAAAATATATAACTATATTTAATATATTTATTTTATTATGTTATCATGTTATAATAATAATTAAATGAGGTGGAGAACGAAATAAAATAAAAACATTTGTTAAAGAATGTTACCTCTTCTTCAAGTATCCTCCTTGGGATTAGACCAAAAGTTTTACTATGTTGTATTTATGCCCAAAATAAGGATTATATGATGATTAGGAATTTGGAAGTTATTTGGGTAGGGATTGGACAAACAAAAATGGTGTGAAGATGTGAAGAAGATAGGAGAGGGGGTGTCCTTTTATAAGTGAGGTGAGCGACAATTTTTTTAATATTTTTAAAAGATTCAATAATAACCACGTTTTTATCAAACCAAAAGCCTTAAAAATGGGACATTATCAAACCTAGAGGATATAAGAGTAAAATATGTCCATAAAATAGGCGTTTGAAAAGTTTTTAGTTTATTTTAATCCTTATCTTCTTAGTTTAACCCCTAATAAATCCATTTTTACCTTAACCGTGGTAAATATTATTTTACTATTTTCACTGTTAATTTTAGTAAAACATTATGTTGAACTTATTAGATATTATAAATTATTATGATTCCAAATATGGAATCCATTTTTCTAAATTCCATTCACATAAGTAAAAAAATTTAATTTAAAATTTACCCTATTGACGTGATGAGAAAGCATGTTTTAATGAGAAAATGTTTTAAATTTTAAGAAGTTTTTATATCAAAATTCAATATGATAATGACTATAATGACCTAAATTGGATTAATAGATATATAGTTGAAATAATTTTACATTAAAAAAAATTAAAAATTCAATTTAACTTTCTAAAAAAATTAAACAAAAAGGCAATTTTAAATTAAAATTCTTTTTTCACTATTCATAAAAAAGATTAAACTTTGCAAACAAATCCAAAAAATATCACCCTTATATAATTTTTATATTGTTATTTTAAAAATTAATTTTATTTTTTCACATAAATTTTTCAAAATTGGTAAAGTTTATTTTTAAATTATGTGCATAAAGAGTGACTAAACTCCCTTTTAGAAAAATATAGTTTTTTCAAAAAAAACATTTCTTTTCATTTTAAATGATTATTATTTTATTTATAATAAATATACAACCAATGTTTTCAAAATTTAGTTAGTAATATTCATGCCCCAAATTTTAACGACTAGATATACTATATTATAGTTCACTTCGAATCAGGGTTGTGTGTCCCGTAATCCATCGAAGAGATTAGATTTAAAGAATTATATTTCATGGGTTGTTTAAGATCGGTGTTGTTTGTCACATAGTCTACCAAATACTTTGTTCTTATTTTATAATTTTTGGTTGTTATAACTAGTATTCATATTGTACCATTTGAGGATTTATATGGAAGGTGTTGTCAGACTATAGCTTATTGGGATGAAGTTAGCAAAAGAATGTTTTTGAGAATATAATTGGTAGAAGAAATGTTAAGAAGATGATGATAATTTAGTAGAACATGATGACAAGATAAATTAGGTTGAAAAGTTATATAGATTAATGAAATAATGATATTTCATTTTAGGTATGTGATCATGTTTTCCTTAAAGTATCTTTATAGAAAAGTTTTATGAATTTTTATAAAAAAAGAATGTTAAGTCCAAAATTTATTAGACCACATTAAATTTTGTATAAGATTGGATAAATTTAATATTGAGTGGAATTACCTTCAATTTTATCTCTAGTACATTCCTTCTTTCCTGTTTCATTGTTACGAAAATATATGCCTAATGTATCTCATGTTTAGATCCCCAGAGTAGTTTAATTGAATGAAAACCTTTATTATGAGGAAAAATTGATATATATTCTTATACATTGTGAAAAAATATTGTAAAATAAACTGATTCACCAGGTTAATATTTTTTTGTAATAACCATATTATTTAAGAAGAAATATAATAATTAGAAAATTCTATGAAGGAAAATTATCCCAACTTGTTTATGTAATGAATAAAATTTTGAAAATATAATTTCCAAGAGGGGGAAGAATGTAACAACCCAAGAAATTTAAAAATAAATTTTTTTATGAATTATTAACATTTATTAATTATATTTTATATATTTATATCAATTATGACAATATCATGTAACTTTTTAGTGAAAATGAAAATAGATTTATTTCTAGCTAAATCTGATTTTCATGTTTTATATGGTTTCATTTAAAAAATTTATTTAAAAATTATATAAATCTAATTAAAAAAATTAACTTAATTTTTTAATTCATCATGTCAAAATTAGATTATGATTAATTTTTTATAATTTTCTAAAAAGTTTTATTTTTCGATAAATTCTGAAAATACTATTTTTTTTGAAAACAATCATATTGTTTTAAGAATTTACAATGTCCATTTTCATTTTAAAAAGGTTTCAATATAAAATTATTTCACTTATATAATTTATAATCCAATATTTTATTTTTAGTTAGAATTATAGTTGAATTTGGTGTAAAACATTTTTCTACTAAAAAGGCATTTTTCTTAAAAACCGTTTTCATCGCATTTGGTGGGTTAATTTTAAATTAAATTCCAAGAATTATATAAATTTAATTGGTTAAATTGGATTAAATATTTGTAATCATAATAATTAATATTAAGTAATAAGTTTGATTTAATTTATGGTCACGATGAATAGTAAAAATATAAAAAATCTCTTACCATTGTTATGGTTAAAACATGATTTTCGAGAGGTTAAACTAAAGATATAAGGGTTAAAATGACCTAAAAACTTTTGTAAATTATATTTCATAACCATATTTAGATCCTATAACATATAAAATTCTTAAATGGTTAATTTGGATCCATTTTTCTTGAGTAAGTCATTAATATATTTTATTCTTTTTGGAAATTCTAAGTGTGTTATGTACCCCACTTATAAATGGAAACCCATTTCATTTTTTCTGAACACTTAAAAATAATTTTTGATCATAAAATACATTAAAAATACATTTTTAACACCCTTAACCACTTACAAGATTCCATTTTTATCAGAAAACCAACCTAGGAGGGATTTAGATATAAATCTGAAGAGGTTGTCCGAAGAAGAGGTATAGTTCTTAACCAAGTGTTTTGATTTCATTTATTCGTATACTTCCTTAAAATCTTCTAAATAATGTTGAAATATATAAAAATATTCCATATATTGATATGTTTTTATATTAATGGAATAACCTATATTCATCTCATTCTTTCATCAAATGGGAAATGAATCCATTATTCATGTGTACGGTGGACTTCCGCCACATGAACTAATGTAATTAATTTTCTATCACCAACTATCATGGATGGTTATAGTTATGAATTTAATTTCTATATATATGATATTAATTACATATTTATCATTATGTAACAATAATATATCATACACTTTCTTACATTTCCATACATAGAAAAATGATAACGCCGTTCACGCATATGGGTGGATTACCACAACATGAAGTGATGTGGTTCATTTTTCATGACCACATCACATGGATGATATATATAAGTATACATAAAGAATAATATAATATTTTTGATATAATAAAAACAATATAAATATATAATAATAATTACATTATATCAATCACTTTCTTTGAAAAAATGAAACTTTACTCATACGTATGTATGACATACCGTCTCCATGATTGTAACATAATTAACTTTTCATAATCATATTTAATATATGGTTTTAAAACTAGAATTTATGTATAAAAATGATGATTATTTAATTATTATTTGTAACACCCCTGGAAAAGTGAGACTTAAAAAGGCTAAATGTTACTACCATGTCAACAAGGTGCACCTTTATTTTCGGGAGTCTACCTGATTAGAAATTCATAGTTAAGCATGCTTGGCCTGGAGTAGTAATCAGGATGGGTGATCTTCTGGGAAGTTTCCTGGGGTGCGTGTGAGTGAGGACAAAACACACTGAAAGAACATGTGTTGGATTGTGGGGATAGTCATTAGTCTGATAAGCGACAATAGTGAGTAATAGCCTATGGTGTGCTGGGAAGGAAACCATGGTATTACAGGAGACCCATGGGGTCAGATTACAAAGTTCATGGCCCAGGGAGGCGGGTCATGAAAAATGGTATCAGAGCCAATACCCAGCTGGAAGTGCTTAGGCACTGCCTGAGTTTGAGGCTTGGGGTCCACAATGAGGGCGTTGTGCTTTAAAAGGGTGGATAATGTAACACCCCTAGAAAAGTGAGACTTAAAAGGTTAAATTATACTACCCATGTCAACAATGTGCACCTTTCTTTTTAGGAGCCTACCTGATTAGAACTCCTAGAGTAGTAATCAGGATGGGTGACCTTTTGGGAAGTTTCCCTGGGTGTGTGTGAGTGAGGAAAAAACACACTGAAAGAACATGTGTTGGCCTATGGGGACAGTCATTAGTCTAATATGCGACCCTAGTGAGTAATAGCCTATGGTGTACTGGGAAGACAACCAAGGAATTACAGGAGACCCGTGGGGTTAGATGACAAGTTTCATGGCCCGGGGAGGCGGTTCGTGACATTATTATTCAATAAATTATCTAATATTGAACTCTTTAACCACAATCAACTTACCAAAGTCATTTTGGTAAGTGACCCTAGTGAGTAATATCATGTGGGGACAGTCATTAGTCTGATAAGAGACCCTAGTGAGTAATAGCCTATGGTGTGATGGGAAGGAAACCAATGTATTACAAGAGACCCATGGGGTCAGATTGCAAGGTTCATGGCCCGAGGAAGCGGGTCATGAAAAATGGTATCAGAGCCAATACCCAGCTAGAAGTACCCAGGCACTGCCTGGGTTTGAGGCTTGGGGTCCACAACGAGGGAGTTGTGCTTTAAAGAGGTGGATAATGTAACACCCCTAGAAAAGTGAGACTTAAAAGGATAAATGTTAATACCCATGTCAACAAGGTGCACCTTTCTTTTCAGGAGCCTACCTGATTAGAACTCCTGGAGTAGTAATCAGGATGGGTGACCTTCTGGGATGTTTCCCTGGGTGTGTGTGAGTGAGGACAGAACACACTGAAAGAACATGTGTTGGCATGTGGGGACAATCATTAGTTTGATAAGCGACCCTAGTGAGTAATATCCTATAGTGTGCTGGGAAGACAACCAAAGTATTACAGGAGACCAATGGGGTCAGATGTTAAGGTTTATGGCCCGGGGAGGTGGTTCCTGACATTATTATTCAACAAATTATCTAATAATGAAGTCTTTAACGACAATCAACTTACCAAAGTCGTTTTGGACATATGAGCCGAATATCATAAAAACATCCGATGTGAACTTGATTGATTATGTAATTGTATATAACAAGATAATAAATAAAATAAAATGAATAATAAAATTGAAATTTTTTATTAATAAATTAAATAATTAATATACGTTTATTATTTAAGAATGAAAAGGATATATGTGATGAGTCGAACTCGAGGTAAGAGACACCTTTCCCTTAAAACCTTATTTTAAATGTTTTAAAGATTTATTTTATAAATCCATTTCTTCTATGAACATATTATTAAATTTTTTTATGGATCTATTTATATTAATGTGAATTAATTATGAAGTAAATTTTAAGTCACTTTTTAATTTATTTCAAATTTTTTCAAAAAGAATATTTTTAAATATTTTATATGGAACATTTTGATGAAAAGGAAAAAAGGAATGTTCTATTTTAACATATATGATGTAAATGGTTACCCACCATCATAACCATTATTTTATGTTTTAATTCTATTACAATATTTACTTTTTTATTTAAATAAAAACCCTATTTCTCTTTTTTGGTATTTTTAAAAAGGTTTATAAATGGAATGAATATTTTGATACCTAAAAATGCTTTCTTTGGGGTGTAATGAAATTTTTTATAAGTATTTATGATTTCATATTTTGTCATTATGTTATGGTTATTGGGAATTTTTTATGATAAATGGTGAGACCTATATATCTCATGATTATGGGTGATCCCAATATATATAATAATGATGAGCGAGCCCGATATAGCTCTTTAATGCATTGAGTAAATGGATGTAGTTAATTGATTAGGTTTCTCCAAAGAGATCTATCAAAATTTACTAGGTAGGTTATTACATTTGTGTGGGTGATTATAAGAGTGATACATAAATGATTTCACAAATTACCTACATGATTTATCTTTGATTGATATGTTATTTTACATAAAACTAATGATTTCTCATGGTAATATAATGAGATTAAGTTTAAAGGGAAGTTTATACAACTTCATAAGGGGGAAATGGACAAATTTTCATGAGTTTTTCATGATATAAAAGAAAAAAAACGAGTTTTATTTTTTTCTATTAAGATTTATTATGAATTTTTTTATGAATTGATTTGGGTAGGGAATTTTATTCTTTAGGTAAGAAAATATTTATTTCGATCTCAAAGTAAATTTTAAAAAAGGAAATATTTTATGAGTATTCATGGACTAACATGTTTGTTTCTTACTTTTTATATGTCCATTATTAATATTATTATTCTCATACCACATTTTCATATGTATTTCATAGGTTTTTAATGATTAGTAGGGAAGAGGAAGCAGTCAGGATGAAAAGTTAGAAGGTAGAAAATGAAAAGTAAACTTTTTTATCATAAAAGTTTTTTATTGTGGGAAAAATGGATTCTAAATATGGGTGTATATTTTTTGATATAATATTTATTTATATAAGGGTTATAACCTAATTATCTAAAAATATAAGACTAAATATATCCAAGAATAAAATAAAATGAATTATTGTCTAAAGAATCATTTTTACAGATTGTTTATGGGTGGGTCCTAATAGTTATTATTGAAATACTTGAAATTTTTATGATATCATTTTATTGGCTATGATTTATATTTTTAATTACTATATTTTTAGTTGAAATAAAATTATTTTAGAAGATTATTGATACTTAATTTATTTATATTTTAAAATAAAAGTAAAACTAATAATATATATGTTGAGTAAATGAGAATATATACAATTATTCATCATCCATTTTTCCGATACATGAAACAAACATGTTGTGTAAAGTAGTATGAATCACCTACCTTTTTCATTGTACCAATTTCAAACTCTATGAATTCAAATCACATGCTCTACATTTTTATATTCTAAATTATACAATATCCTTATTCCCCTTACTTATTCTCTACCCACATTATGAAAGGAACATATCCCTTTCTCTAATTTACACAATACATATCCAGTGTGAGATATATATATTTTTCTAATTAACAAAACCCACACCATAAATTTCAATATTTTCTAATCTATAAAACCATTAACCACATTCCCTTATCCTATATTTAAATATGTTTCTATAGTTACATAAAACATGTTCCCCATATACTCTACATAAACAGTCCCTTAATAACCCTTCATTTTAACCTTAATAAATGCATCCAATAGAAATTATTCCATCAATACCAATGCGAAATATCCTTTTACCTTTATAAAATGATATATATAAATAAATTAAAAAATTTAACACTGAACAGTAATATAATATAACAAAAGAAAAGGGGAAATTGTAAGAAAAATAACAAAATTTATAAACCCATAAAATCTAAGCACAACATGTTCATCCAACACTTAAGGTAAAAAATAAATTAAACATTTAAAAATATTCCAAATATTAAAAACTATTTATAGGAGATTTAAATAAGGGCTGTTTATCATACTAATATTTTAAAAGAAGAACATTATGTTTGATAGTATATGTGACACACATCACTAATCTTATAAGGGAATGTAATACCTAGAGACTTTATGATATATATATATATAATTTTAAAATAAATTAAATAAATTATATATATTACTATTCATGCTATATCGGGTTTAAACGAAATGTGATACTCTATTAAAATATTAATATTTAAACATGGTTATTATAATATAACTGTTAAGTTGGTGTGTAGAATATGAATAAATAAATTATAAAAATTATATGATTTAACCATGTATAAAATTAATCGAATAGTTATATAATTTTTTTAAATAAAATTAGAATAATTTACATAGAAAGAATTTTTTTTGAAAAACTATATTTTTTCAAAAGGTGGTTCAGTTACTCTTTGATGAATAGTAAACAATACTAATTTTCATTGAACACTGCATCATTTTCTTTTAAATTATTTAAAAAGTTAAATTATATTTTAAATTGGGTTTAAAGTACCATTAATTATAGTATATTACAATTTAAATATTTTTTGTCATTGGAATAAATTTATATTGAATTTTGATGTATTTTTCTTATACTCTTGAATGTATTTCTTTGGAAAAAATATTTTTTCAACACATCTATAAATTTAATTTTAAATTAAATTCTTCCTCTTATGTGAGATGAATTTGGAAAAATGGATTTAATATTTATAGTAATAATTTATATTATCAAATAAATTAACATTATTTTTTTTACTGTAATGAATAGTGAAAATAGTTTAATTTATTTACCATGTTTAATGTAAAAACGGGTTTACCAGGGGGGTTAAATTGAAAACATAAGGGTTAAAAATGACAAAAGAAAATAATTCCTATTTCATGGTTATATTTCGACCTTATATATTCTAAGGTTCTAAAATGGTGCAATTTTGGGCTTCGTGACATGAGAAAAATGTGGGTATTTCATTTAAAAATCCCAAGTGTGTCCTCACACCCACATATAAAATTCCACCCACTCTCCACTCCTTTACACACATCAAGAACCTATTTTTTTTTTTCAGAAACACACTTCTTGAAAGACCACCTTAAATCATTACCATAATCTTATAATCCTTTTTTATCATAAATCCACCTTATTAAGGTTTTGTCATGAAAACCTAAAGAAGGTGTTCAAAGAAGAGGTAACATCATTATTTGAGCATTTTATTTTTTTTCTTATTCTACATTTTTAAAACATAATTAAACCATGATGGTATAAAAAATTCATAATATTAAATATAATGATATTTCTTTTTGTTATGGGAATAAACTACAACTATCTCAGACTCCCTCAAATGGGAAATGAAACCATTGGTTGTGTGCACGACATACTACATCCTCGCAAACCGACATAATTCGTTTTGCATCAATGCTTCTCAGAGATGAATATATGATAATAATTAAACTTTAAAAACTATTTAAAATTAGTATATTATATAATCTCCCACTTTTATATCCATTTAATAAATGATAACATTGTTTGTGTTTACGGTGGACTACGCTCAAAAAGCGATGTGATTCATTTTTTATAGCATCACATAGATGGTATGTGTTTGTTTTTTTTAAATAAATAATATGATATTTATTATATAATTATAATCATATAAATATAAAATAGCACTTTCCTTCTTTCCTTCACGATCTTCTAAGAATGGAATTTGTAATCATGCATTTGTACAACCTACCATCTCCGTGAAAGTAACATTGTTCGTTTTTCATAACCACATTTAATTATTTTTTTAAAAAAAGTATAATATATGCATAAAAATATAATTATGTTCTGATTAAAATTCTCAATATGATTAAATTATAAATTTATGGACCATATTCATCTTACTAATGTAATATTGGACATATGAATCGTTTACCATTAAAGCATCTGATATGAAATTAATTGGATAAGTAATTGAATATTACATGGTAAAAAATAAAATATAATGCATAATAATGTTTAAAAAGTTTCTTCAAAAAGTAAATAAATAACATAATTTTATTATTCAGGAATATAAATAATGCATGTAATGATTTGGGATTGAGGTAAGGGTTTTGTCTCAAACTTTTTTCTTTGAGACACGTACATGTTCTTTATAGCACCTAATTTCTTTTAATTGTTGTATATACTTCAACATTACATAAAAATTCATGAATCTTTCCAACTTCATGAGATTTTAATTTAAAATTAATCTACTTTATTCATGATTTTTTTTTGATTAAAAAGTTACTGAAGAAGTATGAGTCTGTGTTTCAAACTCATTTTAATGAGGATTTACTATGCATGAATTTTTAATGAAGGAAATTATTTTATTAGTGACTAATAAACCATTTTAATTTACATATAATGTATTTATTCATGAAGTATTTAAGTAATACTACAATTTTCTTGCACTTGGTTCTAAAAATGAAAGATTTTTTAAGAAAATCAAACTTAATTCTCTCTTTGTTCGACACTCATTTTTCTTCCAAATCCATATTTTTTAAAAATGTTTTCAATAATATTTTACTATGATTTTTAAGGTCATTTTTACCCTTAATTTTATTTTAATGATTTTTTAATATAAATCATCCTATCATTTTCTAAAAAAGTTAATTTTTGAAATTTCTTACAATAATGTGAATGGTATCTTTGTTTTTTTATTTAATTCATCATTAATAGAAATTTTATAGCATCACGACCACTTAATGTTTTGAGGATTCATTTTTTTGTTTAAAAGGTTATTTTTTTAAAAATTCTCTAATGTTTGAGAATTTTTTTGATTTTAAATACTTTTTTTTCAAAATGGAAAGGATCTTTCCATCAAGAAATTTTCAAAGTGATCTTTCAAAATCATTTTTTATTTAATATTACATCATTTGATGTTACTCAATGTGAAAAGGTTATTTTCCTCAATAATGTGTTTAATATTTTTAAAATTACTTTCATCAATTAAAATAACCTTTGATGTTATCAATTACTTATAAATTATGTATATATGTTTATCAAATATATACTTAGTTTATTATCTCTTCCTTTTATTGGTAAATACATGCCTTATGATCATTTCCCAAATGTCTTCATTATGAAATGCATTTTTTATTTTGATATGAAGAAATTTTATAAAACCCATTTTTTCCATTGATAATTGTTATGTTATGACTTAGGATTTATTTCCTTTATGTGGAAAACATAGATCATGAAAATGATATGATGGGTGTGCCTGAATAGACCTCAAATTCATTGGGTAAAACTTTTGTCTCCTGAGAAGTCATGTATGGGATTGGAGAGTAATCCTTATCAATTATGGTACCCTGTCTACTATGTGATATTATCTAGGAAGTTAGCCTTGACTCATGTTTATGTCCTATTATATATTTCTTACACATTTCCTATTCTTCTATGATCTTATGGTACCATGTTATTTATTTTATGATTCCATGTGACTACTAATATGCCTTATATTTTATTATACAATGTTATATCTTTGAATCACATACTATTTTTTCCTTATCATGTTAATTTTGTTACTAGGTTTTCTAGATCACCCATTTCTTTTATGTATTCCCAATGTTATACTATGTATTTTTAAGAGCTCAATTATATTTAATACCTCACTAAGGAATATAAATAAAATTATGATTCCATGTTTTAGTTCTCTTTGACTTATAATGATTCCAGTCTTCCAAGGACACCATGCCTCATGATCTTTGAGATGTAATTAATGAATTATTATGTTAAAAATCTTGTAATAGTATGTGTATAAGGCATGGGTCTCCATAGTTGGTATCATATCAAATTTGTAGTTCACCTTTTCAACTAGGATTGGATAAATTTAGTGAGAACTCAAGGGATATGTCTAAGGATAAGTTTAAGAATAAGGCTATGTATAGGAAAATATCCTAGAATTTTGCTGAAGTATAGATCGATGGGTTCTGATCAATTATATCCCTATTTAGATAATACAAGTGGATTTGGTTCTAGAACATATGAACCTAGGGGTAATAACTCTGAAAAAGGAACTCCTCGATTTACTCAATCATTACCTGGTACGTGACAAAATGAATTACTACAAACCTAGTTTAACACTACCAGGGAATATGATTTATAAATCCACAAAATCTTAATAAACCTTCATGAAGGATTTGAAAAGATTATTATCATTGATGAAATAAGATAAACTTATGGTGTATTAGATTTAAAATAATGTGTTAGGAATTAGAAATCATATAAATGATTTTTCATGATTATCTGTTTTCCAACTATGATTATTATTACTTATACTATGATTTCGGATTTTAGTCAATAGATAGAACACGTAGGAATCATGATAAAAATGAATGAGACAAAAACTAATGTTATTATGAGAAACCAAATTGGATGATTAATAGATTGAAAGATAATGTGACTATGCATAATCATCTATTAAGATATATGACTAACATAGTGAACTTAAATGAGATTCTTAACAAGTCAAATAAAAGGTGGGTGGACTTTTATGAAAGTTTATGTGGTAATGTACATAGAAAAAAAAGGATTATGTATCGTATATGTAAATAAATGAGATGGAACACCTATAAAAATATCTCAAATGGATGGAAAGTTTTTTTCTATGTTGAAATAGAGGTCATAGAGTAACTAATTTCCATGTATTTTGATGTATTATATGTGGGTAACTTGGTAATTATCCTTCTAAATGTTCTAAACTAAGGATTATCCCCCAGAACAGGTAAGGACCTATGATATACCAAATCAATAAATTAAAAGGGTTGAATTATTTATGTATTCGGATTCATGAATTATGTTGTTGAAGTATTTTTTTATGTTATTTTGGTTATAATAATAATGAAACATATAAGTATTGTGTTAATTTTTGGAAGAATATATGAATTCTAGTTAGATTAAATTAAGAGTTATGGATACCATCATGGGTTTTTGAATTTATAGTTAATCATATGTTCCAATTATTATACACCCCTCTAGAGGTTTTAAGTATTTGATTTTTAAGGTGACTAATGATATTTAGAGAGATGATTTATCAAATTAAAGTATATATAGAATTTTTTTAATGTAAAGGATTATTTGGGAAGAATGATATTATATTTTTTGAGATATAAGATGAAGGTTATTAAGTATAGAAAATAATGTAATTGATTAAGTTAAACTTTGGGATTTTGTATTGTGATATTAGAGATTAATGTATTATATTGGATAAATTGTGATTACAATTTTGGTTTTGATAATGATAGGAGGAATAAGTTGTTACTTCTTTTGGAATAATGATATGTTGAAAGTTAATTTTATTACTTCATATAAAAAATCATATTATATTTTCATTATTTAAATTAAGAGGTGAATTTTAAAGTGATTGAAACACAACCAAAGGGTTAAATTACGTTTATGAAATAAAAATATATCAAGAAAGTATATTTTTGGTTTCTATAGAATCCCTAAAATATTGGGAAATGAACTATAAACAAAAAGTTTACCCTATTAACTTCATATATAATGAATTAATGGTATTTTAATTCATCATTTATTTATGGATTGGTTATTTTTTTGTTTATATTTATCATTAACTTTAATTTTATTAATAATCTATATTGCTCTTGACAAAGATTTATGTTTTTCTTCAATGTCTATATCTTCACTTCCCACCAATGTTATCCTATTTGGAAACCTAGTATATTTTATTCTAGAAAACCCTAATACATTAATTTATCTCTTATAAATAGGATTTCTTATCAACCATTTTTATGATGTGGGTTCAAAAAAAAGGTATTTTAAAATTTCAAACCAATGATTACTGAGATCCTGATCAAATTGGAAAGAAATAATTTATTTAATGGGGTAGAATATAACACCCCAATATTTTAAAATAAGACCATTATGTTTGATAGAATATATGAAATAAATCACCATGATTATAAGGGAATGTACCACCCCATGTATTTATGATATATATATATATATATATATATATATATTCTTTTTAAATAAATTCAAACTATTCGATATCTTGAGATGCATGCAACCTTCTTAAAATGAAACATGATACTCTATTAAAATATTACTATTTAAGGATGACCTTTATAACCTATCCAAAATATTTTTTAGTATGAATAGGAATAAAAATATATTAAAATTTTATAGTTTGAAAATTTATAAAATAAATTCAATGGTTATCAAATAATTGGAAATAAAATAAGAACCATTTTAAATAAAAAAGAAATGCTTTCCTAAAAACTATATTTTTCCAAAAGTTGGTTCAGCCGTGCATTAAAAAAATAATTTAAAAATCATTTTTACCAAATTTTAAAAAAATATATTTGAAAAAAAGTCATTTTTAAATCTACATGTCAAAATTATCATTGGGTGGTTTTTTATAATTTTCAAAAAAAAATTATTTTTTTATTAGTAGTGAAAAATTATGAAGTTTTATTAAAAATTTAATTTCTATTTAAATTATTTATAAAGATAAATTATAAATTAAATTGGTTTTGAAGTACCATTATTTTAAATATTTTACAATACAATTTATTTAGTTCATTTTAATAAATTTCATATTAAATTATAATATAAATATTTGTTAAACTTTTGAAAGTTTTGTTTGGAAAATAATTTTTTCTACACATCTATGGGTTTAATTTTAAATTAAATTATTCCACTTATGTGTATAAAATTTGGAAAAGTGGATTCCATATTTTAAATAATCATGATTTTTATTATTTAATAAGTAAAAATTAATTTTTTACCATAATAAATAGTGAAAAGTGTAAATATTATCTACCACGGTTATGGTAAAAATGGGTTTATCAGGGGGTTAGACTAAAACGAAAATGGTTGAAAATAAAAAAAACTTGTAT
The DNA here is from genome assembly GCA_963277665.1 of Viscum album. Taxonomy (NCBI): domain Eukaryota; kingdom Viridiplantae; phylum Streptophyta; class Magnoliopsida; order Santalales; family Viscaceae; genus Viscum; species Viscum album. Next base: position 1,099,507 of record CAUJRU010000041.1, on the reverse strand, counting down.
AATTACAATTTTATGGTAATATTTATACATTATATATTTTATTTTTTATCCTTCTGGAAAGAGAAAGATGTAGTTTTAATTCTTTCTTTTCGAAATCTCCATGTGTATCCTCTCCCACACTTATTAAGAGATACCCCTTATCCTATCGTTTAAAAACTTTCATAACCTATTTATTTGGACATAACCTACTAAAAAACTCCTTAATTACCTACCCTCATATTAGAATACTTTTTTGACTATAAGTGGAACCCAGAAAGGCTTTGGTGCAAACCTAAAGAAGGTGTCTGAAGAAGAGGTAACATCCTTATCTGAGAATTTTATTTTTTTTATTCTTTAAAATACTTCAATTATTATTATTAAACCATGATGATATAATAACCTTAGTATATTCTATATAAATATTTCTTTAAGTCAATTACCTAAAACTGTATCATCCTCTTTAAATGGGAAATGAAACTGATGATTATGTTTACGGTGGACTATCACCTCACGAACCGACGTAATTAATTTTTCATAACCACTTATCCTAGATGGATATTATTATCCATATAATGTTTATATTTTATATTTATGATATAATTATACTTCTAGAATTATAATATCACATGTAACTTCTTACCTTTCATTTCATAGTGAATACGATAACATCGCTCAAGTATACTGCGGACCACCACCTTTCAAAATGATGTGATTCATTTTTCACTTATGCTTTACATGAAAGGTAATAAGGAATAATTTTATATTGATATATAATAATAATGATATATTAACCATTATTTAAAATTAATATATCATATACTTTCTTACTTTACCATCCATTGAGTAAATGATAACGTCGTTCGCATGTACGGTGGACTACCGCCTCACGAAGCGATGTGATTAATTTTTTACCTAATCACACGGATTGTGTGTGTAAGTAAATTTAAATAAATAATATTATATTTATGATATAATTATCATCCTGTAAAGATAAAATAACACTTACCTTTTTCCATCACGATCTTAGAAAAGTGGAAGCGTTACTCATGTATACGTACGACCTACCATCTCAATGATTGTAACATAGTTCATTTTTCAAAACCATATTTCTAGATTAGTTTAAAAATTATAAATTATTTATTAAAATTATAATTATTTATTGATTAAAATTTTGTATATGATTAAATAATAATCACTTTGACCTTATTCAACTTACCAAAGTGATTTTGGACATATAAGACATTTATCATTAAAATGTATAATGTAAAAATAAATGGTTATGTAATTGAATATGACGTGGTAAAGAATAAAATAAAAGGAATAAAAAATTGAAATAGGTGATTAATAAAGTAAATTATTAACATAATTTTATTATTTAGGAATATAAAGAACACATGTGATGATTTGGGCTTGAGGTAATTATTTCATCTCAAACTTCTTTGAGAAAAATGTTATTTATTTCACCTAATTTATTTTAAATGGTGTTTATACTGACCATTTACATAATATATTATGAATAATTCATACTTCATGATATTTTAAGATAAAATTAATCTACTTCATTCATGAAATGTTATGATTCAAAAATTAAAAAATAGGTAAGTGTTCATGTTTTAATCTTATTTTAATAAAGATTGCTTATGCCTGAATTTTTATTGACAGAAATTACTTGATATTTGAATGATAAAAACTTTTAATTTTTCCAAAATATGATTAGTAATGAATTTCTCAAGTAATAATATGATTTTCCTCCCTCAAGTACTTGAAATTATTGATTTTTTTATAAAATATAACTACCTTTCACTCTTCAATCGAAAATCCTTTTTCTTCAAAACCAATGTTTTCTAATGAGTTTTGAAAATGATTTAATTTGATTGTTTAAATTAATTTTTACCCATAATTTTCTGTTTAAAAAATAATTTAAAATAAATCTTCCTATTTATTTCCAAATAATTTAATTTTTGATTTTGTAACAAAAATGTGAAAGGTATATTTTTTTAATGTATTGAGCATGAAAAAAATGGAAACGATATTTTAATCAAGAAATTTTTAAAGAGATCTTTAAAAATAATTTTCCATTTATGATGAAATCCTTTGTTATTACTCGAAGTGAAAATATTATTTTCATGAAGAATGTTTTTAATATTTTAAAAATTGTTTTAATTAATGAAAAAAACCTTTTCTGTTATTAATTGATTCTAAATTATGTATATATGTCTCTCACATATATACTTAATTTTTTCTCACTTCCTTTGATAGGGTAATAAATACCTTATGATCATTTCTCAAATGCCTTCATTATGAAATTTACATTGATTACGGTATGAAGAAAGATTATTAAACCAATATTCTTTCTATGGGTAATTATTATGTTATGTGTTATGATTTATTTTCCTTAATGTGGAACACATAAATCGTGAACATGTTATGAAGGGTGCTCCTATATAGAGCTATAGTACATTGGGTAATGCTTTAGTCTCATGAGATATCATGTACGAGATTAGGGAGTAAACATAATACATTTTGGGACCTTGTCTTCCTTGTGATATTGTTTAGGTAGTTAGACTTGACTCATGTTCATGGTATGTTGTATGTTTTTCCACATTTCCTATTTTACCATGATCTTATGATACCATATTCATTGTGTTATTCTTCCACGTGATTACTCATATGCCTTCTATTTTATGATATCATGTTATATCTTTGAATTAAATGGAATATTTACTTGTCATATTTAATCCTTTACTAGGGTTTCTAGCTCACCCCATTCTTTTATTTATTCCCATGGTTATTATATACAATTTTAAGGTCTTAAATGGATTTAGGGTGTCATTATGGATCAAGAAAATAAGGATTCCATGTTTAAGTTTCCCTTGATGTATTATCACTACTAAAAAACAGGAATTTAACAACGCCAAAAGTGGCCTTTATCAATGCTAGAGAATCACTGACTACCTGAGTGAGATTAAAATCCATAGTCTTTCATTAGTGATTTTTGAAGTACTTATTAAGGGGTATGCTAAAGTGTGTTGTAACAAAACACTACAACACTAGTTCAGTGTGCTGTAACAACACGCCACAACACCAAAAAGTCATCAAAACTAGAAAAATAAAGTACCAATAAAGAATTTAAAGGAAATAAAATTTATGACACAAATACAATAATGAAAACTATATTATCAAGATTTAAAACATTGGTTAATATGATTACATAAGTACAAATTATTACATATACACAGAAACATTAGTGTTCTCTTTTTTATCCTAACCCCTTCTTAAGAAAAAACACATATATAAGAAAACAATTCTTATGTTAGTAATTATATAAGTAAATAAATTAATATAAAGTGTTAATTTTAAAATAAAATTTCAGTCATACCAGGAACACTATGTATCATATTGAGTTGCGGTTGATTCTTGCACATAAAACCATTTATTTTTCACCTTCATACATTATCTCTCTAAAAATTAACCAAATAATTATAAGATAAAAATGATAAGGAAATTAATAAAGTAATAGAAGATATAATGATGAAAAAACAATATAGTATTTTTTGCTCGGTTTTGGTGATGTGATTTGTGTTTTAAACTAAAATGACACTTATATATTGAAAGGATTCATTTTTAGTCATACCAATCACACCATGCATCAAATTTAGGTGTAAATGATTCCTAATTATCTCAAATGAATTATGGATAATTTACCTAATGTATCAAAACAATCTGAACATCTTTTATTGATCTTGAGTGCGTCACTTGTCGTTTTTTTTACTAAAATGTCATTTTAAACTGGAAACATGAACTTTGAATCATACCAGTCACATCATGTGTTAGTTTAATGTGATATTAATTCATACACATAAAAAATTACTTATGAATCATTTTACAAAATTATCAAGAAAATATGAGTGTTTTTTCTCTATTTTAAGCGAGTGAAATTTTTGAACTAAAATATCGATTTTAAATTGATAATAGACACATTGAGTCATACCAGGCACATCATGTATTATATTGAGGTAATATTGATTTCATCATTTCACAAATGACTTATGCAAAATTTTCATAAAGTATAAAATAATACAAAATCATTTTCCTAGTTTTGAGTAGGTTAGTTGTCCTTTTTACTAAAATTCAAGTCAATTTTAAATAAAAAATGCATTTGGAGTTATACTAGTTACAACATGTGTCATATTGAGGTATAGATAATTCCAATACCTCAAAGATTACTTATGGATCATTTTACTAATGTATCAAAACAATATGAAAGTGATTTATCGATTTTGAGTAGGTCAGTTGTCATTTTTTCTAAAATTGATGTCAATTTAAAATAAAAAGGAATATTTGAAATCATACCAGTCATTCCATGCATCATATTTACGTTTGGATGATTCCTAAATTTCATCAATTACTTATGGATAATTTTCATAAAGAATCAAAATAATCCAAAGTCTTTTCCTTAGTTTTGAGTAAGTCACTTGTCTTTTTTACTAAAATGTCATTTTAAATTGGAAATCGACACTTTGAATTATACCGGTCACATCATGTATCAGTTTGATACGAGGAAATTATAACATTTCAAAAAATTAGTTACGAAACAATTTCCTAAATTATAATGAAAATAAAAGTGTGTTTGATCAGTTTTCATTGAGTGACACTTTTTAAACTGAACTATCTATTTTAAACTCATAACGGACACATTGTTCCATATAGGGCACATCGTGTATTAGATTGAGGTGCGATTGATTCCTACATCTTAAAAATTACTTATGGTTTTCCTAAAGTATCAAAATAATCTGAATGCATTTTCCCAATTTTGAGCAGGTTAGTTGTTCTTTTTACTAAAATTAATGTTAATTTAAAATAAAAATAAATACTTGAAGTCATACTGGTCAAAATGTGCATCGGATTGATCTACGGCTGATTCTTATTTGCCTCAAATAATATATGGATCATTTTCTTAATGTATCAAAATCAATATGAATTTAGTTACTTAGTTTTGAGTATGTTGCTTGTTTTTTTATTAAAATATAATTTAAAAATGGAAACACACATTTTAACTCATCTGGATTACATTGTGTATATGTTTGACATAAGACTAATTTATACACATCACAAATGAATTATGAATTGATGTACTAAATTATCAAAAAAATCTGAGTTTGTTTTCTCATTTTTTCACTAAGAGACATTTTTTGAACTAAATTGTTGATTTTAAACTATGAACAGGAACATTGAGTGATACTAGGAATATCGTGTATCACATTAAGGTGAGACTAATTCCTACATATAAAACATTACTTACAGATCATTTCACTAATGTATCTAAACAATCTAAATGCATTTTATCACTTTTGAGTAGGTCAGTTGTCCTTTTTACTAAAATTGATGTCATTTTTAAATAAAAAGATGCACTTGGAGTCATATCGGTCACACTATTCATCATATTGAGGTTCAAATGAGTCATACACATCCTAAATGATTATGTATATCTGCCTTAAGGTATCAAAATAATTTTAATTTTTTTTCCTAGTTTTGAGTATACCATTTTTCCTTTTTACTAAATTTAATGCCCATTTTTAATAAAAAGAATCACTTTGAGTTATAATTTCAGATTGAGGTGTGAATGATTCCTACACAAGTAAAATGTATTATGGATTTTTTCCGAAAGTATCAATACAATATGAATGTATTTTCTTTGTTTGGAGTACATCACTTTCATTTGTTACTATAATGTCATTCTAAATTAGAAACACACAATTTGACTCATACAGAACACATCATGTATTAGTTTGACATGAGACTGATTCATACACATCAAAAATTATTTATGAATTGATGTAAAAAATTATATGAAAATACAAGATAATTTTCTTGGTTTTCACTGAGTGAGTAAAATATTGATTTCAAACTCATAATGGACACTTTGAGTCATACCGGGAACATCAGGTATTAGATTGAGGTATGTGTGATTCTTACACATCAAAAATGAATTATAGATCATTTTATTAAAGTAAAAAAACAATCAAAATATTTTTTCTCATTTTTTAGAATGTCAGTTGTCATTTTTACTAAAATTAGTGTCAATTTTAAATAAAAAGAATCACATGGAGTCATATCAATCACACTGTGTGTCAGATTGAGGTGAAGATGATTCCTACACATCTAAAAGTCTCAAAAAATCATAACAACCAATGTTTACATGATTTCCATTGCCTTTATTTTTCAACATTCCAACACTACATATTGAATCAATGTTTATATCTGAAAAACCATTCTCATTATTGAAATACAAAAGAGAAGAGTATGATCATTTGGCCATTATATCATGAGAAGTCACCATAATTGGCACATGACCTTCATCTAATCTTATAGATTTCAACAATGAGAATGTTTTTGTGGCTATGAACATTGAGTCAAGATGTAGTGTTGGTAGTTAGATAAAGAAAATAAATGGAAATGGAACTCAAGGAAACATTTATAGAAAGAAACAGTTCATCTATTTTGTGTCTTGTTGCAGATAGTTGAAAGAAAAATATGATATCAGAACCCATACCCATGGGATCGTGCTGTGACATACCCCAAGCCTACCTCCCAAGTGCCAGGATTTGGAGACTAGCGCTGAAGGAGTGAACTTACAAGTGGGAGGGTTTGTCCTATCTACCTGTACGGACACACACACAACCACATCCCAAAGATGGAAAATTAAACAAGAATTACCCTAAACAACCACCGAGTACAAGTACAACTATAAGTCAAATGGGCCAAAATACAAACCTAACAAGAGGATAATTAGAAAATAGGAAAGTAAAAAAGAAATCTTGGATAGCCAACCGTTGAAAACCCCACAGGGCGGGAAGATTAGTGTAGCTACTAGAAGATATAGAAGTATGCCCTGCCTACCTGATCTCACTAGGCCCGCCTACCTGATCTCACTAGGCCCCAACTGGTCCCAGGACACTAAGTCCTCCATCGAAACATCTGTCGTCTGCCCAAAACACAACACTTGTTGGTGAATAGGGGACCCGGTCCATAAAAGAGAAATACCAAAAAGTAACCACAAAGAAAATACACAAGTTAAGACCAAAAATAAATGAAAAATCACACCAGGTATAATATAGAGTATGCAAAAAAGGTTCATCAGTTATAGTGATGAATGTTTCACAATATTGAGGGACTCATCCCGGATGAGCCGCTGAAGTCTATTAGGCCACTGAGGTCCACACGGTTGCTACTCATTTTTTGGGCCACTGAGGTACACACAACTCTTCCTGGCCACTAAGGTCCACATGGATACTACACTAATGGGCCACTTAGGTCCACGCGGTCGCTCGTCTATCAGGACCCTGAGGTCCACACGACTGCTGGTCTACTAGGCCATTGAGGTCCACCCGGTTGCTACTTGTTTGCAAGATTGATCCTAAGAGAACCGCTCCCCAATACATACGTTGAATTTAATCTTCTTGGTAGTCTTCTTAGAGTATTCCAAAAGAACTTCTTCATTGTGAGGGTTCCAACGCCATAGACGATTCATCGATCAGACGCTTGGTTTGGAAGTTAGAGACATTTTTTTAAAAGGGGGCCGGTCAGGTCCAGATTTGGTCCAACCTAGATGGCCCAAACCAACCCGGCTTGGCTTGGGGTTCACTGAACCATCCCGATTTTGACCCAGTCTAGACCAACCCGGTGGGGCGAGTCTGACCTGCTGGGTGGGTCTGGTCTGATGGGGCGGACCAGTTCCCTTTGGCCTGGATGCATGACGCATCTAGAGGGTATCCTCCACGGCTCGCACTACCGGCTGCCCCTGGTCAAGAACATGGTCAAAGACATCATGTGTTGAAGCCATTCAACCCACAATTGGGGGGTCACTCCTCCCACATGGCGCGACGCTGGTGCCACATCATGTGGTCCACTGCGACCCTCCACTTTTGGGGCGTGTGCCGAGCGTGCCGCCTCTCCAGTGCACCCAACGATCACCAACAGCTCCATCCTACATGAAGAACCTTGGGTAATGTCTCTTCCAACCTATGGAAGCCACTGCAGCTCACTGTCGTTACGACCCACCGCTGCCGCACCAGCGGTGCTGCATTAGCGGCACCTTTTGTGGGCCACCAGGTCCACTCCGATGGCCCGATCTCCACGCCGTCTATGCCTATGGATTCTGTGGGGCATCACCTTCCTTATAAAGGCATCAATCATACCCTACCACCATTTATATTTCTCAGTCACAAAGAACGCACAAACGGAGGGGGATGATCCTTGTTCTGGTCAACCTGATCTCTCTACATTAGAGTTCTAAAATGGGGGAGGCCTGGAATTTTCATTCTAACGGATAACATTCAATCCCAGTGCAAAAATCCCCAAGAAAGACACCCTCCCACAAGAATGCACAATATGCAGATCAACCTTTTTGTGGGTTGATCTTTGTTTATCATTCAAAATAAAGATTGGGGAAAATTTTTAATAATTCAAACCCCTATGTTGAAGCCATTTGTCGTTTGATTGGCCCACCCATGAAGATTCATGAAGTCTAAGGCATTGTTTCTTACCGACTCTGTTCTTTGAGGTACACTGATGTTGATGACGTTTCATCAGCATTCTCTGTTCGTCACTGGAGAGGAAACTCACCAGAGGTTCATTATTAAATTTATCATAGTTTAATTCCACTTCCTTCAACACATCAACCAAAAAAAACACGTCATAGTGTTTCTGTTACCCTGTGTCACCGTGTTGTTACGTTGTTTCATTTATCATACAATGTAGTTGTTATGTGACATTTAAAGCATTGTTATGCTACATATTTATGATCCATTAATGATATTCATTAAATCACCTAATCATCTCACCGCAGCACCGCCATGTCACTATTCATCAGTTGAGAAAAGAAATAAAATAACATTTTAATGTTATTTTTTTGAAAGGTCTGAAAATTAACTTTTCCGTTCCGCGCTTACCGGCCAAAGTTAAGTCATTTCTAGGCGAATCATGGTCTTCTAAGTTCTATGGTGCCCTCGTATTTTCAATCTGAGGAATGGTTTAAATGTTAGAAAAACATACTTGTACGTTTACTTAAAAGACATAAAAAAGTTCAAAATTCTATTCTGGGATCACCAGACTTTGGAATGATGTTCCGTCAAAGCGCCTTGTCTCAAAATAATTATAAATAATTAAAAAAATTACACAGAAATTATGAGACATTAAATTCTCCCTAAATTAGGTATTTACATCCACAAAAGCCAAAATAAGGCTAATAAAACTAATGGGGGTACTGAGGATGAATCTAAGCCTCTTACTCCCATGTAATCTTTTAGAGATTCATGTATTGTCACCAAATGAACACCAGATGAATCGAACATCCGTAAAGGACCTGCTGTTTTCGATCCTCTATCTCAACTGAAAACCCTGCAAATGTCACCCCATCATCAATGTCCATATTTCCCCAGTTGATGACGTGAAATGGATCATGCACATACTTCCTCAGCTACAACATGTGTAAAACATCGTGCACCTGGTGCATCTGTGGGGGAAGAGCTAAGAGGTACACCACCTCTCCCACTCTTCTCATGATCTAGAAAGGTCTAATGAACCTTAGAGATAAATTACCACCCCGACCAAATAACTACAATACTCATTGGGGTGAGACTCTAAAGAACACATGATTTCCCTCTAAAACTCCAAGGGTCCCCGTATTCTATCAGTATAAGAGTTATGTCTACACTATACACTCCTCAATTTCTACTGGATGACTTTCACATTTTTATTGGTAGCCTGTATGAACTCTGGACCCATGAATGCCGACTCCCCTAGGTCTGTCCAGTATAGAGGTGATCTAAAGGTCCTCCTATGCAAGGCCTCAAATGGTGCCATTCTAATAGTAGAATGATATCTGTTTCTGTTTGCAAAATCCACTAGTGGCAGGTGGTCCTACCAAATACTACCAAAATCTAAAATGCAAGCCCAAAGCTTGTCTTCCAAGGTCTGTATGGTCCGCTCCATCTAACCATCTGTCTGGGGATGGAATGTTGTGCTCATGCATAGTTGAGTCCCAAATGCCTCCTGTAATCCCTTCCATAGTTGGGATGTAAAGAGTGCATCACGGTTTGAGATGAAAGTGGAAGGAACCCGGTGAAGCCACACTATCTCCTGAATGTAGAGGCGTCTCAATCCCTCTACTGATCCCTTCTCCCAGATGGGTAGGAAGTGATATGACTAGGTAAGTCGATCAATGATCACATAGATAGATTCGTGGCCCCTAGATGTACATGGTAATACCATCACGAAGTCCATCTAGATACCATCCCATTTCAACTCCAGTACCTCCAGTGGTTAGGACGATCCTATGGGAACTTTGTGCTTGACCTTCACTTACTAACAAGTAAGGAATCTCAAGAAATACTCTGCTACTGGCTTCTTCATCCATAGCCACCAGTACTAATGTCAGATTTCATGGAAGATCTTCTCCACACATATATTTACCTCCAAAAAGGATCTATGGAACTACTTCAAATACTTCTGAAATTCCATTGGTAAGACAGTGTGCCCTCTATATAGGGTGAAGTGCTCCCCACTTATAAAAAATACATCAGGATCCACTCCAGAGGATAACTGGCCATGTCAGGCCTCACCATCAACATCCATGAGGTGTGCCTCCCTAACTCACTGTAAGAGTGGAGGAGTGAAAGTCATCGACTGAATATTACCTGCTCTGTCATCATCCATGAAGGATATATGCATCACGACTAGCTCTTCTGTGACCTCACTCAACAACTGCAAACCGGACCTCCTACTGAGTGTTTATGCCACCACATTTCCCTTCCTAAGAGTGCATATTATCTCAAATTAATAGTCCTAGAGGAACTATAGCTATCACTTCTATCTCAAGTTATGGTCCTTCTTGGAAAAGATATACCTAATACCATTGTGATCAGAGTAGACTGTAAACTACTCACATATCAGGTGGTGCTGCCACATCTTCAAGGCAAAGACCACTACTGCTAACTCTATGTCATATCTCACGTAGTTATTCTCATTCTGCATCAAATTATGTGAGCCATTGGCAATCAATACTCTCTCTTACATCGAGATACAACCTAGTCTAGTCCCTAATGCGTCGTAAAAAACTACATACCCAACGCCCTCCCCAGGTAGTCTCAAGATGGGTGCACTCGTCAGTCTCTGCCTAAGCTCCTAGAAACTCTACTGGAATATCAACATCCACACTAAGGGATTAACTTTACATGTCAAAGCTGATAATGGTGCTTCCATTCTGGAAAAGTCTGGCATGAACCTCTGTTAGTATCCATCCAACCCCAAGAAGCTTCGCACATCAGTCATGCTCCTGGGTGGCTCCCAAGCAAGAAATTCCTCTATATTTACTGGATCCACTGAAATTACATCATCTGAGATGATGTGTCCTAGAAAGTAGACCTCATGAATCCAAAACCAACACTTTAAGAGTTTACTATAAAGCTGGTTCTCTTGGAGTGTATCAAGGACTATCCGTAGGTGCGTAGCATGCTCCTCCTCCATTACTGAGTACACCAAGATGTTATCAATGAATACCACCATGAAACGATCGAGGTAAGGCTATAATATCATGTTGACGAGTCCCATGAATACTATCGGGGCATTGTTATTGCTGAAAAGCATCACCAGGAACTCATAGTTTTTATACTGACACCTGAAGGCTGTCTTTGGTACATCCTCATCCCGTACCTGAAGATGGTGGTAACCTAATCTAAGGTCTATCTTGAAGAAACACATCACTCCCTTCATCTAATTGAAGATGTCATCAATCCATGGTCGAGGATAAATGTTCTTCACAGTCACCTAATTTAGGTGATGAAAGTCCATGCATAACCTGAAACTCCCATCTGCCTTCTTAGAAAAAAATACGGGGGCTGCCCATGGTGAAACGCTGGGCCTTATGAACCCCTTCTCCTAAAAGTCCTCCAACTGTACCATCAATTCATGAAGCTCTACAGGATCCATCTGATATGATGGTGTAGATATTGATGTCATCCCAGGGTAGAGATCAATGGAAAAGTATACATCTCTATGGGGAGGTAGTCTGGGAGAATCCTCAAGAAAGACATCCTTATACTCGTCCACCACTACAGAAAAAATCAATATCTCCTTTACCACTCTACTAAGGGTGATTCTAGCTAACTTATCAGTGATCAGCTACACCCTCCTCTGAGAAATCCCATCCATTCCCGTAAGAGATCCCTTCTTTCCGGTAAAGGAAAACCTGGTCCTATCCTCACGGATACACCACACTTTGCACAAAAAAATCGATATAAGAATGGAATGTAGATAATGATTTCATACCCAAGATTATGTCATAAGACCTCAACACTGCAACTAGAAGATCCTAGCTGAATATCTCACCTCCTAGAGTAATCTCACACTACCGACACCAGTGTGTAATAATTGAATCCCTTCCCGTAATATTCTCTAGCCATAGGGATTAAGCCAATTGCTCCACGAGAATATATAATCCCTGAACGAGATCCATGGAAAGGAAAGAGTGAATGGAAAATGACTCTATAAAAACTTTATTTAGGGTGGAGAATACATAGACTATGCCTTGAATCTACTCTGGAGTGCCATGGTCATAATACTTCACTACCTGATGTTGATCTTGCCCATTTCCGCGAAATCCCTGAGGTCGGGGCGGACCACCTAGAGGAGGTGGAAGTAGTACCTTGAACCGTCTCCCACCACCTGCGGCTCAGCTTGCTCCCCTCCATGTCTGCTACCCTACGGACCTCCTCGCTCAAATCTGTACCTCTATCTCGGTGGTCATTCGATCATCTGCTGATCATTTGTATAGTAGGTCGGGCATTCATGTGGCAGGTGTCCCTGCCCACTGCACGAGTAGCACACCCAGCTCATATGTTGTCTCTCGTCATCTTTGTGGTCTCACACCACTGATTCTAAGTCTCAGGGTTGTCCACGAGATGATTTGGTCCATTTGGAATACTTCACCATCTGTCTATTACCTTCCATAAATGGATTGACCACCTTTCACCTGGTTGTGGAACCCACTGTCATTACCTACTCTATGAGGAATCTCTCTACTAGTAGATCTCACTCTAGTACTCCAGCCTGTTTGGGGATACTAAGAGACAAAACAGACGCCATTATTTCATGGCATAGTTCATGTTCAAAGGCTTGATCCCTAAATAAAGTGTCTCGCACCATGTCTACAGGGTAGCTGGAAAGCTTAGTGAACCTCTATGAGTACTCAGATGCCATCATACAACCCTATTGAAGGTGAAAAAACTCTTATGTGTGCAATGAGTGTAACATCATGGGGAATAAATACTCCTGAAAATTCCGTTCGAAGTCCATCCAGGTGAGGGTAGACTCATCATGTGGCTGGATGGTCAAGCTTTACCATCTCCCGGATGAGCCCTAATAGAGGATCACGGCTATGACCACCATCTTGTCGGGTAGTTTCCTCACTTAGATAAAGACCCACATCACCGCCTCCAGCCAATCCTCAATGACCTAAGGATTCATCTCTCCCCTAAAACTAGTAGGTATCTATCTCTAAAAATCATGTAAGGTACTGAGTCTACACACATCCTCTTCTAGTACCCTCGGTAGTAGATGCTGACCAACGGGTGTTGGTAGCACTGGTGAACCACATAGTGGGGACATCTCAAGAACTGGTCCCTGAACAGATGCATCGTCACTAGACATACTTTCCTCCTGAACACATACCAGAATACTGGTTGGTCGTCCATGTGAAGGCATCTTAAAATAGATCAAGATGGGCCACAATCAATAGATTATACCTGTTGAGCTGACTCTTATACAAAATAATATAAGGAGACATTTTGCAAATAGTTTTTTATGCATTGATCTGAAAAGTAGAATTCTAGGTCCTTGTGTGTGGATACGTCATCCACCGCACTAACATTAGACTCCCCGAATCTGAATTTCGGACTCGCAACATTTAATAATATTGCCCAAAAAAACAATAGAATCTTGGTCTCTGAGGTAGAACTGACCACCTTTGATACCACTTTGTCACGAATCATCCCATGAGGCCCGCACCGTGACATACCCCAAGCCTGCCTCCTGAAGTCCAGGGGTTGGCGACTAGTGACGAAGGCATCAAACTACAAGTGGAATTAATTTTCATGTTTACCTGTATGCACGTACACACAACCATGTCCCAAAGCTGGAAAAGTAAATAAGCATGCCACTAAACAACCACTAAGTATAAGTACAACTGTAAGTCAGATGGTCCAGAATACAAACCCAATAAGAGACTAACTGGAAAACATTAAAGTATAAAAGAAACTTGGGATAACCAACCACTGAAAACCCCACCCGGTGGGAAGAGTAGTGTAGATACTGGAAGATGTCGGAGTACACCCTACCTTCCTGATCTCACCAGGCCCTACCTAGTCCCATGACACCAAGTCCTTTGTTGAAATGTCTATCATCTGCAAAAAACACAACACTAGCGGGTGAATCCCATGAAGGGGTGAGTAACACAGTACTCATTTGGAGACCCCAGTCCACTACGGAGTAATACCACAAAGAAACCACAAAGAAATGCCACGAGTTAAGACCAGAAAGAAAGCAAAACCCACACGAGGTATAATCTAGACTATGGAACGAAGGTTCATTGGTTATAGTGATGAATGTTTTGAAATTTTGAGAGACTCATCCCCGATGAGTCACTAAAATATGACGGGCCAATGAGGTCCACATAGATGCTACTCATTTTTTGGTCCATTGGGGTCCACACAGCTCTTTCGGGCCGCTGAGGTCCACATAGCTACTTGACTGCTGAGCCACTGAGGTCCACACAACTGCTCGTCTATTGGGACACTGAGGTCCACACGTCTTCTGGTCTACTGGGCCACTAAGGTCCACATGGATGCTTCTCGTTTGTGCGCTTGATCCTGGGAGAACCACTCCCCAAGCCATACGTTGAATTTCCACATCCATGGAAGTATCCTTAGAGTATAAAAAAATAACTGCCTCATTGTGAGGGTTCCAACGTCATAGATAGTTCATTGATCGGATGCTGGTTTGTAAGTTACAGTCATTTTTCTGAAAGGGGGCTGATCAGGTCTGGGTCTGGTCCAACCGGATTGGCCCGAACCAACCCAGCCCGGCCTGGGGTCTACCGACCCGACCTGAGTCTGATCTGGTCTGACCCGATCTGGTGGGCAATTCCGGTCCACTAGATGGGTCTGGCCCACTGGGGCAGACCAGTTCCCTTTTTCCTATATGCATGGTGCATCTAGGGGGGTATCCTCCCCGACCAGCACATCCAACCACACCGGTCATGCACACAGTCAAAGACCATGTGTGTTGAATCCACATGGCCCATGGTTACAGGACACTCCTACCGTGCGGTACCATGCTGTCGTGGAATCTTACCACCTGTCGCGACCCTCCACCTCCACGGCACACACTGAGCACGCTACCTCTCTAGTGCGACCGGCATTCACCGTCTTCTCCATCCCAAAAGAGGCGCCTGAGGTGGCGCTGCCTCCCACCTGCGGCCGCTATCGAGGCCCACCACCTCTATGTTGGTGGTGCCATTCTAGTGGTGCCATGCTGATGACACCATCTGCGGGCCACCGAGTCCGCTCCGATGGCCCGATCCCCACACCATCTGCGCTTATGGATTCTATGGGGCGTCACCTTCCCTATGGAGGCCTCAATATTAACCTGCCACTATTTTTATTTCTCATCCAAAAAGATCGTAAAAATGGAGGGGGACGGGCATTGTTATTGTCTGCCCGAGATCTCTGTGTTAGAGTTATAAAATGGGGGAGACTTGGGATTTCATTTCTAACGGATAACATTCAAACCTGGTGCAAAAATCCCCAAGAAAGACACCCTCTCACAAGAATGCATGATCTGTGGATCAACTTATTTGTGGGTTGATCTATGTTCATCATTCATAATAAATAACAGGAAAAATTATAAATAATTCAAACCCCTACCTTGAAGCAATTTGTCATTGGAGTGGTCCTCCCATGAATATTCAAGAAGTCAAAGGCGTTCTTGCTTCCCGAATCTATTCTTTGAGTTGTTCCAACACTGATGAAGTTCCATCAGCCTTATTCATTCTTTACTAGAGTGGAAACTCACAAGAGGTTCTTCATAGAATTTTTCATAGTCAAATTCCCCTTCCTCCAACGTGTCAACTAAAAAAATGAAAACATATCACAGCATTTCTGTTACGCTATGTCGTTATGTTGTTACATTGTTTCATTTATGATACAATGTAGTCATTACGTGACATTTAAATAATTTTTATGTTGTGTATTTATGATCCATTATTGAGATTCATTAATGCACCTCATCATCGCACCGTAGCATCACCATGTCACCATGTCACCGTTCGTCAGTTGGGAAAAGAAATAAAATAACCTTTTAATTTTTTTTTCTGAAAGGTCCGAAAATTAACATTTCCATCAGGCCCTTTCCAGCCAAAATTGAGTCCCTTATAGGAGAATCTTGGTGTTCTCAGTTTAATAGTTCCCCAGGATTTTTGATCTTAGAACTGGTTTAAAAGTTTAAAAAACCCGCTCACATGTTTACTTAAAATACATAAAAAATGTTTAAAATTCCATTCTGGGATCACCGAGCCATGGAATCACATTCCGTCAAGGCACCTTATCTCTAAATAATTTCATATAAAATAAAAAAATTACACGGAAATTCTAAGACATTACATTCTCCCCACCTTAGGGATTTAGGTTCTCGAAATCCAAAATAATCCTAATTAAACAAATGGGGGTACTAAGAAAAATTTTGAGCCTCTCGCTATCTTGTGATCTCATGAAGATTTTCGTGCTGTCACCGAATGTGAACTGTAGGAATCGACTGTACGTGAAGGACCCAATACTATCAATCCTCTATCTCCATCGAAAACTCCACAAATGTCTCCCCATCATCAATATCTTGCTCACCCCAGTCGATGACGTGCGATGGATAATAAACGTACCACCTCAACTATGACACATAAAAAACATCATGCACCCAGTGCATATATGGGGGAAGAAACATTCGGTACATCACTGCGACCACTTTGATCAGGATGTAGAATGTTCTGATGAACCTTGGAGATAACTTTCCACCCTATCCAAATCTCTGCAATCCTCACTGGGTTGAGACTGTAACACCCGAGACTTTTATGTTATATTAATCATCAAAGGAATCTTTTTCTACACAACACTTGCTTGGCTTGCTTTACACGCAATCGCGACCTTCCTCGATAGCTTGCGTCGTACGCAATACCGAGTTTCACTAAACAACAATATGCTATTAAAACTAGCCGTTATGAATAGTAATAACCACTTTTTGAAATTTTATAAATTTTATTTTTCAAAATGGACTTCATTTTTGGACTCAGAATATCGAAATTAGCCTAGGGTGAAATTTTGGTATTTTTCTGAAAACTTTCAATTTTTGATGAATAGTGAAACCACTAAGTGGTAGGTTAAAAACTGAATTTTGCATAAAACTTAATTTTACCGCTTCTGTGAATGGAATTTCAAAAATCCGAGAGACACGGTTAATATCAAGGACTAAAATGTGGTTCAATGAGATGAAAATAATTTTTTGGTGAATAGTAACTTTTTACTATTTTTACCGCGGTTAATAGTAAATAGGGTAACTAAGGGTAAATATGATATTAATATTACCCTAACACATGTCCTAATTCTATTGGACAAGTGTAATTCGACCAAAAACAAACTTAGGAATAAAATATGACCATTTAGGCCCACTTGGATTAGATTAGGACATTTATTATTAATTTATTTAAAGAAGGGTTAAAATAGTTAAAATCAAAGTTTAATAAGTAAATCATTTTTAATATGGGGTTATACATAAGATAAATTCGATTGTAAATATTCATTAGAAAGATAAAAAGATTTCCTACATGATGGTATTTTATTTGTAATTTTTAGACATCAAATAATTTAATTTATTTATGACACAAAGATGATGCAGTAATTATCTTATTAATGAAATATTGACAAAATTGATAATATAAATACCAAAATAAATGTAATTTGAGACTTTTTATGAATTCCACTAATTTTCTAGGTTACTATGATATATTATTGTTGATTTAATCAACTTGGTTCGAACATATAATTCTTTTATGACTTTCACAAAAATCATATATCAAATAGTGTCAAAATTGACACAAAATAGTTTTTAAATCAAATATTATATTATTAATTGTTATTTTATTCCTAAAAATCTAAGGTTCGGCCAAATGACTTAGATAAAGATATATATATTAATAATAAACAATTTGGGGTTCGTTTGGCAAGTTATAGTAAGTGTATTAACCATATAGTGAAAGAAAACAAAAAGACACGGTAAAAGTTAAATTAATTAACTTAGAGTTAAATCTAATTGATAAGGTTAAAATAATACCCTAAACTTGTCTAAATCCTATTGGTTGATAGGATTTAGACCCTTCCCCACTTTAGCTTCGAAATAAGACCCTTTGGAACCATTATAAACCGATTTTGACTTTAATATAAAATAATATTTTGAGATATTCCTAAGGTGCCCCTCTCCTCCCTTATAAAAGGGCACCTCCTCCCCCTCCTCCTCACACCAATTTGAGCACTCAAGCTCGGCCAACCCCTGCCATTTTCTCCTCTCCACTTCCCTAGAATAATCCTAGAGGTCCTGGTCTTCTCCAAAGACCAATCTTAGTTCCTTAAGTGGAGGATTCAAAGAGGCGTTCCAAAGAAGAGGTAATATCCATTACCGATCTTTTCAATTTCTTTCTTCAACTTCTTCTTCTTTAGTTGTTTCATGATAAAGTAATAACATCAGTATTACTTACATACTGATATGTTATTATAAATATGAAACAACCCAAATTCACCTTCTATCCATCCTACGGAAAAATGAAATCACCGTGCGTGCGTACGTACGGAATACCGTCTCCACGCCGTGGTGTAATCTATTTTCCACCATCACCTTACAAGGATGGGTATAATGGTGTAATGAGTAACTATATATGATTATTATTAAGTAATATTGATACTGAAATAATTTATATATATACTCCAATACAATTCCACGATCATAGGAACGATATCATCACTCGTGCGTACGTACGGAATACCGTCTCCACGATGTGATGCGACTCGTTCTACATGATCTTCATTTCATAATGATTATATAAATGAATTGAATGAATGAATATGGTATATACTACACTAATACCATTCTGGAAATGAATTATCTATAACCTAAATATAAGAATAAGAATTTATTCGACAAAACACGCATAAGAACAAAAAGTTATAAAGACCCGAGTAACAAGTAACAATGAAATATTACTAACAAAGAGCTAATAATATGACCATATATGATCTCATATCAATATGTATGATTCTGTAATAAGTCAATAACATTATTTAAACCATTATACAGGAGCTTCGGACACGAACAAAGAAAATCGGACCTAAGGTAAGGGAAATATCACAATCTCATTTTTATCCGAGATTGTTTATTCGTAAGTATTTACTGGGGTGTATTTTATCATCCACATCCATGTTCCCTCAATATGTAATATTGTTTCCATCCACTTGAAATAGTTTAAATCCAATTTTACCCTTAGGTGAGTTTTTAGTAAAGAATATGAAAGGAATCTTTTGTCGTTTTTCCGTACGAGGTACTTTTTGACTTTTCCGACAAAAGTACGAAGAATGTTTTTTTTAACTTATACGGCATGAATGGATTTTTAAAAAATTACTTCAAAGAAGATTCCTTTACAAGTTTTCAAGTTATTTTTAATCAACTTCTTTTATTTTAAATTTGTATGACATGTTATGAAAGGAAAAATGTTTTTGAAGAAGAAAGGATATTTTCCTCAAGAATGAAGTTCAAGTGTTTTATCAAAATGATTTTCTATCTAAGATAATAAAGGGTTCTGTTTTTATCCCTATTATTAAATTGATTTGTTCATGTTGTGATGAAATTATTTTTATGAATTCCTTTATCTAATATGAATTGATTTATGATGTCATGATGTTTCAAAAATCCCATTTTTGTTACATGTGTTATGCGATGATGTATGTTTTATGATTATGTGGCACACATAAGAAATGATTCATTATAAGATGGGTGGGACCTATATCTCCCTCCAATGCATTGGGTAATGATTTTATATCTCATGAGATAGACATGGCTGGAACGGAAGGTTATTTCGGTTCAGTGATACAGGACTGAAACGAGGAGTGAACTCGGTTCAGAAAGGGACTTTGTCTACTAAGATAGTCTTGGCAATGAGTCATGACTAACAAGAAATGATTTTCCATGATTATGTGTGCATGCCACAAAGTTTCAAGTTTTATGTTATGATTATGGGGATCTCATTTTCACTTCTATGATTTATTCCATGTTAAGATATTATGATCTCTTTTGCAGGTTTTGATTTTCAAAAAGATATGATATGATTTTTATTTCCTTTATTTGCCCTTGCTGAGAATTTGAGCTCACCCTTTTATGTTTTCTTTTCCCCAGGTCAGGAAGATGGATTTTAAGTAGAATATGCTAAAAGGGACCCTAGATATGATGAAATAAATGGGAGACACTGTAGAAGATTTATGAACCAGTTGTTTATGTTTCCCAGTTTCTAAAGACACTATACCTATACGGTCCTTTGTGGTTTTGTCATATGTTGTAATAAGTGTGCTTCAATTTTTAAGTATTAATAATGTATGTGAAGTATGGGTTGTTATAGTTGGTATCAGAGGAAAGGTATAGTCAACCTTTGGAAACTAGGATGTGAAAGCCTTAGTAAGAACCCTAAGGATAAGTCTAATCATAGAACACAATCTTAGTGTTTTAGAAATGGCCTTGAATAACCTAGGATAAGACCTTAAGCATGAAAATTTTATTCTTGAATTATGTGGTTTCCTATTATAATTAGTGTTGCTCACACTATTCTTCTTGGTTTTAGTCAATGGCTGGAACCCGAAGGAACCGTGTTAATGCGGAATGCGATTGGCAATGCAATGATTGTCCCCCTGAGCAAACAAACGATATGGGAGCTGGAATGCAAAATCTTGTAGCCATGCTCACACAACTTTCTCAAGCTATGAATCATGCAGGATTTCCAAATGAGCAAAGGAGGGAGCAACATTCTGTTGAATCCTTCATGAGGCAGCGTCCACCATCTTTCAGCGGGTCTACTGATCCATTAGTTGCTGAACAATGGATTAGTACTACTGAAAAGATATTTTCAGTTCTTCAATATTCTGAGCATGATAAAGTCATCCTAGCAGTGTATCGTTTGGAAGGAGATGCGGATCAATGGTGGAATCTTGTTAAGAATACGAGGCAAAGGGATGAAATTGAGTCTATGGAATGGGACGAGTTCAAGAACTTATTTTTCAATAAGTACTTCCCTCGTATTCTCCGAACAAAGATGGAGAAAGAGTTCCTTGAACTGAATCAAAGGGATGATGAATCTGTTAGTACCTATGAAGCAAATTTTACAAGACTTGAAAGGTATGCTTCTGGTATTATTATCCAACCTGAGAGTAAGATCGATCGATTCTTTAGTGGCTTAAAACCAAGTCTTCGAAGGGCGTTAGCCATAAGGGACTTCAATAGCTACGAGGAAATCGTTCGATGTGCTCTCAAAGTCGAGATGGAGATTGGAGTAACCCATCAGTCACATGGGTTTGATAAGAAGAGGAAGATGGAATTCAAAGAAAAATCTAAAGAGCACACGGAAAAGAAGATGAACTTTCCCTTATGCTCAAAGTGTGGAAAGAAACATGGAGGGAGTTGTCTTAAAGGGACAAGTAAATGTTTTAAATGTGGAAAGGAAGGTCATCGGGCATTTGAATGCCGTGATAATGGGAAGAAGATGTCTAATGATGCAAACAAAGGAAGGGATACACAGAATGAACCTGCTACACTTCAATGTTTCAAGTGCAAGGAGATGGGGCATTATGCCAATCAATGCCCAAATCCAAGGGTTGATGATGATGGTCGACGTCAATAAACTCTTAAGGCTAAAGACAAAGGAAAGTCACATGAAATTTCAATCAGTGAGGTGGAGTACGATAACGATGTGGTAAAAGGTACACTTACCATCCACTCTAAAGTAGCAAATGTTTTATTTGATTCTGGATCCACCCACTCTTTTATTTCTGAAAAATTTTCTAAGGGTATCACCGTATTACCTCAACAATTAGATGTTGAGTTAGCTGTGACAACACCTAATGGCACATCAATCGCATCAGAAGTTTATAATTCTTCTCCGATCGAAGTTTGTGGGAAAGTGCTTCCTGCAAATCTTGTGATCCTTCCTTTAGTAGAATTTGATGTGATTCTTGGCATGGATTGGCTTTCTCTACATGGAGCTCATATCAATTTCCAAAGAAGGGAAGTCACATTTCATATTCCAGATCAATCTACGATCGTATACCAATGCAAGGATGAACATAACCTTCCAGTGGAAATTTCTTCCATCTTATGGGTATTGATTCCACTAAATGAAGGTTATTTATCTCAAATGGTTGGTGAGAAACTCACGATTAAGAATATGCCCATTGTACGGGAGTTTGATGATGTTTTTCCGGAGGAATTGCCGGGTCTTCCACCAAATCGTGAAGTTGAGTTTTCAATAGAACTTGTACCGGGTGCTTTGCCTATTTCAAAGACACCTTATAGAATGGCCCCAATTGAGTTGCAGGAATTGAAGAAGAAACTCCAAGAGAATCTTGATAAGGGATTCATACGCCCTAGCGCGTCACCTTGGGGAGCACCTGTTCTATTTGTTAAGAAGAAAGATGGATCAATGAGACTCTGCATTGATTATCGAGAACTTAACAAGATCACTATCAAGAACAAATATCCTCTCCCACGCATTGATGACTTATTTGACCAACTACGCGGAGCTCAATACTTTTCCAAGATTGATCTTCGTTCAGGGTATCATCAATTAAGGGTCAAAAGGGAGGATATACCAAAGACGGCTTTCCGTACAAGGTATGGACACTATGAATTTATAGTGATGCCATTTGGTCTTACTAATGCCCCTGCTATCTTCATGGATCTAATGAATAGAGTCTTTAGAGACAATCTTGATCAATTTGTGGTAGTCTTTATAGACGATATTATTGTCTATTCAAAGAGCAAGGAAGAGCATGAAGATCACTTGAGAATTATATTGAAGACCCTGAGAAAGGAGAAGCTTTATGACAAATTTACCAAGTGTGAATTTTGGCTTCAAAAAGTTGCATTTTTGGGTCATATAATCTCAAAAGAGGGGATATCTGTGGATCCAGCAAAAACAGAGGTTATCGAAAGATGGTCAAGACCAACAACAGTAACTGAGATCCGAAGTTTTCTTGGTTTGGCTGGTTATTATCGACGTTTTTTAAAAGATTTTTCACGATTATCTAATCCACTCACCAAGTTGACTCGGAAAGGAGTTAAGTTTGTCTGGACAGAGGAATGTGAAGAGAATTTCAAGGAGTTGAAAAGAAGGTTATCCAGTGCACCTGTGCTCACACTGCCTTGTAGTGGAGAAAGGTTTGTGATCTACAGTGATGCATCCAAGAAGGGATTGGGGTGTGTTCTTATGCAAAATGATATGGTGATAGCTTATGCCTCACGACAGTTGAAAATCCATGAGCAAAATTACCCAACACATGATTTGGAGTTGGCTGCGGTAATCTTTGCATTAAAGATTTGGAGGCATTACCTTTATGGTGAAAGGTGTGATATTTATACTGATCATAAAAGTTTAAAGTATATTTTCACACAAAAGGAGTTGAATATGCGTCAAAGAAGATGGTTGGAGCTGATTAAGGATTATGACTGCTCAATCCATTACCACCCTAGGAAAGCAAACAAGGTGGCAGATGCATTAAGTCGACAAGACCATGCTAGTTTATCCATGATGAGGATCACAAAAGATCCAATATTTATGGATTTACAAAGGATGGATCTTGGAATTATAATGGAAGGGGAAAAATCTTATCTTTCTCAAATGAATGTTCAACCATCTATACATGTGAAGATTAAAGAGGCACAGAAAGAAGATGTCGAGTTACAAAAGAAGGTGAGAAATGTTCCTGAATTCAACATTGATTGTGATGGGATAATAAAGTTCAGGAATCGGGTTTGCGTTCCTCCCATCCCCGAATTTAAGAAAGTGCTGCTGGATGAGGCTCATAGTTCTTCATTCTCTATTCATCCTGGAAGCACGAAGATGTATAGGGACCTGAAAGAGTACTTATGGTGGGATGGCATGAAAAGAGATGTTTCTGAATATGTCTCTCGATGCTTGGTTTGTCAACAAGTTAAAGCTGAGAGACAGAAGTCTAAGGGGATGTTACAACCATTACCCATACCCGAATGGAAATGGGAAAACATCACTATGGACTTTGTCACAGGACTTCCTAAAACATCCAAAGGCAATAATGCTATCTGGGTCATAGTTGATCGTCTTACAAAGTCTGCACACTTCATTCCTATTAGAGAGGATTTCTCTCTAGATCAGCTTGCCAGGATATATGTAAAGGAAGTGGTAAGATTGCATGGAGTACCACTTTCTATTATATCTGATCGAGATCCGAGATTTACCTCGAAGTTCTGGCGAAGTCTTCAGCATACTCTGGATACAGAGTTGAGTTTCAGCACTGCTTATCATCCCCAGACAGACGGTCAGTCTGAGAGAACAATTCAAACCCTAGAAGATATGTTGAGAGCTTGCTCTATGGATTTCAAAGGAGGTTGGGATCAACACCTACCTTTGGTGGAATTTTCTTATAATAATAGCTTTCACTCCAGTATTCAGATGGCTCCTTATGAAGCTCTCTATGGAAAGAAATGCAGGACTCCAACTTGCTGGGATGAAGTTGGGGAAAGAAAGCTATTAGGACCTGATCTCGTTGATGAAATGGCAGAAAAGGTCAGATCTATTCAACAACACATAAGAGCAGCTCAGAGTCGACAGAAAAGTTATGCCGAAAACCAAAGAAAAGACCTAGAGTTTGAAGTGGGTGATAAAGTGTTCCTACGAATATCTCCCTGGAAGAGGGTTATGAGATTTGGAAAGAAGGGGAAGTTGAGCCCTAGATATATCGGTCCTTTTGAAATACTGGATCGTGTTGGGAAGGTAGCTTACCGATTGGCGCTTCCCCCGAATCTCTCTCAAGTTCACGATGTGTTCCATGTATCTCTCCTGAGAAAGTACATACCTGATCCTTCACATGTACTCAGCTCAGAAGTTGTACCGCTGGAGCAAGATCTTTCTTATGAAGAACAGCCGATAGGGATTCTGGATCGTAGCGAAAAAGTCCTACGAAACAAGACCACTCGCTTGATGAAAGTTTTATGGAGGAACCACCAACTTGAAGAAGCTACATGGGAGCTTGAGGATATGATGAGGGAGAAGTATCCTCATTTGTTTGTTACAAAGTGACGAATTTCGAGGGCGAAATTCTTTTTAAGGGGGGTAGAATGTAACACCCGAGACTTTTATGTTATATTAATCATCAAAGGAATCTTTTTCTACACAACACTTGCTTGGCTTGCTTTACACGCAATCACGACCTTCCTCGATAGCTTGCGTCGTACGCAATACCGAGTTTCACTAAACAACAATATGCTATTAAAACTAGCCGTTATGAATAGTAATAACCACTTTTTGAAATTTTATAAATTTTATTTTTCAAAATGGACTTCATTTTTGGACTCAGAATATCGAAATTAGCCTAGGGTGAAATTTTGGTATTTTTCTGAAAACTTTCAATTTTTGATGAATAGTGAAACCACTAAGTGGTAGGTTAAAAACTGAATTTTGCATAAAACTTAATTTTACCGCTTCTGGGAATGGAATTTCAAAAATCCGAGAGACACGGTTAATATCAAGGACTAAAATGTGGTTCAATGAGATGAAAATAATTTTTTGGTGAATAGTGACTTTTTACTATTTTTACCGCGGTTAATAGTAAATAGGGTAACTAAGGGTAAATATGATATTAATATTACCCTAACACATGTCCTAATTCTATTGGACAAGTGTAATTCGACCAAAAACAAACTTAGGAATAAAATATGACCATTTAGGCCCACTTGGATTAGATTAGGACATTTATTATTAATTTATTTAAAGAAGGGTTAAAATAGTTAAAATAAAGTTTAATAAGTAAATCATTTTTAATATGGGGTTATACATAAGATAAATTCGATTGTAAATATTCATTAGAAAGATAAAAAGATTTCCTACATGATGGTATTTTATTTGTAATTTTTAGACATCAAATAATTTAATTTATTTATGACACAAAGATGATGCAGCAATTATCTTATTAATGAAATATTGACAAAATTGATAATATAAATACCAAAATAAATGTAATTTGAGACTTTTTATGAATTAAACTAATTTTATAGGTTACTATGATATATTATTGGTGATTTAATCAACTTGGTTCGAACATATAATTCTTTTATGACTTTCACAAAAATCATATATCAAATAGTGTCAAAATTGACACAAAATAGTTTTTAAATCAAATATTATATTATTAATTGTTATTTTATTCCTAAAAATCTAAGGTTCGGCCAAATGACTTAGATAAAGATATATATATTAATAATAAACAATTTGGGGTTCGTTTGGCATGTTATAGTAAGTGTATTAACCATATAGTGAAAGAAAACAAAAAGACACGGTAAAAGTTAAATTAATTAACTTAGAGTTAAATCTAATTGATAAGGTTAAAATAATACCCTAAACCTGTCTAAATCCTATTGGTTGATAGGCTTTCGACCCTTCCCCACTTTATCTTCGAAATAAGACCCTTTGGAACCATTATAAACCGATTTTGACTTTAATATAAAATAATATTTTGAGATATTCCTAAGGTGCCCCTCTCCTCCCTTATAAAAGGGCACCTCCTCCCCCTCCTCCTCACACCAATTTGAGCACTCAAGCTCGGCCAACCCCTGCCATTTTCTCCTCTCCACTTCCCTAGAATAATCCTAGAGGTCCTGGTCTTCTCCAAAGACCAATCTTAGTTCCTTAAGTGGAGGATTCAAAGAGGCGTTCCAAAGAAGAGGTAATATCCATTACCGATCTTTTCAATTTCTTTCTTCAACTTCTTCTTCTTTAGTTGTTTCATGATAAAGTAATAACATCAGTATTACTTACATACTGATATGTTATTATAAATATGAAACAACCCTAATTCACCTTCTATCCATCCTACGGAAAAATGAAATCACCGCGCGTGCGTACGTACGGAATACCGTCTCCACGCCGTGGTGTAATCTATTTTCCACCATCACCTTACAAGGATGGGTATAATGGTGTAATGAGTAACTATATATGATTATTATTAAGTAATATTGATACTGAAATAATATATATATATACTCCAATACAATTCCACGATCATAGGAACGATGTCATCACTCGTGCGTACGTACGGAATACCGTCTCCACGATGTGATGCGACTCATTCTACATGATCTTCATTTCATAATGATTATATAAATGAATTGAATGAATGAATATGGTATATACTACACTAATACCATTATGGAAATGAATTATCTATAACCTAAAGATAAGAATAAGAATTTATTCGACAAAACACGCATAAGAACAAAAAGTTATAAAGACCCGAGTAACAAGTAACAATGAAATATTACTAACAAGAAGCTAATAATATGACCATATATGATCTCATATCAATATGTATGATTCTGTAATAAGTCAATAACATTATTTAAACCATTATACAGGAGCTTCGGACACGAACAAAGCAAATCGGACCTAAGGTAAGGGAAATATCACAATCTCATTTTTATCCGAGATTGTTTATTCGTAAGTATTTACTGGGGTGTATTTTATCATCCACATACATGTTCCCTCAATATGTAATATTGTTTCCATCCACTTGAAATAGTTTAAATCCAATTTTACCCTTAGGTGAGTTTTTAGTAAAGAATATGAAAGGAATCTTTTGTCATTTTTCCGTACGAGGTACTTTTTGACTTTTCCGACAAAAGTACGAAGAATGTTTTTTTTAACTTATACGGCATGAATGGATTTTTAAAACATTACTTCAAAGAAGCTTCCTTTACAAGTTTTCAAGTTATTTTTAATCAACTTCTTTTATTTTAAAGTTGTATGACATGTTATTAAAGGAAAAATGTTTTTGAAGAAGAAAGGATATTTTCCTCAAGAATGAAGTTTAAGTGTTTTATCAAAATGATTTTCTATCTAAGATAATAAAGGGTTCTGTTTTTATCCCTATTATTAAATTGATTTGTTCATGTTGTGATGAAATTATTTTTATGAATTCCTTTATCTAATATGAATTGATTTATGATGTCATGATGTTTCAAAAATCCCATTATTGTTACATGTGTTATGCGATGATGTATGTTTTATGATTATGTGGCACACATAAGAAATGATTCATTATAAGATGGGTGGGACCTATATCTCCCTCCAATGCATTGGGTAATGATTTTATATCTCATGAGATAGACATGGCTGGAACGGAAGGTTATTTCGGTTCAGTGATACAGGACTGAAATGAGGAGTGAACTCGGTTCAGAAAGGGACTTTGTCCACTAAGATAGTCTTGGCAATGAGTCATGACTAACAAGAAATGATTTTCCATGATTATGTGTGCATGCCACAAAGTTTCAAGTTTTATGTTATGATTATGGGGATCTCATTTTCACTTCTATGATTTATTCCATGTTAAGATATTATGATCTCTTTTGCAGGTTTTGATTTTCAAAAAGATATGATATGATTTTTATTTCCTTTATTTGCCCTTGTTGAGCATTTGAGCTCACCCTTTTATGTTTTCTTTTCCCCAGGTCAGGAAGATGGATTTTAAGTAGAATATGCTAAAAGGGACCCTAGATATGATGAAATAAATGGGAGACACTGTAGAAGATTTATGAACCAGTTGTTTATGTTTCCCAGTTTCTAAAGACACTATACCTATACGGTCCTTTGTGGTTTTGTCATATGTTGTAATAAGTGTGCTTCAATTTTGAAGTATTAACAATGTATGTGAAGTATGGGTCGTTATAGAGACCCTATAAAAACACATGATCTCCCTCCTCAAACTACAAGGGTCTCCATCTCCTATGGGCATAAGGCATCCATCTACTATGTGCAGTTGTCATCCGCTCTTGGATGACCTGAAACTTCTTAGTGGTATCCCGTATGAACTTTGGACCCATGAGTACTGACTCCCCTAGGTCTATCTAGCATAGAGGTTATTTGTATGGCCACTCGTACTAGGCCTCAAATAGTTCCATTTGAATAGCGTAGTTATAGATTTTATTGTATGCAAACTCCACCAATGGTAGGTGGTCCTCCCAACTACGACCAAAATCTTGAATGCAAGAAAAAAGCATGTCTTCCAAGGTCTACATAGTTCGCTCTGTCTGACCATCTGTCTAGGGATGAAATGTTGTGTTCAGGCATAGATGAGTCCCAGACACCTTATATAATCCCTTCCACAGTTGGAATGTATAGAGTGCATCATAGTTTGAGATGATAGTCTAAGGCACCCCGTGAAGCTATACTATCTCCTAGATGTAGAGGCGTCCTGATCCCTCTAATGGTCCCTGCTCCTAGATGGGTTGGAAGTGAGCCGACATGGTGAGTCTGTCAACAATCACCCAGATAGAGTCATGGTCCTTGGATGTGCATGGTAATCGCATCACGAAGTCCATCGAGATACCATCCCATTTCCACTCTGGTAACTTAAGTGGATGGGCCAATCCTGTGGGAACCTGTTGCTCAGTCTTTACTTGCTGACTAGTAAGGAATCTCGTGAAAAACTCTTCTACTACCTTCTTCATCCACGACCACCAGTACTGATGCCAGAGTTCATGGTACATCTTCACCACACTTAGATGTACCGCCAAAGGGGATGTATGGAACTCCCTAAACACCTCCTCTTGCAATGAAATTAGTATGACGGTGTTCCCTCTAAGGAGGATTCTGTTATCCCCACCTATCAAAAATCCATCAGGATCATGTCCTAAGGATAACTGGACACGTCGGGCATCACAGTCAATATCCACGAGATGTGCCTCCCTAACTCGCTGTATGAGTGGGGAAGTGATAGTCATCGAATGAAGGTAAACTTTTCTATCATCATCCACAAAGGATATCTGTAGCATGGCTTGCTGATATGTGGCCTTGCTCAGCAGCTGCAAACCGGATCTCCTTCTGAGTGTATCTTCCACCACATTCCCCTTCATAGGATTATAGACTATCTCAAAATCATAGTCCTGGATGAACTCTAGCCATCACTGCTATGTCAAGTTATTGTCCTTCTAGGAGAAGATATACCTAAGACTATTGTGATCGTAGTAGACTATAAACTGCTCACCCATCAGGTAGTTAAGAAATATCTTCAAGGAAAAGACCATTGATGCTAACTCTATGTCACGGGTCGCGTAGTTCTACTCATGCGGCCTCAACAACCATGAACCATAGGAAATCATAGCTCACTCCTACATCAGGAAAATACTCAATCTGGTACTTGATGCATTGTACAAAACTACATACCCAATGCCCTCCTCGGGTAGTCTCAAGAAGGGCGCACTCATCAGTTACCGCCTTAGCTTTTGGAAACTCTTCTGGAATATATCCTTCCACCAAAAGGTATTACCCTTCTTTTTCAAACAAGATAAGGGTGATTCCACTCTGAAAATGTTGGGCATGAAACTAGGGTTGTATCCAGCCAACCCCAAAAAGCTCTACCCCTCAGTCATGCTCTTAGGTGGATCCCAATCAAGCAGTGACTCTATAATTGATGGATCCACTGCAATTCCAGACTCCGAGAAGATGTGTCCCATAATGTGGACATTAAAAATCCAAAAATGACACTTCTAGAGTTTACCATAAAGCTGGTGATCATGGAGTGTATCCAAGACTATCTGTAGGTGTGTAGTATTCCCCTCCTTCAATGCCGAGTACACCAAGATGTCATCAATGAATACCCCCAAGAAATGATTGAGGTAAGGCTTGAAGATCATGATTATGAGTACCATGAATAATAAATGGTTATTGGTCATACCAAATGGCATCACCAAGAACTCATAGTGGTCATACTGACACCTGAAGGTTGTTTTTGGTATATCTGAATCCCGTACCCGAATCTGGTGGTAGCCAGTTCTGAGGTCTATCTTGAAGAACCACCACACTCCCTTCATTTGATTGAAGATATAAACAATCCTTGACCATGTATACTTGTTTTTCATGGTCACCAGATTTAGGTGCTAATAGTCCAAGAATATCCTAAAACTCCCATCTTCTTTCTTAGAGAATAATATGAGGGCTACCCATGGTGAAACATTGGGCCTTATGAACCCCTTGTCCTAAAAGTCCTCCTGCTACACCCTCAATTCATGAAGCTCTGCAGGAGACATCCAATATACTGGTGTAGATATCAATGTCACCCTATGGTATAGATCAATACCAAATTCTACCTCTCTGTAGGGAGGTAGTCTGGGAACATCCTTAGGAAAGACGCCCTCATACTCATCCACCACTATAAGGAAACTTGAGATCCCCTTGTCCACTCCACCGAGGGTGAGGCTAGCTAACTTATGAGTGATCAGTCGCACCCTCCTACGAGAAAGCCCATATTATTTAGCAAGAGTTCCCTTCTTTCCAATAAAGTAAAACCTAGTCCCATCCTCACATATACACCTCACTTTGCGCCTAAAACAGTCGATCTGAGCATGGACTATAGATAATGAGTCCATACCCCAGATAAATTCATAAGGCCTCGACACTGCTACTAGGAGATCTGATATAGAGATCTCATCTACTAGAGTAAGCTCACACTATGAAAACTAGTGTTTAATAGTTTAATCCCCTCTCGTAGGAGTCTCTAGCCCTATGGATTGAGCCAACGACTCCATGGGAATCTCTGAGCTCCGAATGAGAGCCATGGAAAGGATAGAGTGACTGAAACTTGTGTATATAAGAACTAAATATAGGGTGGAAAAGACACATATCGTACCTAGAATCAACTCCAGAGCTCCGTGGTCATAAGCCTCTACTTCTGAAGTTGAGCTTGCCCTAATCGGCCTGCTCCGGGAGGTTGGGATGGACCACCTATAGGTGGTGGCGGTAGTACCTCGAAGCATATCCCACTACCTACTAATCATCCTACTACCTTGACATGTCTTACACCCCGCAGAACTCCTCAATCAAACTTATTCCTATGTCTCAGCCGTCCCTTGACCATCTGCTGATCATCTGTAAGGAGGGTTGGGAAGTCATGTGTAATGTGTCCCTTCCAACCACATGAGTATCACAACCTACACCAATGTTGTCTCCCGCCATCCAGGTAGCCTCGCAACACTGATCCTAAGTGCTGGGGTCGTCCACTAGACACTACTGGAAAACTAACATATACCAACAGTTTGGAACTGTTGGTATATGCCTCCAAACCGTTGGTATACCCTATACCAATGGTTTGGAGAACCGTGGCCAAGTAAGCCGCTGGGATAGGTCTATACCAACGGTTTTCCCAAAACCATTGGTATAGACCTATCCCAACGGTTTTGGAAACCGTTGGTATAATTAATATGAAAATATTTACCAATGGTTGTGGAACCGTTGGTATATGTATTTCAGAAAAAAAACATTCGCTGGGATTTGATCCCAGCACCCCTAGTTTATTATTGAACAACTTAACCACTAACCTAACATGGCTTTTGTGTATATAATTACATAAATATATATATGTATTCTCATAATTATATTAAATTTTGATTTATATAATGTTCTTGGGTAAGAATTAATGATAAAAAATCAAAGGATCTATACCAACGGTTTTGACAACCGTTGGAATAGATTTTGAGCCTAGATTTAGATTTTGTGCGAAGGTTTGTGTATGGGGGACCTTTCCCAATGGTTTTGGCCAAACTGTTGGGAAAGATGTCCACAAAGTGGACCTTTCCCAACGGTTTGCCAAAACCATTGGGAAAGGTCCCCATAATGTGGGCTTTCCCAACGGTTTGGCCAAACCATTGGGAAAGGTGGCCTCTAAGTGGGATTTCCCAACGGTTTGGCCAAACCGTTGGGAAAGGGAACCTATACCAACGGTTTTTATGAACCATTGGTATAAAAGCGTTGGGAAAGGTCATATTTCCAGTAGTGAGATAATTTCTACTATTTGGACCGCTTTACCATCTGTCGACTACCTTCCATGGATGGCTCGGCCACCTGTCGCCAAGTGGTGGAACACACTATTGTTTCCTACTCTGCGAGAATGCTCTCTAGTAGTAAAGTTCACTCTAGCACTCCATCCTACGTGGGGATACTGAGAGACAACAGAGACACCCTAATCTCCTTGTGTAGTTCCTGATCGAAGGCTTGAGCCTAGAAGAAATGGTCTCACACCATGTCTATAGAGTAGCAGGAAATCTCAGTGAACCTTGTTGAGTACTCAGCTACCATCATGCTGCTCTGTTGAAGGTGAAACATCTTCTAAATGTGCACCAAGCACAATGTTTTATGGAATAACTCCTCCTAGAAATGCCGCTCGAAGTCTATCCAGGTGAGGGTCTCTTCATCATGCATCTGGATGGTCAAGATCCACCATCTCCCTGCCAAGCCTTGATGAGAACTCACAGATATGACCACCATCTAGTAGGGTGGCGTCCTCACTAAGCAGAAGTCATGTTTCATGGGCTCCATCCAATCCTCAGTGACTTGAGGATCCATCCCTCCCCTTAACATGGGAGGTATTTTTTCTCTAAAACTAGTGTAGTGTACTTAGTCTACACACGTCCTGTTCTGGTACTGCTGACAGTAGATGCTGACCAATGGGTGGTGGTAGCACTAGTGGACCACCCAGTGGGGGAATCTCAAGAACTGGTCCCTCAACGAACGCCTCTTAACTAGGCAGGTTGTCCTCCTGACCACGTATCGGAATCCTGGTTGGCCGTCCACATGGAGGAATCCTGGAATAGATCAAGATAGTCCATGATCAACGAATTAAACCTGGTGAGCTGACTCTTATACAAAAGAAAATAAGGAGACACTTTTGCAACCAATGTCTTTATGCATTGAGATAAAAAGTATAATTAAAAGTCTTGATGTATGGATAAGTCATCCATCGCTCTAACAATAGACTCAATAAATCTGAAATTAGGACTCGAAAAATTTAATATTGTTTCCCCAAAACAAAATAATAGACTCCCAGAATTGAGGGAAGAACCGACCACCTTTGATACCACTTTTTCGTGACCCGTCCCTCAGGGCCCATGCCATGAAATACCCCAATCCCACCTCTTGAAGGCCACATGTTGGAGACTAGTGTTGTAGGCGTTAACCTACAAGTGGGAGGCATTTGATTTTATACCTATCCATACGCACACACAACCATGGCCCAAAGCTAGAAAAATAAACAAGCATGCCACTAAAAAACCACTAATTTCAACTAAAACTGTATATAAAAAGGTCTATAATAGAAACCCAACAATAGACTAACTAGAAAATAGGAAATTAAAAAAGCAACCCTGGATGTCCAACTGTTGAAATCCCCACATGCTTGGAAGAGTAGTGTAGCTACATGATGTTGTAAGAGTATGCCCTACCTGCCTGATCTCATTGGGCCCCGCCTGGTCCTAGGCCACCAAGTCCTCCGTTGAAACGTTCTTTGTCTGCATAAAAAAAACACGTGCGGGAAAAGCCCATGCACGGGTGTGTAACACAGTATTCAGTAGGGGACTCCAGTTCACTAAGGAGAAATATGACAAAGAAACCACAAATAAAAGACACATGGTAAGACCAAAAAGGAAGGATAACTCACCCTTGGTATAATCTTGAGTATGGAAAGAAGTTTCATCAGTTATAGTGATGAATGTTTTACACTGTTGAGGGACTCATACCTAATGAGTAATTGAAGTATGTAAAGACGCTAAGGTCCCCACGGCTGTTGCTCGTCTACCGGGCCACTAAGGTCCACACAGCTGTGCCGGGCCACTGAGGACCACACGATTACTGGTCTTCCAAGCCACTGAGGTCCATATTGCTGCTCTTCTATAGGGAAACTGAGGTCCACACGACTGTTGGTCTGCCGGGCCACTGAGGTCCACCCAGTTGTTGCTCATCTGCATGCTTGATCTTGGGAGAACTGCTCCCCAAGCCATATGTTTAATTTAAAAATCCTTTTATGTCTCCTTAGAGTTTTCCAAAAGAACTTTCTCATTACGAGGGTTCGAATTCTACATACATTTCGTCGATTGGACACCTATTTTGTAAGTTACTTGCATTTTTCCAAAAGAGGGTGGTTGGGTCTGGGTACGGTCCGAACCGGTTAGACCGACATGAACCATGTTCAACTCGATCCAGCCCGACCCACTGGGCCGTAGGTCCGGCCCAACCCGGTGGTGTGGGTACGGCCTACTAGTTATGGCCAACCCATGCCCGATTCGCCAATGACAGACCAGTTCTCTTTGACCCGGACGCATGGGGAAACTAAGGGGGGGGGGGTATCCTTGGTGGTCAGCAAAGCTGACCTCCCCAGTAAAGTACATTGTCAAAGACTACATATATTACATCCATGTGACCCGTGATTGTGGGCTATTCCTCCCACGTGGGGTCGCGCTGACGTCGCGTCCTGTCTTCTGTAGCGGCCAACGGGCCGCGTCCCTCCACTGCCGCAGCGTGCACAGAGCATGCCTTCTCTCCAGTGCGGCCAGTGGTCGTTGGACGCTACATCCCACACAAAACGCATGGGGTGATGCCGCCTTCTATCTATGGCTGCTTCCGTCACACCGATGGCAGCTTCCACGGGCCTCCGGGTCCACTCCAGTTGCTGGATCTCTATGCCATCTACGCCTATAGATTACATGGGGCATCGCCTTCCATGCAAAGGCCTAAATCTTTCCATACCATCAATTTGATTTCTCGGCCATGAAGAATGCACAAATAGAGGGGGTTAATGCATTGTTCTTATTAGCCCAAGCTCTCTGTGTTAGAGTTTTAAAATGGGAGAGGCTTGGGATTTTAGTTATAACAGATAACATTAAATCCCAGTGAAAAAATCTCCATGAAATACACCCTCCCGCAAGAACGCATGATCCACAGATCAAAATATTCATGGGATGATCCACGTTCATCATTCATAATACCGAATGGGAAAATCTATAAATAATTAAAATCCCTACCTCAAATCAATTTGTCGTTGGAGTGGTCCACCTGTGAAGATTCAAGAAATAGAAGGTGTTCTTTCTTCCCGGCTTCATTCTTCGAGGTGTTCCGATGTTTATGGCATTCTATCAGCATTCGTCATTCTTAGTTGGAGAATAAACTCACCAGAGGTTCATTAGATAATTTATCATGGTTTAATTTCCCTTCCTCCAATGCATCCAAAAAATAAAATAAAACACGTCGTAGTGTTTCTGTTACATAGCGTCGTCGTGTCGTTATGCAGTTTCATAAATGAAACATCTTAGTCATTACGTAAAATTTATAACATGCTATGTATTTACGAGCCATTAATGATATTAATTAATTATCTTCGTCATCGCACCGCTGCGTTGTCATGTCACCGCTTGTTGGTTGATAAAAAAATAAATTAAAATTTTAATGTTTTTTTCTGAAAGGTCTGAAAATTAACTTTTCTGTTCTACCCTAGTCGACCAAAGTTAAGTCATTTATAGCTGAATCATGACATTTTGATTTCAATGGTTCCCTTATATTTTCAATTCGAAAAATGGTTTAAAAGTTATAAAATCCCTCTTGCACGTTTACTTAAATGAACTTAAAAAAAGTTCAAAATTACATTCCAGGATCACCAGGCCTCAGAATCAAGTGCGTCAAATTTCTGTTTCTTGAAATAATTCTATATAATTAAAAAAAAATACACTAAAATTTCAAGATATTACATTGAAAATGTTGGTGAAAAGACTAAATAAGTATTAAATAATAAAGGACAAGTAAGTTAACTTATAAATAGAAGATAAAATGTTGATAAAATTAATTAAATAATTAGTAGGATTTCACCTTTTCAAGATGGTTATATGCATTCTTGATGCATTTCTTTGTTATCATTATCTTAGTTGTTAGCTTGAATTCTAATCTCTCACGAACATGATAAGCTTTAAACAAACCACCCCAACTCGAAAAAAATAATCCACCGGTATATAACAACAATTATTATATGAGTAATTCTAAATATAAATAAATTAAACATAAATATGAAATAATACATTAATTTTATGGACTATGATTTTACTGTGAAAATATAAAGATAAACTCTATAATTGAGAAGTGGAGGGAAATTAAAGGAATGTGCTAAATCTCAATACTTCAGAAGTGAAAAGGTTTTGAGGGACAATAAATATGTGGAAGTGTTTGTGGAGAAAGGAATAAAAGATGGAGATACCACCCCAAATCGAACAAAAGAATCCACCTATATTAGAAAGAAATTATTATGTGAGTAAAACTAAAAATAAATAAATAAAACATAAATATTAAACAATACATTAATTTTATGGAAACTGATTTTACTATATAAACATTAATATTATGTTTCTGATAGAGCATAGGCAATATAATTGCTTTTCCAACAATGGGAGTAGAGGGAACTTGAAGAAAAGTGATAAATGGAACACTACATGGGTGAAAAGGATTTTAAGGATAAGTCTATGGATGTTTTTGTTTATAAAGGCATGTAATATTGATAGAAATATTTTAAAATAAATTAACTCTTCAAGGAATCATGAAAATTAAATCAATATTTCATTATATATATTTTTTGGTTAAATAGAGAAAGTATATCTTAACATTACCTTAACATATTCCCAAAGGGTTTCCTTCATTATAGTTTTTTCTTCCTAGTTATAGGTAACATCATCATGAAATGAAGACATTGTCTGCGTGAGTAGTTAAACAATTAATTTAGATATTGTTATGTTAGTATAGAATGTATAATATTAGAAAAAAATAGTATATTAATAAACACTTTTACCTTATCACTGAACTCTATTTATTTTTTAAAGGTTTTAGGGATTTAGTCCCTCTATTTAGATTCCAAATCTCGTATTTTTAGTCCCATTTAACATAAAATAAATTGTCTACATTGAGACTGGTTTGAATTGATTGTGATCTCCAAATGAAATGTTCATCCTTGATTAAATTTTCATCTGACCTAACATTCATTTTAGTCGCCAAAATGATAATCAAATAATTCTAGTTTGTTGGATCTATGACATAAAATAGTCACACAACTTATGATTACTTATGAACAGATCACCTTTTCCCATTCCACATTGAAATTCACCTTCACAAATCACATTATCAATGGCTCATCTTTATTATCTAAATTTATTCAAATGTAAAATTTACTTACAACTTTCATAATCATCTTCTCATATCCCAAATATTTATCATTGATTTTTTTGTTTGACACACATCCTCTATCTCTTATGGACATGCACCTATGTTTCTTGAAATACTCTAAGAAGTTCTCATCCATGGGATGAATAATGCTCAAAGTAGTATAAGATACATAAAAGAGATGGGGGATGAGTCTCCGGGAACAAAATGCAATAATAACTATTTGGGAGATGAAGTTTATGAGGATGCCAATTGTAGTACATTGCATAATTTAAAACGATTAATGTCTCCCAGTTGTGAGAATTACACCATTGGCAGTAGTTATTAACTCATGGCTTATTGAAGGTGATATTTGGTGGGCATAAACATTGTTTTATGTGATTGAAGGGGTCTCAGTGGGGATATGTTACAATATATGAATATATGTGGCCTCTATGAATTCAATATTTATAGAAGAAATATCACTTTTAATACATTCAATTCTCTAATTAAGGCTAGTCCTACAACTATTAAAATTATTCCTTATGTCTTTCTTAAATCCCTTAAAAATTGAAAATATAATATAGGCAATTAAGTATTAATAAGAATCCCAAATATTTTAAACATGAATAATAAACTACCATTCAATAAAATATAGGATAAAAAATGTATTGATAAAACATTTAAATAAATAAATAGTTATTTCATATACATGGATGGTAATTAGAGATTCATAGGGGTGGAACTAATACATGTAGACCTAAAATTATGTATACCTAAAAATAATTTCTACTAATTATTCCAATATATATAGAATTAGATTAAATTTACTCTATTTTTTCAAACATGTGATGTGACAACCTAAGGAATTATTACATTTAATATTAATGGTACATCAAATATTTGAAAGCATCTCAGAACTGTAGTTTCAATTAAAAAATGACAAGGAATGAAAAGAATAATAATTTTAGGAAATGAAAATACTTAATAACGATAAAAGTTATAACAATCTAAAAAAATTATTATATGATAAATTGATTCAAGTATTGTGTCTAGGAAGGTTGAAAACAAGAATTGTTTTCGAGAAAATGAAGAGTGGGATTTATAAGAAAATTTCATTATCATGATTATTGTGAATTTTATGGTGATTTAGGGCCCATAGTATAAAATCTTAGTCATAATAAAATAAATAATAGTAATCATGGAAGCTATAGAGGTTTTAAGTTAAATGGGAGATGACCCACTCTTACAAAAATAGTTTAGAAAGTGAGACAAATATTCATAATAAAAATTGGATGATGAATTTCAACCATTGAATGAACTCTTTTCAAATATATTTGTATAATATATTTATATAATATATTTGTAAAATATATTGGTATAATATACTTGTGTAAAATATATTTTTATACTATATATATTTATATGTTATAATATATATATATATATTTATTTATTTGTGTAATATATATCTTTATTTTTATAATATATATTTTTATTTAATATATTTTTGTAATATAATATATATGTGTTTTTGTATAATATATATATTTGTATAAAATATTTTTATAATATATAACTATATAATATATAATATATATTTATTTACATATAAATATAATATATATAAATATACAAAAAAATTTGAATTTTTTTAATTATATTCATATAATTTTTGTGCAATATATTTTTATAACATATTTGTATAATATATATTTTTATAATAAAATTTTATAATATATTTATATAGTATATTTTCATAATATATTGGTATAGTATATTTTTATAATATTTTTGTATAATATATATTTATATAATATAATATATATTTTTATTTGTATAATATGGGTATTTTCATAATGTATTTGTATAATATATCTATATATATATATATATTTATTTATTTTTAAAATATACATGTGTGTGTGTCTATAAAATCCAATATTTTAGACCTATATCCAAAACCATAGAACCCAAAGTAATTTTCAACTATTCATTCGTGAACCATGAGCCAAATCCTACTTCATCCAGCCGACCAATGAAAATCATGTTCATCCATAAATGCGGTACATGTATAAATATTTCTAAGTTAAAGTAACATTCGTATGAAATATCTTATTTATCAGTAGCCTTCTCTATAATATAAAGATCATTATCATCGACTAAATGTAAATTGCAAAAAAAGAACGAGATACTTAATAATCCACTCATCCCTTCTTGGTTATAGACTGGAATGAAATCTCATAATTAATGATCCACAATTGTAAGGGAATTTTTAGACTCAATAAAAAATAGTTACTTCTTTATGTGGCGTAGGGGTGGGACAGTTACATAAAATTGACATGGGGTGAGGGTGGTGGAGTGAAAGGAACGATAAACCTATCTCATTTCAAACAAAAATCCCTAATAAACATTATTGACCATAAGTATAAACTAATGGTAAAGCAATAATGATGATAAAAAACACAAATAGATCTCTCCAAACAATCAATCAATGAGTGAGAAGGATTAGGAGAAAATAATACACCTTCGATTGAAGTTTTGAATCATCCAAGAGAAAGAAAAGTTATAAAAAACCTAGGAAAAATCCATCCTTGGATTCATTCAACCTTTTAATCATTCAATCCGTGGATTTGATCCTTGAAAATGTTCGTGCCTTGATTCGAGCTTCGATTCACTGATGAGGAGTGTCGGTAGAGGGTGGATTTTGTGGAATGCTTTGGATATTGCGACGAGTTCGTGACTGGTTAACATTAATTTAAATATACCGGGACTATTTTATTAGCACTTCCAAAAGAGAGCTGATAAAGTCCCCCTTCATCGGCACTATGTTAATTAGCACGGATAAAAGGAATCTTTATCACCACTAATTAATCTAGCGCTCATAAAGGGATTATAATTATAATTATAAGTATTTTTTTGTAAATATATAAATATAATTATAATAAATATATAAAAATATAAATATAGTTAATATATTATTTATTTAAATACATTTATTATAATTTTATAATTATTTAAATATATAATTATTTATTTATAAATATATATAATAATCTATTTATAGTTATCTTAATTAATTTTTTTAAAAATAATATATATTTATTTATAATTGTAAATATATAAATGTTTTAATATATTAAATATGCATTAATAAAACAATTCTTTACAAATATATTTTTAAAATTATTAATGAATATTTAATCTTAAGTGCAAGCATGTTAAAAATATGTGAAATTGAATATTTAAAAATGTGCACACTTTAACAATATTAAAAAATTGGATAAAATTGATTAATTAAATATAAATTATTAAAAAATGGATATATATTGAAATAAATATGAATACACATTGAAAATATTAAAACATAATAAATAAATATGTAAAAAATAAATAATAAAAATTGATTAAAAATTCCCAAAAAACTCTCAGTGTTTGCATTGTATATAAAAATACATTATTTATGTATATGTAAAATTAAGATAACATAAATTTGATCTTTGTTAAATTGAAAATTCAATCAACATTCAATTATGTTTACTCTCCGATTCAAATAGTAAGTATATTTAATTCATTTTAATTTTTAATTATAAACCATTATTCAAAAAATATATCACTATTTAATGTAAATATTAATTTTTTTTATTATATAAATCACATTTGTATACATTCATATATACCTATATATTTAATATTTAATATTTATTAACATTATCAAAAATTATTTAATTAATAAAATGTTTAATATTTTTGTCAATTTACTTATTTTTAATTTTTATTTTCTTAATTTTCATTATATATATATCTATATATTTATTATATATTATTTATTAGTATTTATAATTTATATATTTTATAGTAAACGTATTCATTTTTTAATAATTATTTAATAAATATTTTTTTAATATTTTTTCATAAGTTCATTTTTATTTTTTGTTTATTTAGTTATTTCATTTTATTCATATTTTCATCACTACTAAAAAAATGTTGATAAATGATCCCTTTATGGGTGCTAAAAATAATGTGCTGTAAAGGGTACCCATTATCAGTGCTAAGAAAATGTGCTGATAAATGGCACCCTTTATCGGTGAAAAAAAAAGCACTGATAAAGGGAACCCTTTATCAGCACTAAAAAATGCGCCAATAAAAGGGAACCTTTATCAGCACTTTTTTCTAGCACTAATAAAGGAGAACACTGTTAAAAACCGGTTTTGTAACAGTGTATGATACTAGTATTCAAAATAAATTAGGCCCCATGATCTCTGGGTTTTAATTAATGAATGATTAATTTAAAAATCATTTAATAATATGTGTAAAAGGATTGGTTTGTAATAGGATGAGTTCTATAAAAAAAGAAATGTTTCATTTGGGGATAAAATAAGAGAAACACCTGACATAATATCTAAGATAAAAAATTTCATCATGGGCTATGTTCTTAATAGAATTGTATCACAAGGTTTCTAAATTAGTGGTGGAATATGAATCTGTAATGGAGGGAGTTATAATAGTAATCCAAATTGATCGATCCAACACTTGTTTCTTACTTTGAATAGATTTGGAATTGAATTTCCTTGTGAAACCTATTAAGAATAATATCACTTCTCGCACTTAGAAACTTAGGATAGACTAGGAAGATTTCATGAAGTACTGTAAGTAGAAAATCTTTGTGGTGTCACACACCTTTCATGAAGGTAAAAAAACTACACACATCTGGGATAATCTAGGTATTGGTTTAGAAGGATCTTTTTTTTTTCCAATGCAATTCCAATGGTAATTGTGGTGGATCTCTTAATATAAAATTTTAAAAATCCTTTTTGTTTTTTATGAATTTTTTTTATACCTTTGTGATTTTCTCTATGGCGTGACTATTTTTTAATATGTGTGTCATATTTAGGTACAAGGTATAATATAAAACAAATACAACATATAATAAAAGTTAAAAATAATTTATTTAATAAACACATGAATATTATATATAGAGAATTAATATTCAAAATTATATTTAAAATTACATAATGATATTATAAAAACAAATAAACAACATATTGTAAATCCATTAGGTTTTTGTTTCCTATAAATATCACACTCATGAAAAACATTGTCAATATAAAATAAAATATTAGGAATATGATTGGAATTTTGTAATGGATATAGATAACATTGAGAGAAAAATAATAAAATTGTGAATGAATTAAGTGATATGTATTTATAGGAAGTATAAAGTCAATATGAACATTGGTAAAATAATATAACAATTGGAATATTAACTTAATAGTTACAATACTAGTCAACCTATTAGAATAGATACATGGCCATTGTAATTGTAAAATGACTTGAAAATAATATTTAATATGAATAAGTTATGTAAATATAAAAATAATATTGTTATAAAATAAAAATTCAAAATAAAAAATTTAATGAAATTATTGGTGTATATTTTTAATAATGTATATTTTAAAATATGTTACAAATACCTTAATATTAATTTTAATAATTAAATATTAAAATTAATTAAGTTTAAAAATTATTATTAGAAAATAAATTTCAATTTTTAATCAATATGTTATAATTATCAAAGATTGTTTTTCGGTAATTTTTAGAAACACTTGATTTTTAAATGAATTGTAAATACAAAAGTTTTCAAATAACACAAGTTTTATGGAATAATATTGATTTAATAATGAGTTAGTAAATCATAAATTGTATTTACTAATCGAAAATAGGTTTAATAAGAAAATTACTCTCACAAAAAATAAACTAAATTTCAAAACCTAAAAAGTAGTTTTTAATGTTTAAAAAGATAAATTATTCCATTAAAAAATGTTTTTTCATTTCTTCTTCTTATCTTTTGTATAAACAACTAAATTACTTGTTAGAAATATTTCAAATTCACAAAACATTCATTTTTAATGAATACTATTCATAGTCTCAAATAATATCCCTATTACAAGGATTAGTCTTGAAATAATATTTCTTTCATTATAATAACCTAAAATACCCCTCCCCTTAAAGTATAAAAACCATGTCTCACCCCCATAGAAATCCCCTTCCCCAAAAATTATCACTTCCCAATATCT
The DNA here is from genome assembly GCA_963277665.1 of Viscum album. Classification (NCBI taxonomy): domain Eukaryota; kingdom Viridiplantae; phylum Streptophyta; class Magnoliopsida; order Santalales; family Viscaceae; genus Viscum; species Viscum album. Next base: position 1,055,074 of record CAUJRU010000041.1, on the reverse strand, counting down.
ACCTAATTCCATTCTTATAAGACACATAGTATCCTTAGATAAATTTTGGTATCGCCCAAAACAATTCATTCAAGACATTGTGGTTCTTCGAAAAAGAGTAATATAAAAAATAAGGCAACATTCCTTTGTTTTTTCCTTCCATTTTTTTCTATCATTCTTCTATTATTCTTTCCATATTCAATTATTCTATTCTTCTCTAAAAAAATTCCAAAATTTATTTAATTAATATATTATCATTATATTAGTTACATTATTATAAAATAAAATTATTACAATACATTTATAATTTATATATTATATCTTTTCCTCTTTTGATAATGTACCGTTAGTAGTTAGTTTACCATTCTTTGAGGACAATGAGAATTCATTATTTATCACCATCTTTATAGCTAGTTAATTTAGATTATAAATCAATATATAAATTTTATTATATTAATATATATTCATTATAAAATATGTATAATTTTTTAGTGTTTTATCTCTCCCCCTATTTGACAACGTCCTGATAATGATTAGTTGAGATCCCTCTCAGGATATTTTGAATTTTGTACTTATCACCATATTTACGACCGATTAGCATAACTTCTATAGAACAAAATATTTTTTTATTAATATGGTTGTAATTTTACTAAAAGATAAAGAATAATGAATTAAAACCATAAAATATACATTAAAATAGTGTAATCCATACAGACATATCATCAAACCATTTTATCTTCAATGTACTGTTAATAACTAAATTACAATTATTATGATTAATCAGGAATAATATAAATAGATATAATATATTTTAGTATTAATGTTTTAATAATAAAAAAATTAATTATAAAAATGGTGAAAATGTGCCGAAACCAAAATGAAACCAATGGTAAGAGGATTATAAACTCTTACCTTTTCTTTTGGGTTGACACCCCTCTTTTCCAAAATTTTCTCTTTGGTTATTATAAAACCAGTTCTAAATGTTTTTTATTTTCATATTTATTTTCCTTTTCTTCTTTTGGGGAAATGCATGTTTCTACTTCTTTAAGATTAATTCATAAACATGATTCGATTATTATCAACAATGAATTTATTCTCAAAGACCCTCCTTGATTCTTCATATGTTTAATCTCCACATCTTCATGAACTATGATATCTTATTTGTAAATAAAACCATTAAATATTCAAAATAATGATTTCAGTTATTATTTTGGGAAGCTACAATTTTATTCTTTGAAATTTTATATATAACATCACTATGAAACCCATTATTTTCCATATGGGTTCATTTCATGTTTATGTGTGAGATATGTTTCTTTTCTTTGAGGAATCTATGACTATGAACATATTTAAACATGATTGGTAGATCAAAATTTTATATTCATCTGATTCATTGGGAAAAGTTTTATATCTCATGCTATTATTATGCATGTACATTATGCATATATATTTTTACACATATGTTATGTATGCATATGATTCTAGATTTATTCAAATTATTTTAATGAACATGATATAACTATATTTTTACATAATGTTTATAATGTTTCATTTTTTAATATACTTTTAAAAACTCTAGTTTCGATTTTTAGACCATTTGGATATTTCCATATATTAATATGGGTTTTTTTCTAGGGAGTTAGTGTGGTGTTATGGGTGGAGTAGGACACCAAAAATATACCATTAAATATATTAAACCAAACACACACAAGTATTTTAGGAATTAATGGAATTATATTTTATTGGAGTTACAAAAGAGAAACATGAGATAATGGTTGAATATGTAATGAAGGGTTTACCCAAGATGTGATGTAAATTTCATTTTCATTAGACCTATGGTGGATAAAAAGTCACAAACATATGTTATATGGAATAAATAAAATAAAATAAAATTAATTTATTAATTTATTTGTATAAATTTATGTTTAAAATTAATAGTAACCTTACCTAAACCCTTTTATATAAAATACTTAGATTTATCATGATAAACCTAAGGGATTTCCAAATGAGAATGAGTTATCTCATTGGAAGGATCTTTGGTGAAGAATATGGGGATTCGAGGATCGTCAAATAGATTCTACATGACTCACCATCCCCAATATAATTCTCAAATATCACTAAAAAATCATTAGATATTCGTTATTATACAAATATTGATCCAACTATGAGGTAGAGGTCTTTATTTATGGATTCATTTTTAGTTATTTCATATTTCTTGTATGGATTATTATTTCTTCTTAGAATCCCAAATTTCTTCCCCTGTGGAATGATACTTCCTATTATTTGTCCTTTAGACCTAAATTAATTATTGAACCAGATTTATATTTTGTTTTGATTTCAACACTCATGATCAATGGCTTGGATCATAATGGTTACCGATGAATTCACTTTTTTTGGTTCCTTTCTCCCTTTTCTCTTTTCATGCTCACCATTGTCTTATGGTAGGTTAGTTATTTGACTACTAGATTTATTTGAAGTGCGATCGAACCTTGGAACCATGTTTTTTTGTGCGTTTGATGATGGATACAATGATTTTTGGAGGTATAGATGAACCATGGTAGATTTATGATGGAAGATGAAGGGTCAAACCCTCAGACAGTAGTGTACAACATGATGGATTTCATATGAGTCAATGGGAATCCTGGTTTTCAGCCACTGTGGGTTAAATATCGATGATTAGAGGAGTTTCATTCCATTTTAGGGACATATATGAAGCTTCCAATGATATTTGAATTTGAATAGACAGACTTGGGGAAACTTCAGGAAGAATAAGAACTTTATATAAAATTCATGAATGTATTCCATGTGTTATTGAAGAACACATTCCAGGCATACTTCTTTTTTGCGGCGTCTAGGGTCTAAAAACGAGTTAAATATCACAGGGTTGTGTGGTGAGCTCCCTTGCTGTGTGACTCCACTAGTCCAACTGAGCTTTTTATAGGGAGTACACACTTGGGGCCCTAGGTAGTACAACACAATGTGTTCCCTGGACAACATGTCATGTATAGGGATTTTCTCAATCCTTGTCAAGCAGTAGGACACAAATAGGTAAGGACTTGGGTGTACACCCTATGTACACTGAGAGACACATCATGTATTTTCATTAGATGTTCTACCTCCCATATCTTCTTGTTTGGGACTTGGAATCAGAATTGTGAGTAGTCTTTTATGAAAATAATTCTATATAGAATGTGACGGTGACCAATGTTTCTTTATTAGAGATACAATGTGAGGTGGTGTGAGTGGATTTCTTCTTCATGTATAGTTGGATAATGTTCAAACTTGAGGATGATCTCCAGCATGATAATAGGGTTGGAAACCGCCATGAGGAAACACATAAGTTAGTGGGTGCATCCTCCATTTCCTATAATGGTTGGATTAGACACCTATACTCACCCTAGGATGTGTGTATTATATCTTTGGAGTTGAGCCCTCTATTCATATATTATTGATGAGGAATGGGTCCTCCACCCTTAAAGTGTTAGCAACCCCTTAGTCATGATGTTACATTTCTAAGGCATGGGTCTCCAATGGATCTAGTGATATTTGCATCGGGCTACTCATATTGGGGCATCACTCACTCTTAATGTTGTAGATAGACTCATAATCATTAGCTAGTTATTGTAAAAACCTAACATGAACCAGAAAGTCTAAACCATCGGGTCTACAAAACATCATGCATGCCTATCCATATATAGGAGGTTATCGACTCATGATGATGACCTAAAGAATGAAAAGGGTATACTTTTCCCTTCGTAATAGGTGAACATCATATTATAAAAAAATAATGATAACTATTAAATTAATAAATAAAAAATCAATAAATAACTCTCCATGTAGAATAAGTTACAAATAAATCCATCCCCCTTAGTATTAATATTAAATATTATGTAAATAAGCCAAAACTAAATAAAACGATATAGTGTTTAGGTAATCCAATAAATAAAATCATCAAAAACTAGTCTAAGGACTATCCAACATCTTATATAGCCACGTGCTAACATACCCAATGATAAACCCTGGGGAATTTTCCCTTCTCTAGATCCCTATTCATGAAATATACATATACACTGAAATTATTGAGTAGGGTGTGAGTACAAGAATTAGTAAGACACCACCAATAACCCTTAACATAAGTTCATAATGTATAAAAGTTAATTCCATGTAAATAAAAAGGACATATAAAAAACTACATAATAGAAAAACAATTACATATGTCAGGTTCTTAGAGACTAGATCTACCTGCTTTGGTACCATATTGATAGGAACCTCAGTTGTCTACCTGACACATCCCCCCTTTATGAGATAGTCTATAAATATGTGTGACACGTCCTTTCGGTTGGGATAACCCAAGTAAATTTCGACCAATGCATGACACATCCCTCTTGAGGGATAGTCTAAATAGTCTCAACAAGCAGGCTCAATTACATATGATAGAGAATAAGACATATAGTACAACATACAAATGTTAGATCATAATCATGTGTTATCATGCAATAATCATAGTCCATAACAATACACATACAAAAGAACATGAAGAAAAAGAGTTAAAAAGGTTACAGACACACAAACCTCATGAAATCAAGAATCAAACATAGTTATCAATGAGTTACACACACATGTCAATAAATATTCCACAAAACAATATAAAATATGCACTAAAGGCAATGTATTCTTACCTTAGGTACATGATGATTTAGTAACAAGTGTTGCCGTACAAGTCCATAAGCACCACCAAATCATAGAACCAATATAGAAATGGAATGGAATGGGATCCTAGGATCAAGTTCATGGATAAAACACACCCTAACAGTTGATAATGGTCAAATATACCAGAGGCAATTTGCTACCAATAATGGTATTTATCCAAAGTTCTCATAGATGGTAGTTCCATTGATATGTGTGTTGATTCTATAAATAAATAATAATCCATTCATTATATTCCCTACAAAATTATATATGATCAATAAATCCTGTATCTAATCAGTTTTGATCAAGCAGAAGAGAGGGAGGCTGATCAATATTGAAGACTAACTTACCAAATGAAGACCGTATGATTGATTCTTTGTTCTTGTGTCGAATAGAGGTGTTGTAAGGGAGGGAGACACCCAAAAATCACCAAAGATGATCCCTAGGGTATTTGGAGTCAAATGGGGTCTGAGGGAATAAGTCAAAGTTAGTAGAGATTAGGTTTAAAAAGAACTATAAAACTGGCATCCTCAGCGGGCTCTGTTGAAGGACATTGACTAGTTGGTGGCCTCTACTGGATACTTAGTTCCCACTAGGTAAATTTTCCTCTTCTTGGGAGAACCAGTGAATGGATAGTGGCTTCTTAATTAGTGGAATATGGGACTAATATATCTTTAATAACTATATCACATCCCCCAACCTATCTCTCCTTCCATTTCTAGCCTCTCAAGCACCTCTAACCGACCACAAGACATTCAAAAACATGATAAAAAATTTATATAAAATAAATAATGAGATGTACCTTAAAAATTGAGGTGTCACAATTATCCCTCTTTTATGACTTATCATCCTTGAGATGTATCCCTAGAGGTTTACTCAAGAAACTAAGGCCATTGTGCCCGAATGTTTTCTCCACACACACATGCCTCTTCCTGAATCTGTATGTGCTACTATAGGACCTGAACCGAAGGAACAATATTCCCTCTCAACACTTTGTCACTTCTATACACCATCTAAATAGTTTGTTCCAAAAAAGATGCATACTTATCCATATCAACATCCTCAACGTCAAGCACATGTGGAGGATAAAGAACGTACATCGAAAGCTATGACACATAGAACACATTGTTCATACCTTGGTACCATGAAGGAAGGTCCAACTGAGATTCCACCATCCCGATGCATTCAATGATTTCAAACATCCCAACATACCTCAGTTCCAACTTACCCTAACTCATCAAATTTCTATGCCCCAATCATCTAGACAACCATAGGAAAACCATTTCTTCTATAGTGAACTCCAAGGGACTTCTCCTTTGGTCAACATATAACTTATTTTTTGTTTTGAACCGTAACCATCCATTTTTGAATCAAATTCACCCATGCCATGGTCACCTATACCATGAATGACCAAAATCTAAAGTCTCAACTACTACATACTAGCAGAGAGGTGAAAAACATAGCTACTGATATAGAGCCTCAAATAGAGACATTTGAATCAAGGATTGAAATATGTTATTATAGGTGGACTACACTAGAGACAGGTGATTATACCAAGATCCTATGAAATCTAGAATATATTATTGAATCATACCCTCTAAATTTTAAGTCATTATATTTGATTGATCATCTGTCTTTAGATGATAAAAAGCACTCATCTTCAACAACAGACCCATCACCTTCTTCAATCCTTTCAAAAAATTTGAGGTAAAGCATGAATCTCTTTCAGATACAACGGTTGATGGAACTTCATGAAGCCACATGATCTCTAAAACACATATCTTTCAAAGATCATCATTTGAGATTATCTCGTAGATCTATATGAAGTAATCCAATATGGTTAACCAATATACAACCACCCAAGTGGTTTCTCAACCTCTCATGGTCATGGGAATCTTTATCAAGAACTCTATTGTCACCTCATCCCATTTCAACATAGGCACTATAATTTGATTGAGTAATCCTATCGGCCTTTAATGGTCATTTTGGATTCTCTAACAAGTCATACAATGAGAGACAAAATTGTTAGGTACCCATTTATAGTAATAGAGACTAGAAGGGGGGGAGGGAGGGGTTAATAATGATTTTAAAATTATTCAATTGAATTTTATTATCAGAGTGATTAAATATTGATAAATGTGCAATAGAAAATAAACAAATAACACATGATTTTTTTTTAATAGTTTGGATCACCGAGATCTTAGTATAGTCTTCAATATCCTCTACTCAGTGAGGAGACTAATATTTAATTTTTCCTCACTTTTGATAATGAGTGAGAACCAAATCACAAACAAACATACCTTTTCCACACATGGTAGTATAAACCCTATCTTTCGAAGTAGTCATAACTACATGACCTTTATAAGTGAGTCACAACCCGACCTTCCTTTTTATGTGAGTAATAACCCCTATGACTTATTTTTTATGGGAAAATATTAAACTGACTCTAGAGGAAAAAAATTGTACAGAAAGAAATAAAATAGTTAAAATTAGATGGAATTTAGAACAATAGTGGAGAAGATGATGTTGAAATTTTATATCGCTTAATATTTTCATTCACTTTAGTAGTGTATGATAAAAATGTTGAATTCCTTTGTGACTGTAGTAATGAAACAATATTTGTATTCATGAAGATAGTGATTTTCAAATATCATATGAAATTTGAATTTTTTTGACGTCGCAATTGTCTAAAAACCATATTTTGAACCCTTGTTTGAATAATTTTTTATCATATCCCTTGGTTTACAAAGTAACATATGGATATGTGCCATTATCTCCATTTATATTACAGTTTATTATAAGCTAATCACATTAAGAAATGTTATAAAATAATAAATATAACAAATATATCTATTACCAATATTTCAAAATACCACACATAATATCAACAGTTAACACTTGTTATATTTGTATGAAATAATAACATAAAACGTCCATCATGAAAGTTAGAACCAACATATCTAATATTTATTTGTATAAAAGTTTCAACAAAAATAATAAACAAATAGTTTATTTGAATATAAAAAATTCTCAAAAAGTGTATCATGATTACTTTGAATGTTTTACATGTGTATATTTTTTTCAAATAATATATTAAACAACATGTAATTATATTTTAAGAAAATATAATCAATAAATTATTAATTAAAATGTTTTATTTTGATTCTTTAGATTATAATAATATATCAATTGTAATTTTGAATTTTTTTTTAAACTAATAGAAGGTAAAAAATAATACTTGGCAGTTGTAAGAGGTTTCTACTATCCCATAATCTACTGTCAAACATGATATACCCTTAAAGAGATATCTACTATTTAGTATGATATGTCGTTGTTGTAGGATCCTTCTCCTACCATTGTACTTTAAAAGTACAATCTATCATTGAAATAAATACACTTTTTGTAGTATATAATACAGGTAAAAAATATAAGATACTACTATTGATGAGATATATTTCTAATGAAACTTGGATATGGGGGTACTAATTTTGATAGTTGAAGCATGGAACTGCCATAATAATGAGTAGGTGATACCAAAAATTAACATTACTTCTATGAAGGAGGTTGAATGGTTGATGGAATAGTTGACCGTGGAAGAAAATAACCTTGAAAAACATACATTAGATAATTATATCTTCAATAAATAGTACCTGGTGGTAACTCTATCAGATAAATCTACCATCGATAAATAGTACATGGAGATAATTATATCACTAAACAAAGAGTTTTCAATCATTTCTGCTACTGGTGAAGAGTTAATGCCGGATGAGATAAAACGGTTCTACCATTCCCTGATCACCTATCCCACTGTGATTATGATCTTCTATTTAAATATTTTAATTCATAAAAATGTATTTTCATGCCTGATATCATAGCATGTTTATCTCATAAACTCAAATATAGATCTAATATGGCAAGATAATCTTTGATTGTAGGAGTTTTGGCCAAACTTTATCTAGCTAGAACACTATTAAGGGTTAGGAGGATGAAGATGATCGACTTTAAGAAAGAAATGGGTGGGATCCATCAAATATATGAGATTATATGAATTAATTAGTCTTCATTATATACGTAACTCTTAAAATATATGAATAGTGACCCACACTCTATTGTTCCACATCGATTTAGCATAAGCTTGAGCATTTAGTATATCAATAAAATTCTTCTACAAGACCATTATGATGGTTAAGGGGGATCAAAACCCAATAAATTGCATAATATTCTACACAGGCCACACCACACCTACACAGGCCCACCAGAATTCTTGGTGTTCTCTATACACCCACTTTTCATTGGGCTTATTTATGGCCCAACCTATGCTTACATACTGCCTAACTTGTCCCTTGGGCTTCTGTCCCATGGGGTCGACCCTCAAATCACATAATGTGGTTGGGGGGATTGACCCTTATGGGATGGCTTAAGGAAGGCTATTTTTTTACTAAATTGAAAAATAATTATATTTAAATTAAACACAAAAAAAAATAAAATTAAAGGAATTTAATTTATATAATTAACAAAACATTAAAATGATAATTTTAATTTTTAACAAAACAAGAAAACATGAATAAAAATAAAATAATTAAATCTATTAAAATTAAAGATTAAAACTTATCAAAATACAAAAAAAACTCTTATAGAAAAAAATATCCCCCTTTTTTAAATTGAAAAACCAAAAACGTTTAATTTTAATAAATCCCCAACCTTATCTCTAATATTCTTTCACTTTAAAAATATTTATCGAAAAACATATTGAAAAAAAATATATATTAAAAATAGTACATAAAAAATAAAAAACGAGATCCCTCGCCATTAATTCAATAAATTTCAATATCATAGAAATAAAAATAATAGAAAAAAGATTAACGTGCTCTCAAAAATTTAATTTCCATCATGCCCAGTTCAAATTTTAGTTTTCAAACCTCATCAAATCTCGTGCTTTAGTAAATATGCATGATAATTGCTTTTATGTTGGAATGTGTTCTAAAACAATTTCCCCTTTATTAATGTGATCTCTTAAAAAGCGAAATATAACATCTATATTTTTTCCCTATAATGTTATAAATGATTCATAAATATAGAAATGACCGATATTTTGTCACATAATATGGGTAGTTTATCTATTTAATCATTGAAATATCATATGATTTATTTTACCTAGAGGATGTGAGCACAATAATTAGTAGTAACAATTTACTCAACCACAACTATAGATAGTGAAACTAATAATTTCTTTTTGAAACTCCCTAATATAAAAAATTTAACTAATATGTGATATATACCTAATGTTCTCTTCCTATAAAGTCTATAGCCTCCAAATTCAGAACCAAAAAATGATAGTATATTAAAAATATTCTGATTAGTGTTAAATAAAACAGTGCTGACTTTTCATTTAATATATCTAATTATTCTATTTTACATCCTTTAAATGAATTTATTTTGGATTAAATATATATCTAGAACACAAAAATAAAATAAAAATAATTTCTGGTCTAAATGCAATTACATAAAATAGGCTTCCTGTCATTCCTTTATACAATGTATAATTAATAGACTCTTTAGATTCATCTAAATCCATTTTATATTTATTGATCAATGGAGTTGTCATGGTTTTACATGAATTGATATTTCATTTTCACTAAATATTTAATATATTTTCTTTAGTTTGGAAAATACCAACTTTTCTTTATAAAATTTTAAGACCGCATAAAAAATTTAATACCTCTATTAGGCTCATATAAAATTCTTTAGACATTAATTTTGAAAAATCAATACTAATAAAATAGTTTTTAGATCAAAATACAATATTATCAATATATATGTGTGCAATTAAAATATGGGAATAAATTTAATTTATAAATAAATTTGGGTCAAACATTCCTTTATTATAATCATTTTGTAGTAAAAATATTGTTAGTCTATCATACCAAACTCTTGAAGCATGCTTTAGACAATATAATTCTTCAGAGGGTTTGAAAACATGATTTAAAAAATCATCATTTTCAAAACTAGGTGGTTTATTAACATATACCCCTTTTGAAATTAAACCATTTTAAAAAAGTCACTTTTTATATCCAATTGAAACGGTTTAAAATTTTGAAATCTTGAAAAAGATAATAAAATATGAATGGATTTAAATCTAGAATCTTTTTCAAATGAATCATCACAATTGATGACTTCATCTTGTAAATTACATTTGGAAACTAATCTATCCTTATTTATAACTATATTACCAGAATCATCCATTTTATTTCAAAAAATCCATTTAGTTCTAATATGTAGTTTGTCTTTTAGTAACTCAACTATATTCCATACTTTATTTCTATTAAACTAGTTTTTTTCATCATGAATAGAATTTATCAAGTTTGAATCTTTAAAATATTCTTTAATGTTAAAGGATACAAATTTAGAAACAAAGTAAGAATTAGAAAAATAGTTCAAAACAAATTTTCCATCTCTTATACCAAATTCAAAATTTCCAATTACATTTTTAATGAATAGTACCTATGTGTTTTCCATTTCATAGGATTATATTGAGAAGATATGTGCTCCCATTAACTAATGAATTAATATTTTTAGGTTTATCTTTATCAAAATTATGTTATTTAAATTCTTCAAAATAATGATCAGAATCTATAATCTATTTTTAATTATTTTTAATAAAATTTGTATGCATAGGTTCCTCGAATGAAATTATTCTCTTGTTATATACTTTATAAGCTTTAATATTATTCGAATATCCTAGAAAAAATCTCTTATTACTTTTAACATCAAATTTTCAAGATATCTTTAGAATTTAAAATATAAACTCTATAGGATAATACCTAAAAGTAACCAATCTTACTTTTATTTTACGTAAACATTTCATAAGGGGTTTTCTTTAACAGGTGTATAATGTATAATCTATTTTAGATTTAGAAGGAAATGTTAATTTATTTATCCCAAAAATATTTTGGAATGTTGAATTCAATAAGCATTGTTCTTTCCATTTATTAAATATTTATGTTTTCCCTATCTATGATAGTATTTTATTGTGGCGTTCTAGGGGAATACTTTTTTTGGAAATATCCATTATCATTAGAAATGTTATCAAAATACCAGTTAACAAATATTCCTCATTTGTCACTTCTAATTGATGAAATGAAATAACCTTTTTGATTTAGAATTTTTTATTAAATTTAATAAACTTTTTTATGGTTTCACTTTCATGGGATAAAAAAAGAGTCTTAGTGAATCTACTGAAATTATCTACAATTAAAAACACATATCTATTACTACTTAAACTGTAAGTTCTCATTGGTCAAAATAAATCAAGGTGAAAGAGTTATAATCTTATAATAGGGTTAGCAATATTAAAATATTAAAAAAAATATTTGTGCTACTTAACTTTTAGAAAAGAATCAAATAAAAAATACCTGCATTAAAGTTAGGATGTTCAAGAACCTGTTCATGTTTTTCCATCTTGTATAGTTATCAGAGGTGAATATATCCCAAACTTCTATGAAAAATAATGAAGTATGCTTCTACAACATTTAAGAAATTTACATTTTGTTGTTTCAGTTATAAAAAATTTATAGAATTTATAATTTATTCTATATTTGAACTAAATAAAACAATATTATCATTATAAAAAAGAAATTTATTATCTCCAAACATGACAATTATCCCATTATCACAGTGTTATGATATTCTAATTAAATTATGTATTAATCCATCTATATATAGTACTTCAGAAATTATAGCATATTTTAATATACTTAATTCTCCAAAACCATTGACCATACCTTTAGAGTTATCACTGAATTGATAATTCCTACATTATAAGAATTAAATAATAAATAGTTTGAGATATATGAGTTATTTTCTTAGTGAAACCACTATCCATATTCCATATATCTTTATAAAACTTTAGGTTGGTTTCCTATAAAATAGATTGTGTATAAAATTATTTTGGTACCCAAGCTATTTGCGACCAATTTAATTAATAATTAAACTCTTAAAAACCCATATAGATTTAAGATATTTATTATAGGGTAATCTAGATGATAGATTCTTAGAAATAAAATTCTTGTTGTGTCATAGTGATTGAATAAATATTAAAGAACATTTTTTTGAACAATTCCCTTTGAGATTAAATCTATATAATGTAATAGTTGTAACATTTACCTTTTTTATTTTAATAAAACTTGGTTTTTATATATCAGGAATATATCTATTATACCCAAAGATAGTTTTATCTTTATTGAGTTTTCTCAAAGCCATCATCTTATCTTACTTAACTTTACCATGAACAAAAAATAGATTGAGTTTATTTTAAACTTGTTACATTTATTTTAATATTTTTATTCACTTTTTGAATAAATTCTAGACCATAACATGTTTTAATAGTAGAATATGATCTGATATTTTAATTCATTAATTTACAGTTTATGCTTCTTGCATTTATTTTCAATTTTCTCTAAATTAGCACAAACAAATTTAAATCTCCTTCCTTGATATTCATCAAATTTTTACGTGAAATATTTCATTCATTCATTCTCATTTTTAAGTTTATTAGTTCCAAATATGAAACTTTTTCAAATTATTTAAATTTATTGTTTTCTCTTTTTAGTTCCTTGTACAACTCAACCACTCTCAAAATATAACTATGAAACTTTTCATTTTGTTTACTTTATTATTTACCTTCATTTTCAATATCAGGCTCAAACCAAAACAATAATCATACTTAGTCTTTAGCTCATAATTTATTGTTTCGATCAAAAAATATTGGATGATTCCTTTTCACTCTTTGAACCATTTATACCAGTGTCTGACACTTATTTATAGCTCTGTCTGGCCTTATAATGTCATTAAATATCCTTATATTTCTTATCGTTTTCTTATTATTTCAATTTTAGGCATTCTGATTTTATATGCCCCTTTTTCTTATACTCATATCTTATTAATTAATAAATATTATATTTACTACTTTTACCTATTTTACTTCCCTTTCTATCATCATTTTGATGATGTCTTCTGGGAAACTTCAAAAATCCCCTCTTTCCGTTCATGTACTTTTAGACTCCCTTGGTAAAATTTTCAATTTCATATTTCTCACATTAATAATAATCATAATTAGAGGAATTAGAAAAAATGTTTATATTAGATATAAATGATATAACTTTACTTTTATCATGATCATCAACATATTCATTCTTTATTTCCATCTCGTATTAAAGAAGTGATCATATTAGCTTATCCATTGTATACATAGTGAAATACTTACTCTCTTAAATTGAGACCTTCTTCAAAATCCATATTTTTTTAGAGCTATAAGTATTCTTTTAATGAAGACTTTATTATTCATCATCTCCTAGAGTGTAACCATGCTATTTTCAATTTTTATGAATCTATTGTATTTCTCGTTAGTTCTCTCTTGATCACTCATAATGAATTCTTCAAACTTACCTTTCTGAGTACCTATCTCGGTTCCTTGCAACTTGTTAGTTCTTTGATGGGTGAATTTTAAATTCCTACAAATGATAGAATAAGTTTTACATGATAAAATATGGCTATATATATTTATATTTAAAGAATAAGAAAAATAATTTATAACTTTGTAATTTGGAAAAAAAATTGTAGAATCATTATTGGTTAGTGTTTTTTAAATCATGTTTATGTAGTTTATAAAGTTTTTAAATAATAGAATAGAATTCAAGACAAATATTTTTTTTAGAAAAACCTTCTTCTGATCCTTCCACTATACATAGTTGGTTCCATTAAATTGAATTGGTCGGATGAGATTCAACATCTCAAATTCTAGACATTCCAAAACAAAGTAGTGGATTATTTCATTAGACTATTATGTATATGAATGGTTAGTTTAAAAAGATAATGAAATAGTTATAACCAATTCCTTAAAAATAAGTATTCTCTAATAGAAATTGTTTGGTCCCATTATATGGAAATAATGACTAGAGGTGAGGTGAATTTTCCTTTTAAAATTAATCAATTTAATTTGATTATTAGAGTGATTAAATAGGTTTAAATATAAAGCTGAAAAGAAATAAATAAAAAATGATGTTTTTTAGAGTAGTTTGGATAACTAAGGTCTTAATCTACACTTCAATATATTGATTAGAAAACCAATATTTGCTTGTTCTTCACTTTTGATAGGGTGTGAGAACCCAATTACAAACAAAGGAACATTTTTAACTCATGGTAGAAAAACCACTAAATTTTGAGTGAGTCACAACGAACCTAAATTTTTTTTGGGAGTCACACTTTGATATTTCTTTTAGATGGGAGGAATAACCAGTATGCCCGATTTTGGATGGAAAAAGCTTAATCTGAATCTAGAGTACAAAAATAGGATAGAATAAAATACAATAATTAAAGACAAATAGAATTTAGAGAAACATTGGTGGAAGTGATGTGGAAATTTGATGTATCTCAAGATCTTCAATCACTTCAATATTAGATGAAAAAAATGTTGAATGATAACAATAGTGGAACGTTTTTCACAGTAGAAAATATAGTACTTTTCAAAGATCGTATGAAATTTGTATTTTTTTCTATGTAATTATGTAACACCCTGACCCCAATTACCCAGAGTTAGGGCATTATTACATAACATTGGCATGATCACAAGGGATCAAATCCCAAAAGACTGATCAGTTTAGTAGCCTTGGAAGTACTAAATAAATTCATAAGTTTTACATTACATTAAAAAATGTAAAACAACAACAACATTGTATCCATTTACCACATTCATATCCATTATACTATCCCTACTGGTCAGTCATAATATACTTTTTGCATCATGAAAAAATAAAACATAGAAAGGGGTGAGCTCATATGTTCAGTAAGGATAACAATATAGCGGAAACATTCATAAATAAGCATAAAAATTTAAGGAAATGTATAATACTAAATCGTAATCCTTTTAAACATAAAAGTTTACATAATATGGCCAATATAAATCAAATAATTCCATTTACTTATTCACATGGATATTCTACTAGTCAAATAATCACATGCAATATTAATAGCCAATTTCTTATTGATTGAATGCATAATGCAAGAATTTTTAACAACATAGTCAAGGCCTTGTGCCAAGAATAAAAGTAAAATTTTGTCAAGGCCTTGTGCCAAGACACTAGTGAGTCTCATGAGACCCACCAATGCATCGAGGAGCTATAGCGGGCTCCACCCATCACTTACTAAGTCCAATGCATTCCTCATATGAAAAGGTTTAAAGATAACATGAACATTCATATTAAAACTAGAATATGAAATGTGAATAATTTATCCATAGACCATAAATGGTATAAAAATAACACATCCACAGTCAAACATATCACAAAACCTTCAATATAATATGGAAGATTTATATCATAATAAATCAACCTCGATCAAGTATAATATCCCTTAAAGGATTTTGACACAGTTGAAAATTATCAGTAAAAATCTTTGAGATAAATATCCCTTTTTCATGAAATCATTTAAAATATAGTTTTGAATCAAAGTGTCCCATACCACTTTGAAACTTTGGAAAGGAATTAACATTTTAAAACATTCATGTCTATATAAATAAATCCTTAAAACCATTTTGAAAACATGGACATTAACGAGAAAGTTTTAGAAGAATATATATTTCAAACATTTAAAATGATGTTTTAGTAAAAATTTCCCTTAAAAAGAATCCCTTTTAAAACTTTTTTTTAAAACATGAATAGGGATAATAAATATGTCTCATTAGATACTTTTGTAAAAACAACCTCGGATAATAAAGATATTGTGGAATTAACTCTTAACTTGCACTTTTCCTTAGTCGATGGTATGCTAACATCATATATAATATCTAAAACATTATTATTAAATTATAAAATAACTATATAAAAAATATGATTTTATATATGATCCTCTAACATTGCTCTGTTAATAATATTTCAGTAGTATCATCGTTTTAGGTGTTAACTGATTCATTTTCCATTATATGGTTGGTTATGTAAGCCATTTTTGTTATGGATAGGATGTATTTGATTTATATAAAGAATAATATTATGTTCATAAACATTATTTTTAATCATAAAATGAAAATTATTCTTGAATGATTGCGATGGGGAATGAATCTCATCGTGTTCGTGGAGACGGTAATCCGTACGTACGCACGAGCGACAATATCATTATATTGATTGTGAAATCGTATGTAATTGGATGGTATATCAAATATAAATAATAATTAACATGTTATATTTATTATTTATATTTTTTATACTAATTATTATACCCATCCAAAATAATGAAGTGTTTGAATAACAAACTATACCACGATGTGGAGATGGTAAGATGTACGTACGCACGTATCGTGACTTTGTCATTTATAGGATGGATAGAATAATGAATATGGTTATACCATATTTATAATAAAATCACAATATGTAGAAGGTACTGTAGTTATTAGTTTGGTACGAAATCAAAGAAAGAGGAAGTGGAAGAAGAAAAGAACTTGAAAGAGGTTGGTGAAATTATTACCTCCTCTTTGGGTGTTTCCTTTTGAGTTGATCAAAAGGGATCCTTAGGTTGGCATTTTGATCCAAGTAAGGAATCTAGGTTTATGTGATGGAAGTTGGAGGATATTTGGGCAGTGGTTGGCCAAGCCAAATGGCTTTGGAGGTGTGAAATTAAGAGAAAGGGAAGTACCATTTTATAAGAGAGGTGAGGGTCACTTTAGGAAAAGATTGAAATATTATTTTATAATAAATTAATTTTAGGATTCTATTGGCTCAAAAATTATTTATTTCAAATATAAGGTGGGTATGGGTCAAAATACTCTCAACCAATAGGTTTTAGACAAGTTTATCTTACCATTTTAACCTTATATTTTAGATTTAACTCTTAGTTAAATAGTTATCTTTTACCTTGTCTTCTTGTATTCTTACACTGTATGTTTAATAAACATACTCTAAACATCCAAGAGAACCTCAAGTGGTTCATTAATGAAATATATAATATTATTTAATCCATTTTTCTGAACCATTTATTTTTAGTAATATTATATCATCCAATAGTATAGAATATTTTTTAAAATCTTATTTATGTCAACTTTGACACTATTAGTTATTTTGTTTTTTGTAAAAGTCATAACAATCTTATCACTTCGAAAAAGATTATCTAATAAACCATAACATGTCATATTAACCTAGAAAATTAGTGGATGGCATCAGCACTTTTTAAATTATAATTATTTTAATATTATAATATATACTATTTTAATATTTCATTAAGATGGTAATTACTGCATCATCATTGTGTCATAAATAAATTTAATTATTTAGTTTTTATAAATTATAAATAAAATACCATTACATAGGAAATAATTTTATCCTTCTAATTAATATTTATAGTCGAATTTATCATATGTATAAACCTATATTAAAATTTTTTTAGTTAATAAACATTGAATTTAACACTTTTAACTCTTATTTAAATAAAATAATAATAAATGTCCTAATATAATCCAAGTGGACCTAAAGGATCATATTTTATTAATAAGGATTTTTTGTCTAATTAAACTTATCCAATATAATTAAGGCATGTATTAGGGTAATTATAATATAATATTTACCTTTAATTACCCTATTTACTTTTAACTGCGATAAATAAATGATAAAAATTACTATTCACCAAAAATTATTTTCATATTATTGAACAACATTTTACTTACTAATATTAACTATGTCTCTCGTATTTTTGAAATTCAATTCATAGAAGTGGTAGAATTGAGTTTTATGCAAATTTGCAAATGCTCCTAGAAGGTGGGTGAAAGACGGTAAAAAGTTCAATAAAATTTTATAAATCTAATTTTATTATAAAATGACTCCAATGAATTACATTGAACTTATATAGGTATTATATATCTATTTGGACTTATTTTTTTAATAAAATAAATAATTATTTAAATAAAAAAGTCGGGTTTAAACAATAACGTAGTGTTTTCTCTATTCATAAAAAATTGAATGTATTCAGAAAAATACAAAAAATTTACCCTAAGATAATTTTGATATTCCAAAATCAAAAATGAATATTATTTTACCGAATTCAAAATATAGAATTTTCATTAATTAATTTAAAATTAATTCCCAACATCAAAACTGAAAAGCATGGTTTTTAAAAAAGTTAAAACTATCAAAAGATTGACATGTGTTTATATAAAATTTAAATATGAAAATATTTATATGGATGTAAATTGTATTAAATGATAAAAATATAATCTAATTAAACTTACAAACCATTCAAATTCATAATTTAACACTATAAATTATTTCTATTAAAAAAGTTGTTTTAAATTAACATTTATTATTTTTCAGTGTTCATGAAAATGTAAAAGTTATCAGAAAAGTACAAAAAATTTATCCAAACTAAATTTTTATTTTTTGATTCTAAATATGAATTTCATTTCATTATATTGAAAATATAAAAGTGTCAAATACTTGTTTTAAAATGGATTCTCTATTAAATAGGTGGTAAAATTTCATTTTTTGAAAAATATTTCTTTTATATGAAAAAATGGATTTGTACTTATATTATGTATATGAAACAAAAAATATGAATGTAAAAATTATATAGGATATATATAAAATTTAATATGCAGCTAATACTACTCATAACCACTTTCTAAACAACTAGTTTGGTAAGTAATGGGGTGCTTGAACTTGTTGTTGCTTGTAGCGCAAGTTATTGAATTACTTGGAAAAGATAACATACTATGAAATCTTGGGGTGTAACATTCTCCCCTCCTTCAACAAATTGCGTCCTCGCAATTTGAAATTGTTCTTTGAAAATAAAAGGTTAAAAATAGAAAAATATATTTGTGGAAAACCCACATCGGAAATTGGTTCAACAAAATTTAGTCTTAATAAGAGGGAAAGGGAAATGAAAATGTCACCATCAAGTTATGATCTCTATTAGGAGAACATTGGTGACCATTAGAGACACATAATTTGAGGAAAAATGTAAATATTTATAGGGAGTGATGGGGGTCATGAATCACAAACAATTGTACAATTGAGGGCCTCAAAGCCGTCGATCAATGATGATTTAAAATATCTTCAGCTCAAAAAAACATAAGGTATTAGGATAACACATTTTTGGTTTTAATATCTCTTCTCTAAAGATTAATAATAAATTTAATCATAAAATAAGAGAAAAAAATACTTGACAGTTAGAGTTTCATCCTTCAACTAATTCCTACCACAGACTCATCTTTCTATCCAAAAGATAATAGAATTCAAAAATATTCTATTTATCCTATTCATATAAGGTTCCAAAAATAATTAATTTATAATTCATTTGTCAAACTATTTTAAAAAAAACTAAATTATACACACTTGGAAATCATTTAGGTCAGTGGTAGGTGATGCACCCTTGTCGCCTTCGATTACGGGTTCAAGTCTCGCAGCCTTGCCGGACGCGACAGGTTATCGCCCGACCTCCGAGTTTTCCTTTTTATGAAAATCAAAAAATTAATATCAAGAAATGATTTAACCACAAAAAAAGTATACAATTTAAAACCTAATCGATTCCAACCTTTAGACTTATCCAAAATACTTCTGTCCAAACTCATAGTCTGAAATTCATAAGGAAGGTAAACACAATGAAGATCCATTTTTCCACGAAATAACATGTAAATACCTTCATCATGTATTCTTTTAAAACATTGTAACACCCTAAATTACCATAAAACATTATTCATTACATTCATACTCCCTTATTCCTTATAGAATACTGGATATACTCCTTCTATCTAAAAATATTGTAAACTTTAACAATGATGGAATATATGAATCATTAATCAATTTTAAGGTAGTCAATAAGGTCCAATATAATTTATCCAAATAAATCATATATTATTCGAGAATCACTACCTCAGTATCAAAAACATATTATGGTTTATGTTTCTCTCAACCATATATTTTCCAAAAAATTTAACCTTTTATCGAGTCACTTTTCTTGGTTCTACACAGTTTTAACTCCTTAATGAAATAGTACTATAGTACAATCCTTATATAATCCATAATTCTTATAACATGTAAATCATTAATACAATACTCAAATGACAAAATACTTTAATAACAACATAAGAACTCTAATCATTCCTCTTCATCTTTGGTAGTATCATAACTTGATTATTATCCAATAGTAGCATTTGGGGTATACTCTGATGATTTGGACCTTAATTCACGTAGTGTCCCAACTCCTTTCAGATGAAGCATTATACATTTAAAACCTTTTTCTTACCCTTGCAATCACATAAATGGTGTCCTTTTTCTACACACTTATAATGAACTTCAATTCCCTTCTAGAATTTACCATGATGATTCTTTCCACAGTTATCAAATATGGGAAAATCCTTCTTTCCTCTCTTCCCTTTATCAATATTTCTCTCTTCTATCCTTTTCTTCTCTAGCTTCCCTTCAAAGCCATAGGACTTAGAGAATTCTTTAATTATCATATTAATACATGATACTATTTCTTCATATGATGAGAATACATGGGAGACTATTTCCCGTCTAAATATTGGCTTAATACCATGAACGATATTCTTCTTCTTAATCTTTAGATCATGCGTATTGCTAGAATTCTCATTCCTTCTACTAGGCGCAATTTCTAAACAATGGCATACACTAGGTTAGTTTATGAATAAAAATACATAATTCCACACTTGTATTATACCAAAAGTAAATTGTAAAGATTATGCATATAATCGATAATCATAAAATGTTTTCCTTAAGGAAATATTTACTCTTAAATCCTTCATAATGGATTGTAATGAAAATGTGAATTATCCTAAGCATATCCCCCGAGAGTGTCTTAACCAAGAGTGTATCAAGGCCCGTTGTTGTGTAATAGGATACCCTGGGTCAAGACCAAAACTCTTTGTTAGAGTTTTCAATCCTAGGTACATCTGTGCCAGAGACGCCTATCCCTGCTTATTTCCAGACAAGGATTTATTTCTTGTAAAACTCAAAAAATATCAACGTTACCAAAATTCTTGGAATTTCTTCTATATTAATCCTCAAATTCTATATTAGGGTAATTTTCTCTAATCGGATTTTTTAGAAATATAGCTTCCAATGTTTGTACTAAACCTCTTATTATACCAACTGTAACGCCCTGACCCTAGTTACCCAGAGTCAGTGCATTATTACATAACATTGTCATGATCACAAGGGATCAAATTCCGAAAGAACGATCAGTTTAGTAGCCTTGGAAGTACAATCTACATTAATAAGTTTTACATTAAATAATAAAATTAAAAACAAAAACAAAATTGCCTCCATTGACCACATTCATATCCCTTAGACTATCCCTGTAGGTCTGTCATAATATACTTCTTCGTATCCTGGAAAAAATAAAACATAGAAATAAGTGAGCTCAGATGCTCAGTAAGGATAACAATATAGAAAAAACATTCATAAATAATCATAAACATTTAATTAAATGTATAATACTAAATAGTAAGTCTTTTAAACATAAACTTTTTCATAATATGGCCAATATAAATCAAATAATTCCATTTACTTATTCACATGGATATTTTACTAGTTGAATAATCACATGAAATATAAATAGACAATTTCATATTGATGGAATGCATAATTCCAGACTTCATAACCACATAGTCAAGGCCTTGTGCCAAGACTACAAATAACATTTTGTCAAGCCCTTATGCCAAGACACTAGTTTGTTTCATGATACCTACCGATGCATCGAGGATCTATAGCGTGCTCCACCCGTCACATACTAACTCCAATGCATTCCTCATATGAAAAGGTTTAAACATAAAATAAACATTTGTATTAAAACTAGCATAGAAAATGTCAATACTTTATTCTTAAACCATGAATGGTATAAAAATAACACATCCATAGTCAAACATATCACAAAACTTCAATAAAACATGGATGATTAATATCATAATAAATTAACCTTGACTATGAATAATATCCCATAAAGGTTGTTCACAAAGTTGAAAATGATCAGCAAAAATTTATGAGAGAAATATCATTTTTCATGAAATCATTTAAAAGTCACATAATTTATAAATGAAGTCATTTAAAATATTTTTTTTAATCAAAGTGTCCCATACCACTTTGAAACATTTGAAAGGAATTAACATTTTAAAACATTCATGTCTATATAATTAAATCCTTAAAACAATTTTCAAAACATGGACATTAATGAGAATGGTTTAGAAGAATAAATCATTAAAACATTTAAATTTATGTTTTAGTAAAAATTTCCCTTAAAAATAATCCCTTTGAAAACTCTTTTATGAAACATGGACATGGATAATAAATATGTCCAAGTAGATACTTACGTAAAAACAACCTCGGATAATAAAAGAGATTGTGGAGTTAACCCTTACCTTGTACTTTTCCTTAGTTTATGGTATGTTAACCTCCTGTATAATAGTTAAAAAATTGTTATTAAATTATACAAGAACTATATTCATAAATATTATATCATATGTGATCTTATAATATTTCGTTGTTAATAATATTTCAGTAGTATCATAATTTCGAGTGTTAACTGATTCGTTTTCCTTTATATGATTGGTTACGTAAGAGATGTTTATTATGGATAGGATTTATTTGATTCAAATAAAGAATTATATTATGTTCATAAACCTTATTTTTAATCCGAAAATTAAAATTATTCTTGAATGATTATGATGGGAATGAATCTCATGGTGTTCGTGGAAACGGTAATCCGTACGTACGTACGAGCGAAAATATCATTATATTAATAGTGAAATCATATGTAATTGGATGGTATATCATATATAAAGAATCATTAACATGTTATATTTATTATTTACATGAGTTATACTCATTATTATACCCATCCAAAATAATGAAGTGTTGGAATAATAAACTACACCACGGTGTGGAGACGGTAAGATGTACTTACGCACGTATGGTGACTTTGCAATTTATAGGATGGATAGAATAAAGAATATGATTGTACCATATTTATAAAAACATAAAACCATGTAGAAGGTATTGGAGTTATTATTTTGTTATGGAATCAAAGAAAGATAAAGTGGAAGAAGAAAAGAACTTGAAAGAGGGTGGTGAAATTATTACGTCCCCTTCCGGTGTTTCCTTTTGAGTTGATCAAAAGGGATCCTTTGGTTGGATTTATGATCCAAGTAAGGACTCTAGGTTGATGTGAGATAAGTTGGTAGTATATATGGGTAGGGTTTTTCTGGGCCAAATGGCTTTGGAGTTGTGAAATTAATAGAAGGGTAAGTACACTTTCATAAGAGAGGTGAGGGTCACTGTAGGAAAAGAATGAAATATTATTTTATAATAAAATATTTTTCGGTTTATAATGAATCCAAAATGAGTTATTTCTAAGATAAGGTGGGGATTATTCGATATCCTCTCAACATTTAGGTTTTATACAGGTTTAGGTTACCATTTTAACCTTATCTTTTAGATTTAACTCTTAGTTAAATAGTTTAACTTTTACCGTGTCTTCTTGTAATCTTACACTATATGGTTAATAAACATATTATAAACTTCCAAGAGAACCTCAAGTAGTTCCTTAATGACATATATTATATTATTTAAGCCCTTTGGATGAACCTTAGATTTTTAGGAATATTATGTCAACCAATAATATAGTATTTGTTTTAAAAACTAATTTATGTCAATTTTGACACTATTTGGTATTTTATTTTTGTGAAGGTCATAACAACCTTATCACTTCAAAAAAAAAATTCTAACAAACCCTAAAATGTCATATTAAGATATAAAATTCATGTATGGCATCATAACTTTTAAATTCTATTTATTTAAATATTTATTATATAAACTATTTTAATATTTCATTAAGAAGGTAATTACTGCATCATAATTTTGACATAAATAAATTTAATTATTTAAGATCTAAAAATTATAAATAAATTACCATTATGTATTAAATCTTTTTATCTTTATAATTAATATTTATAGTTGAATTTATCTTATGTATAACCCTATATTAATAATTTTTTAGTTAATAAACTTTAAATTTAACACTTTTAACTCTTCTTTAAATAAAATAATAATAAATGTCATAATATAATCCAGGTGGACCTAAAGGATAATATTTTATTCCTAAGGTTTTTTTTTGAAATTAAAATTATCCAATAGAATTAGGACATGTGTTAGGGTAATTATAATATCATTTTTACCTTTAATTACCCTATTTACTTTTAACTGTGGTAATTAAAAGTTAAAAGTTAATATTCCCCAAAAATTATTTTTATCTTATTGAACCAAATTTTATGTACTGATATTAACTGTTTCTCTTGGAATTTTGAAATTCAATTCACATAAGCAGTAAAATTAAGTTTTATGCAAATTTTTAAATGCTCATAGAAGGTTTGTAAAAGCCGGTAAAAAGTTCAATAAAATTTTATAAATCTAATTTCAATAAAAAATGTCTATAATGAATTAAATTGAACTTATATAGGTATTATAAAACTATTTTTAATTAAAATAAATTAAATAATTATTTAAATAAAAATTCGGTTTTAAACAACAACCTAGTGTTTTTTACTATTCATAAAAAATTGAATGTTTTCAAAAAAATACCAAAAATTTACCCTAAAGTAATTTTGATAATACAAATTAGAAAATTAATTCTATTTTATCAAATTAAAAACATAGAAGTTTCATTAAATAATTTAAAATTAATTCCCGTAGTCAAAAATGAAAAAACGGGTTTTTCAAAAAGTAAAAACTATTAAAAGATTGAAATGTGTTTATGTCAAATTTAAATGTGAAATTAATTATAATGACCTAAATTATATTAAATGATAAAAATATAATCTAACTATACTTAAAAAGAATTAAAATGCATAATTTAGCACTATAAAACATTTTGATTAAAAAATTTGTTTTCAATTAAAATTTAGTATATTTCAGTATTCATCAAAATATGAAAGTTATCATAAAAGTACCAATAATTTATCCAAACTAAATTTTTATGTCCCGATTCTAAATATTAATTTAATTGGTTAAATTCAATTTATAAAAGTGTCAAATATTTGTTTCGAAAAGGATTATTTTTTAAATAGGCGGTAAAATTGCATTTTTTGAAAAATACTTCTTTTATCTGAAAAATTGAATTTGTCCTTATATTATGTCTAATAAACACAAAATATGAATGTAAATATTATATTAGATATATATAAAATTCAAAATGTAGTTAATATTATTCATAACCACTTTTTTTATGGCTAGTTTGGTAGGTCGTGGTGCGCTCGAACTCGTTGTTGTGTATAGTGCAAGTTATTGAATTAATTTGAAGAGATAACATACTATGAAATCTTGGGGTGTTACATTCTCCCCTCTTTAAATATATGTCATCCTCACAATATTAAATTGTTTTTCAAAAATAAAAGGATAAAAATAGAAAAAAATATCTTTGTGTAAAACCCACATCAAAAATTGGTTCAATAAAATTTAGTCTTAATAAGAAGGAAAGGGAAATGAAAAAGTCACCACCAAATTATGATATCTATTAAGATAACATTGTTAGAAATTAGAGACACATAATTGGAGGAAAAACTTCAATATTTATAGGGAGTGATTGAGGCCATCAATCAGAAACAAGTGTACAATTGAGGGACTCAAAGACATCGATCTATGATGATTTAAAATATCATCAGTTCAAAAAAACATAAGGTATTAGGATAAATTTTTTTGGTTTTAAGATATATTAACTAAATTTTAAGTATTAATTTATTCATAAAATAAGAGAAAAAAAATATAATTGACAAGTAGAGTTTCATTCTTCAACTAATTCCTACCAAAAACTCATCTTTCACTACAAAAGATAATAAAATTTAATAATATTCTATTTATCCTAATTGTATAGGGTTTTACAAATAATTAATTTATAATTCATTTGTCAGACTATTTAAAAAAACTACATTATACAATCTAGGACATCACATAAGTCTATGGTAGGTGATTCACCCTTATCGCCTTTCGGTTGTGGGTTCAAGTCTTGCATCCTTTCTGGATGCGACAGGTTGTTACCTGACCTCCGGGTTTTACTTTTTATGACAACCCTAAAATAATCTCAAGAAATGATTTAACCTTAACAATAGTATCCAATGTCAAATTTAATCAATTCCAACCTTTAGACTTATCTAAAATAATTCTGTCCAAACTCACTATCCAAAATTTATAAGGAAGGTAAACACAATGAACATCCTTTTTTCCACGTAATAACATGTGAAAACCATCATCATGTATTCTTTTAAAACATTACAACACCCTAAATTACCATAAAACCTTATTGATTACAATCATGCTCCTTTATTTATTATAGAATACTGGATATACTCCTATTCAAAAATGTTTTAAACTCCAACAATGATGGAATATACGAATCATTAATCAGTTTCAAGGTAGTCAATAACACCCAATATAATTTATCCAAATCAATCATATATTATACCAAAATCACTACCTCACTATCATAACCATATTATGGATTATCATTCTCTTAACCATATATTTTCAAAAAAAATTAACTTTCAATTGATTCACTTTTCTTGGTTCCACACAATCTCAAGTCCTTAATGAAATAGCACTACAGTTCAATCCTTATATACTCTATAATTATTATAGCATGTAAATCATTAATACAGTACTCAAATGATAATAATTTAATAAAAAAATAAGAACTCTAATCATTCCTCTTCATCTTCGGTAGTATCATAACATGATTATTATCTAATATAAGCATTTTGGGTATACTTTGATGATTTGGACATTGATTCGCGTAGTGCCCCAACTCCTTGAAGCTGAAGCATTGTAAATTTGAAACCATTTTTTTACCATTGAAATCACGTACTTGGTGCCCTTTTTCTCCAAACTTATAACAAACTCTAATTCCCTTCAAGAATTTACCAAGGTGATTCTTTCCAGAGTTATCACATATGAGAAAATCATTCTTTACCCTCCTCATTTTATCCATCCTTCTCTCTTCAATCCTTTTATTCTCTTGATTCCCTTCAAAGCCATAAGACTCAGAGAATTCATTACTTATATTATTAACACATGATACTATTTCTTTATATGATGAGAATACATTGGAGACTATTTCCCTTCTAAATATTGGCTTAATACCATGAAATATATGATCCTTCTTATTCTTTGGATCATGTGTATTACTGGAATTCTCATTCCTTCTACGAGGTGCCATTTCAAAACAATAGAATACACTAGGTTTGTTTTTGAATCACAATGCATAATTACAAACATATAAAATGCCTAACATAAATTAAAAATATTATGAATATAATCTATAATCCTAAAATGTTTTCTTTGAGGAAGTATTTACTCTTAAATCCTTCATAATGGATTTTAATGAAAATGTGAATTATCTTAAGCATATCCCCCGGGAATGTTGTAACCAAGAGTTTTTCAAGGCCCGTTGTCATGTACCAAGATACCCTGGGTCAAGCTCGACACTCATTGTTAGATTTTTCACTCTGAGGTACATCTGTGCCAGAGCCAACTCTACCTTCTCATATCCTGACACAGATGTATTGCTTGCAAAACTCACAAAATCTCAACATTACCAAAATTCTAGGAAGTTCTTCTATACTAATCATCAAACCCTATCTTAGGGTAATGTTCTATAATCTGAGTTTTTCTAAATCTAGCTTCCAAGGATTATACTAAACTTCTTCTGATACCAACTATAATGCCCCGACCCCAGTTACCTAGAGTCGGTGCATTATTTCATAACATTGGCATGATCACAAAGGATCAAGTCCCGAAAGACCAATCAGTTTAGTAGACATGGAAGTACAATATAAATTCAAAAGTTTTACATTAAATTATATAATGAAAAACAACAACAAAATTTTCTCCATTGACCACATTTATATCCCTTAGACCATCCCTTAGACTATCCCTGCAGGTTAGTTATAATATACTTCTTCGCATCCTGGAAAAAATATAACATAGAAAGGTGTGAGGACAGATGCTCAGTATGGATAACAATATAGCAGAAACTTTAATAAATTAGAATAAACATTTATAGAAATGTATAAGACTAAATTGTAAGCCTTTTAAACATAAAATTTTACATAATATGGCCAATATAAATCAAATAATTCCATTTACTTATTCACATGGATATTCTACTAGTCGAATAATCACATGCAATACCAATATCCAATTTTATATTGATGGTATGAATAATGACATACTTTATAACCACATATTAAAGGCCTTGTTCCAAGACTAAAAATAATATTTAATCAAGGCCTTGTGCCAAGACACTAGTTTGTCTCATGAGACCTACCGATGCATCGAGAAGCTACAGCGGGCTGCATATGTCACTTACTAAGTCCAATGCATTACTCATATGAAAAGGTTTAAACATAACATAAAAATTCATATTAAAACTAGAATATGAAATGTCAATAAATTATCTATAAACCATGAATGGTTTAAAAATAACACATCCATATTCAATCATATCACAAAACCTTCAAAAAAATATGGAAGATTTCTATCATAATAAATCAACCTCGATCAAGAATAATATCCTATAAAGGATGTTTACATAGTTGAAAATGATCTATAAAAATCATTGATAGAAATATCCCACATTCATGAAATCATTTAAAAGTCACATAATTTATAAAGGATGTCATTTAAAATATAGTTTTGAATCAAAGTGTCACATACCACTTTGAAACTTTTGAAAGGAATTAACACTCTAAAACATTCATGTCCATATAAATAAATCCTTAAAACCATTTTGAATAAAATGAAATTAATGAAAAAGGTTTATAAGAATAAATATTTAAAACATTTACAATGATTTCTTAATAAAAATGTCCCAAAAAAATAATCCCTTTGAAAACTATTTTATGAAACATTTGCATGGATAAAAAATATGTCCCAATAGATACTTACGTAAAAACAACCTTGGATAATAAAGAGATTGTAGAATTAACCCTTACCTTGTACTTTTCATCAGTCGATGGTATGTTAACCTCTTGTATAATAGTTAAAAAATTGTTATTAATGTATAAAATAACTATATACATAAATATGATATCATATATTATCTTCTAATATTTCTTTGTTAATAATATTTCAGTAGTATGATCGTTTCGAGTGTTAACTGATTCGTTTCCATTTATATTATTGGTTACGTAAGCCATGTTTGTAATGGATAAAATGTATTTGATTCATATATAGAATGATATTATGTTCATAAACATTATTTTTAATCATAAAATGAAAATTATTCTTGAACGATTACGATGGGGAGTGAATCTTATGGCGTTCGTGGAAACGGTAATCCGTACGTACGCACGAGCAATAATATCATTATATTGATGGTGAAATCGTATGAAATTGGATGATATATCATATATACAGAGTTATTAACATGTTATATTTATTATTTACATCAGTTATACTCATTATTATACCCATCCAAAATAATGAAGTGTTTGAATAACAAACTACACCATGACGTTTGAGACGGTAAGACGTACATACGCATGTATGGTGACTTTGCCATTTATAGGATGGATAGAATAAAGAATATAGTTGTACCATATTTATAATAACATAATAGTATTTATAATATACTGGAGTTATTATTTTGGTATGGAATCTAAGAAAGAGGAAGTGGAAGAAGAAAAGAACTTGAAAGAGGGTGGTGAAATTACCTCCTCTTCGGGTGTTTCCTTTTGAGTAGATCAAAAGGGATCCTTAGGTTGGATTTATGATCCAAGTAAGGACTCTAGAATGATTTGAGGGAATTTTGGAGGATATTTGGGAAGGGGATGACCGATCCAAATGGATTTGTATGTGTGAAATTAAGAGAAGGGAAGTACCCTTTTATAAGAGAGGTGATGGTCGTTTTAGGAAAAGCCTGAAATACTATTTTATAAAAAAATAATTTTAGGTTTATAATGGCTCAAAAATGATTTATTTAAAATATAATATGGATAGGGGTCAAAATACTCTCAACCAATAGGTTTTATACCACTTTTGGTTAACATTGTAACATTATCTTTTAGATTTAACTCTTAGTTAAATAGTTTAACTTTAACCATGTATTGTTGTATTCTTACACTTTATGGTTAATAAACATACTCTAAACATACAAGAGAACCTCAAGTGGTTCATTAATGACATAAATAATATTATTTAAGACCTTTGTACTAACCTTTGATTTTTAGGAATATTATTTCAACCAATAATATAGTATTTGTTTTCAAAACTGATTTGTGTCAACTTTGATACTATTTGGTATTTTGTTTTTGTGAAAGTCATAACAACCTTATCACTTCATAAAAAATTATGTAATAAAACATAACATGTCAAATTAACCTATAACATTAGTTTATGTCTTCGAAACTTTTAAATTCTATTTATTTTAATATTTATTATATAAACTATTTTAATATTTCATTAAGAAGGTAATTACTGCATCATCATTGTGTCATTAATAAATTAAATTATTTAATCTATAAAAATTATAAATAAAATAAAATTATTTAGGAAATATTTTTATATGTCTAATAAATATTTATAGTTGAATGTATCTTATGTATAACCCTATATTAAGAAAGATTTTGTTAATATACTTTGAATTTAACACTTTTAACTCTTCTTTAAATAAAATAATAATAAATGTCCTAATCTAATCCGAGTGGATCCATATGATCATATTTTATTATAAAGTTTGTTTTTGGATGAATTAAGTTTATCTAATAGAATTAGGACATGTGTTTGGGTAATTATAATATCATTTTTACCTTTAATTATCCTATTTACTTTTATCTATGGTAAATAAATGTCAAACATTACAATTCACCGAAAATTAGTTTCATCTTATTGAACCAAATTTTACATAATGATGTTAACCGTGTCTATTTTATTTTTTGAATTCACTTCTTAGATGTGGTAAAATTATGTTTTATGAAAATTTTCAAATGCTTCTAGAAGGTGGGTAAAAGACGGTAAAAAGTTCCATAAAATTTTATACATCTAATTTTATTATAAAATGACTCCAATGAATTAAATTGAACTTATATAGGTATTTTATATCCATTTTGACTTAAAATAAGTTTAAATAAAATAAATAATTATTTAAACAAAAAGTCGATTTTAAACAATAACACAATGTTTTTCACTATTTATATAAAATTGAATGTTTTCAGAAAAATACCAAAATTTTACCCTATGCTAATTTTGATATTATGAATTCAAAAATGAATTCTATTATACCAAATTCAAAAAATAGAAGTTGAATTAATTAATTTATAATTAATTCCCATATCAAAACTGAAAAGTGGGTTTTTTAAAATGTAAAAACTATCAAAAGATAGACATGAATTCATGTCAAATTTAAATGTGAAATTACTTATAATGTCCTAAATTGTATTAAATGATAAAAATATAATATAATTATACTTCCAAACTATTCAAATGCATAATTTATCACTATAAATTATATTGATTAAAAAAGTTGTTTACAATTAAAATTTAGTATTTTTCAGTATTCATCAAAATATGAAAGTTATTAGAAAAGTACCAAAAATTTATCCAAACTAAATTTTATCTCTTGATTATAAAAAATAATTTAATTTCATTAAATTTAATATATAAAAGTGTTAAATATTTGTTTTAAAAATGATTCTCCATTAAATAGTCCGTAAAATAGTATTTTTTAAAAAATACAACTTTTATTTAAAAAATTGATTTTGTCCTTATATTATGTATAATAAACACAAAATATGAATGTTAAATTTATATATGACATGTATAAAATTTAAAATGTAGTTAATACTATTCATAACCTCTTTTTGAACGGCTAGTTTGGTAAGTTGTTGTGTCATCGAACTCGTTGTTGCCTGTAGCACAAGTTATTAAATTACATTAAAGAAATAACATACTATGAAATATTGGGGTGTTACATTCTACCCTCCTTCAATAAATTTCATCCTCGCAATTTGAAATTGTTTTTTAAAAATAAAAGGTTGAAAATAGAAAAGTATCTTTGTGGAAAACCCACATCGGAAATTAGTTCAATAAAATTTAATCCTAATAAGAGGGAAAGGGAAATGAAAAAGTCACTACCAAATTATGATCTAGATTATGAGAACATTAGTGATAATTAGAGATACATAATTGGAGTAAAAACATAAATATTTATAGGGAGTGATTGAGGTCATCAATCACAAATAAGTGTACAATTCAGGGCCTCAAAGCCATCGATATATGATGATTTAAAATATTATCAGTTCAACAAAACATAAGGTATTAGGATAACACATTTTTGGTTTTAATATCTCTTCCCTAAAATTTAAGCGTTAATTTATTTATGAAATGAGTGAAAAAAATATACTTGACCAGTAGAATTTCATCCTTTAACTAATTCCTACAACAAACTCCTTTTTTACTCCAAAAAGATAATAGAATTCAAAAATATTCTATTTATCCTTTTTTATAGGGTTCCAAAAATAATTAATTTATATTTAATTTGACAGACTATTTTAAAAAAACTACATTATACAAACTAGGACATCATGTAGGTGAGTGGTAAGTGATGCACCCTTGTCGCCCTTCGGTTGTAGGTTCATGTTTCACGACCTTGCCAGAGGCGACATGTTGTCTCCCGACCTCCAGGTTGTCCTTTTTATAAAAATCCAAAAATAATCTCAAGAAATGATTTAACCTTAACAATAGTATCCAATATCAAACTTAATCAATTCCATTCTTTATACTTATCCAAAATACTTCTGTCCAAAATAACAGTCCAAAATTTATAAGGAAGGTAAATACAATGAAGAACCTTTTTTCCATGTAATAACATGTGAATAATTTCATCATGTATTCTTTTAAAACACTATGACACCATAAATTACCATAAAACCCTATTGATTACATTCATGCTCTCTTATTCCTTATAGAATACTAGATATACTCCTTCAATCCCAAAATTTTTTAAACTCCAAAAAGGATGGAATATACGAATCATTAATCAATTTCATGGTAGTTAAGAATATCCAATATAATTTATCAAATCCAATCATATATTCTTCCAAAATTACTACCTCAGTATCAGAACCATATCATGGTTTATCTTTCTGTCAACCATATATTTTCCAAATAAATTAATCTGCTATTGAGTCACTTTTCTTGGTTCCACACAATCTCAAGTCCTTAATGGAATAGTACTACGGTACAATCCATATATACTCTATAATTCTTATAACATGTACATCATTAATAAAATACTCAAATGAAAAAATAAATTAATAACAACATAATAACTCTAATCATTCCTCTTCATCTTCGATAGTATCATAACTTGATTATTATCCAATAGCAGCATTTGGGGTATACTCTGATGATTTGGACATTGATTCGCGTAGTGTCCCAACTCTTTTAAGATGAAGCATTGTACATTTGAAATATTTTTCTTACCCTTGAAATAATTTACTTGGTGTCCTTTTTCTCCACACTTATAAAAAACTCCCATTCCCTTCAAGCATTTACCAAGGTGATTCTTTCCACAGTTATCACATATGGGAAAATCCTTCTTCCCCTCTTCCTTTTATCCATATTTCTCTCTTCCATCATTTTCTTATATTTCTTCCCTTCAAATCCATACGACTGGGAGAATTATTCACATATCTTATTAACACATGATACTATTTCTTCATATGATGAGAATACATGGGAGACTATTTTCCTTATAAATGTTGGCTTAATACCATGAAAGATATGATCCTTCTTAATCTTTGGATCATGCGTATTGCTGGAATTCTCATGCATTCTACTAGGCACCATTTCTAAACAATGGCATACACTTGGTTAGTTTATGAATTGCAATGCATAATTCCAAACATGTAAATTTCCTAACATAAATAAAAAATATTATTCATATAATCTAGAATCATAAAATGTTTTTGTTGAGGAAGTATTTACTCCTAAATCCTTCATAATTTCTTGTAATAAAAAGGTGAATTATCTTAAGAATATCCCCTGAGAGTTTTGTAATGAAGAGTTCATCAAGGCCCGTTGTCGTGTACTAGGATACCCTGAGTCAAGCCCGAAACTCCTTGTCGGATTTTTCACTCCCAGGTTCAATTTTTCCTGAGCTGCCTCTACCTACTCGTATCCAGACATGGATGTATTTCTTGGAAAACTCAAAAAATCTCAACATTACCAAAATTCTAGGAAGTTATTCTATACTAATCCGCAAATCCTATCTTAGGGTAATGTTCTCTAATCAGAGATTTTCTAAATCTACCTTCCAAGGTTTATACTAAACTTCGTCGAATACCAACTGTAATGCCCTGACCCTTGTTACCCAGAGTTAGTGCATTATTACATAACATTGACAAGATCACAAGGGATCAAATCCTGAAAGACCGATCAGTTTAGTAGTATTAGAAGTTCTAAATACATTAATAAGTTTTACATTACATTATAAAATGAAAAACAACAACAAAATTGTTTCCATTGACTACATTCATATCCCTTAGACTATCCCTTAGAATATCCCTGTAGGACAGTCATTATATACTTCTTCGCATCATCGAAAAAATAAAACATAGAATGGGGTGAAGTCAGATGCTTAGTAAGGATTACAATATATAGGAAACTTTCATAAATAAGCATTAAAATTTAACGCAATGTATATGAATAAATCATAATCCTTTTAAACATAATCTTCTGCATAATATGGCCAATATAAATTAAATAATTCCATTTACATATTCACATGGATATTCTACTAGTCGAATAATCACATGCAATATCAATATCCAATTTCATATTGATGTAATGCATAATTACAGACTTCATAACCACATAGTCAAGGCCTTATGACAAGAATACAAATAATATTTTGTCAAGGCCTTATACCAAGTCACTAGTTGGTCTCGTGATACCTACCGATGCATCTAGTAGCCATAACGGGCTCCACCCATCACTTACTAACTCCAATGAATTTCTCATATGAAAAGGTTTAAACATAACATAAACATTCATATTAAAACTAGCATACAAAATTTCAATAATTTATCCATAAAACATGAATGGTATAAAAATAACACATCTACAGTCAAACAAATCACAAAATCTTCAATACAATATGGAATATTTGTATCATAATAAATCAAACTTGATCAAGAATAATATCTCATAAAGGATGTTGACATAGTTGAAAATGATCAGTAAAAATCATTGAGAGAAATATCCCTCTTTCATGAAATCATTTAAAAGTCACATAATTTATAAAGGAATTCATTTAAAAGATAGTTTTGAATCAAAGTGTCCTATACCACTTTGAAACTTTTGAAAAGAATTAACATTTTAAAACATTCATGTCCATATAAATAAATCCTTAAAACCATTTTGAAAACATGGATATTAATGAGAAAGTTAGAAGAATAAATCTTTACGACATTTAAAATGAAGTTTTACTAAAAATTTCCCTTAAAAATAATCCCATTTAAAACTATTTTATGAAACATGGGCATGGATAATAAGTATGTCTAAGTAGATACTTACGTAAAAAAAAACCTCCCATAATAAAGTGATTGTGTAATTAACCCTTACCTTGTACTTTTCTTTATTTGATGGTATGTTAACCTCCTGTATAATACATAAAACATTGTTATTAAATTATACAAGAACTATATACATAAATATGATATCATATATTATCCTCTAATATTTCTTTGTTAATAATATTTCAGTAGTATCATCGTTTTGGGTGTTTACTGATTTGTTTTAATTTATATGATTGGTTACTCAAGCCATTTTTGTTATGGATATGATGTATTTTATTCATATAAATAATGATATTATGTTCATAGACACTTTTTTTAATCATAAAATGAAAATTACATTTGAATGATTACGATGGAGAATGAATCTCATCGCGTTCTTGGAGGCGACAATCCATACGTACGTATGAGCGACAATATCATTATATTGATAGTGAAATCGTATGAAATTGGATGGTATATCATATATAAAGAATCATAAAAATGTTATATTTATTATTTAAATCATTAATACTCATTATTATACCCATCAAATATAATTAAGCGTTTGAATAAAAAACTACACCCTGACGTAGAGATGGTAAGACGTACGTACACACATATGGTGACTTTGTCATTTATAGGATGGATAGAATAACAAATATGGTTATACCATATTTATAATAACATCACAGTATGTAGAAAGTACTGGATTTATTATTTTGGTATGGAATCAAAGAAAGATGAATTGGAAGAAGAGAAGAACTTGAAAGAGGGTGGTGAAACATTATTACCTCTTCTTCGGGTGTTTCCTTTTGAGTTGATCAAAAGGGCTCCTTAGGTTGGATTTTTGATCCAAGTAAGAACTCTAGGTTTTTTTTAGGGAAGTTAGGAGGATATTTGGGCAGGGGTTTCTTGAGCCAAATGGCTCTGTAAGTGTGAAATTAGGATAAGGGTAAGTATGCTTTTATAAGAGAGGTGAGGGTCACTTTAGGAAAATCTTGAAATATTATTTTATAATAAAATCATTTTCGGTTTCGAATGGATCCAAAATGATTTCTTTATAAGATAAGGTAGTTATGGGTCAAAATACTCTCAACCAATAGGTTTTATACAAGTTTATATTTACATTTCAACCTTATCTTTTAGATTTAACTCTTAGTTAAATAGTTTAACTTTTACCATGTCTTCTTGTATTCTTACAATATATGGCTAATAAATTTACTCTAAACATCCAAGAGAACCACAAGCTGTTCATTAATGACATATATAATATTATTTTAACCCTTTTTCTGAACCTTAGATTTATAGGAATAGTATATCAACCTATAATATAGTATTTGTTTTAAAAACGAATTTATTTCGATTTTGACACTATTTGGAATTTTGTTTCTGTGAAAGTCCTAACAACTATATCACCTCTAAAAAAATTATCTAATAAACCCTAAAATGTAATATTAACCTAGAATATTAGTGGATGGCATCAAAACATTTAAATTATATTTATTGTAATATTTATAATATAAACTATTTTAATATTTCATTAAGAATGTAATTACTATATCATCCTCGTGTCATAAATAAATTTAATTATTTAATCTCAAAAAATTATAAATAAAATACCATTATGTAGGAAATATTTTAATATTTGTAGTGAAATTTATCTTATGTATAACCCCATATTAAAATTGTTTATTTAATAAACTTTGAATTTAACACTTTTAACTCTTCTTTAAATAAAATAATAATAAATGTCCTAATATAATACAAGTGAACCTATAGGATCATATTTTATTCTTAAGGTTGCTTTTGGAAGAATTAAACTTATCCAATAGAATTAGGACACGTGTTAGGGTAATTAAAATATCATTTTTACCTTTAATTAACCTATTTACTTTTAACTGTGTTAAATGAAAGTCAAAAGATACTATTCATAAAAAATTATTTTCATCTTATTGAAACACATTTTACTTACTCATATTGACTGTCTCTCTCAAATTATTGAAATTAAATTCACAGAAGTAGTAAAATTAAGTTTTATGGAAATTTGCAAATGCTCCTAGAAGGTGGGTACATACGGTAAAAAGTTCAATAAATTTTATACATCTAATTTTATTATAAAATGACTCCAATGAATTATATTGAACTTATATATGTATTATATATATTTTTTGACTTAAAATAAATTTAAACAACATAAATAATTATTTAAATAAAAAGTCGAGTTTAAACAATAACCCAGTGTTTTTTACTATTCATTAAAAATTGAATGTTTTCAGAAAAATGCCAAAAATTTACCCTAAGATAATTTTTATATTATAAATTCAAAAATTAATTCTATTTTACCAAATTCAAGACATAGATGTTTCATTAATTAATTTAAAATTAATTCCCATTGTCAAAACTGAAAATCATTTTTTTAATGTAAAAACTATCAAAAGATGGACATGTGTTTATGTCAAATTTAAATGTGAAATTACTTATAATGACATAAATTTTATTAAATGATAAATATATAATCTAATTATACTTCCAAGTTTTCAATTAAAATTTATTATTTTTCAGTATTCATCAAAATATTAAAGTTTTCATAAAAGTTCCAATAATTTATCCAAACTAAATTTTTATGTCCCGATTATAAAGAAGAATTTAATCACATTAAATTGAATATATAAAAGTGTCAAATATTTGTTTTAAAAAGGATTCTCCATGAAAAAGGTGGTAAAATTGAATTTTTTGAAAAATACTTCTTTTGTCTGAATGTTAAAAATGCATATAATACTATTCCTAATTTCTTTTTAAATGGATTGTTTGGTAAGTCATGGTGCGCTCGTACTCGTTGTTTTTTGTAGAACAAGTTATTGAATTACTTTGAAGAGATAAAATACAATGAAATATTGGGGTGTTACATTCTCCCATCCTTCAATAAATTTAATCCTTGTGATTTGAAATTGTTCTACACAAATAAAAGGTTAAAAATAGAAATATATATTTGTGGAAAACCTACATAAGAAATTGGTTCAACAAAATTTAGTCTTAATAAGAGGGAAATGGAAATGAAAAATTCACCACCAAATTATGATCACGATTAAGAGATCATTGGTGGAAATTAGAGACACATAATTGGAGGAAAAACGTAAATATTTATTGGGGGTGATTGAGGCCATCAATCACAAACAAGTGTACAATTGAGGGAATCAAAGCCATCAATCTATGATGATTTAAAATATCATCAGTTCAAAAAAACATAATGTATTAGGATAAAACTTTTGTGTTTTAAGATCTATTCACTAAAGTTTAAGAATAAATTTATTCATAAATTAATAGAAACAAATATACTTGACAAGTAGAGTTTCATCCTTCAACTAATTCCTATCACAAACTCATCTTTCACTCCAAAAGATAATAGAAATCAAAAATATTCTATTTATCCTAATCTTATAGGGTTCCAAAAATAATTAATTTATAATTCATTTGTCAGACTTTTTTTTAAAAAACTATATTATACAAACTAGGACATGACGTAGGTTAGTGGTAGGTGAAGCACCCTTGTTGCCCTCCGGTTGCAGGTTCTAGTCTTGCGGCCTTGCCGAACGCGAAAGGTTGTCGCCCATCCTCCGGGTTGTCCTTTTTATGAAAATCCAAAAATAATCTCAAGAAATGATTTAACCTTAACAATAGTATCCAATGTAAAACTTAATTTATTCCAACATTTAGACTTATCCAAAATACTTCTGTCCAAACTCACAGTCCAAAATTTATAAGGAAGGTAAACACAATGAAGATCCTTTTTGCCACGTAATAACATGTGAATACCTTCATCATGTATTCTTTAAAAACACTGTAACACCCTGAATTACCACAAAACCTTATTGATTAAATTCATTCTCCCTTATTCTTTATAGAATACTGGATGTACTCCTTCTATCCAAAAAATTTGTAAACTCCGACAATGATGGAATATACGAATCATTAATCAGCTTCAAGCTAGTCAAGAATTTACAATGTAATTTATCCAAATCAATCATAACTTATTCCAAAATCACAACCTCAGTATCAGAATGATATTATGGTTTATCTTTCTCTAAATCATATTTTTTCCAAAAAATTTAACCTATTATTGAGTCACTTTTCTTGGTTCCACACAATATCATGTCCCTAATAAAATAGTACTGCTGAACAATCCTTATATACTCTATAATTATTATATCATGTACATCATTAATACAATACTCAAACGACACAATACTTTAATAACAACATAAGAACTCTAATCATTCCTCTCCATCTATGGTATTATTATAACTTGATTATTATCCAATAGCTTCACTTGGAGTATAATCTGATGATTTGGACATTGATTCTCATAGTGTCCCAACTCATTTCAGATGAAGCATTGTATATTTTAATCCTTTTTTTACCCTTTCAATCACGTACATTGTGTCTTTTTTCTCCACACTTATAACAAACTCTCATTCCCTTCACGCATTTACCAAGGTTATTCTTTCCATAGTTATCACATATGTGAAAATAATTCTTTTACCTCTTCCCTTTATCCATCTTTCTCTCTTCCATCCTTTTCTTCTCTTGCTATTCTTCAAAGCCATAGGACTCAGAGAATTATTTAATTATCTTATTAACACATGATACTATTTATTCATATGATGGGAATACGTGAGAGACTATTTACCTTCTAAATGTTGGATTAATACCATGAAATATATGATCCTTCATAATTTTTGGATCATGTGTATTGCTGGAATTCTCATTCCTTCTACTAGGTACCATTTCTAAATAATGTCACACACTAGGTTAGTTTATGAATCACAATGCATAATTCCAAACATGTAAAATTACTAACGTAAATTGAAATGATTATGAATATAATATATAACCATAAAATGTTTTCTTTGAGTAAGTATTTACTCATAAATCCTTTATAATGTCTTGTAATAAAAATTTGAATCATTCTAAGAATATCCCCCGGGAGTGTCGTAACCAAGAGTGCAGCAAGGCCCGTTGTCACGTACCAGGATACCCCGGGTCAAGCCAAAAAATCTTTTTCAGAGTTTTCACTCATAGGTACATCTGTTCTAGAGCCGCCACTACCGGCTCGTATCCATACAGAGATTTATTTCTTGGAAAACTCCCAAAATCTCAACATTACCAAAATTATAGAAAGTTCTTCTATAAAAATCCTCAAAGCCTATCTTAGGGTAATATTCTCTAATCGGAGTTTTTCTAAATATAGCGTCCAAGGTTTGTACTAAAATTCCTCTAATAACAACTGTAATGCCCCAACCCTAGTTACCCAAAGTCGGTACATTATTACATAACATTGTCATGATCACAAGGGATCAAATACTGAAAGACCGATCAGTTTAGTAGACTTGTAAGTACTAAATACATTCATAAGTTTTACATTACATTATAAAATTAAAAACAATAACAAAATTTTCTCCATTGAAATCATTTATATCCCTTAGAATATCCCATATACTATCCCTTCAGGTCAGTCATAATACACTTCTTCTCATCGTGGAAAAAATAAAACACAGAAAGGGGTGAGCTCAAATGCTCAGTAAGGATAATAATATAGTGGATACTTTCATAAATAAGTATAAACATTTAAGTCAATGTATAAAAATAAATCATAATACTTTTAAACATAAAGTTCTAAATAATATGGCCAATATAAATCAAATAATTCTATTTACTTATTCACATGGATATTCTACTAGTCGAATAATCACATGCAATATCAATAGCCAATTTCATATTGATGAAATGCATAATTCCAGAATTCATAACCACATAGTCAAGGCCTTGTGCCAAGAATACAAATAATATTTTTTCAAGGCCTTGTGCCAATACTACAAATAATATTTTGTCAAGGCCTTGTTCCAAGACACTAGTTTGTCTCATTAGACCTACCAATGCATCGAGGAGCTATAGTAGGCTCCACCCGTCACTTACTAAGTCCAATGCATTCCTCATATGAAAAGGTTTAAACATAACATAAAAATTCGTATTAAAGATAGCATACAAAATTTCAATACTTTATCCACAAACCATGAATGGTATAAAAATAACACATCCACAGTCAAACATATCACAAAACCTTCAATACAATATGGTATATTTTTATCATAATAAATCAACCTTGATCAAGAATAATATCCCACAAAGGATGTTGACATAATTGAAAATGATCACTAAATATCTTTGAGAGAAATATCCCTCTTTGATGAAATCATTTAAAAGTTACATAATTTATAAAGGATGTAATTTAAAAGATCGTTTTGAATCAAAGTGTCCCATACAACTTTGAAACATTTTAATGGAATTAACATTTTAAAATATTCATGTCCATATAAATGAATCCTTAAAACCATTTTAAAAACATGGAAATTAATGAGAAAGGTTTATAAGAATAATTCTTTAAAACATTTAAATTGATGTTTTTGTGAAAATGTCCCTTAAAAAGAATCCCTTTGAAAACTCTTTTATGAAATATGGATATGGATAACATATATGTCCCAGTAGATACTTACATATAAACAACCTCGGATAATAAAAAGATTATGGAATTTAACTCTTACCTTATACTTTTCCTTAGTCGATGGTATGTTAACATCCTATATAATAGTTAAAACATTGTTATTAAATTATACAAGAACTATAAACATAAATATGATATCATATATTATCCTCTAATATTGCTTTGTTAATGATATTTCATCAGTATCATCGTTTCAGGGGTTTTCTGATTCGTTTTCATTTATATGCTTGGTTACGTAAGACAAATTTGTTATGTATAGGATGTATTTGATTCATATACAGAATTATATTATGTTCATAAAAATTTTTTTAATCATAAAATGAAATTTATTTGGGGAATGAATCTCATCGCGTTCGTGGAGACGACAATCTGTACATACGCACGAGCGACAATATCATTATATTGATGGTTAAATCGTATGTAATTAGATGGTATATCATATATACATAAACATTAAAATGTTATATTTATTATTTAAATCAGTTATACTCATTATTATAACCATCCAAAATAATGAAGTGTTTGAATAACAAACTATACCATGACGTGTAGATGGTAAGACATACATACGCACGTATGGTGACTTTGTCATTTATAGGATGGATAGAATAATGAATACGGTTGTACCATATTTATAATAAAATCACAGTATGTAGATGGTACTGGAGTTATTATTTTGGTACGAAATCAAATAAAGAGAAAGTGGAAGAAGAAAAGAACTTGAAAGAGGGTGGTGAAATTATTACCTCCTCTTCGGGTGTTTCCTTTTGAGTTGATCAAAAAGGATCCTTAGGTTGGCTTTATGATCCAACTAAGGTCTCTAGGTTGATTTGAGGGATATTGGGAGGATATTTGAGTAGGGGTTGGCCCATAAAAACGACTTTGGAGGTGTGAAATTAAGATAAGGGGAAATAACCTTTTATAAGAGAGGTGAGGGTCAGTTTAGGAAAAGCTTGAAATATTTTTTTATAATAAAATCATTTTTGATTTCTAATGGATCCAAAATTATTTATTTCAAAGATAAGGTGGTGATGGGTCGAAATACTCTCAACAAATAGGTTTTAGACAAGTTTAGGTTACCATTTTAATCTATTAGGTTTAACTCTTAGTTAAATAGTTTAACATTTACCGTGTCTTTTTGTATTCTTACACAATATGGTTAATAAACATACTCTAAACTTCCAAAATAACCTCAAGTGGTTCATTAATGACATATATAATATTATTTAATACCTTTGTCTGAACCTTATATTTTTTAGGAATACTATATCAACCAATAATATAGTATTTTTTTTAAACTAATTTATGTCAATTTTGACGCTATTTGGTATTTTGTTTTTCTGAAAGTCATAAAAACCCTATCACTTCGAGAAAAATTATCTAATAAACCCTAACAAGTCATATTAACCTAAAAAATTCTTCTATGGCATCAAATCTTTTAAATTCTATTTATTTTAATATTTATAATATTAACTATTTAAATATTTCATTATGAAGGTAATTACTGCATCATCATTGTGTCATAAATAAATTTAATTATTTAATCTCTAAAATTTATAAATAAAATACCATTGTTTTGGAAATATTTTAATATTTCTAATGAATATTTATAGTCAAATCTATCTTATGTATAACCTTATATTAAAAATGTTTTAGTTAATAAACATTGAATTTAACACTTTTAACTCTTCTTTAAATAAAACAATAATAAATTTCATAATATAATCCAAGTGGACCTAAAGGATCATATTTTATTCCTATGGTTTTTTTTGGTCAAATTAAACTTATCCAATATAATTAGGACATGTGTTATAATAATTATAATATCATATTTACCTTTAATTACCCTATTTAATTTTAACTGTGGTAA
Source organism: Viscum album (assembly GCA_963277665.1). NCBI lineage: Eukaryota > Viridiplantae > Streptophyta > Magnoliopsida > Santalales > Viscaceae > Viscum > Viscum album. The sequence continues at coordinate 1,010,383 of CAUJRU010000041.1, read as the reverse complement.
ATAAAAGTCAAAAGATACAATTCATAAAAAATTATTTTCATCTTATTGAACCAAATTTTATTTACTGATATTAACCATGTCCCTCAGATTTTGGAAATTCAATTCAAAAAATCAGTAAAATTAAGTTTTATGCAAATTTGCAAATGCTAGTAGAAGGTGGGTAAAAGACGGTAAAAAGTTCAATAAAATTTTATATATCTAATTTTATTAAAAAATTACTCCAATAAATTACATTGAACTTATATAGGTATTATATATATATTTTTACATAAAATAAATTCAAATAAAATAAATAATTAATTAAATAAAAAGTCGGTTTTAAACAGTAACGCATTGTTTTTCACTATTCATCAAAAATTGAATGTTTTCAGAAAAATACCAAAAATTTACCCTAAACTAATTTTGATATTCTGAATTCAAAAAATGAATTCTATTTTACCAAATTCAAAACAGAAATGTTTAATTAAATAATTTAAAATTAATTCCCATGTCAAAACCAAAAAGCGGGTTTTTTAAAATGTAAAAACTATCAAAAGATTGACATTTGTTTATGTAAAATTTAAATGTGAAAATACTTATAATGAACTAAATTGTATTAAATGATAACAAATATAATCTAATTATTCTTCAAAACCATTCAAATTATTAATTTAACGCTATAAATTATTTTGATTAAAAAGTTGTTTTCAATTAAAATTTAGTATTTTTCAGTATTCATCAAAATATGAAAGTTATCAAAAAGGTACAAAAAATTTATCCAAACTAAATTTTTATGTCCCAATTATAAAGAAGAATTTAATTACATTAAATATATAAAAGTGTCATATATTTGTTTTAAAAAGGATTCTCCATTAAATAGGCAATAAATTGCATTTTTTGAAAATTACTTCTTTTATTTGAAAACTTGAATTCGTACTTATATTATGTCTAATAAACATGAAATATGAATGTTAAAATTATATAGGATATATATAAAATTCAAAATATATTTAATACTATTCATAACCTATTTTTGAATTGCTAGTTTAGTAAGTCGTGGTGCGCTCGAACTCGTTGTTGCGTGTAGCGCATGTTATTGAATTACTTTGAAGAGATAACATACTATGAAATTTTGGGGTGTTAAAAATTATCAATAAAACCATGTTGTAATTCCTTTTTTGAATAAAGTTTTATCATATTTCTTGATTCACAAAGCAATGAATATATGTGAGTCATTAACTCTAAATATATTTGAGTGTCATATCAGCTAATCACATTAAGTCAGGTTAGGAAAATAATAATCATCTAAAATATATTCATTGCAAGTATTTTAAAATACCGCTATTAATATAAAATATTATACGCTCTTTATTTATGCATGAAATAATATAATAAAACATCCAGTATGAAAGTTAGAACAAACATATCTAATATTTATTTATAAAAATTTTAATATAAATAGAATATACATAATGTTTATTCTAATATAAAAAATTATAAAATAAAGAGTGTCACAAATACACTGAATGTTTTTCATGTGTATAACTTTTTTTCTTAGAATTTATTAGGCAATATGTAATTATATTTTATCCCAATATAATGAATAAAATATCAATTAAAATATTTTATTTCAATTATGCTATATAAATTAATATATCAATTATAATTTGGAAGAATATATTTTGAACTAATGGTAGGGGATAAATAATACCTGGCAGTAGTAAGAGGTTGATGTTATCCCACAAGCTACAATAAAATATGATCTACCATTAAATATATATCTAATGTTCAATATGATCCTTCATTGTTATAAGATCCTTTTGCTACCATTTTTTATAAGTAGCAGCTTCTATTGAAAGAGTTCAACCGTTGTAGTGTATACTATGATTTTCAAATGTATGGTATTACTATGGGGGAGATATATCGTTGAAGAAGCTTGGATATGGAGGTTTTACCTTTGAAATTTGAAGAGTGATACTAACACAATGAAGATCAGGTGCTACCATTATTTAATAGTGCTTCTCTGATGGAGGTCGAACAGTAGATGGAACAATCGACTATTAAAGAATATATTCTCGTAGTAGCATATCTCCTGTCAATAAAAAGTATCTAACAATACTTCATTCAGAACATGATATTATCGGTAAACAGTACCTAACGGTCCTTTTGTCATTCAACAAGGAGCACTCGATCAATTTTTCTACTAGTGAAGAGATACCTCCAGATGAGATCAAATAGTTCTAACATTCCATGATCAACCATCCCACAATCAATAAGATATTTTATTTAAATATTAACATACATGAAAAAATAGTTTTATTCCTAATATCGTAACCTCATTATCTCATAAACTCAATCATAGATCTAATATGGTACCATCAACTTTGGTCGTTGCTGGTTTGACCAAACTCCGATTTGCTGGAACACTATTGGGGTTCTAGAGGATGAAGATGATGACCTTAAAAAAAGAAAAGCACGAGATCCAATAGATGAATAAGATCATTTGGATTGAGTAGCCATAGTTATGTATATAACTCTCAAAGAAGATAAATAGTTCTCTACACTCCACTGTACCACATTAATTTAGTTAAAGGTTGATCCTTTGGTATATCATTCAAAGTATGCCACATGACCATCAAGCTAGATATGTGGGATTAATACCCATCACACTTTATTGCACACCACATGGACCGCACTGCACCTTCCTAGACCCACAAATATCCTTGGGCTGCGCTATGTTTCCACTTTTCTTTAGGTTTATACACTGCCAATCCTTTGCTTAATTTCCATCTATATGGTCTATTGGGATGATCTCCCATGTAGTCGACCCTTGGGTCCCCCAGTGTGGTTGAAGGGCTTGGCCCTTGTTAACTGACCCATGCTAGCCTATTTTTTTACTAACTGTAGAAAGAAAATAATTAATTAAATAACAAAATAAAATAAAATATGTTATTTTATATAATTAATAAAATATTTAAACTGTCATATTATTTTATAAAACATGAAAAATTAAATAAAATAAATATCATTAAATGAATTAAAATAAATGATTGCAATTTATCAATAAAAAAACTATCACAGAAAACAAAAACCTATAATGCCACTTTTTATGATGGGCCTCCAAAACTGTAGCTTAACATCATGAAACATCTTGGATGACCCTGGGTGTACTAGCAACTATGATTCATGAGAGGCTCTCATTATATTCTCTCTCATGAAACATGGATCCATCACCCTTCTATGAACCAGAATCACTCAACGTCTTCCTAAATCCCAACATGAAATAGATCCACTTGCTTAAAACCTTTCATGAATTTCCTCAGATTCTAGATCATGCTTCTAACTATCCTTCACTAGTTCCACAAATGAGGACATGATCACCAAGTGTTCAAAAACCACTTCCCATCGATCCTTAGCTATTCCCACCCACCAGTCTGCTAACAAGGCCGCGAGCTTCAACGCTACCTATGATTTTATCTCCCCAAATTCTTATGTTTTCTTACATAGAATATGTGAAATTAAATTTTATTTCTTATAAGAAAATTTCATCTCAAATTTTATGTTTTTCAAGTACTCTACTCAATTCCTCTTACGAAGGTTTAGGTCATAGTGGGGGAAGATGTACTACATACTCATATGTTCAGTATACATGAACGATATATTACTAAAGAGCTAGTACCACTAAAATATGAATGGCTAGATCAAATATTACAAATATATGTCATGGTTAGGGTAGTTAAAATCATTTGGTCATAGCCAATAAGACCTATAAATAACTACCTTACCACCATACATTAAAACATCTCATAATATAAGACTTAACATGTTGCAAAAAAAATACAAAACTAACTTTAGGATCATGAAGAATCAAGGTATATGTTGATGTCAAACTCTTCTTTAGCTTTAAGAAGAATTATTAACACTAATATATGCATTTTAACTTGAATCCTTTATTAGTAAGCATGGTTTTAAATTATTTCAGGTAGGAAATCTCTTGAATGAACATGTTATACCCATCCAACCTAATAAAACACTAAATATCGAACACATTCCTCGACTATGAAATAGCCACATAAAAATTATTTAGATCAATTGATATTCCTTAATGAGAAACCATTTTACCAATGAAACACAACTCTTGTATTTAAAAGTGACACTTTAAGCACTTTGTGTAAATCCGATGTGCCCGAAGCATGCTCAATATGATCTCAAAGTGTCTTGCATGAGATTATGATGTCTTGGAATATATTAGGATTCCATAAACTAACATAGGGATTATGGAATCCAATTTAGAGTGTAGATATTATTCATAGGGGGAATGAACACCGCTAGAACATTCATCATCCCAATAGGGATAACATGATAGTCACACAACACGTACCGGCTCCTAACCCTACCTTTAATATGTCTTCATCTATGACCCAAATATGATGGAATCAAGAATATCAATCACTATTAGAAAACCACTGGGCTTACCACAATTAATCAAACAAGTCATATATTCTTGGAAATATATACATGTTCTTCACAATGACCTGATTCAGCTTCTAGTAGATTTTCAATCATTTCATGCCACAAATCATGTTGAAGCCTATCATCTCTAGAATTGTGAATATCTAAACATTATTAATGCTGGAAAATTTCATTAGATAGTCAGGATAGATATGAAGATTATCCACTTTTTTCCCAAGGGTATACCAATAGAAAAAATCACATAAGATATTTTAACCCAGTAAATACAACCCAAAAACTTCTTGACAGAATATAAAATAATGGGGTAATCCTATATCAAACAGAGAAATGGATAGGGTAGATGAAATCAGGACTATATTATGCACTATGGATGGTCTGTCCCCACTATCTACTATATCCTGACTGACTATGTAATCCCTTCTATACACCACTCCATGGTTCCACAGAGTCTCATGAGTTATATAATTTATCATCCCTTTTAGGGTATGTACCAACTACTTTATTCCTAATCTGGATCACATATTATTCATTCTTAACACCTGATCACATTAATACCTAAAATTACATATCTCACCACACTAATGAAAAATAATGAGAGAATAGATAAAATCCTTAAGAATGTGTCCCTTATTTATATAGCAATATCATTTAGAAGAGTCACCTACCCTAGAGGGGGTTGAGGAACCTCTACTCTACTCATAATTCTCCCCGCCACCATAATGTCCATCCTATAACTTTCCCTTCTTGTTCCCAGTATAGGAATCTAATAATTCACTTCATAAAGTACAGATTGATACACTGACATCTTTAAGAAGACTTTTATCATTGTCTTCTTTAATTCACTTATCAATATTCAGTGCCTTATAAAGAACTACAACATAGGTTATTGGATCATATTTCATAAACTGATGATTCGGCTATAATAGAATACTAATTATGATAATTAGGGCCTTTTATTCCTCATTTACTTCTAAAATAGAGGAAAATTGAATTAAATCTAAGAAACATGTTTATGTAGGGAGCACTGTTATCGAACCTTACTAGAGCTCCATGAACTTATTATCATAATATATCTTCAATAAATCATGGAAGAAATCCTAAAAAAAGAAAATTTTAAAGGTATTAGAAGAAAAAAATTATAATATACTAGCCTTAAAAATGAAATCTCACCATCTTCAAGATGCACCTTGAAGCATAAAGGTCATAAGGATGACCTTTCCATCCTATGATCTCTCTATATGGTCAAAATTTTTATTAGAGAACCATATCCAATCCTATTTGTCTTGAGATCCTCTAATGAATTTGAAGGATGGGGGATATTGGAGGTATAAATAAAAAGAAAAATCAGCAATCATCAACCTTCCCCTATGATTTCCTCTCCCTTGAATTGACACTAGTTGAAAATGTATCGGATGGACTCGTTCTACAACATGGCCTTCTAGAGAAACTAATAGAACATTCTTGGCTTGATGCTCCTACAAAATAGTTGGTAACACTAGCCAATCAAGATGTATGTGAGGAAAAAGTTCATAAAATAATATAAAAAACCTTTGAAAAAGTAAATAGCTTAACCATGGGAAAATGATAACATACTAAGACACCCACAAGGGTTCACTACAAGGGTCAAACTAAAAGGCTACCAAAAAAAAATAACCCCCTAAGAATTACCCATAACCAAATCCAAGACTCTAATACATGAACATTAGTCACAAATACATATGCACAATCATGAATAAAATAAAATAAGCTCAGATAATGAGTGCATGAAATAATGCACTAAAGAACATTCAAAATTCCAACTGGCATTTTATTATTTGGTCTTTATCTAATACATTTAATAGTCATATGGAATGTGATCCTATAAGTAAAACATGATTCATAAAAACAAACCAAATCCCATAAATCAGTACACAATAATATGTGCATCAACTAAGGTGAATTCAATCAATAGTAACATCAAAAAACAAAATCATAAAATCCCACACTCCTAGTAACTCTGATGTTCACTATAAAATACTATCCAATCAATGAAATAGTTCCCCAGCCTAAGTCCCAAAAGTCTTATCTCTTGTCTAACCTATCCCAAATCAAGGTAAAGATAAAAATAAAGTTATTGAATATAGTTTTATGATAAAATGTTGTAACACCCATAACTGAACCTTTGAGTTTGAGATGGGGTTTCCCCATGACGTCATACATGCCTCCACATATGTATGTGGCTTCCGAATAGTGATGATTTCCTAAGGAACAATGTGGGGAGAATTTTTTATCACCCAGAATTAAACCATTGAGTTTGAGATGGGGGTTCCACATAACCTCATACATGGATCCACATATGTATGCAACTGCCGACTAGTGATGAGGTCATAAGGAATAATGTGGGGAGACTATTATCATACTACCAAGTGAATATCAGAGTACAAGAAAAGAATGATAACTAATAAATCAATAAATAAAAAATCAATAAATAACCATCGTAACAACAGTCATTACAAATAAATCCAACCCATATAGTATAAATATTGAATTTTGGGTAAATAAAACAAAAACAAAAAAATATTTTGTGTACGGGTAAAAATATATATAAAAGTAGAAAAATATAGCATGAGTTCAATTGAGTATCATCAGTATCCTCCTAATAACATTCTCAACCATCCACTAAAGGGATCTTTACCTTTTTTTGGATCAGTAGTCAATAATTTCACATGCACACCGAAATTTCCAAGTAGGGTATGATTATGAGACTCAATAGGACACCACAAATGACCCTTAACATAAGTGTATATGCTTTATAGGTGAATACCAAGAAAATAAATAGAATAGATATAAAAATAATATATCGCATAAGAACTAATATATATTGGGTCCAGTGAGACAATATCTTCCTATTTTGGAAATATACAATAAGGAACCTCGACCATCCACCTTGCACATCCCCTATTGAGAAGATAGCCGAGAAAAATGTGGGACACATTCCTCTCTTTGGGATAACACAAATACATTTTTAAAGATATATGAAACATCCCTCTTGGGGTATATTCCAAATAGGGTTGAATATCACGCTAAAATATAGAAAAACTGAGAATAGAACATATAATATAGGATTCCAATGAAAGATCAAAATCATGTTGTGTTAAGAAAGAATCAAAAGACATAACAATCCACATGTGAGAAAACATCAAGAATAGATCTCAATAAGTAAATAGACACACACCTCATGTAATGAAGCACCAAACATAGGTCTCACTAGGATACACATTCATGAAAACAAACATTCCAATAACTCCTAGAAAATATACACTAAAGTCAAGGGCTTCCTATCTTTGGAACATAATGATTCTGTAACAGGGGTCACCATCCCAGTCCAAAAGCACTACTAGATCCTATAACCAATCACAAAAAGACTTGATTTAGGATACTAGGATAAAGGTCAAGGATAAAACACACCCTAAAGTTAGTTCAAGGCTAAATATAATGCAGAAAATCCACTTCCAACAATGATCCTAGTCCTAATGTTGCACAGATACCAATTCCTTCAAACCAGGAATTGATTCAATCAACAATCAATAAACCCCTTGTTAGTTTCCATTAAAACCTTTAGATACAATCTATACATCACATATCTATTCAATATTGATCAAGTAAAAGATAGGTCAGTTGATCTAGAATGAAAAAGAACTTATTGGATGAAGAACACATGATCAATTTGTTGTTTGAGCATCAAAAAGATGTGTTGGAAGGGAGGGGGAGCACCCAAAAATAAAAGGAGAGGATCCATAGTGTATTGGGGGTTGAATGTGGTCTAATGGAATAAGTTAAAGAAATATTAGGGAATCTTTTATAAAAAACTTATAAAATTAATGTTCCAAGTGGACTTTGTCAAAGGCCATCGGCTACCCAGTAGTAGCTGGACCGATTTACCACTACTTAGGATTACCAACGACTATCCAGTGGGACTGTTGTAGTTTTAAAATCTACATCACATTTCTTAACCTATACCTCCTTTCATTTTGACTTCTTGAGCACCTCTAAACCACCCAATCCATTCTAAAACATTCTCAAAATATATGTAAATTTTAAAAAAGGTGTAACTTAAAATTGAGGTGTCACAGTCAAGAAGATTGAGATCCTTTTCTCTTCAACTAGGATGTCTTTATGATCATATCCATTTTTTGAGTTTCTTATTCCATCTCGGTCTGTTAGGTCAAGCTGACTGACTATTTCTATTACTAATCTTTGGTTTTAGAGTCATATTATTAGATATATATATATATACTATACTCCAAATGGGATTTTGTTTCATGTGAAACATCTTATGTAGATGTAATTCAGTTAGATAGCGAATTTAGGGGACTTATTATTTTTTGATCATCGTAGTACTCTATGATGATGATCATAGGAGGTGTTCAGTATCATTGTTCATGAGAAATACCTTTCTTCTCCTTATTTTTTAGGTTGTGACTCCCTTTGTGTCTGGTTGGGTGTTTATTTTCCTCTTTATATCTAGGATGTATTTATATTTCCAGGATCTAGTTATTCTTAGAGGATATCTCATGCATTTTCCCTCTTGGGTTAGTACTATTTTATTTATCCAAAATTTATGTGATTTACATAAAGTCATAGGTACAAGTTAATTAGGTGAAGGCCTCCCATTTATGTGATATCCATACTCGAAACTGGTCTCCAACCAATTTTCTATTAGGGATGGGCTTGGAGTTTCACTCATGAATTACCATAGGTCCAAGAGGGACACCGGTTGGCTAGGTCATGAAAAATTGGCATCAAAGAGATGTTTTTCCTAGGGTTGGGTTTTTGAGTTACTTTTTTTTGTGATGACTGGTTTTGGAACATAAGATAATGGTTTTGAGTTTTATATAGTTCAGATCTTAGGCTAGGGAACCCAATGATGTCGAAATGGCTGACATATCTCTACACTAGTACTATAACAAACTTTTTGATATCTAGAAATGATGAGGCACTAGTTTGTGGGAAGAAATAAAACTTTCATAAAATATTAATATGTATTTTAATTCCTTGACCATTTTGAGTCATCTCTCCAAAAATGATCATTTGACAGTGGCATATCTGGTCAAATTTTAGTATGCCTCTATGATGATAGATAGAAAGGATTCTTGAGGTAAGTTTATGATGATGAACAATTGAGTAATGGGGATTCAATGTAGGATATTGATCATGAGATGTTCCCTCCAGGTGATTAGAGAGAAATAATTCCACCTATTGAGTGGCATGAAGACCCATCTCCAGAAGTTCTGGATGATTTATCTATATGTTTAGATTTAAATTATTCAAGTGGGATAGGATGATAATGCACATGAGATATGCAAAATATGAACGTTTCAGTGTTAAAGACAAATCGTGTTTCATAGTGATACATACCCTCAAGTAGTGTAGGATTACATTGAGTTAGTAGGATTATTTTTTTGAGTAATGCAAACAATGATCAATTAGATGGTTTTTCTTGAAATATATCTTAATCGTAGAGTAGTAGGGAACAATTAGGGTTTGGTCACAATAAACCATGATGAGTAAAATATCTAGTAGGCCAAGTTTACACACTTATTACATAATTATAACTATCCACTGACCTTATTCTTAGTGAGTATTCGACAACCCCTAGAGTTATATCAGAGTGATATGATTGTTACAGAGTATTCATTGAGGTTCATCAGCCTCATGTGCTTACCTATATAAATATGGATAAGATGGATACTTTGGAACATGAATGCTTGAGTGGGGACTCTATATGGACATTTGAGCTAGAATGGTCACTCAATGAAAACTCCACCTGTGATAGAGTATTAGAGTGGGCCTTGGTAATATAGATCTTCCTTAGAGAAGAGAATCAGGTAGGTAGAGTCGGAAATGGACATAATAGAGAATAGTTTTTTACCACAACTAACATATGTAAAAGTTCACTTTCATTCTGTAGTGGGTCTACACCTAATAATTCTCAGAATCAAGGTTTATAAATGTACAAATCCTTATAAGGTTCCAATCAGCTGAGAGATAGGCAATTCTTCGCAGGTGATGGGAATGGTCACATGGAATGTTATTTCCCAAATTGATGTGATGAATATGGTGTATAGGAATTAGGTGAACCTCATTTACAATGGAATTTTTACAATCAGGGATCTCATAGGGGTGGTCAGGGTGTCGACGTGGGATCCCGCTAGGGGTCTAGTCAGTTGACAGCAAGGCGGTGCTTTGATTGCAATGAAAAATTTCACATGAAATATGATTTCTTAACCAAATGTGTTGTAGATGATGGATATATAGTGGAAAACCTCACTGAAAAAGATAATATTATTCCCAAGAATCTCCTAGGGGTGGTCAGGGTGACCACTAGAGAGGTGGTACTAACGAAGGAACTGGGAGAGTCTTAGGGGGAGAAGATGCTGGTGGGGGATGACATTACGATATACTTTCATAACCACCACTAGGTGGTCCATACTATTATCCTACGATGGAAATAGGGACATACTTATATAAAAAGTGGGGATCATGATCAAAAAATCTATAACCTATCTCCCATCAGTTGGGAATATAATCCTTTGGTGTAGTGGGATCTTCCGAATCCAGGCTTCTAGGGACAATATATGAATAAATGTATTTCTTCTCTAAAGAAGTTCCCAAACTAAATCCACACCAAAATATCAAATTATTCATTTAATTTCACCATGATACTAATTTTATATCTTTTGTATCATATCGTATGGACCTTACTGAGCTCCAAAATTTTAGAGTTCCATTTGAGGGCCTTCAAGAGAAGGGTTTCATTAGACCAAATTTATCCCCCATGGTGGATTTGTTGTTGTTCACTAAGTATATGGATGAAATTTTGATTATATGTGTTTATTATCATTTCCCAAACCAAGTCAAAAGTAAAAAAATGTACCCCTTTCCAATTATTGATGACCTCTTCAACTGAAAAAGTGGTGCAAGATTGTAATCAATGGTCAACCCCCATGTATAACTATCACCAGTAGCGGGTTCATGAGAGGGACATTCTGAAGTTGAATTTATGATTTCACTAAAGCATTATGAGTTCATAGTGATTCCCTTTAGTTTGATGAATTACTCTATACTGTTACTGAGACTTATAAACCAGGCATTTAAACCTCTCTTGGACTTTTTCATGGTTTATTCATTAATGATTTTCTCATTTACTCTACATAATAAGAGGATCATACAGATCCCTTGGGGATGGTCCAAGATTTGTCTTTGGAGAACCAATTTTTTTGTAAGTTCTCAAAGTGTTAATTTTTTATTATATAGGTTCTCTTTATTAGGAATTTAATATATGAACATGGGGTATCTATTAATTTAGAAATTATAGATGTAGTGCTATCTTGAGACCCTTTAAATAGTATATTTGAGGTGTAGAGTTTTCTTAGTTTGGTTGGGTAGTGTTAAAGGTTTATATCAGAATTTACCAAGACTTTATCCCCATTTACTACCTTAATAATAAAAGGGTGGAATTTATCCTAGAAAAGTCACTGGGATAAAGTCTTTGAGGTGTTAAGGTAGAGGTTGACCAGTCATCCTATTTTAAGACTACCAAAGGAGGGAATTCAGTACATGGTGTTCTATGAAAACTCAATTTCTAGGATTGGGTGCATGTTGATGCAGATATAGTAAGTAATTAAATATGGGTATAGGTAGTTGAGAACCTAGAAGAAGAACTTCACAGACCATAAATTATTGTTGGAGTAGTAAATGTCACCATGAAGATTTGGAGGAATTATTTTCTAGGAGAGAAGTTTGGGTTTTACTCTGACCACCAGAGTCTTAGTTACTTATTTTCCCAAAGAGACCTCAAAATGAGGCAAAGTTTTTGGCTAGAGTTACATTAGGACTATGAATTTTAGATAATATAATATTTTGGTAATACAAACATGGTGATATAATCCCTCAAATATAATTCCCTCTATCTCATAGTGGAAGAATCATTAGAGAACCTAGCCTCATTTCAATTGAATTTGGTGGACGAGAGAGGGGGAAGTTATATTCAGATGATGGTGATGAATCTTAATATTTTATAGGATTTTTAGAGGCTCAGTTGGGTTATATTGATTATGAAGTTCTATGTGGCCAGATATCCCCACGAGATATACTAATTTTTTTATGAATGCGGGGAGGACATCATCCTTCAACATGGGAAGACAATGGTTCCATTCATGTTGTGTGAATAAGTGTTTGATGGAGTTGCATTCCCCCACTGGGCGGTAGATAAAAAGATTCAAAAAGATATACCAAGACATTTGGAATTAGTTTTTCTGGGTATGCTTGCATTGAAGTATTGAAAAGTTTGTTTCTCTCTACCACACCAATCTGAAGGTGAAGGTAGAGCATCTAGTTCTAGCATATTTGAATCAACCTCTTGAGATCCCATATTAAATAAGGGATAATATATCCATGAATTTTTTATGAGTATTATATAAATAGTGAGATTCCATGAATCAATCTGGGTTATTATTGTTCATCTTACTAAGTTGGATCATTTTATTTCTATTTGATAGCAAAGTTCAGTGGAGAGTTTGGGTCTCTTGATCAAGTAGGAGATTTTACCAATTCTATGGGTACCCTAAATGATTGTCTCAAAAAATGAGGATCGGTTCATGTCATTTTTTATAGGGGGTTTCATGATTCTTTATGAACTAAGTTATGTATGACCATGAATTTTCACCCATAGAAATATGGACAAACAAAACCAACCATCCAGGTTTTGAAGGACATACTAGGAGCCAACATATTGGAATTTTTTCAGAGTTAGGAGCATCACCTACCTTTGGGGGAGTTATATTATAATAATATATATCACTCCACTATAATCATGATACTATTCAAGGTTCTGTATGGGAGAACATTTTTTCCACCCATATATTGGACAAAAATTAGTGACTCATTATTTATGGGATCAGAGATGGTATAGGAAAAAAGAGATAGTTCAAGTGATTTGGGAGTGAATGAATACCACATAGAGTTAACAGATATCATAAATGAACTTACATAATATGCCTTTTTAGTTTAAATAAGGTGACTATGTGTTCCCGATAGTCTCTCTATAGTGAGGTTTATAGAGGTTTTTTGGGGTAGAAACCTATCCTTGAGGTTTATTAGGTTGTTCTAGAAACTATTTAGGGTTGGAGAAGTTTCATACTACATGGATATATGATTGTAGGTGGAACACGTGCATTAAATCTATCACGAACCAAATCGGGTCGTCATCCGATCTGATTCCTGACCCGGCCCGTGGCAAGGCCCAAGGGAGTTCTCAATCCCCACGGGCTAGCACATGTGCCTGGGTATCACCATAAAAACTTGGGAATGATTTAACTGAATAAACAAGATAAAACAACCAAAAAAATAACCAACGAAAAAGTAAAAGTTACAACCAAACATGCCTTTAATCAAACCGTGTTTTGATTCACATGTATAACTAAAACCAAAAAACACAAAGAAAAGCATGGTGACCAAAAACCAACCCAAAAAAAAAACAGAGTCAACAACTGTCACCTGATGGTGGGAAACCACTGCCAGGACTTCACCACAAATGCCAAGTCAAAAGAAGCAGCTAATAACATAGACAACCACTCCCACAAACTTTGACTTTTCCTGCATCCGACATGTACTTACACCCAAGGTTGTAAGTAGGGTGTGAGTAATCACTCAATAGGATGGCACCAGAGAAAAGATTCTGCATGTAAAGGTTATATGATCCAAATAGTTTGCAGGTTTATTTATAGAAAATAAAATAAATTCACTAAGAATCTAATGACAATAGTTTTTTTTGTAATAAAATAAAATGAAAACAATCTTACCTTTCTGACACCACAAAAGTCACACAACCAACCAGTGATGAGTATAAATTCACACAGGAGAAACAAAAGTGGGAGAGGCCCTATAGGGACTAAAGTTGAGTGGGACCCTATAACATCGCATCTCGGTGTACAAAGGAAAGGAATCCATAACATTTTTGCGTTATCGTGCACGATCAAATAGTAGGGAAACACTTCTACAACCTAGGGGTCTCCAGTCATCATCCAAAGTTTAGTTAGTGTTGTATGCGTCAAACCAGCTATGTGAAACTGGGCTAAGGCTGCTCCCGTATCACTAGCACACTAGATCATGTCTGCCCAGCTAGTACTCGGGCTTCCCCCTTTTGTGCTCAAAGTTCTAAGTTCACCCTACTCATCAATGTCAAGACACTACAAACGTGGATGTCAACTATGTAAAACACCATAAACCTAGGATGTCAACTATGTGAAACATCACACTTACATATCCAACATAAATGAAAAAATAAATAAACCATTTAGAGGTATCACACATAATAGAGATCCTCAAAAATAGAACACAATATGCAACAAGTACAGAATGTAACAACAAATACACAATTTCAAGAACCAAACTAAAATTTATCAAACAATAGAAAATTTGGTTTAGCAGTTTTAAAGATAATAAAACGACACGATTAATGGTGCGAAAACCAACTCAAACAACCTTTATAACAAAACGCACACCATGTCTATAGCAGAAATCAAATTTCAGTTGTTGCATCTATTCAACACTATCGGCACAACTCAGTAAAAACCCAGACAACATAAACATGCTACTAGTAAAAACAAATCACCAAATTATATCAGCCAAAACCGAAACACTTATTATAAATTGGCTTGTTGACATATTAAATTAATTGAACCATAAAACAAATTAATCAAGCAACCTTAGCATGAAAAACCACCAACCTTAAAGTAGGAACAACTTTGTGTTATGACACGACACTCCCACTACACAACAGTCGTACCACAAGGAGCAGACAAAAAAGGTCCTAAAACAGTAGACCAAATAATTTCAACTCTAGCCCAGCAAAAACAACAACAACCAGAAAAATTAACAATAACTAAATTAATTGATTTATAATTAAACTAATTCAACAATAATTAAATAAATTTTAATCCAAACCATAACTGCAGAAATAACTGGAAAGAGGCGCTTCCAAGGTAGGGAGGTCGCTAGAATTACGACTGTTAGGTCGTGCACGGTAGCTGTCCAGTGGGAGGAAGGAGAAGGTGAGTGCAAGATGGCTTTCTGGAAAGAGGAAGGAGGAGAGCCCGCTAGTCGGTATGGGAAGGGAGGCTGGGCGGCCTGTTGCAGGTCCGGTGGGAGGAGGGTTGGTGAGTGCGGTGGATGAGGGGGGGAGAAAGGAGGGGGAGAATGTGGCAGATGAGGGGGGAGAAAAGAGGGTGAGTGCAGCAGATGAGGGGGGGGGGGAGAAAGGAGGGTGAGCGTTGTAACAACATGAGATTTTATGAGAAATATTCTTTTTAATTTCATTAATGTCTTTTATTGTACGCTACACCAAAAGGAGCTTGCACAACACGAATCCTTGACTTGCCTTTAATTACACACAATCGTGACCTTCCTCGATAGCGTGTGTAGTAGGCAATAACGAGTTTCACTAAACAACAATATGCTATTAAAATATTATTAAAACTAGCGGTTGTGAATAGTAATAACCACTTTTTGAAATTTTTTAAATTTTATTTTTCAAAATGGAATTCATTTTTGGATTCGTAATATCGAAATTAGATTAGGGTGAAATTTTGGTACTTTTCGGATAACTTTCATTTTCTGATGAATAGTGAAAATTACTAAATTTTAATTAAAAACAACTTTTTTAATCGAAATAATTAATAGTGATAAATTATTAATTTGAGTAGTTTTAAAGTATATTTAGAATATATTTTTACAATTTAATACAATGTTGTTCATTGGATGTAATTTCACATTTAAACCAAACATAAACAAGTGTCAATCTTTTTATAGTTATTATCTCCTAAGAACACGCTATTTGTTTTCACGATGGGAATTAATTTTTAAATTAATTAATGAAACTGATATGTTTTGAATTTGGTAAAATAGACATCATTTTTGAGATCATAATATCAAATATAGCTTAGGACTAATTTTTGGTATTTTTCTGGAAACTTTCATTTTTTGATGAATAGTGAAACCACTAAGTGGTAGTTAAGAAAAGTGAATTTTTCATAAAACATAATTTTACCACTTCTGTGAGTGGAATTTCAAAATTCCGAGAGACACGGTTGATATCAATAAGTAAAATGTGGTTCAATGAGATGAAAATAATTTTTTGTGAATAGTAAACTTTTACTTTTTTTACCACGGTTAAAAGTAAATAAGGTAATTAAGGGTAAAAATGATATTATTATTACCCTAACACATGTACTAATTCTATTGGATAAGTTTAATTTGACCATAAACAACCTTAGGAATAAAATATCACCATTTAGGCCCACTTGTATTAGATTAGGACATTTATTATTAATTTATTTAAAGAAGGGTTAAAATAGTTAAAATCAAAGTTTAATAAGTAAATCATTTTTAATATGGGGTTATACATAAGATAAATTTGACTATAAATATTCATTAGAAATATAAAAATATTTCTTACATAATGGTATTTTATTTTTAATTTTTAGAAATTAAATAATTTAATTTATTTATGACACAATGACGATGCAATAATTATCTTATTAATGAAATATTGACATAATTGATGATATAAATACCCAAATAAATGTAATTTGAGACTTTTTATTAATTAAAATAATTTTATAGGTTAATATGACATGTTATTATTGATTTAATTGTATTATTTTAAGATAATAATTCTGTTATGATTATCGAAAAAATCAATTACTAAATAGTGTCAAAATTGACATAAAATAGTTTTTAAAACAAATATTATATTATTAATTGTTATTTTATTCCTAAAAATCTAAGGTTCGTCCAAATGGATTAGATAAGGTTATATATATTAATAATAAACAACTTGGGGTTCTTTTGGCTTCTTATAGTAAGTTTATTAACCTTATAGTATAAGAACACAAGAAGACACGGTAAAAGTAAAATTATTTTAGTTAATGTTAAATCTAAATGATATGGTTAAAATAGGAACCTAAACTTGTCTAAATTATATTGGATGATAGGATTTAGACCCATCCCCACCTTATCTTCGAAATGAATCAATTTGGAGCTATTTAAAACAGAATTTGAATTTATAATAAAATAATAGTTTTAGTTATTCCAAAGGTGCCCCTCTCCTCCCTTATAAAAGGGCACCTCCTCCCTCTCTTCCTCACACCACTTTGAGACTTCAAGCTCGGCCAACCCCTACCAAATTCCCTTATCCGATTCCCTAGAAACATCCTAGAGGTTCTGGTCTTCCTCAATGACCAATTTTAGTGCCCTAAAAGGAGATCTCAAAGAGGCGCTTCAAAGAAGAGGTAATGTCCATTACCGATTCTTTCATCTTTATTTCTTCTTCCACTTATTATTCTTAGGTTTTTTCATTATGAAGTAATAACATCAGTATCACTTATATACTGATATGTTATTATAATTATGAATCAACCTTATTTCACCATCTATCCATCCTACAGAAAACGAAATCACCGCGCGTGCGTACGTACGGAATACCGTCTCCACGCCGTGGTGTAATCTATTTTCCACCACCACCTTACTTGGATCGGTATAATGGTGTAAATAATAACTATATATGATTATTGTAAAGTGATATTGATTCTGAAATAGTATACATACACTCCAATACAATTCCACGATCATGAGAATGATATCATCGTTCGTGCGTACGTACGGACTACCGTCTCCACGACGCGATGAGATTCATTCTCCACGTTAACCATTCATGAATGATTATAAAGTATATATAATAATTAATAATGAAATATATGACATAATAATGATTTTGTATTTATGTTTATATATATGTATGTCATCTACTTAATTCCATTCAACTCAATAAGGAAAAGAAAAAAGCGTTCATGCGTACGTACGGTCTACCGTCTCAATGAACGGTGTATTTCTTTCCATTTACTGATATATTATATATATATATTCTGAATATATATTATATATAAATCATGTTTTATATTCTTTAATTATGTAATCATGATCTAAGTAATCATATGAATAATTACAAGTCAAAACACGGACGACAAATGAAACGATTTTACCCAAAACGCACTTTAACATGGAATTTACAAAAGAACGGGTAATATAAATCCATAAGTGAACCATATATGATATCATAACAATGAGTATGATTCTTGAATAAGTCAATGACATTATTTAAATCATTATACAAAAGGTTCGGACACTTATGAAGCAAATCGGACCTAAGTTAAGGGAAATATCACAATCTCATTTTTATCCGAGATTGTTTATACTTTAGTATTTACTGGGGTGTATTTTATCATCGACATCCATGTTTCTTCAATATGTAATATTATTTCCATCCACCTAAAATTGTTTCAATCCAATTTTACCCTTCGGTGAGTTTTTAGTGAAGGATATGAAAGGAATCTTTTGTCGTTTTTCATACGAGGTACTTTTTGACTTTTCCGACAAATGTACCAAGAATGTTTTTTTTAACTTATACGGCATGAATGGATTTTTAAAAAATTATTTCCAAGAATATTCCTTTACAAGTTTCCAAGTTTATTTTTAGTCAACTTCTTTTAGTTTAAAATTGTATGACATGTTAAAGAAAGGAAAGTGTTTTTGAAGTAGAAAGGATGTTTTCATCAAGAATGGAGTTCAAGTGTTTTATCAAAATTATTTTCCATCTAAGATAATAAAGGGTTCTGTTTCTATCCCTTTTATTACAATGATTTGATTATGTTGTGATGGAAATATTTTTATGAATTCCTTTATTTTATATGAGTTGTTTTATGATGTCACGATGTTTAAGATTCCCATTTTTATTACATGGGTTATGCTATGATGTATGGTTTATAATTTTGTGGCACACATAAGAATGGTATCATTATGAGATGGGTGGGACCTATATCTCCCTCCAATGAATTGGGTAAATATTTTATATCTCATGAGATAGACATGGCTGGAATGGTAGGTTATACTGGTTTAGTGAAACAGGATTGAAATGAGGAGTGAACTCAGTTCAGAAAGGGACTTTGTCCACTAAGATAGTCTTGGCAATGAGTCTTGACTAATAAGAAATTATTCTATATGATTATGTGTGTATTCCACAAAGTTTCATGTTTTAAGTTATGATTATTGGGATTACATTTCACTACTATGATTTATCCCATTTTAGGAAATTATGATCTCTTTTGCGGGTTAAGATTTCCAAAAGATATGTTCTTATAAATATGACGTGGTTAATATTTCTTTTGTTTACCCTTACTGAGCATTTGAGCTCACCCTTTTATGTTTTCTTTTCCCCAGGACATAAATAAAGGAATTTGGTTAAAAAAAAGAAGATCTTTATGGGAGATGTTGAAGATCTTTCACCACGATTAGAAGATTATATTCCAAGTTTCCAAAGACACTAAACTATTACGGTCCTTGTGTGTGTGTTTTTGTTATGTACTAAGTATTCCGCAAAAGTAATCTAATGTCCATGTACGTCAGGTTTCAGGTCTCTACAGTTGGTATCAGAGGAAAGTTTTAGTCAACCATTGGAAACTAGGATGCGAAAATGTTAGTGATATCCCTAGAGATATTTATAAGTTATGTCTAGGGATGTCCCTAAAGATAAGTATATGTATAGGATACATTCCTAGAACTACGGTAACGATCATAGAATTTAACCTAAGATGTTAGATATTGAGGATACTCCCCCTTTATTATGTTGTTTTCCCTAGCATGATATTTTCCTCTCACACTATTCTTTTTGGGTTTTAGACGATGGCTGGAACCCGAAGGAACCATGTTGATCAATGCAATGGACAATGCAATGATTATCCTCATGAACAAAGAAATGTTATGGGAGATGGAGTGCAAAATCTTATTGCTATACTTACACAAGCTATGAATCATTCTGGACTTCCAAATGACCAAAGAAGGGAACAACATTCTATTGAGTCCTTCATGAGGCAACGTCCACCTTCTTTTAGTGGGTCTTATGATCCACTTATTGCTGAACAATGGATTAGTACCACTGAAAAGATATTTTCAGTTCTTCAATGTTCTAAACATGATAAAGTCAAATTAGCAGTATATCATTTGGAAGGTGAAGCTGATCAATGGTGGAATCTTATCAAGAATACGAGGCAAAGAGATGAAATTGAGTCCATGGAATGGGACGAGTTCAAGAAATTATTTTTCAATAAGTACTTCCCTCGTATTCTTCGAACAAAGATGGAGAAGGAGTTTCTTGGTCTAAAGCAAAAGGATGATGAATCTGTTGGTATATACGAAGCGAATTTTACAAGGCTTGCAAGGTATGCATATGGATTTATCATCCAACCTGAAAGTAAAGTTGATCGATTATTCAGTGGCTTAAAACCAAATCTTTGAAGGGAATTAGCTATAAGAGACTTCAGTAGCTATGAAGAAATTGTGCGTTGTGCTATCAAGGTAGAAATGGAAGTTGGTGTTACTTATCCATCTCATAGTTTTGACAAGAAATGAAAGATGGAGTTCAAGGAGAAATCCCAGAATAATAGTGAAAAGAAGATGAATGTTTCCTTATGCTCAAAGTGCGGAAAGAAGCATGGTGGAGATTGTCTTAAAGGGACTAGAAAATGTTTTAAGTGTGGAAAAGAAGGTCATCGAGCAGCTGAGTGTCGAAGTAATGGAAAAAGGGTTTCTAATGATGTGAATAAAGAAAATACTGCAAAGAACGCACCAACAACACTTCAATGCTTCAAGTTCAAGGAAATGGGGCATTATGATAATAAATGACCTAATCCAAGGGTTAGTGATGATCGACCTGAGCTACCACTTAAGGAAAAGGAAAAAAGGGAATTCACATGTGATCACCATTGGCGATGTTGAATATGACAACGATGTGGTGGAATGATTAAGTGTTCCAGAATAATGTTGTATATAGTATCATGGAATATTGGAATATTTATGTTTTGGTCTATTGTGGTTTTCAGTAATTTTATGGCATCGATAACCATGAAAAGTGATTGAAATATTTTTGGAAAGCAGATGATATGAACATAATGAAGGGATAAAGAGAATCTAATATGTTTGATAGTATTCATGAGCTCATGATTGATATAAGGACTAAGTGATATCATGGATTGAGGATATAGAATTTTGAGGATTTTGGTATGTGAAAAGTGTTAACTTTTAACTGCATTCATGTTTTCACTAAGGTTCAATGAATATTCATTCTTCAAGAGAATACATGATTAAGGTATTCACATATTTGTAATTTGACCAACAAGATATATCTTATGATATATGGGGGATAAATGATGGCATTCACGTGATCATTTTCTTTATACTATGAGCTTGGACCGAAGTATTTTAGATAAGCCTAAAGATTGGAATGGATTATGTTGGACATAAGTTAGTATTGTTTAAGGATAAAACTTTTTTGATATTGTTGATGGGATGTTATAGTAATATAGCTTTAGAAAAAGGACAACCTGCAGGACGAGCAACAACCCATCGCGTCGGACAAGGCTGTGGGAATCGAACCCACAACCGAAGTGCGACTGGCCTTTATCGCCTACCACTGGCCTACATGAAGTCCATGTTTAGTAGAAACTAGTTTTATTATATTAAGAAGTATGATATATGATGTATAAGTCCATTTTAGGAACCATATATTATTAATCTCACTATAGATGGACTTATGTATTTTTTGATAACTTTTCTAACCTTTTGTTTGAGATAGATGGAATGACCCATCATTCTATCACATGATCTGCTAACACATCACGAATGACAAATTCAACTTCATTTCTTTAAGAGATGAAGTGGAAATTTTCCAAAGAACGACAAACGGTGAGACTATACCAAAATCACGAAAGTATTTCTTCTAATTCCAATTTCATCAACTTTAGGGAAATGATCTTGAAAACCAAAAATGTTGTCCTATTGCTCTTATATCTGATGAATCAGATGGTACCTTAGATCGTCACAAATTTATGGCTTTGTGATTGCTGGCTTTTCCATAGCCATGTTCTCTACCACTCTCTATCAGAACATGATGGTTAGATTTCTCTTCCATATCCATATTTTCACCTATGTGGAAACCCAGTGATTATTTTATTTGGGTAACCGTTACGTTTCATACTTTTGTTTTTTAAAGATTGGTTTTGGTATTCCTTTTTACGATGTGGGTTTATATTAAATAAACTTTCGAATAGTAAACCATTTATAACCCTGACGAATTTCGAGGGCGAAATTCATTTTAAGGGGGGTAGAATGTAACAGCCCGAGATTTTATGAAAAATATTCTTTTTAATTTCATTAATGTCTTGTGTTGTACGCTACACCAAAAGGAGCTTGCACAACATTCATCCTTGACTTTCCTTTCATTACACGCAATCGTGACCTTCCTCGATAGCGTGTGTAGTACGCAATAACGAGTTTCACTAAACAACAATATGCTATTAAAATATTATTAAAACTAGCCGTTATGAATAGTAATAACCACTTTTTGAAATTTTTCAAATTTTATTTTTCAAAATGGAATTAATTTTTGGATTCGTAATATCGAAATTAGCTTAGGGTGAAATTTTGGTACTTTTCGGATAACTTTCATTTTCTGATGAATAGTGAAAATTACTAAATTTTAATTAAAAACAATCTTTTCAATCGAAATAATTAATAGTGATAAATTATTAATTTGAGTGGTTTTAAAGTATATTTAGAATATATTTTTACAATTTAATACAATTTTTTTCATTGGATGTAATTTCACATTTAAACCAGACATAAACAAGTGTCAATCTTTTGATAGTTATTATCTCTTAAGAACACGCTATTTGTTTTGACGACGGGAATTAATTTTTAAATTAATTAATGCAACTGATATGTTTTGAATTTGGTAAAATAGAAATCATTTTTGAGTTCATAATATCAAATATAGCTTAGGCCTAATTTTTGGTATTTTTCTGGAAACTTTCATTTTTTGATGAATAGTGAAACCACCAAGTAGTAGTTAAGAAAAATGAATTTTTCATAAAACTTAATTTTACCGCTTCTGTGAGTGGAAATTCAAAAATCCTAGAGACACGGTTGATGTCAGTAAGTAAAATTTGGTTCAATGAGATGAAAATAATTTTTGGTGAATAGTAACTTTTTACTTTTTTTTACCACGGTTAAAAGTAAATAGGGTAATTAAGGGTAAAAATGATATTATTATTACCCAAATAAATGTCCTAATTCTATTGGATAAGTGTAATTCGACCAAAAACAACCTTAGTAATAAAATATGACCATTTAGGCCCACTTGGATTAGATTAGGACATTTATTACTAATTTATTTAAAGAAGGGTTAAAATAGTTGAAATCAAAGTTTAATAAGTAAATCATTTTTAATATGGGTTTATACATAAGATAAATTCGACTATAAATATTCATTAGAAATATAAAAAGATTTCCTACATAATGATATTTTATTTTTAATTTTTAGACATTAAATAATTTAATTTATTTATGACACAACGACGATGCAGTAATTATCTTATTAATAAAATATTTACATAATTGATGTTATAAATACCCAAATAAATGTAATTTGAGACTTTTTATGAATTAAAATAATTTTATAGGTTAATATGACATGTTTTTATTGATTTAATTAACTTAGTTCTAGCTAATCATTCTGTTATGATTATCACAAAAATCAATTACTAAATAGTGTCAAAATTGACATAAAATAGTTTTTAAAACAAATATTATATTATTAATTGTTATTTTATTCCTAAAAATCTAAGTTTCAGCCAAATGACTTAGATAAGGTTATATATATTAATAATAAACAACTTGGGGTTCGTTTGGCTTCTTATAGTAAGTTTATTAACCTTATAGTATAAGAACACAAGAAGACACGGTAAAAGTAAAATTATTTTACTTAATGTTAAATATAAATGATAAGGTTAAAATAGGAATCTAAACTTGTCTAAATTATATTGGATGAGAGTATTTCGACCCATACACACCTTATCTTCTAAATGAATCAATTTGGAGCTATTTAAAACATAATTTGACTTTATAATAAAATAATAGTTTTAGTTATTCCAAAGGTGCCCCTCTCCTCCCTTATAAAAGGGCACCTCCTCCCTCTCTTCCTCACACCACTTTGAGCCTTCAGGCTCGGCCAAACCCTGCCAAATTCCCTTCTCCACTTCCCTAGAAACATCCTATAGGTTCTGGTCTTCCTCAAAGACCAATTTTAGTGCCCTAAAACGAGATCTCAAAGAGGCGCTTCAAAGAAGAGGTAATGTCCGTTACCGATTATTTCATCTTTATTTCTTCTTCCACTTCTTCTTCTTAGGTTGTTTCATTATGAAGTAATAACATCAGTATCACTTATATACTGATATGTTATTATAATTATGAAACAACCTTATTTCACCATCTATCCATCCTACGGAAAACGAAATCACCGCGCGTGCGTACGTACGGAATACCGTCTCCACACCGTGGTGTAATCTATTTTCCACCACCACCTTACTTGGATGGGTATAATAGTGTACATAATAACTATATATGATTATTGTAAAGTGATATTGATTCTGAAATATTATACATACACTCCAATACAATTCCATGATCATGAGAACGATATCATTGCTCGTGCGTACGTACGGACTACCGTCTCCACGACGCGATGAGATTCATTCTCCACGTTAACCATTCATGAATGATTATAAAGTATATATAATAATTAATAATGAAATATATGACATAATAATGATTCTGTATTTATGTTTATATATATGTATGTCATCTACTTAATTCCATTCAACTCAATAAGGACAAGAAAACATCGTTCATGCGTACGTACGGTCTACCGTCTCCATGAACGGTGTATTTCTTTCCATTTACTGATCTATTATATATATATATTCTGAATATATATTATATATAAATCATGTTTTATATTCTGGAATTAATTAATCATGATCTAAGTAATCATATGAATAATTACAAGTCAAAACACGAACGACAAATGAAACGATTTTACCCAAAATGCTCTTTAACATGGAATTTACAAAAGAATGGGTAATATAAAGCCATAAGTGAACCATATATGATTTCATAACAGTGAGTATGATTCTTTAATAAGTCAATGACATTATTTAAATCGTTATACAGGAGGTTCGGACACTTACGAAGCAAATCAGACCTAAGGTAAGGGAAATATCACAATCTCATTTTTATCCGAGATTGTTTATACTTTAGTATTTACTGGGGTGTATTTTATCATCGATATCCATGTTTCCTAAATATGTAATATTATTTCCATCCACCTAAAATTGTTTCAATCCAATTTTACCCTTCGGTGAGTTTTTAGTGAAGGATATGAAAGGAATCTTTTGTCGTTTTTCGTATGAGGTACTTTTTGACTTTTCCGACAAATGTACCAAGAATGTTTTTTTAACTTATACGGCATGAATGGATTTTTAAAACATTATTTCCAAGAAGATTCCTTTACAAGTTTCCAAGTTTATTTTTAGTCAACCTCTTTTAGTTTAAAATTGTCTGACATGTTAAAGAAAGGAAAGTGTTTTTGAAGTAGAAATGATATGTTCCTCAAGAATGGACACTACTGGAAATTCGGGCTATAGCCACGGTTCTAAACCGTGGCTATAGGCCCTCAAACCGTGGCTATAGGTAATAGCCACGGTTTGAGGAACCGTGGCTAAGTTTGGCGTGGCTATAGGTCTAGACCTATATCCACGGTTCCAAACCGTGGCTTTAACTCTAAAGCCACGGTCCAAACCGTGGCTATAGGTTTAGAGCCACGGTTTAAACCGTGGCTGTATACCTAATGCCACGGTTTCAACCGTGGCTATACTAAAGGCTGGACAAAATCTATAGCCACAGTTTAAAACCGTGGCATTATGTCTATAGCCACGGTTTAAAACCATGGCAATAAATCAATAGCCACGGTTTAAAACTGTGGCTATAGGGTGTCTAAATCCATAAAAAAAATACCCCCTGGACACACCCTGGACACCCCCGGCCAGTCCCCCCCTGCCAGTACCCCCTGCCCCCTGCCTGGACACCCCTCCCCCCTGCTTGTCCCCCTTGCCACCCCCCTACCAGTCCCCCTGCCCCCTGCTAGTCCCCCACTGCCCCCTGCTAGTCCCCCCCGCCACCCCCCCTGCTTGTCCCCCTGCCAGCCCCCCCCCCCCCCCCCACTGCTTGTCCCCCTGCCACCCCCCCTGCTTGTTCCCCTGCCACCCCCCTGCTTGTCCTCCTACCAGCCAGCCCCCCTGCCCCTGCCAGCCCCCCCTGCCCCTGCCAGCCCCCCTGCCCACTGCTTGCCCCCTGCCAGCCCCCCCCCCTTCCCCCTGCTTGTCCCCCTGCCAGCCCCCCCTACCCCCTGCTTGCCCCCCTGCCAGCCCCCCCCCCCCTTCCCCCTGCTTGTCCCCCTGCCAGCTCCCCCCCTGCCCCCTGCTTGCCCCCCTGCCAGCCCCCCCCCCCCCCCTTCCCCCCTGCTTGTCCCCCTGCCAGCCCCCCCTGCCCCCTGCCAGCCCCCCCTTCCCCCTGCCAGCCTCCCCCTGCCCCTGCCAGCCCCCCTGCCCCCTGCTTGCCCCCTTCCCCCTGCTAGTCCCCCCCTGCCAGCTCCCCCCCTGCCCCCTGCTTGCCCCCCTGCCAGCCCCCCCTCCCCCTGCCAGCCTCCCCCTGCCCCTACCACCCCCCCTGCCCCCTGCTTGCCCCCCTGCCAGCCCCACCTGCTTGTCCCCCTGCCAGCCCCCCCTGCCCCCTGCTTGCCCCCCTGCCAGCCCCCCCTTCCCCCTGCCAGCATCCCCCTGCCCCTGCCAGCCCCCCTGCCCCCTGCTTGCCCCCCTGCCAGCCCCCCCTTCCCCCTGCTTGTCCCCCTGCCAGCCCCCTGCCCCCTGCTTGCCCCCCTGCCACCCCCCCCCCCCTTCCCCCTGCCAGCCCCCCCTGCCCCTGCCAGCCCCCCTACCCCCCCTGCCCCTGCCAGCCCCCACCCCCAGCCCCCCCTGCCCCCTGCCAGCCCCCCTGCCCCCTGCTTGTCCCCCTGCCAGCCCCCCTACCCCCTGCCCCCTGCTAGGCCCCTTGTCAGTCCCCTGCTAGTCCCCCTGCCCCCTGATCTGATAACCAAGTTTATCTGATCTGATAACCACAACCTCTTCAGCACTGCCAGATTCAGGTTTAACAGGTACCAATTCACCAATTCTGACATGTTTAGCAGCATGAGATAAGACAGGAACAGACTGAACTACATCAGATTTACAGACCATGTTTAGCACCCCTCCCCCCTGCTGGACACCCCCCTGCTGGACACCCCCTCCCTCTACTGGACAACCCCCCCTGCTGGACAACCCCCCCTGCTGGACACCCCCCCTGCTGGACACCCCCCGCGACAGTTGCGGGCCACAAGCATTCGGCCCAACCAGATCGGGCAACACCAATCCAACAAAATCCTCATCCGCGACAGTTGCAGGCTACAAGCATTCAGTAGGGATTAATGGAAGAAATCAACATGAATACAACGACAAAATATGTTCCTTTGAGGAACAGATTTCAGGGGCTACATGTAGAAAACTCCTATGCTGAGAGTAATGTAGAAAAAAACTCCAAGACTAGTTCTGATGCACAAACCTCCTGGAAAGACACAAAAAGGGCTTGGAAGCATGAGAAGAACTCACATGATCCTAAAACTAGAAGGATTCATGTGAAAGGGGTGCCCCAAGGCAAGGTATGTACTGAAAATGCTTGCAGGGACAGTCCAAGCAGCAAGGTGATTTGGAGAAAGAAAAATCAACCTATAGTGAAAAGAAAAATCCTTGGTGGTAAAGCTGTCCAAGGAAAAACAGGTTGTGTTTTGGGTTGTGAAGAAGAGAACAAACCTAATGAAGGGGAGACACAATCCATGGGGTAAGTGTGCTCACAAAGCATATATTTTAGAGCTGAAGACAGTCCTAAAATGGCAGTTTTATCAATGTCTAGCCCCATCTCCTCTCTTATGTCGGGGAGTTTTCCCAATCTCCCCTTACTGTTCCAAAACCCATATGTCATTAGAATGATTGGTAACCTTGTTTGTAGATATTTGTGATTGGATAGCCGCACCGGGTCTCTTTGCCATCCTGTTAACCAGTGTGTGTGTGTTTAGATGGATGTATCAAGAGTTTCGTTTGACTATGTTTGGATTATTGTTAGTGAGGAGTACTGATGCAAGTAATGTATTATCTACGAATCATGGACTGAGTTTTTTTCTATATGCATGTGGCTGGGACACTCGATAGATAATTTTAGGTAGGGGTCTCAGTTTCTCGCAAAGAAGATGGACAGCAGTAGTGGAAATGAATCAGAGGTTTTTGATGAGGCTGGTTCTTCAAAATAGATGCCAATGAGTATGGATTGTAGAGTTTGGGGTGTTTATCCTATAGCGACTGATGTCTCCTGTAGATTTTAGAATGACCTGGGTGCTCCTCATTCGCTACTACTTGTGGAGGAGGAGCGAACCACCGGTGTATTAGTGACTGCAATGTGTAAACTGAGGCCTGTGATGGTTTGATTCAAAATTATGGAAAAGATGCTGGTTTGAGTTGGTCGGGCGCTGCTTTGGTGAAGTAGGAAGTGGTGCCTTAGGATAAACCGAAGGTATCTAAGGTCTTTAATAGGTTGAGACAGGACCTAGCTAGTCCTTCCACTTGTAATGCACAAAACTCCATTGACAATGCTAGAGTGTGTGCTGGATTTGTCTAGAATGATGCTGCTTGAGGAGAAACCCAAGTGAAGGTGAGTAAAGCTGCTATGGTACAGGTGGATGGAAGTGAGGAGGATATTCTTGATACTTCTTTTGCTGACGTTTTAAGTTTGAGTAGTGGTGATTTGTGCAAGGGAAGGCAGGGGTCTACTCTGGACATTTCCTATAAAACCTCAGTTGGGAATTCAGGGGGTTCTAAACCAATGATCCGGACTTAAATTCCTTTGAAAAATAGTTTTGAAGGCCTTGTATTGGATGGTTTGAGATCTGACCAAACCGACTCAATCTATGCAGATGAGGTCTGTGTGAATGAACCCAATGAAAATGGTCCCAGTCATTCTATAGGTGAAGATTCAAGCCTGAGGAGTAATAAGAGGAGGAAGGGTAGGAAGGACTAATCCTATTTACCACCTCCTTTTGAGACTTGATCAGAAAAAGAGATAATCACCAAGAAGACAGACAGTGAGGCTGTGTGCCAGCGGATACCAGGTTACATGTATGATCAATCCTTGGATTTTCTATTGAGTTCTGAAGAAGTAGTTGAGTAGGTTTTTTTACTCAATGATACTAAATAGGAGGCATCTAAAATGATGGGGAGTTCACTAAGGGTGACTCTCAATGAGGAGAAATACGATTGGATTGGCAAGAAGGACCTAATTCTTGTTGGGGGCTTCAAAAAAGGGAAGATAAGCCTTGAGGAGTACATCTAGTCTTAGGAAAAGATGGCGCCTCTGAGTTTTAAGATCTAATAATGGATGTACCAAGCACTCAAGTAACATATATCTCCTAGAAATTGTTTAGTAAAATTGATTCTGGTAATCTCAAATTGCAATTTAATGGATCTGTTTTATCCTTTTGTGGTTGAATGGGATGATGATGTCGGGGAGGGGGGTTATGAAAACGAAATGCTTTATTATGAAGGCAGTTTTATCAATGTCTAGCCCCATCTCCTCTCTTATGTCATCTTTTGTTTTTAATAAAATGGCTTTAGAGCCTTTCGGCTCGAAGCTTCTTTCTGTTTCGATGGATTTGGGGAGTTTGAACATATCACATAATCATTTAATTTAAATGTTAAATGATTACTAATGGGATTGAGCCGTACGCTTCAAATGAGCTGAAACGTTTGGGACATTTGTGTAACGTACCATGAATAGGCTGAACATTTTGAGGTTCTCGAAGGCGTATATGAATTGGTTCAATTCCTATGCAAGTGGTTGCACTTGATGGATGAGATCATGTGATCGTTAGAACTCCTCAAAGCCGATTCTCTCTAGCTCTTGTTTCTCTCCCACCTTTAAACAAGGTTCTAACAGACTGTGGTGTTGAGAGAGACCCTACCTAAGCATCGGGTGATTCCCATGAACCTTGGATACCTCAGAAGGAGTCTTTCGGTGACTTCTCGGAGATCTCGATCAAACGCTTGTGAAAACTTCGACAAGCAGGAAGGACTAGTATTGAGAGAGGTCCTACTAAGTGTCGGGTGATTCCCATGATTTGTGGATACCTCTGAAGGAGTCTTTCAGCGACTTCTAAGTGATCACAATCAAACACTTGTGAAAAGCTTCGAAAGACTGGATCGAATGGTGTAAGGTACACCATTCTTATTCTTTGTTTAGATTGATTACAAACATATAGATATATTTCGGCGTGACCGCGGACACCCCTCCCCCCCGCTGGACACCCATCCCCCCTGCTGGATGTGGCTGGAGCAGGGCCACATCACGGCGTGACCGCGGCGTGACCGCGGTGTGTTGGCCCGATCCAGCGACATCCGCGGGGCAGCATCTTCCGACCAGGAGCGAAGGGAGCGGGAGGAGGCTGGAATGCGGGTGAAAGGGGGGTCCTACTAAGTGTCGGGTTATTCCCATGATTTGTGGATACCTCTGAAGGAGTCTTTCAACGACTTCTAAGTGATCACAATCAAACACATGTGAAAAGCTTCGAAAGACTGGATCGAATGGTGTAAGGTACACCATTCTTATTCTTTGTTTAGATTGATTACAAACGTATAGATATATTTCGGCGTGACTGCGGCGTGACTGCGGACACCCCTCCCCCCCGCTGGACACCCCTCCCCCCTGCTGGATGTGGCTGGAGCAGGGCCACATCACGGCGTGACCGCGGCGTGACCGCGGCGTGACCGCAGCGTGTTGGCCCGATCCAGCGACATCCGCGGGGCAGCATCTTCCGACCAGGAGCGAAGGGAGCGGGAGGAGGCTGGAATGCGGGTGAAAGGGGGGTCCTACTAAGTGTCGGGTGATTCCCCTGATTTGTGGATACCTCTGAAGGAGTCTTTCAGCGACTTCTAAGTGATCACAATCAAACACTTGTGAAAAGCTTCGAAAGACTGGATCGAATGGTGTAAGGTACACCATTCTTATTCTTTGTTTAGATTGATTACAAACGTATAGATATATTTCGGCGTGACTGCGGCGTGACCGCAGACACCCCTCCCCCCCGCTGGTCACCCCTCCCCCCTGCTGGATGTGGCTGGAGCAGGGCCACATCACGGCGTGACCGCGGCGTGACCGCGGCGTGACCGCAGCGTGTTGGCCCGATCCAGCGACATCCGCGGGGCAGCATCTTCCGACCAGGAGCGAAGGGAGCGGGAGGAGGCTGGAATGCGGGTGAAAGGGGGGTCCTACTAAGTGTCGGGTGATTCCCATGATTTGTGGATACCTCTGAAGGAGTCTTTCAGCGACTTCTAAGTGATCACAATCAAACACTTGTGAAAAGCTTCGAAAGACTGGATCGAATGGTGTAAGGTACACCATTCTTATTCTTTGTTTAGATTGATTACAAACGTATAGATATATTTCGGCGTGACTGCGGCGTGACCGCGGACACCCCTCCCCCCCGCTGGACACCCCTCCCCCCTGCTGGATGTGGCTGGAGCAGGGCTACATCACGGCGTGACCGCGGCGTGACCGCGGCGTGACCGCGGCGTGACCGCGGCGTGACCGCAGCGTGTTGGCCCGATCCAGCGACATCCGCGGGGCAGCATCTTCCGACCAGGAGCGAAGGGAGCGGGAGGAGGCTGGAATGCGGGTGAAAGGGGGGTTCTACTAATTGTCGGGTGATTCCCATGATTTGTGGATACCTCTGAAGGAGTCTTTCAGCGACTTCTAAGTGATCACAATCAAACACTTGTGAAAAGCTTCGAAAGACTGGATCGAATGGTGTAAGGTACACCATTCTTATTATTTGTTTAGATTGATTACAAACGTATAGATATATTTCGGCGTGACTGCGGCGTGACCGCGGACACCCCTCCCCCCCGCTGGACACCCCTCCCCCCTGCTGGATGTGGCTGGAGCAGGGCCACATCACGGCGTGACCACGGCGTGACCGCGGCATGACCGCGGCGTGACCGCGGCGTGACCGCGGCGTGACCGCGGCGTGACCGCGGCGTGACCGCGGCGTGACCGCGGCGTGACCGCGGCGTGACCGCGGCGTGACCGCGGCGTGACCGCGGCGTGACCGCGGCGTGACCGCGGCGTGACCGCGGCGTGACCGCGGCGTGACCGCGGCGTGACCGCAGCGTGACCGCAGCGTGTTGGCCCGATCCAGCGACATCCGCGGGGCAGCATCTTCCGACCAAGAGCGAAGGGAGCGGGAGGAGGCTGGAATGCGGGTGAAAGGGGGCAGCATCTTGTCCAGGCGACACAGAGTGTATGGCTTTTTTGGAATTATGGTTTCTGTTGCTGTTCACAGCCCCACTCCCTTCCCAGCCGTTGGCTCTACAATAGGGGGGCTTCACTTATTTCTTCTATTTCATCTTCTCCAGGAGAAACACAAAGTGTAAGAATTTTCTGGAAATCTGGTTTCTATTGCAGTTCACAGACCCACTCCCGCCCCAGCCGCTGTTGGCTCTGCAAGAGGCCGTGAACTTGCGAAGTCAAATCTGCGAGAGCTGTCTCGACGCGTCCAAGGTGCTGCTTGGCACCGTCGAATCACGTTTGGTTCCTGGTCTCCATGATTGGTCGAAGAAGATCAACGGTTGAGGAGAGTAGTAGTGGAGTAGATAACGAAGAGGAGAAGTTTGGCTATGTAATAGAACTGATTAAAAATGACCAATTCTGTATAATGCACAAAATTATGTATAATGCACAATTCAAAAACGGTGTTTGATGAAGAAATCAGAATCAAATAAATGACTGACAATTACAAATATTTAAAAATGCATATGAAACAAAATGAATAATCAGAAGATAGAATGACATATTTCATCAAATGACATGATTACAAACCAATACCATTGAAACATGGAGTTCAAATAAAAAAGAATAATCTGGCATTTCTATAATACATTCCATGATGGTGTGTATGTACAGTATGCAAACAGAAAACTGTAATGATAGGAGGCAACAAACATGTCGTATTTGTGCAGTATAATAATTCAGGCATTTAAAATTGAACATATAAAATTATCCTTAAGTAGTAGAGTTCACCTAGGTAAGTGCAGTATCAAAGCCGCAATCACAGACATCCTGATGACAAATTCCATCACCCTGGAGCACAACCACACTATAGTAAATATCTTTGATGAAGATTATCCTGGAGGTGAGAAGTACATGTAGAAGAATATCCTGGAGGTGAGAAGTACATGTAGAAGATACAACTGAAACATCACCTTCTAATCAGCAACGGTCGGCACTAAAGGAAAATTGGAAGTCGTTATGCCCCGATGTTTGGATCATAGGCCATCTTATGAGATAAGCATGTCCAATCTCTATAATACATTATACCCTGCTCTAAAATACATGATCCACTACTATAAAATATGACCCACTACAGAAATCATGATTTACTACCCAAAAAACTGCATGTTCCAGTGCTTATAGTGACATAATAAAAAGTCTGAAATTTAAAACCTTGCACCATCACAGTTGAATGGTTCACCAATTTGCTACTGTTGAATAAAAAGTGAAACTTTAATATAACTGCACAAATAATGGTGACATAATAAAAGTCTGAAATTTAAAAACAATTGAATTAGATTCGGCCACATGAAAAAACATCCAGCATCCTGAAAGACCGTCATGGAAAACCATCCAGTATAATAGAAATACCTATTAATGTAAAACCGTCCTGCAAAATCTGATAAATTAGTAATGGAAAAGTGAAGAAAACCGTATAGCATCTAGGAAAATGCAGAATACAACAAAAGGCCCAGATTGATATACCGTCCAGCATGAAATCAGAAAGTTAAGAAATCTCTAAGAAACATTTGAAACAGTGCAGCAACAGAAACCTCCAGCATAAACTTCCAGTAGCTAAAACATCTAGCATTAAAATCTTGTAGCATAATTCCCCAACATAATGATAATCATCCAGCAATCCTAGCCTATAGCATGAGTATCAGAAAGAGATGTTAGAAATAACTGAAACAGATGCACAAAATCTTTGAAATGAATAGTCTGTAGTCTATCATGGTTCATACTAATCACAAAAAAAATCATCATTAATTCATGATATAATGACACCATTTATCAAATAATTGTGATACCCTCACCTGGAATGATAAGAACCCTAGAACACCTGACGGAAATCGCAAACAGGAGGAGGAGGAGGAGGGGGTTCGAAGAGGTGGATGAACTGTAGAAAAAAAACAAATTACCGAGGAAGACAGCTGCAGATGAGGAAAATGTGTCGGGAGGGAGATGGGGGTGTCGACCTCGGTGTCGGAAGAGAGCCGTCGGGGAGGAGCCGTCGAGGAGGAGGGCGCGGCGAGGAGGGCGCGGCGAGGAGGGCGCGGCGAGGAGGAGGGCGCGGCGAGGAGGAGGCGTCGGGGAGGAGGAGGGCGCGGCGAGGAGGAATTGCGAGGGCTGAGGAGGAGACGTGGTCGGGAGGAGGGTGGTGTGCGAATCGGGGGAGGAGGGCTGCGGGAGGAGGAGCCCGATAAAAGATACGAGAAAAAAAGGATGAAACGGATTTAGCCACGGAAGAAAAATTTAAGCATGGCAATATAATGGCTATAGCCACAGACCTACAAAACCGTGGCTATAGGTCCGTGGCTATAACCCGAATTTCCAGTAGTGGGAGTTCAAGTGTTTTATCAAAATTATTTTCCATCTAAGATAATAAAGGGTTCTGTTTCTATCCCAATTATTGCAATGATTTGATTATGTTGTGATGGAATTATTTTTATGAATTCCTTTATTTTATATGAGTTGTTTTATGATGTCACGATGTTTAAGATTCCCATTTTAATTACATGGGTTATGCTATGATGTATGGTTTATGATTTTGTGGCACACATATGAATGGTATCATGATGAGATGGGTGAGACCTATATCTCACTCCAATGCATTGGGTAAAGATTTTATATCTCATTAGATAGACATGGCTGGAATGGTAGGTTATACCGGTTCAGTGAAACATGACTGAAATGAGGAGTGAACTCAGTTCAGAAAGGGACTTTGTACACTAAGATAGTCTTGGCAATGAGTCTTGACTAATAAGAAATGATTATCTATGATTATGTGTGTATTCCACAAAGTTTCATGTTTTATGTTATGATTATTGGGATTACATTTCACTACTATGATTTATCCCATGTTAGGAAATTATGATCTCTTTTGCAGGTTAAGATTTCCAAAAGATATGTTCTTATGAATATGACGTGATTGATATTTCTTTTGTTTACCCTTACTGAGCATTTGAGCTCATCCTTTTATGTTTTCTTTTCCCCAGGACATAAAGAAAGGATTTAGGTTAAAAAAAAGAAGATCTTTATGGGAGATGTTGAAGATCTTTCACCACGATTAGAAGATTATATTCCGAGTTTCCAAAGACACTAAACTATTACGGTCCTTGTGTGTGTGTTTTTGTTATGTACTAAGTATTCCGCAAAAGTAAAGTAATGTCTATGTACGTCAGGATTCAGGTCTCTACAAGCGTGGTGGATGAGGGGGGATAAAGGAGCGGGAGAAGGCAGCTACGGGAGAGAGAAGGGGGAACAGGGAAGAGAAAAGGGAATGAGGGAGGGAAGAGGGAATGGGGGAGACCGAGCAGGGAGGAGAAAAGGGGGAGAGGATGGCTAGGGTAGGGAAGTGGAGATGAAACAAAAAAAGAGGGGTAAAATTATAAATAAAGAAATAAAATTATAAAAAAAAGAAAAGGAAAAAATTAAAATAATAATAAAATAAAATACATATGGGTAACTAACCTAAAATTAAAGAACATTTAAACTAATCTGAAATAAAATAGAATGAAATAAAAAAAATTAATAAAATAAAACAACCTAATAATATAAATTAATAAAGGGGTTCAATAATAATAATAATAATAATAATAATAATAATAATAATGACAATAATAATAATGACCAAGAATAACTATAATAAATGTTATCCGGTTACGTAATCGTCCGTGCATCGGGCAGACCGCGCGTTAAACCAGGGAAGCCGCACGGCTTCGCCCCTGCCCTATCTGCGAGCTGAGCGATGTAAAGCCAACACTCACTTATCAGTGCCAGAGCGGATGACCCACATCGGGTTCATCCCTCACTTTAACCAAACAATTAATTAAACATGCAATTAAAATCATGAGATAAAAATTAAAATTAAGGAAATATTTCAAGTCGAAGTCCGGATGTGACAATTCTCCCCACCATGAAAACTTTCCGCCCTCAGAAAGTCAGTTTGAAGCCTGATCAGAGAATAGAAATTTGTACTCTTGATCAACCCAATAATTCTGCTCCCACATCTCATTCTCATCATTCCCATGCTGCCAAAGAATACAAACCAAAGGAATGGAATTTCCACAGAGCACATTCTTCTGAGAATCCACTATCCGCACTGGCCGCTCAAACACTAATAGGTCAGGCTCTATCTCCAACTCCTCCCAATTCAATACATTTGACGGATCAGGATTATACTTTTTCAGTTGGGAGACATTGAATAAGTCATGAATCGATGTCAACTGTGAAGGCAGAGCTAAACTGTATTCCACCTTTCCAATCCGCTCAGTAATCTGGAAAGGCCCAACATACCTCGGCGTCAGCATCCCCTTCTTCCCCAAGCGGCGGTGACCCAAACGATGGGCCACCTTCAAGAAAACTTTGTCCCCCAATAAAAAATCAATATCCTGACACCTCTGATCTGCATAAGATTTGTGGCGACTCTGATCTGTGAAAAACCGCTATCTAATCAACCTGACCTTCTCAGATGTCGTCT
The DNA here is from genome assembly GCA_963277665.1 of Viscum album. Classification (NCBI taxonomy): domain Eukaryota; kingdom Viridiplantae; phylum Streptophyta; class Magnoliopsida; order Santalales; family Viscaceae; genus Viscum; species Viscum album. Next base: position 973,002 of record CAUJRU010000041.1, on the reverse strand, counting down.
TAACAAGGATCGGTCCCAAGAGTGATGTCTCGCCTACCTCATCCCAACACAATGGAGACCAACAAGGCTGACCGTAGATCACCTCAAAGTGTTCCATTCTAATAGTGTATTCGTAACTGTTATTATAAGAAAACTCGACCAATACCAAATGGATATCCCATGAAACTCTAAAATTCAACACACATGCGCGATGCATGTCCTCCAGAATCTGATTTTCCCGCTCCGTCTGGCCGTCTGTCTGAAGATGGTACGCTGTGATCATCTTAATCTGCGACCCAAAAGCCTTCAAGAGGCATCCCCAAAACTAAGATGTAAAGCAGGGGTCCCTGTCAAAAATAACTGCTGATGTCATTCCACAAAGTCTGACCACTTCCTGAACATACAAATGGCCCAGCTCTTCCACCTTCGCTGTATCTCTGATTGGGATAAAGTGAGAAAACTTGGTCAAATGATCAATCACTACCCAAATAGAATTCCTTCCTCGAGGTGTACGAGGCAAGCGAATAATGAAGTCCATGGAGACCTCGTCACACTTCCAGATAGGAATGGGTAATGGATGATGTAGGCTAGATGGTCTCTGATGCTCCGTTTTCACCTGATGACAAGTGTAGCATCTCGATACAAAGTTGACTATGTCTTGTCTCATACCTGGCCATCAGAACTGGTGAAAAACATCATAATACATATTGGTAGTACCCGGACAAATGACCCAATGAGACTGGTGGCTATCCGGCATCACCACCTTCCGCAGAGACAAAGAAACCACTGCACGACCCTTGAAGTACAAGATCCTCTCCAGAGAAAAAGACCAATCAGAGGGAGTATCCCCACCAAGATGAAACTACATAGATTTCTGAAAAAACTAATCACTGGGATTCTATTGCAGGATCAACTCCAAAAGAGCAGGATTTAACTGAATTCTAGCCAAGAAAGTACCTCCGTTGTGCTCCCTGATCTCCAGGTGCATCTGGGCGAAGAGCCCCATAAAAGTCCACTCATCACTGGAATTTCTCAAGGATTGCATTGGTACCTTCCTACTTAAATCTTCGACCACCACATTACCCTTGCCTGGGGTATAGACAATGTCAAAGTCAAATCCCTGCAGGTACTTGATCCAGCGGCGCTGCCTGAGATTGAGATCCTTCTGAGAGAAAATGTTGGCTAGTCTCTTATGGTCAGAATAGACCACAAATTTCTCCCCAAAGAGGTAGGGATGCCAAGTATTCAAAGCATGAATCACAACTTCCAACTCCATGTCTTGTGTCAGATAATTATTCTCATGTGGCCGGAGCTAGCGAGAACCATAAGCCACCACATGGTCATCCTGCATGAGTACACACCCAAGGCCCATACCTGACACATCACAATAAACCACATAGACCTTCGTAGACTCTAGTAAAATCAGCCCAAGTGCGGTGGTCAACTACTACTTCAACTCCTCAAAGGATGCCTGGCACTATAGGCTCCATTCAAACTTCACCCCTTTCTGGGTGAGTGCGGTCATGGGGGAGGCGAGCCGCGAGAAGACCCGGACAAAGAGCCTATAATAATCTGCCAGACCAAGAAAACTCTTGATCTCAAATACATTACTCAGCTATTCCCACAACAAAACTACCCTAATCTTCTCAAGATCCACCGAAACCCCATGTTATGAGACGACATACCCCAAAAACATCACTTCCCTGATCCATAATGTGCACTATGATAGTTTGGCATACAAACAATGGTCCCACAAACAGCTCAAAAAGACCCGTAGGTGATGCTCTTGCTCCTCCTAAAATCATGAATAAACCAAGATTTCATCCACAAATACCACTACAAATGAGTCATGATATTGGTGAAACACCCTATTCATGAGTTCCATGAAAACTGTTGGAGCATTCTTCAATCCGAAAGGCATGACTATGTACTCGAAGTGACCATATACCAGTTTCAGAAAGCCATATTCAGAATGTCTAATTCTCTTACCCTGAGCTGGTGGTATCCCGAACACAAGTTAATTTTCAAGAACCACTTTCCCCCCTTCACTTGGTCAAACAAATTGTCAACCTGAGGCAAAGGGTATTTATTATTGATGGTCACCTTATTAAATTTCCGGTAATCGATGTACAACTGGAGGGTTCCGTCGGCCTTCTTCACTAATAAGACTGGGGCAACCCAAGGAGAGATGCTCGGGCAAATGAATCCTTTGGATTCCAAATTTTCCAACTGTATCTTTAATTCCATAAATTTGGTGGGGGGCATGCAATATGAGGGAAGAGATATAGGCTGTGTTCCCGGTGCCAACTCAATCGAGAACTCCACGTCCCGCTCTAGGGGTAAGCTTGAGAAATCATCTGCGAAGACCTCTGGGAACTCATCCACTACACGAGGTGACCCACCCTGAGAGACACCACCACCATCCTCTAGTGTGAGCGAAGACAACTAATAAGCAAGATTCAACAACTTAAGGAGTGGAGGTCCCACGCGACCTGAACGAGGATCCCATTCTCCATGAAATAATTGAGGACTCCCATCTGGTGGCATTAAGCTAACTCGACGCTTATAGCAGTAAATATGCTCTTGAAAGAGCACCAACCAGTCCATGCTGAGTATCACATCAAACAGGTCCATATCAAGGACCAAGAAATCCCACTCCATATCGACTCCTGACACAGAGAGTGCGCACAATGGGCACCTAAGACCCTCCTTTTTTTTAACCAGCGGTGTTAATAACTCCATTACAACAGATAAAAGCTTGGTTGGAAGGCTCAACAAGTTCACAAGATGGGAATATATAAAAGAAACTGAAGTACCAGTATCAAATAAAACTACATATATAGAAAATGCAATCATAATGGTACCTCAAACAGTCGAAGGTCCTGCATTAGATCCCGCCGGTGCCTAATCTACAACATGAAAATGTCTGGTCCCTACTTGAGAATGACTACTCGCCTATGGCTCTGGCCTAATTTGGCTCTGCCCAGAAGACGATCCAGTCCTTCCACCGTGACCACCGAACTGAGATCCTGGTGTACTAGTCAGCTCTAACAGCCCTGATACTCCCCCAGAAACCACAGATCCAGTTCAGATCTGGTAAGGGTGTGTCACTCTGCAAAAGCATTGTACATGCCCCATGATCTCACACCAGTAGCAAGGCCTAAGAGGGGTGGGACATGTAGATCAGATGTGCCCTGCCCTTCCGCACTGATGGCACACAAGAGACCTAATATTAGAAGACCCAGATGAATTCTTCATGAATGGATGGCTTGAGCCACCGCCACTATTCTTCCACTACTCATCATGCTTCCTCTTCTTCTCTGAAGAACTTCCGCTACCAAATCCTGACATTGATCCAGAAAACCCCAAATTTTCTCTCTGGTCAATCTCGACCTTGCAAGCACGATCGAACACCATGGCATAAGTCCCTAGCATGAATAAGAAAACCTGAGAGTGGATTTCTATTCTGAGGCCCTTCTCGAGTTTCTTGAGCTTTCAAGTATTCACTAGAAACAATTTCAGGCACGTACTGCACTACCTCAACAAAGTGATTTGCATACTCCATCATAGTCTGATCCTTTTATGAGAGATCTATCAACTCTTGAGATCTGGCATAGGCCAGGAACTCGGGATAGCACTGCTAATTAAAGATGTATTTGAAATCCTTCCAACTCATTTTCTCATGCTTCCCAGCCTGAATCAATGATTCCCACCACTTGAAACTGGAACCCTCTAGTTGGAATGAGGCACACTTTACCCTAACTTCTTCTGGCGTGTCAAGGAACTTGAACATACGTTCTATCTTTTCAATCCATTCTTCTACCTCTTGAAGTTCTAAACTACCTCGGAATGAAGGAGGTTTATTCTTCAAAAACTCATGAGATTTATCCTTCTTGGAGCTAGACCCATCTTCTCTAGCTGGAATGGGGGCGGGCATATGAGTCTCCCCTTGTCGAAAAGATTGAACAGCTTGGACCACAGCTTCTACCAATCTATGATCAAGTAGCACGAGAGAACTCTCTCCCGATTCCACTCATGGGTGCACAAAAGCTCTTCGGGGAGGCATCTTGCCAAAAAGAGCAACAGTCATAAAAGAACATCATCAATAACTCATATCTCAAGGAAAATTAATATTTTCAGCATGATAAGAAATCATTAGAAAACCAATCATGTAAAAGTAACATCCTGTCCAAAATATTATTCCCCGTCTGGTGTCCACGCACTATCTACAGCCTGTACGTCCCACCTGGAAGAGAAGTCAAACAGGCATCCTGACATCCCATGGTGACTCAGAGTCTGTCACGAGAAGTGCTGGCCGGGCACCCTACTCACAACTAGAATTCCGAGCCCCGACAGTCCTAGCTCCGGTCTAACCGGACTCATCCCAAATAACATAATCAAAGAGCCAAACCTGCCCTGATACCATTTTTCCACGAAACAAATCGGGTCACCATCCAATCCGACGCCTGACCCAGCCCGCGGGAAGGCCCGAAGGGCGTTCCCGATCCCCACGGGCCGGTACAAGATCCCATGTATCACCATAAAAACTTGAGAATGATTTACCTGAATAAACAAGATAAAACAACCAACAAAATAACCAAACCAAAAGTACAAGTTTCAACCAAACTAGCCTTTAATCAAACCATGTTTGAGTCACATGTATAACTAAAACCAAACAACACAAAGAAAAGAATGGTGACCAAAAACCAACAAAACAACCGAGTCAAAAACTGTCACCTAATGGAGGGAAACCACTTTTAGGCCTTCACCACAAATGCCAAGTCAAAAGAAGTAGCTAATAACTCGGACCACCACTCCCACAACCTTTTCCTTTTCCTGCATCAGACATAATCAATTATACTTACACCTAAGGGTGTAAGTAGGGTGTGATAAATCACTCAATAGGATGGAACCATAGAAAATATTCCACATATAAAGGTTATATGATCCAAACAGTTTGCAGGTTTATTTATTGAAAATAAAATAAATGCACTAACAATGTCATGAAAACAGTTTTTTTTTACTAAAAAATAATGAAAACAATCTTACCTTTCCGACACCACAGAAGTCACACAACCAACCAGTAATGAGTATAAATTCTCACATGAGCAACAAAAGTGAGAGATTCCCTATATGGAATAAAGCTGAGTGGGACCATAGAACATCGCGTCTCGGTGAACAAAGGAAATGAATCCATAACATTTTTACATTCTCATGCACGAGCCACTAGTAGGAAAACACCTCCATAACCTAGTGGTCTCCAGTCGTCATCCAATGTTTAGTTAGTGTTGTATGTGTCAAACCAGCTAAGTTAAACTAGGCCTAGGCTGCTCCCATATCACTAGCACACTAGATCTAGTCTGCCCACTAAGTACACAAGCTTCCCCCTTTTGTGCTCAAAGTTCTATGTTCACCCTACTCATCAAGGTCAAGACACTACACACCTGGATGTCAACTAAGTCAAACACCATAATCCTAGGATGTCATCTAAGTCAAACATAACACTTACATATCCAACATAAATGATTAAATAAATAAACCATTCAGAGGTATCACGCACAATAGATATCCCCAAAAATAGAACACAACATGCAACAAGTACACAATGTAACAACAACTACACAATTTCAAGAACCGAACTAAAATTTATCAAACATTAGAAATATTGATTTAGCAGTTTTAAAAAAAATAAAACGACATGATTGACAGTGCCAAAACCCACTCAAACAACCTTTATAACCAAACGCACACTAAGACTATAGCAGAAATCAAATTTCAGCTGCTGAATCTATTCAAAACTACCGGCATAATTCAGTAAAAACTCATACAACATAAACATGCTACTAGTAAAAAAAATCACCAAATTCTATCAGCCAAAACCAAAACTCTTAGTAGTAATTGGCTAGTTGACATATTAAATTAATTTAACCTGCAAACTAATTAATCAAGAAACCTAAACATGCGAAACCACCTACCTTAAAGTAGGAACAACTTTGAGATACGACACAACACCCCCGCTGCACAACAGTCGCACCATAAGGAGCTGACAAAAAGGTCCTAAAACAGTAGACCAAATAATTTCAACTCAAACTCATCAAAAACATCAACAACCAGAAAAAGTAACAATAACTAAATAAATTGATTAAAAATTAAACAAATTCAATAATAATTAAATAAATATTAATTCAAACACTAACTGTATAAATCTCCATAAAGAGGCGCAGCCAAGGGAGGGTGGTCACCGGAATTACGATCGTAAGGCTGTGTGGGGCGGCTGTCCAGTGAGATGAAGGAGAAGGGAAGTGTGGGGCGGCTCTCCGGAAAGGGGAAGGAGGGGAGCCTGCTATTTGGTCCTGGAAGGGAGGTCGGGCGGCCTATTGTACGTCTTGTGGGAGGAGGGTTTTCCAGTTCGGTGGATGAGGGGGGGGGGGAAAGGAGGGGGAGAAGTCAGCTGATGAGGGGGGAGATTGGAGGGTGAGCATGGCGGATGAGTGGGGAGAAAGGAGGGTGAGCGCGGCAGATGAGTGGGGAGAAAGGAGGGTGAGCACGGCAGATGAGGGGGGAGAAAAGAGGTGGAGAAGGTGGCCATGGGGGAGAAAAGGGGGAATGAGGGAGATAAGATGGAACGGGGGAGGGAAGAGGGAACGGGGGAGGCCGAGTGGGAAGGAGATAAGGGGGAGAGAGCGGAAAGGGTAGAGAAGGGAAGAGGAAATGAAAAAAGAGGGGTAAATTATAAAAAAAAAGAAATAAAATTATAATAAAAAAAGAAAATGAACAAAATTAAGATAGTAATAAAATAAAATACAAAGGGTTGACTGACTTAAAAATAAAGATCATTTAAACTAATCTGAAATAAAATAGAATAAAATAAAATAAATTAACAAAATAAAAGAACCTAATAATATAAATTAATAAATGGGTTCAGTAATAATAATAATAATAATAATAACAATAATAATAACTACCAAGAATAACTATAATAAATTTTATCTAGTTAGTTAATCTTCTGCGCATTCAGCAGACCGCACGTTAAACTGGCGAAGCCGCATAGCTTTGCTCGTGCCCTGTCTGCAAGACGAGCGATGTAAAGCCAACGCTCACTTATCAGCACCACAGCGGATGACTGACATCGGGTTCAGCCTGTACTTCAACCAAACAATTAAATAAACAGGCAATTAAAGTCATGAGATAAAAAGTAAAATTAAGGTAATTCTTCAAGTCAAAGTACTGATGTGACAATTCTCCCCACCACAAAAACTTTCCGCACTCAGAAAGTCAGTTTAAAGCCTGATCAGAGAATAGAAATGGGTACTCCTGCTCAACCCAAGATTTCTGCTCCCAAGTATCATGCTCATCATTCCCATGCTGCCAAATAATATGAACCAAAGGAATGAACTTTCCACGGAGAACCTTCTCCTGAGAATACACTATCTGCACTGGCCGCTCAAACACTGATAGGTCGGGCTCTATCTACAACCCCTCCAAATTCAATACATGTGACGGATCAGGATTATACTTTTTCATTTGGGAGACATGGAATATATCGTGAATCGACATCAACTGTGATGGAAAATCTAACATGTATTCCACCTTGCCAATCCTCTTAGTAATCTGGAAAGGCCAATGTAACACTGCTGGAAGAGTTCGAATTAAAAAGGATAAATGTTACTACCCATGTCAACAAGGTGAACCTTTCTTTTCGGGAGCCTACCTAATTAGAACTCCATAGTTAAGCATGCTTGGCCAGGAGTAGTAATCTTGATGGGTGAACTCCAGGGAAGTTTCCCAGGGTGTGTGTGAGTGAGGACAAAACACACCGAAAGAACATGTGTTGGCATGTGGGGACAGTCATTAGTCTGATAAGCGACCCTAGTGATTAATAGACCATGGTGTCCTAGGAAGGCATCCAAGGTATTATAGGAGACCCATGGGGCCAAATGACAAGGTTCATGGCCCGGGGAGGCAATTCATGAAAAATGGTATTCGAGCCAATACCCAGCTGGAAGTGCTTAGGCACTACATGTGTTTGAGGCTTGGGGTCCACAATGAGGGTGTTGTGATTTAATGGAGTGGATAATGTAACACCCTTGGAAAAGTGTGACTTAAAAGGCTAAATGTTACTACCCATGTCAACAAGGTGCACCTTTATGTTCGTGAGCCTACTTGATTAAAACTCAACAGTTAACAATGCTTGGCCTGGAGTAGTAATCCAGATGGGTGACCTCCTGGGAAGTTTCCCAGGGTGTGTGTGAGTGAGGAAAAAACACACTGAAAGAACATGTGTTGTCCTGTGGGGATAGTCATTAGTCTGATAATTGACCCTAGTGTGTAACAGTCTATGGTGTGCTGGGAAGGCATCCACAGTATTACAGGAGACCGATGGGGTCATATGACAAGGTTCATGGCCAGGGGAGGTGAGTCTTGACAAAATATTTCATGTATCCTAATTGAGAAGATATTTTCATGACCCATTATAGTTTATTGACTCGGGTGAGTTATACATTGAGGACAGAGCCACCATTTTGTGTACTCAGTGTCCATTGAGGATAAGTAGGTGATGATTTATCATGGGAAAAATATTTATCAAGTTCATGTTCTTTAGTATCATGGTAACCTCTAAGAGAGATCATAGAAGTATGAGATTCATATATAGGATCAATACCATCAAATATTTGAGCTGGTTTTTAATTTTCATGGAGAAAATATTTGATGATGGGAAGAATGTGACAATTCCAATTTTGATGTATGGACCCTTTGTATATTTATATATATTAATATGGGGTTTTCTATGGAGTAGGTGTGATGTTACAGATATAATAGGACCCCAAAAAATAAAATATTTAATATATAAAACCAAACATGCATCTTTTCAGAATTAATAGAATTCCCATTGATTGGAGTCTTATATTGGAAACATGAGATCTTGGTTGATTCTAAAATGTGGGGTTTAACTTAGGGATAACATAATATTCATTCACATTGGACCATTGGTCTATGCATATTCACGATCAGATGTTATATGAAAATAATAAATTAAATTATTATACTAATTTATTGGTCAATAATAATTCTTAAAACTATAATCCACATCAATTAAACCCTATTATAGAAAATTATTAGGGTTAAGTAAGTAACCTTGAGGGATTTCTAGAGGAGAGGGAGTGATGTCATTAGGAGGATATTCAATACAGAATATGGGGATTCTAGGATTGTGAATTAGATTTGATTGAACTCATCATCCTAATGGAATTATTAGAGATCAACAAAAGAATCATTTCTAATTAGTTCTTCTACAAAAATCCATACAAGAACAAGATAAGGCTTCTCATTTGTGAATTTTATCCCTGATATTTCAAATATCTACTATAGATTATGATTTCTTCCAAGAATCCCTAATTTATTCTCCTTTGGTATGATCCCATCAGTTATTCTCCTTCGAACCTAAACTAATTATTATTTCATATTTATATTTTGTTTTGATTTCCATACTTACTATCGATATATGGATTCTTAATGACCATTGATGAATTCAACATTTTATTGTTCAATTATTCTCTCATTCATTATATGTTCATTATTGTCTTGTGATTGGCCAATGCTTCTAATACTTGACTTTTTCAAAGAACAATTTAAGCTCATAACCATATTTATTTTTTTTGATCAATTATAGAGATAGTGATTTGTGGAAGAAATGGAAAACCATGGTGGATTTAAGGTGGAATAAAAAGTGTCAATCTCTTGGAAGATAGCAGAATATGTGATGAATTTTGTATGGGATGATAGAAATACGATTTTTTGGCCACCAGAGGTAACATATCGATGATATGAGGAGTTTCCTTTCATTTTAGGGATATGGATTAAGTTACCAATGAGATTTATATCATGATCAACTAACTTGGTGAAAATTTGCGAAAAAATACGGGATTTCCATGAAATTCACAACTACACATCATCTGTTCTGAAAGAGCACACATTGCAAAGTATAAATGTTATTGACACTAGGGTTTCTAAACGAGTTAATTCTCACATGATCATGTGATAGGTCCCCATTCCATGTGAACCTACCTATACAGCCGAGCCTTATACAATGAGTACATGACTAGGAACCCAGGAGGTCCCAAATTTTTTTTTCCTTGGATAATATGCCATGTATAGGTATTTTCACACACCATGTTAGGGATGGGGATATATGTAGGATAGATTAAGGAAGTACACCCTGTATACACATAGATTCACACAATGTACTTTTCTTTAGATATTCCACCTCTCATATCTTCTTCTTTGGGACTCAGAATCATACCTATGATGTAATGTATAATATTTTTTTTGAATTATTTTTGAATATTATATGGATTATTTTTTAGACCAAGCACTGAAATGGTGTACGATTTTGAGGCTCGTTGTTCCCAAAAAATATTTGAAGTATATTAAGTAGGACATGTGCACAATTTTCATGAAAAAGTGTAAAAACTCTCAGAAGGGGGCATGGATATAAAATACAAGGGCATTGTGAGTTTAAAACATGGATTTTACCCTAGGAGTGATATAACCATTGGTATCATGGGCTATTTGTAAAAATGTTTTGGTGGATGAAAAATTAATAAAATAAATTTATTAAAAAAATTTACTTTATTTCTGAAATGTAGTGGCCCGATTCCTCTTTAAATATATGGATGTGGATTTTGTCTCAGGGTTATCCACTAAACCAAGGAGACCTAGTAGTAAATGGAGGAGAGTATTAATGAATTGATGATGATGATTTTCTGATCGAGGGGGGGGGGGAGGGGAGGAACGAGACCTGATCGAGGGTCCTTCTTCCTCTCGGGAAGCGCATGTAAATTAGACATTGGAGGAGGTTTTATTGACATTATTAAAGGGATAGATTATAGTGAATAACTTCTGGGGAGCTTGGTAAACCCTATATCTAGTATCTATGGTGATATTTCTAGAGGTAAACAAGGAGGAAGTGGCACAGGAGGAAGAATAGAGGAGAAACTCATGATCTGTAAAATCATAAGCCACACAGCATGTAAATCAAGATTATAGTTTGTATAGGGACCATTTAGGAGTGGATAGGGTATTTATATGAAGATAAGGATCACACGACATGTTACCCCTATCACACGACATGTTAATATTCCCATATGTCTCGGCATGTACTTCGAGAAGTACACAGACACGGGAAAAAGTACATGACCAGATGGAACACCATATACTTGGACATAGACATGACTTCATGTACATGGGCCGATACATTCACATGACCACCATACATGGACATGACCAGGAAACATAGGCATGATACTATTTCTCTCTACACAGTGTGTACTTCTTCTACACACTGTGTATATGGAGACTTACAAGCTGTGTGAGGCTCTTCCACACGGGCAGTCATGGGGATAGCTAGACACACAGTGTACCCGCTAGTGAATGTTGTTTACCCCTTTCAAGTGTGTTTTTATCTATTATTTTTCTTAGTTTAGACCAATGTAGGTTGATTATTTTCCCTTGGCCCTTTCCCTCATGGGTACAATGAGACATTACATCCACATCATGGGACTGTAATCCCCTCTAAATGATGAGTCTTAGATCGATTTGTGAACTCCCTCCATGAGACTGGAGTGAAATCCAATATCACCTATGTTCCATAGATAGGATTTGTGGAATTGGAGTGAACTCCCTAAGAAGGTTGTTGATGCTCCATATAACATTCCACATCAATAGAATTTATGGAATCATTGACATACAATCCCCTACACAATTGGTTGATCCGGATTGGGTTCGTGGTGTCCACCTAGCTATCTTCGGTGTGACCCTATATCTATGTATCAGGGTCTGCTTAGACCAGTGAGATTTCATTGGGAAGGGACCAATGATCTATACCTCTTCATCGAGTATCTTCGATGAAATCATGGCCCATGGAGTGGATTCTCCTAGAATGAGCGGTGCTTCAAGCAGATTCTTACGACTGATAGTTGGTTATGACCTCATAGTGGCATTGTGTCTTTACTGAGTATATATGGACGTTTCTTTTATTCATTGACTTATATATATTTTATTTATCTTAAAATACATGGTTCTTCATGTTTAGTGTTTTTGTGGTGTCCTTTTGAGCATTTCTATACTCAAACTTACTTGGTCTTTGCCTGTATATGTTGTTTATTATACAGAAAAAAGCCTTTTTGATGGTGTCCTGGGAGGATAGAGAGTGGTTGGATCATAGATTGATCTTGTTAGACCTAGGTTTCTATTAGGAACTTTCATTTGACTTATTCATCTCCCTTAGAGTAGGTTGTACTCTTTACATATTTTGGTTAGGCTTGTATTTGGACCCTTTTTTTATTTCAGTACTTTATTTCCAAAATCTGTTGTGGGATCTTAGATGTATGAAAGCATTGTTTCAGTTGTTTTAAATTTCAATATTATGTGGGATTGGAAATTTTTTCTTTTGTATAGGTAATTTAGGATAATTCCTCCCATTTTCAGGATATGCCTACTAAGTGCTTGTCACCATGCCCTAGCATACTGAAGGAGAGCATGGGGTAGTCACGGGGCAGACCTCAGTGGGTTGGGTCATGAAAGAGTGGTATTAGAACCAGGTTCTAACTTAGGACTAGAGTTTGTGATATTGGTTTGGGACAAAAATGTTTAGTGTTTCACATTCATCTTTCAGGTCATGGATTCTGGTGTTGGTGCAGTGGCCGACATATCCATACAAAAGGACTCTAATCACCTGCCTCTCGACTCAGTACATGTAAACATTGGTTGGAGAGAAATTTTTTGGTACATGAATCATATAAAAATTGTTGTGTTTTCCATGTCCATGTTGAGTCATCTCCCTAGATATACTCTTTTGATCATGGTATATCTTATTTTATTTTAGGATGAATCGTCGCAACCAACCATCTAGGATTCCATTGCGTGATCATGAGGATGATCTTACCAGTATCAAGGAATCCATATAGGTTTCCATACCAGATATAAAAACTATGGGAGGGTTAATATCTATAGAAACACTCGTTGAGTAGCAGCTAAAGCTAACATTAACAGATGTGGATGCACATAGGTTGGGTTCATTGCATGAATTTAAAAGGAAGAAACATCCCAGGTTTCAGGGTAAGCTAGATCCCCCGGTGGCTGAGGACTAACTAGAGGTAGTCCCTCATATTTTCCACCTTGTGATGACTCCTATAGATCAGATGTAAATCCTCACAATGAGTCTTATTTAGGGATATGTTGAGCGATGGTGGATCTTAGTGACTCGGTCACAGGACTAGAAAAATCTCTCCTCGTCAAACTTTGATTGTCTCTTCAGGGAGGAGTTCTATCCAACCATGTTATGATCAGTACACATACATGATATCATGAATCTACATCAGGGAATTATAAGCATGGGAGAGTAATCAAAAATGTTTTTTTATTATCCCATGATCCTCCTTGGATATAGTGCAAGAACAATTCTTAAGAGTTTAGAACATTGAGCAGGGCTTGTGCCAGGATATTAGGGATTTACTGGCATCCCTTATATTCCCAGCTATGCTGGGGTTCTTGAGTAAGCCTTATTGGTGGGGATATTTCTAGTAGAGAAGACATCAATAATGGTATCTTATAGTTGGAACCTAGTAGTTGAGACCTCAGTCACATGTATCCAATGACATTGACATGGATCCAGGCCTATTATAAACTTTAGGGGGTGATCCCAGGACTCAAGGCTAGTGATGCAGGGCTCTCAGGGTGGATTTAATCAGCCGAGGGACAGATGTTGTTTCTCTTGTGATGGTTAGGGACACCTAGTTTTGAATTTTCCAACCCATAAAATAGCTAATAGTGATATGGTTGAGGGAATACCAAGATAGAGACATAAGTAGGAGAATGGTGGTAGGTAGGGTATCAGACATGAAAGAGGGGCCAATAGGGTTGAAGGTGGTGTTCATAGGTTCAACCTATTACCACCATAACCCTTACGTGGTCCATGCGAGGCTCAGGGAGATGGTGGGAAAAGATGGGTAAAACTAATATATATGGAGGCCTATGACCCTGAGGTTATAGTGATGACATGAGGTACTATCTTTTCCTTTTCTGCATTAGCTATAGCACTAATAGACAAAAATTTTAATCATTCCTTCATTTCAATTCATCTGGTTTGAGAATTAGAGATTCTTTTTTATCTATTTGCTTGAACATTGCATTTTGAGACTTTGACAGGTGGTGAATTAATGATTTCACACTTGTGTCTATAATGTGATCTGAATTTAAAAAAAAAGAGATCCCATAAAAAATCCTCGCACTTGTGTCGATAGTGAGATATGACGTTTTGAGGTGAAAATTTTGTATGGGATCTCTTCTTTTTATCAATGATGCCTTACAATGTAATCTTAGGTATGGAATGGATATCCCATATTAATACCCAGATTGAATACTTTAGGTGGAGGATGCAGTGTGTCCGAAATAATGGGACGAGGTTTAACTTTTTGGGTGAAAAGGAAACCTTGGTGGAACATGATGACCTCATGAATAGGTGAGTGTAGCTGATTACTCACTAAATGACTAGAATGAAACTTAGAGTAGTGGATTCTCTGGGCTATCAGTTTCCTATAGTGGTGGTGAAGTACTAGGACATATTTCTTGAGGATGTACCAGATTTAACTCCCCATATAGAACTATACTTCTTCATTGAATTTCACAATGGGACGACATCAATATCTACACTAACATATCAAATGGATCCTGTAGATATTTGAGATATGTGGGTGCAGTTGGTGGGATTGTAAGAGGAGGAATTTGTGAGACCCAATGTTTCCCTGTGAAAATACCCAGTGTTTTTTCCAAGAAGGAAGATGAGTGATTAACGTTATGTCTGGACCATAAAATCTTGAATTATGTGACAATGAAGAATAATTATCCCCTACTGAGGATTGATGACCTCTTTGATCAGTTAATATGGGTGTAATGGTTCTTAAAGATTGACCTTAGATCATACTATCTCCAACTCTGAATATGGGATGAGGTTATACCAAAGATATCCTTTAGATGTAATTATGGTCAATATGAGTACTTGGTGATGCTTTTCAACATAAATAACACCCCATTAGTGTTAATGGGACTCTTGAACCAGATATTTTAGCTTTTTAGACCGTATCATGACGATCTTCATCGATGAAACCATAGTGTATTCAATATTCGAGGAGGAGCACACGAGACCCTTGAGGATAGTCTGGGATACACTATGAGAGAACCAAATTTATAGGAAGTTCTTGAAGTTTCAGATTTGGATTATAGAATTCCACTTTCTAGGAAACATCATCTCTGATGATGGAGTAGTAGTGGAACCATAAAAATTTGAGTTAGTGATTTCTTGGGAGCCACCCAAGAGTGTTACTGAGGTGTAGAGTTTTCTTAGGTTGGAAATGCACTATCAATGGTTTGTACCCAACTTCTCGATACTGAAAACACACTTGATATATCTGAATCATAAGGGGAATACTTTAATGTGAAAAAGGTGCTAGAAGATCTTTCAAGAGCGGATGTAGAGGTTGGAAAGAACACCCATCTTGGGATTTCCAGAGGAGGGTGTCAAGTACATATTGGTCTGCGATGCATTAGGAAGAAGACTTTGTTGTGTTCTAATGTAGTGGAAGACATTTATTGCTTATGAGTCACGTCAGTTGAGACCACATGAGATTTACTACATGATTCATGTTCTTTAGTTAGTAGCGATAGTCTTTGTGAGGAATATGGGGCACCACTACCTAATCAGAGAGCAATTTATCGTTTTCCTTGACCAAAAAATTCTCTATTATATCATCTCACAAAAGGATCTTATCTTAAAGGAAAGGTAATGGATAGAGTTCCTCCAAGACTATAAATTAGATATTTTCTATAATAATTGGAAATGAAACTTAGTGGAAGAATATCTCAGTAGGAAATATTACTCTTAATTGTTGACCAAGGCATCAGAGAAGTTAGCTTCATTGAAATTTTCCTTTATGGATAAGGATAGTGCTCTATATCATTCATTTATGGTTGATACTCTAAAACTTTTACAATGGGTCAGGGAGGATCAACATGAAGATATCGAATATGAGACCTTACATACTTATATATAAATTGGACATGCTTTTGATGGATGTTCTAAAGGTGGAAGCATGAAATAATATTTAGTGGATGGATGATAGTACCTTCAAATTGTGTGAGGAGATGATAAAAGAGTTTAAAACATCCCTTTTGGCAGTACATTCATGAGTGGTAAAGATGTACCAAGACCTATAGTGTTAGTTTTAGTGGCTAGGTTTGAAGAAGTGTGTTAGAGAGTTTTCCTCTTGATGCCTCTCCTGTCCATAAGTGAATGTAGAGAATCATGTTCCAGCAGGTATAGCTCAACCCCTTAAGGTGCTAGAGTGGAAGTGGGATAATATTTATATAGAATTCATAAAGATCTTACCTCATATTTATATGGTACATGATCCCATGTAGTTGATTTTAGATAATATCACCAACTCGACCGACTTCATAACTATTCAAGAGCATAGTTTAATAGAGAGAATGAGATGCCTCTATGTGCATGAGATAGTCCAACTCCATGGAGATCCCTCAGTGATCATCTCTGACCATGATGCTTGCTTCACATCTCAGTTATGGAGAGGATTATAAGAAGCCTTTAGGACTTAGTTTTGTTTGAGAACATCATTTCACCCCTAGACTGATGGTCAGACAGAGCAGACCATTTTGGTCTTGGAGGACATTATATAGGCTTGCATATTGGATTTTAGCCATAGTTGGTAGGATCACCTACCCTTTGTGGAGTTTTAATAAAACAACATATATCATTCTACCATTGGTATGACATAATTTGAATATTTTTAAAGGTGACCCTGCAGGTCACCACCTTTTCAGGCTGATTTAGGTGAGTTAGCACTCATGGGATCAGAGTTTGTGTGAGCTACTACAGAGAAGGAGAAAGTCATCCAAGAGTGAATTTAGACTTTACAAATCCATCATAATTCTTATGAAGACTAATTAAGAAGACCTATAGAGTGTGAGGAAGGAGACAATGTGTTCCTAAGGGTTTAACCTAGACATGGATTAATGAGATTTGGATACAGTGGCAAGTTATCTATGAGATTCATTGGTACCTTATAGATAATGCATAGAGTTGTTGAGGTGGCATGCCACTTATCTCTACCATTATATTTGGACTATGTACATGATGTCTTCCATGTGTTGTATTTGAGGAGTAATGTGAATGATCCATCACATGTTTTCAACTAGGTTGAGATGTACATTGAAGATGGGGCAACCTTTAGAGAGTACTCGATGGATATTGAGGATCAAAAATAGAGGATCCTTCAAGGGAATTTTATTACCCTTGTATGTATCTAGTGGAAACCTAGAAATATTTAGGATAGAACATGGGATCATGATAACTAAATGTGATCCCTATACCCTCTTTTTTTAGTATGTTTTTCTCTTTTTTAGATAAAAAGACCTAAAGTGGGGAAAATTTATTGTACTATATTTTTCTTGTATTATTTTTGGATATTATATATATTAATTTTGAGACCAGGTGTTGAAATGGAATGTGATTCGATGGCCAGGTGTTCCAATTTTTTATGAAATATATTAAATATATTAAATATCCTGCACACTAATTTTTACTAAAAAAGTGTAATAAATATAGGATGGGGTGTCTAAATTAGATATATGAGGGAAGCATTGAGTTCATAACATGTGTTTTACCCTATCCATGGCATAATCTTTGTTAGTGCGAGTTATTTGTGAAAAAAAATTCATTGGTGAAAAATGAATAAAATGAATAAAATAAATAATTTATTTTATTTCAATGAAACAATGACCACTTAATCTTTAAATATATGACTATGGATTTATTATCATGGTTTTCTATTAAAATGTGGAGACTTAAAATCCATTAGAGGAAAAAGTCTATAGTGAAAATGAATGATTAGGATCAGATTGTGGATCATTGTGCCAACTAAGTTCATGGAACACATCAATGATGACAACACAGAACCGTTCATCATCAAGTAATAATCCAACATATTGGTAGGATGTTTTAATTTTTGATTTCCTTCCCATTTCTTAATCCCAAATGAATAAATATAATTTCCAAAAAATAATTGATATGATAATCCTTGGTAGATTTTAATTGATGGAATTGTTTATTTTTTTATTGTTTTATCCCTTTTCATTCATATTTTTCTTGGATAATTAATTGAGAAAAAATGATAAAAAAACAAGGTTCATTCCTTACATTTTATGGTTTATGTATTTGACACCAATTTCATCGTGTGATCATCATTGGTATTAATTTTGGCCAAAAATTCAACAAATACCCATTTTTTGATCGTTGTATAACAATTCATAGGTAAAAATGATTGGAACCATGGGTATGGAAATTGATAGTAGTTTTATTTCAAGTATCAACAAAGATGGTGGTCATATATGGGGATAATGAGAGTAGAATAGGGGTCCTTCTTCCTACTAGGCAGTGCATGGAATTTCAACACCTGATGTGGTTTTCTTGATGTGATTCAAGGGATTAATTATGTTGAATGGCTAATAGAGAAGCCAATCAACCCTAGATCTAGGATCTATGGATATATATCTAGTAAGAAACAAGGTAGGTGAAGTGTATGAGGATGAATGGAAGAGAAAATCTGAATTTTGAAAATCCCGATCCAGACGACATGTAAATTGGGATTGCATGTCTTGTAGGATCCAATCTGTTATAGATAGGGTTTTGGGATCGAGATAAGGATCACATGACATGTGACCCCTATCAAAAAATAATTAAACCTTCATATATGGCTCATTTTGTACTTTAGGAAGTACACAAACATGGGGAAAAGTAAATAGCCAAATGGAACATCGCGTACTTGGACATAGACACGGCTTGGTGTACATGGGATGGTACACAAACATGACCACCGTACATAGACATGAAAATATGAAACATGTAGGATACCATATATCTATACACACCATTTACATAAACTACATGTCTTGTATATGGAGACTTACCTTTTGTGTGAGGATCTTTTACATGTGCAGTCATGGATATAATTGGGCACGCCGTGTACCCCCTGGTGCATGACATGTACCCCCTTTAAGAGTCTTTTTACAACTTCTTTTTGTTATTTTATAAAAGTAATAATTGGATATATTCACTTGTTCATTTCCCTGATGGGTAAAATGAGGCATTATGTCCACATAATGTGATTTTGATCCTCTATAAAGGCCGAGTGTCAGATAGTGTTATAGAGTCCCTTCATGAGACTAGAGTGTGATCCTCTATCACCTATGTTTCATAGATGGGTTTTTTGGAATCAAAGTGACCTCATTGAGAAGTGAATTGATCCTATATCTAGCAGCCCATATAAGTAGAGGTTTTGGAATCATTGAAATATGACCCCCTACATAGAGGGTTGATCTAGATTGTGTTGGTGGTGCTGACAATGGTCCGGGGAGTGACCCTTATCAATGAATTAGGGTATAATTAGAAGATTGATATTTTAATGGGTGGTTCCCAATGATCTAGACCTCTTCATAGAGAGTGTCTGATGAAATCATGGCTTATGGAGTGAATTCTCTAGGAATGAGAATTTCTTCAAGTAGAATCTTATGGCTAACAGTTGGTTATGACCACCTAGTGGAGTGGTGTATTTCTTGAGTATATTTGGGTGTTTATCATATTCATTTAATGTTATATTTTTTATTGAGATGACTATACTTGTTACTTCATGTTATGAGTTTTTGGGGTGTCCTGCTAAGTATTGTTATGGTCACCCCTGTATGGGCTTTTTCTACATGTCTCATCTCTTATACATATTAAGACCCTTTTGGCGGCATCATAGGAGGACATAGAGTGGGTGGAGAATAGTTCGATCTTATCAGACTAAGGTGTTTACCAATAGGTTTCATTTGAATTAGTCTTTTCCTGTAGAACTGTTTGGACTCATTATAATTTTTGGTTGGGCTTGTATTTGGCCTCTTTATCAACATTCAATACTTTACTTTCGTACTCTAGTATGGGATCATAGATATATGTATCCATTGTTTCAGTTTTTTTACATTTAAAAATTGTGTGGGTTTGGATATATGTGTATGTTAAGAGGTAATTTAGGATAATGCCTCCAATTTTTGGGATATTCCTACTCGACACTAGTCGCCAACCCTTGGCCTATTGGATGCGTTCTTAGGGTAGTCCTGGGTCGAACCTCGATGGGTCAGGTCATGAAATGTGTGTAGTACTTGTTGAGTATAATTCCATGTATAAATAAATTATTACATTTTTTTGATATCATAAATAAAACATTAGGTGTATTGTGTAGATCAATTATTATAGACTCATTGGATGATGTTCATACTCCAGTGTGATCTCTAGAGTGATATTGGGGTTGAAAACTCCTTTGACGGTATAAGTAGGTTAGGGAATGGGTGCCCCATTTCCAATATAGTGAGGGTTGGAATACCCACTATAATCACCCTAAGGCATGAGTCTTCTATCTATGGAGTGGAACCCTCTATTCATTGATCCCAGAAAACGCATGGGTACTATACACTTAGGGAATCAGTACCCCTTGGATTGTGACATTCCATCAATAGGGAGTGATCCCCCCATGAATTTGGTGATGTATTAATTGGTCTACTAGCTTCAAGATAACATTCTATCTTAGTTCTACAAATAGAATCATCATCCTTTACTGGCTATAATGATCAACATTATTCTCTCTTTGAATGGGGTTTATTTATGAGAATATCTGTTTGCAAATTTTCATCTCTCCTCTATCTCATGGGTTGATCTGATTGACTATTTTTATTGCTTCATTTTGGTTTTTGTGGAATCCTACTAGGTATGTATATAGTCACTCCTAAATGGGATTTAACTTCATGTTACATGTCTTTTGAAGGTGATAGGTAGTTATATGGTGAAGTTTGCGGGCATGGTATTGGTGGAGCTTTGCAATATTTAGTGACGATGACAATAGGTTTGATCCGTATTATACTTTGAATATAAGACCTTCCTTATCATCAATTATTTGGTTGGGACTCCCTTTATTTCAAGTTGGGCCTATATTTTTCCCCTTTACACTCCTGATGCATTTGTTTTGTTGCACTCAAGTTATTCTTATATGTCATCACATGCAATGTTTCCTCTTGAGTTAATAATATTTTCATTATCCCGTATTTTTGTGATGTAATTAGGGGTTGAAATTCATACATGTTTATTAAGATAAGACTTACAATAGGTTTAACATTCCTACTCAAGAATAGTATCCTCCCCTTGCCAATAGAAGGCAGGATTTTGGAATCACTCTTAGATTACCGTTGGTCTAAGTGTAACCCTGATGGGTGAGGATGTGATAATTCCACATTTTAATCCTTATCCATATATTTCTTATGATTATGATCCCATATTTATGATATCATGATGATTATGTTAATTATAAACCATATACTCATATTGACTTAGGTATCATACTCCTCTATATTATACCTCCCCTGAATATGCTTTTATCCCACATTTTCTTTGATGATTGTCTCTAGTTTATTACATATACTAAAGATATCATGAAACCTTTTTGGAGGAATATGATGAATGATTTAAATAAACATTAAAGTTTCTTATATATAAATGTTTCATGAACCTAATGTATTATGGAAATGTAAATGGATTTAATTATGAATAAAATCAATAATGGTAGCCTATTTTCGTTATAAATTATTACAATTATACTAGGTGAAACTCTTATCCCATTAAATAGAAGTATTATAAAGAAAGGTGGCTTATATAGTCAATGTAATAACAGGAATATGAATGGATGTCAAAAATATAATGAAGATAAAACTATATACTATAGATATGTTTTAGTAGATTAGGTATATAAAAATATCATTTTAGTAGTAATAAGACATTATATCAAGATGAAGGCATGAAATTGGTGAAAAATACATGTAAAACCTAAAAAATAAATAGAAATTTAATGGTAAAATGAAGTTAAAAAAAATAATTTGATATTTGTTTTTAATAAAAATGAGGTTGAATTCAAACTTGATAAAACTTCTATAAAATTAAAGAGTGAATAAAAAATTAAAAAATTTATCTTTAAAAAGTGTATTATCAATTGAATGATAAAGTGGAAGTAAAAGATCCTACCATTCACAAGTTGTTGAATGAATAAAATAATAACCAAATATTTTATAACGATGAGTTATTATAGGTTAATAAGTACTTAATTAATGAATTATATCTTAAAAATAATTCCATAAGCTATTTTATAGAAGCATTAATTTTTGAAAATTGATTAACTGTTAAGAAAAAATGTGAAATGATAGATTGAATTAAAAATTCATGATTTAAAATTTTCCCAAACTAAATTTGAAATCTATAACAGTCTAACCTATGATCCAAAATAATGAAACTCAAGATAAAATTATTAATGGTCACAATATCCCTACTTGATCACCATAGGCTACCGAAAAGTGACAAGGTATAATAAAGAACCACTGTTTAATGTTTTTTAATAAAAATATAAATAAAAACGATACATGTGAATATAAAATATCTTAAATAGAAACCACTAATAAAATTCACAATAGAAATTAATTTGTTTTATAAATCCATTATATAAATAAAATAAAAAACGAACATACACATGAAATAAATAAAATTGAACCTTAATCCACCAAAAAATTCTCCATATCTCAGATGTGGATCTGCGTCCTACCACGGATAAAGAATGAATCCTTCACTTATCCCACATTTAAACTAATCAATATGATATATAATCTGATGTGGAAATCAATGGGGTGAGTATAGATTCAATATAATTTCCCCAATGGATCCAATATTCTTACATATATGAGAAATATCATTAATATAATGCCAATCAATATCTGATAAATTATAAGTTGTTTTATTAAAAAACATTTATTTATCCAAATGTTTCCAAACCATGTTATTAAAACAAAGCATAACCACTTATTTAAAAAATTCATATTTTTCTTGAAAATATAAAACTAAAACATGATGTAAAAATAATTCACAAATCACATTTTCTTCCCAAAAAAACCATTTTCAAATAACAACCACTTTCCTTAGAATATAATCAAAACTCCCCATTTTCTAAAAACTAAAATAAAATGCATGTTTCTATAATAAATAAAAATTACCCATTAACCAAATACCAATTTAATATCTCCATTACCCAATATAAATTAATTCTAAGTAATATCAAAGAATAAACAAAAACATAAATTCTTTATAAATTCTTAGATTGTTCAATCACCTTCACTACAGGAATAAAATCATTAATCACCCACTATGTGTCTGTGAACTAATTCATCATCCATTCATACAACCCTAAAATATATACTTTATGATGAAAATAATAGGGTTTTCACCTTATCATGTCCACTATATCAGTAATTACCTTCCTTATGATTCTATCTAGGTCTCTTCTTTACCATGGTAAATCATAGAGGTTTCTAAATAGTTTTCCTGGAAATTTATTTACAACCATGTAAAAAGTCATGAAATAATTTCCAAACCAAACACATAAAAATATTGGGGATTTTCAAGAAATAATATTTTCCCTAAAAATAATATTTTCATCAAAATCATCATCACATGATGGAAAAATAGTTTAAACATATTTTATCGAACAAATCAAATCAATCATATAGAAAAATTATCATATTAAATTTCAAAATAGTTAAAATATAAATGGATATAAAAAACCACAATTATAGAGAAACCCCTTTCATATCATTTTTTAATAGAAAATCATGATTTCACAAAAAATATGAAAGAAAAATAAATGTTCAATATTAATCAATACACAAATAAATTTAAATTATATAATCTCATAAAATGGATCAAAACCACCTACCTAGATGTGTCACTCTAAAAAAATCACCAAATACATAATACAATACCAAACCAATTGGAAGAATACTTAAAATACCAATTTAAATGAATTAAAATTACAAACAAAACCCATGTGTATATATATATATATATATCTGATATGGATTCAATAGAGAGAATGATGTAATTTTAGTGAGTAAAAGTAAATCAAAATATTACCTGATATCAGATCTAAAACATCATTCCACACTAAAAAATAAACAAAGATATGATTAGATACATATAAAATCATGATAATATTCCTATAGAAATATCTATGAGGTATTACAAAAAAAAGGCAAGTTAGAGGAATTTAAGTGGTTTTAATGAAAATCAATGAAACCTTCCCAAATTCATAGTGTAGTTTAATGGTATTAGAGAATGTGTAGTTGATAATATATTCTTCTCTATATAAAAAAAAATTGTGTTATTTAGGACAATGTTGGTGATATTTAATTTATTTCTACCTTAAATACCTTAATATATTTTCTAGTTTCACATATTTTGGATTGTATCACAAGTAATTAACCCTTGGTAAAATCTCTTACAATATCTCTATAAAATATGGATTCGTATCAAACATTAAACCAAAGGTTAAAAAGATAATCTGGATCTAATGGTGAATAAAAATTCACTTCTATGATCATATATTCCTATTTTTCACAAATTCATTCTTAAGAATCCATGTAACTCCCTTGAAACATCAAGGTGATGTCCAAAATTAAAAAACATGATAAAAGAAACACATAAAAGAAAATATATCATTAAAATTATCTATGAAATTGGATGTTTCATCACTATAAACTCAATTTTTATTCATAATATCAAAAATTTTAGCTACTTTCACTATATCTTAACTTCTCCCTTACAAGTATGTCCTTAAATTACTCTATGATTTCATAATACATACACAAATTGGATATTGTTTCCTCCAGGGATATTCTTTCTATGACACATAACCTGAATTAGTCTCTCAACATAAGATGCATCATTTTCCAAACCAATTAGATCCCAAGTTAAGATATGAGTTTTTTTTCAATTTTATAATAATTATGCCGGGAAACATTGAAAACATTAGGAATCATTTCATAAAATTACATCAACACCAATTGATAAAACACATCACTAACCCTTTTGATAAGTTTAAAAGGGATTATATATCATAACTATAATTTTTTTACTTTCCAAGATATCTATGATTCAACCTGAGAGTCACTTTTAAGAGAACATGAACTCTAACCTCAAATATATAAGGTCATCATCAATGATGGTATATGACGTCTTCCAATTTTTTAGATGATATCATGTGCATAAAAATATATTTAACTTTATTTTTTATCCACTATAACTAATTGGTCCCCATAAGGGTCTTTTTACCAACTAAGCCTGATATGGTGACAACCAACATGGCCAAATATATAACACCTCACACAGATCCCTACAAATCCACCACTAGTAACTGTTGTTATAAAAAAACTTCACTAATAGAATACGGTCATATTAAGATCTCCTAAAATCAAGAACACATGATCAAAGAATATCTTCCAAATTTTGGATAACATATTCTGTTGATCCATCCATTTTGGGGTGATATATTATATTTATTGTCATTTGTGTCCCATAGAATGAAAAATTCCCTTTTAAAATATAGATTTAAAATAATGATCTCTATTATAAGTAATCTAGTTTTGAATTCCATGATGTTTTATAATTAAATGCAAATAAATATTACCAAGATATTCAATTAAAAATCTCTCTAATATAGTCAAGAAATAAACCATCGATCCACTATTTCCCAAATAGCATCATGATTCTTTGGTGATGTAGGAAATATAATCATGATTTATATATAAATATACTTCTATTTTTATGTTGCAGATATTAGAGGAAACCAAAACCATTCCAGTAATCAATAGACATCTTTTACTTGCTTGAAAACAAAAAAATGAATAAAAAATTAACCAATATCCTTCTTCATTACTAGCCACAAAAATTGTTATAGAATGTCATAGTACATCTTGGTATCCCTAGAAACACTATATATCCTCTAAAATAAAAAATTTAATATTATAAAACTAACCATCCTATCCACCATTTTGGGTTCCTAAAACCACCTATATTCCTCATCAGATAACTTCACCTCTCTTATTTAGTCAGTCAACAATATTGTCACATCAATACTAAATAAAATGACACAATTTTCTATCTACTCTTCTATGTGATATTTTATCGAAAATCTCTTAAACAATCAAAACTCCTCAAATTCATTTACAAAATGAGTTAGAATTTTTCCACTTAAATAGTAGTATACCACATTTTCTTTCCATAACGTATCTATAACATTAAAACAAAATTTTATTTAAATTCCACACATTTTGAGGATGAAAACCTTGGTATATAATTAGAAGAAAAGTATAAGCAATATAAAAATAGAGAGACACTAAAATAAATAAAAAAACAATGGATAACATATGTAGAATTATTTATACTGATGTTGCTTTAGGTATAAGGATGGGAATTTCTCTAAATATTCATCTACTTATAGTAAAAAAAATATAATGTTGGAATATATTCATCAAATATGAGAAAAAATTTTTAAATAGCATTTTTTCATGCTTTAGTTGAATTATTATTATCTTATGAGGGATATCCTTTAATATAGATACACTAATTTTATTTGTTTTGTTCATTATTACAATGATTAACCTTACTTTCATGAGCTATTAAGGAGTCATAATAAGAGACACATGACTAAATATTTCATAGGATTCTAACATTTCCAGGTTAAAGTTATCCATTTTTGGAAAATGTATTAATTAATTATGTGTCTATATATTTTAAATAAGGTATAGTTCATGGATAATATTTATTTTTTTCCAAGAGTTAAATTAAATCCATTAGTATTGATAATAGGATGCTTTCCATTATTTTCAAATATTCCCTTAACTTAAGAATTATCTAAGTCAGTAACATACTTTGTATAAGAGGGAATAAAATGTAGATAGTTAGAATTTTTATTTTATTATGAAGAGAACTAACCAAAAATGTTTCCATGTGGGATATATGATCTTTAGAAACTATTTCCACCATTTTTTATCATAAATGATAGGGATTTTAAGATTGGTTGAAAATTTTTCCACCTACTAAATTAAATCACCTTTCTCCCAAGGTCTTGTTTTATCTGTTGAATTATTTTTCTAAAATGAATTATTTCAGGTATGTTGTTTTGAAAAATAACAACACACTTTTTTTTACTTTCATGTACTTGAGGAATTATTAGTTTTATTTTTTTTGTGGTCCATTATTCTGAATCACATGTTTTGATGAGTTTATTTCAAAACTATATATACATGAACCTTGTGAAGCCACCCAAACTATATCAAATGAATGATAAATTTAAAGATATGATTTTTTTATAAGTCTGAAAGAAGTTATATTCTACCTTTGAGAAGTTTATTAAGTTCACATGTATGGATTATAGTTTTTGTCATTACGGGAGTCAATATGTGTTAAGGTTTAAAGGAGGTGCTATCATATTAAATTGAAAAGAGTGTGAAAAAATTGGTTGAATTGGTCTTTTCATTAAGAATACATAATGATTGGAGAGATGTTCTTAAATTCAATGACATGTTCTAATAGTGTTAGAAAAAGTAACCATTGTTTACTATAATAAATAATATTAAAGAGTTATTGAGAAGTACATGAAAATATATATTACTTTTTCATAAAGTATATGAATTAAAGAGGCCACCTAATTATTTTTGTGGAAGTATTTTTAGTTTTTTTACTTAAAAAAATATGGCAACTAAGGCTAAACCTGGAATATAGTTCAACCCGAGGAAAAAGATGATTGAATGTACCAACTTACCACACCTATATTTCCCAAATGAATTGAAGTAAATATAAATAATAGAGCCTATGAATATGTAGGAAGTGGAATCCACATGGTGTGTGCATATAAGTGGAAAGGTTAGTATTGGGAGGTGATACCCATGACTAGGAGTATAGGAGAGTATGCAGAACTGAACCACTACTCAAAGTAGTGTGGTCTTTGGAGTAATGAGATTTATTAAGATTCATGGGTCTGGAAATTTTTTTTCATGGGAATCATCGTACATGGGATACTATTTCTCCACCTTAATGAGTTATATAAATAATTTGTGTTGAATTATTTTTGTTCCTAATGTACCATCTTCATCATCAAGCTTGTGATATCTTGGCACAGAAACTATTTATCATTCTACACATCTAAAGTAGGGAATAAATCTACTATAAGTTGATGTGATAAAATGGTCTAAAGTTACTATATAATAAAATACATAAGTGACAACATGAAGATAGTTTGACCAATTTTTAAAAGTAAAATACACCATAATCCTTCATGTTATCATACCATAAAAACAAAGGCTGCTCAACCATGAGTAAACACCTTTTTCATGAACATATATACACTAAATATGAGTAAGGACTGACTATAAATTTATCTAATAAACTAAAATTGGTAATGAAATCTACCATGTATGGTTGAAACAAGGAAAAAAGGATGATCTACCATGATACCAAGAGCTACTATAAGTAGTACCTTAAGCTATCGTAAGATGGTGTCTAAGATAACACATGTTCTTTTATTATGATGTTCTGTATATTATGGTCTTATCAAAAGAGATTCATAAGTGATAGCATGAATAGTGAAAAATCAACCACATAATGAAGCCTTGATTGACCATGATTATTAAAGTTATCATATGAAGTGATAATCTATTGTGTTTTTATCCTACTGCATGAGAAGTTTGAACATACCATGACTTTTTCATTCGAATAAGATGACTTTAACCATATGTAAGTAGAAAGATGCACATCATATTCTTCATATATATTTGATTACCAATACTGTTGAAGGTTTCTTCATGAAGTAAATTCAAGAGATTCACATGGGACATACCTATTTCATGCTAAGGATAATATCAGTTATATGATTACATGTAATTAATGAAGATACAATTATATTCATGGGAGATAATAATGATCACTTGATAGGATGAGTATCAATATACATGGAAGTGCTTAGTGATTGAGGAGATCACATTAGATTCATCATATAAGATCATGAAATGATCAATATTTATGGATCGAAGAAAATGATGGTAAAAATAAAATTTTCAAATGAATAGGATTCATGCCACATAATATGATAATATAATTCCATTGATAATGTACATGATAATTATGATAAAGGAAAATGGAGGCCAAGTTATTTTTATTGGAAAACATGATGTGTATAACATCAATGAAAATGGAAATACATGAGTATTTAGAGAGATTCCATTTATTAATTGATTAAATACCATGAATAGTTATAAATATTAGAATTAATTCGGATTTAAATTATTTTTATTTTTATAGGATTTATAATGATGATGAGGAAGCAATTATTTAAATAAATTATGAGTTTAATAATAGAATCTTTAAGATATATTATATAAAATATAATATTAGTTTTAAATGAGAATGAACACTAAAGAACGGGGATAATTATACATATAAAATTACTTGAATATTAAATATGAAATATTGTTTTAGAATTATTTTGAATTTATTCACATTATATTTTACATATATATATTTCCATAAGGGAGATGGATCAATGGTATTATTAATTTAAAGAAGATCTGATACTATTGAAATAAAAGAGAATATCATTTGTGGTTTGTCAAGGATGAGTATAACAAATATATTAAATACATGTGCATTGAAGGATAAGAATTGGGACTTGTTGTATTCATAAGATATTGTGCATTAAAAAATTTTGAGAAGTAGACTAGTGCTACACTTATAAAACTAATATGAGAAAGGTTAAGAAATCATAAAAGAATAGAATGGAATGTAGACTTAAATAAGAACAAGGATTAATTTATCTATAAATAGTGGACATATTTGAATAACTATTCGAGGATGAGTCATGAGGACCCTTGAAGAACTATCGAGATTCATTACAATGACCCTGAAAGGAGGTGTCATGATGATTTTTGGGAGATTTGTTAAAATAGTGGGATTCTCATGTAATGAAGACATTGAGAGGTATCTTGTCTAAACACTTGAATACATGATATTTCTAGAGATTGTCTACTAGGAATTTCTAGAGATTACTCATTATGATTTTTAGGGGATTACTTATACATTTTATTCAAGTGTTTAATAGTGGATAATCCACGTCCCTGAACCACACATAAACCTAGAAGGGAGTAGGATTCCATGAGAAAACCTTATAAATCCTTGTGTCTTATTAAATTTACATCATTCAGACTAAACTATGTTTGAGGGATGACAATAATAAAGGATTTAGATTTTACCGACCATGTAGGTGGATTAAAATAAATAAATAGAAAAAGGAAAAGGATAATGAATCACCCATCCCCCTCTTAGTGATTACTCCATAACATGGATCTACAAGTGATATTTGAGGATTAGTTTTTCTATCAAAATATCCAACTTTTGATAAATAATAGTAATGGAGAATTCATTAAATAGTATACGAGTTCCATTATTTAATGTTAATAATTATTATGGATAAAAGAGCTGAATGCTTTCATTTTTACTTTTACATGGTGTTGAGGTAAGTGATACTTCTACAGTGTGATTTGATCTACTAGAATGATATACTCCCATGATTTATGGATAAAAAAGAAATATAAAAGTATATGGTTAATAAATTAATTTAATATTTTCATGAATATGTGATAAAGTATACACCAAGGTGATGAGAATTAAAAATACCAAAGAGAGGTGGGAAACAATTTAAAATATTTATGAAGATAATGTGATGAAAAAGGGAACCATGATTTTGATTTAGAGAGAAAATTTTGTAGATATCCATATATAAGATGATGATACCATTGATGATTTATTCACCCAAGTTAATGATATAGAAAAAAGTACTGTAGTTTTTTATGATACTTTATAAGATTGAACTATTTTGAAGAAGATGATGAGGATGTTCCTGAATAGATTTGAACTAATGATATATTCCATTAAAGAGTTTTATGATCTATCTATTGATGAGATGCATAACACTTTACTCAATTTTGAGATGAATAAATACATGGTTCTCAAGAATACGTTGAAAATGGAAATGGAATTTAAAGCTATATAGAGTCTCAAGTTAAACGATAAGAAGGAAGATACACTCTCAAATTCAGAATAGTATGATGCTGAAGGATACAAGAATGTCATTCCTTTGATATATAAAACATTAGAAGATGAATAATCAAATAAAAATGAGAAATACTTATTAAATTCTTTAATTTTTGTAAAATCATGCATTTTTAGATTGATTTTCCAAAATAGGTGCACGATTAAACCAAGGGTGATAAAGAAGAGGACGACTTCTTAAATAGAAGATCAAGAAAAAGAATCCATCAATGATAAAGGAAGAGATTAAATGATCAAATTAATTAAGTGAGTTGTATTGTGATGATGTCCATAAATAACATATAACTTTCAATACTCATGTCAATAAGAAGAAGATATATCATTCATTGATGAGGAAGTAGAATAATGTTATACTTAATATTTTACATGATCAGAATTGGAGTCCTACCGTGATAAAAATTCTAATCTCAAGAATAAGGTGAAACTAATTGAGAAATATAAAATATTTAAATATGTGGAGAACAATGGTCTGACATAAGAGATCAGAATTCACAAGTAAAATATTATAGAAGAAGATAAAATTTTAGAAGATCTTAATGTAAAATTGGATTTAAATAAGGAAGAAATGAATAAGGATAAATATTTATTCCATAAGGATGAAATAACCATTAATACAATGAGAGATGATTTTTTGAAAGTGGCAGAAATATACACTAAATCATCTATGGATTTAGGGAAAACTATCCAAAATAAAAGGGTAAAAACCTTTTCAATACACTCAAGTGATACTGAATGTGTTTCTTTTGGTTTTATTGATTATAAAATTAAATATGAAGATGTTAGAGCTAGATAAAATTTTCAAAAGTATCCTCCTATAATTTGGAGAATTACATAGGAGTAAATAAAAATAGATCTCCCAATAAAAAGGAATAATAAAGGTTATAAGACACCTAGAGAACAAGCACAATATAATTAACAACATACTAAAAGATAAATCTTGAAGGTATTTTGTGGTGTTGGGGATGTTTTGGGTATAAATACTATGAATACAATTAAAATATTTCATTACTAAGAAATATGAATGAATAATACAAGAGAATAACTAATAAAAAAGGAGTGGTTATATTTGATGAATAAATACTCTTAAAAGGTAGGAGACTGAAGCTAAAAAAATAGCAAGATAGATATCCAATGTTGAAGAAGATTAAAAACACAAAGAAAAAGGAAAATGCATGATCAAATTGTTTAGGATATATCTTTTAAAAGGAATAAGTAAAAATAGAAAAAGAAACTTCTCATGCTAATGAATTAAAATAAGGGTCACAAAATGAAGTTCAATTTAGAAGATGTCAAAATACATGTCATTTTGGAACAAATTTCATGTAAATACTACTAGGGAAGGATGGAAATATAAATAAAAAGATGCTGGAATCTATGGATGAATTTTAATTCATTGCTCATAATAAGGAGTATCCACATAAGGAAATTTTTAAGAATAAGGAGGATACCGAACTGTCTAAAATGATGAATGAAAATTAAAATTGGGAAAAAAAGTTTGAAGAGTATCCCCAATGGTGACACTGAGAAGAATAAAAATCCCATTGGAGAGATATCTATCAACATTCCGTCTCCCATTAAAGATCAAGGTAAACCCTCATTGTTCCCTTTTATTACTTATGTAAAATCATTAATGGAATTATATTAAATCCAAGAAAGGGGTGTTGATGAGTTAGTAAAAACTAGATAATATGATAATATATCCATTATATAAAAAGCTTAATTACATGATAAGTAAAATAGTGATAATTTAAACTCATTAAGGGTGTCACACATGCTGATGGAGCTCTCAAAATATCAATCTATATAGAATATAGAAATATGAAAAACCCTACAAATAATTTAAAGTTGAGGTATATCAATAAAACTTATTAGAAATTGGTTTTTATTTATAATATATATGTTTAAAAAGTGGGAGAATTGGTTAATGTGAGAAATGGAGAGCTAAAAATATTCACTTGATTTTTATGATGTTTTTCTTAAGTTGTTTTAAAGTTGAATTATATCTTGAAATATATATTTGAACAACCCACAAACTCAAGAATATTAAGGGTGATAAAACATGTTACTAATTTTTATGGACATCCTTGATGTGTATGTTATGATATATATTTTTTAACATCAATTTATCATGTATTGATTTAGTGTGATTAACTAATAGCTTATTTATAATATTTTAATGTGATTCCATCCTTCTCAAAAAAAATGAAACTAGCTGTAATTAAAATTAGAATAAAGTGAGAAGATTATTTACTGAAGAATTCTATTTTTCTCCAAACAAGAATGTGGAACAAGTGAGTAAGATTTACCCCTTGGTTTACCTTTTCATTTATTTTCAAAAATGTGGTTAAAAAGTTACACCTATTGATATAAATATTTTCGGTTATTGATATAAAAAACAAAGGAGGAGATTGAAGTTCGCAGATGATGATTATATTTATTATCGATTTGGGAGTTATATGTGTTGGAGTTTAAAGGTGGTGTTTTCATATTTAATGGAAAAGAGAATGAAAAAATGGTATAATTGGTTGTTTCTTTAGTAATATCTGGAAGTTGGAGAGTTATTCTTAAAGCCAATGCCATGTGATAATGGAGTTTGAATAAGTTTACACTATTTATAACAATGAAAATGATTTTAGAGTTTTTGAAAATACTAAGAAAAAATATATTATTTTTAAAGAAGAATAATAATTGGGGGATAATTTATTGATTTTGGGTAAGTAATTTTTGTGAGTATATATAAAAAATATACCAACTAAGGATGGTTCTGGAACGTAGTTCAACCATAGACTAAAGATGTCTATAGAAATTAGCTTAATACACCAAGGTATCCCAAGTGGCTAGAGGTGTATAAAGAAGGTAGATCATTCACATTTTCAAGAAGGGTGGAATTCATGGTGTATGTGCACATGAGGTGGGACCATCACAGGGAGGCATGACCTATGATCCAGAGAGAGTGTGTGTGTATATAGATCATGCCAAAATCACATGACCATGAGGGCTGTAGTACATTATGATTTATTAAGTGTCAGAAGTCTGAACCATTGTGGATCATATTACATGGTCTACTGTTACCCCACCATAATGAGTTATGGACATAAGATGAGTTTAATTATTTGGAAATTCATGTATCATCTTCCTCCAAAGACTATCATGATTTATATTTAGAAACACTTCAACCCACCACACATCTGAACTTATGCAAATAACTAGAAAAAGTTTATGGTACTACATAGTCTGAATATATTTCATGAGAGAATATAGAATTGACCACATGAATATAGGTTTAATGACTGCATTATGGTCATCCTATCCTAAGACTCAAATCTACCAAGATTGTTTTCCAACCAACCACATGAACAAAGATTTATTGACCATGATCAAACACCTACCAGATGAACAAATGTAGATCTAACATGAGTAAGGATCAACAATGTATTAATCCACACTACCATATATTGGAATGAAACCTACCATGTTTGAATGAAATGAATAATAGAGTATAAGATACCGTGAGACCCTGAGCTACTATAAGAAGTACCTCGAGGTCCCATGTGATGGTGTCTAAGCTACAACATGTTCTACAATGACAAGATGCTATATATTAATGTATGATCAACAATGATCCATAAGTGAAAAAACAAATAGAGGAAAAGAAACCAAATATATAAGATCAAAGAAATCATTATAATTCAAGTGACAATATTAAGTGAGAACATAATGTGTGAGTAGCCTACGGCAAGGGGAATATGATTCTACCAGGAGATATGAGAATTATCTATTTGTAGGATGAGGGAAGATCAATACACCAATGTACAGTGATTGGAGAGATAACATGAGATGAATTATATGAGATCATGTGATTCTTATGAATTCTAGATCGAGACTCATAAAGGTAATAATTAGATGTTTAAATGAAAAGGATTCACATAGGAAAATAAGATAAGATGCTGCAATTGATGATGCTGATGATAATACAGATCAAGGTAAATAGAGGTCACATGAGTTTTAATGATAAAACATGATGCGTGAAATATTAATGCAAATGGATATACATGAATATGTGAGAAGAATCTATAGACAATTTGATTAAATACAGTGTTGAGTTGTAAATCCTATAGTTGAGGAGAAATTACATGAAGTTTATTATCATGGTATTTAAAAAGAATATAATGAAGTAGTTATTAAAAATAATGTACGAGTTTAACAATTAAGTCTTCAAGAGATATTATTACAAATATAATATCATTTTTAAATGAGAATAAAGACATAATAAGGGGGATAATTCTACCTTCCATGATTATTAGGATATTAAATAATAAAAATGTATTTAAATTGATAAAAAATTATACACATAATATTTTTTTATATATATTTACACTTAGTTGATGGGGATGAGGTATTATGAATTTAAAGAAGATTTGATACTATTGAAATAAAAGATATGATCATTTTCTATTTTTGGGGTAGATTCTAACACATCATGGAAATACCTATGTGTTGAAGAATAATATTTGAGGATGATTTCATTTAATATATCCCATGAATAAAGGAATTGCGATAAGTATACTAGTGCTACACCTATGACACTACTGTGAGAATGGAAATGCGATCCACAAAGAATAGAGTGGACATATATACATCAAGAAGAAAAATTATAAATGTCTACCGTAATAGAGTATATATTCAAAGGACTGTTTGAGTAAGAATTAAGATCAACCTTGAATAACTATGAGGTGGTTATATAAATACCCCATACAGAGGTGGCATGAAGCTTTTCAGAGGAAAAATTCAACTGATGAGATTCCAGTATAAATAACCCTTTTGGAGGTGGATTCTGTAAAAAATCAATGACTGAATATTTATAGAGATCATCTACTATGTAGTTTTGGATATTTCTCATTAATATTTTAAGTATAAATATTGTTAATTGTATTATAGTGTTTCATAGTGAATAATCTATCTCTTGGAACATCATAGGATCCTAAAAAGAAGTATGATTTGAAGGTATAATTTTTTAAATCCTTGTCTCTTGTTCCTTTTAAATTTTTCATACTCAACTAAGGATAAGAGATTATAATAAGCAATGATATAGATTTTAACAACAATATAGGTTGATTTAAATAAAGAAACCCTAAAATGGAAAGGATTAATGATTCGCCCCTCCCCCTTTTAGTGACCAAACCATACCTGAGAATTAAAATTTAGTATATAAATGATTATAAATAGAAGATTAGTCTTCAAGGAAAATAATATAATATTATATGATGATTAAATATTAACCAGTATATTTTACTATCTAAATACTTTGTGCACTTACATTTGTATTATTTATCCAACATGTTCTTAAAGATTTTATTTGTGATTAATTTATTATAAATGTTTTAATATTTCACATTTTATTCATTTAATTTTGATTCCATGTGAAAGAATTTATTATAGAGATATAAATAGGTTATTATAAACTTATTGTTTAATTAAATCTTGGGACATGGCATTCTACCGATCATGCGATCAAAGAAGATCTTGGGTATAGAGCCTATTATTGTTAAAGTCTAAAAAAGATGTTTGGGTATATGACATATATATTCAATTATTTAGATAACAATGATGTTGGGTATTATAGATTTTATCCATTAAATCTAGGAACTAATCCATTTACAACATTGAATTAAAAGAAAAGAGAAACTTTGATTAGAACTGTTGATATAATTAAATAAAATATTTTGAAGAAGTCTATTTATTTTCATCTAGAAATCCATTTATTGTTAAATTTTTATTTTTTTACATTGATTGGTTTATTTACATTAGTTAAATGTAAAATTTGAAGTTCTTTAATTTATAATGATTTTTTTACTATTTTACTCTAACTAATTTAGAACATAAAACTTTTATATTTTTTATTATCTTCAGTAAGAAAAATTATTCAGGGGTTTTAAACTTTAATTCATCCCACTCTTGAATCCTCTATACATGAGACAAAATTTGGTACCAAAATAAGCCTATTTTTCCTTAGATTAATGTGTGGAAGAGAAAATATTTTTTTCTTAAGATATGATTATTAGCTATATCTTTAAAGAATATGAATCCTAATCGATCATGTATATTTTATGATTCTAATAATGATTACAGGAGAGATCTGATGAAGAATTTTTTTGTTATCACTAGAGTAGAAAAATATCAAATAATGGTAAGAAATCACAAGATTATAAGGAAGAATTTTTTTAGCTTCACTTGTGTAGAGAATCTATAGTATAAAGTGAACTATAAGCACATGAGCCTCAGCCCAGTTGGTGAGGACTCCTTAAGTGCATCCAAGAGACCCATGATCAAACCCAGGTGGGGGATAATTTCTGAGTTACTATAGCAGTACTGTAGCAGGTACTGTAGCAGGAACTGTGCAGAACTGTTGCAGGTACTGTAGTAGGAACTATAGCAGGCACTGTTTGGCACTGTAGCAGCAAGGAATATGCCCCCATTTGGGCCTTCAGGCCACTGATTTGGTCCTTGAGTCCTTTAAGGCCTTCAGGCCACCCAGGCCTTCGGGTCAGTAAGGCCTTCGGGCCACCTCAAGGCCTTCGGGCCACCCTAAAAGTGCAGATGAAAATTAGACAACCTACAAGGAACAAGCTTCAGAAGGAGGAGGAGCAAAGAGCTTTCACCATAGAAGAAGCTAAATGGATTGCAAGAATGAGAGGGTATGGCACCTGCCATCAGGATAAGCCTGTGTATGCACGAGAAAGCCTAGCCGAACAGCCATGCAAAGGTGGAGAGCTGATTTTACGATGAAGATGCAGGGGAGGAGCAGTTCCAAGTAGTTAGTATGGGTTGTATGTAATGTTTTAAGACTACGGGCAATGAATTCCTCTAAGGCCTATGGGACATGTAATGCTTATGCCTACGGGCCTTGTAAGGGTTCCACCTCACCCCTTGAAAGGTGGATTATCAAAAAATAAATAAAAAAATGAAGGCCTTCGGGCCATTAGAGGAGGAAGTGAACTATAAAGTCTATAATATGATTCTATATTTGATGTATTATAATATTTATAGTTATATATCTTATTCTGAAACTAGAAATATAATTTTGAGATTGTTAGAGATAAGTCAGTTTGGAAGTTATAATGTTATGGAGATTAGGAAACCATTGTTGCATGAAAATTATGAAAATTATGATTTTTTTGGAGAATTTATTTCTAAGATACATTAATTTGTTTTACCTATAGTGAAAATTATAAAACATCTTTGTGAAAAGATGAATAAAGATAAAAAACTTATGGGGAAATTATTTGCATACTTTTGATGGAGTGGGATTCTAAAAGAGAAATGATTGATGATATGAAACATCTTACTAAGAAAAGTATCTATGATCATATTGAAACATGTATATATCATGAGAATATAATAATGTGATATACTAATATAGAAAAGAGAAATAATGGTAGAGTTATATATGCTTCCATTACTTGAGGAGATATCGACTCTAGTCTCTGTACTGCAAAGAAAATTTCTAATAACTATTCGGATGGTTATAGTTAGATGATAGTGAAGTTTAAATTTCTCAACATGTGAAGAATATGCACATGATTTTGTAAATAATAATTTTTTGGAGTGATTATTATAATAACAAAAGAGATATACAGAAGAAATATATGACAAGAAATGAGAAGAATGATTATTAGGATGTTATTTTCTATGAGTTTAAGAAAAGAAGACATATTAAGCATTATTTTATAAGATTGAAGAATAAAGATATAGAATCTATAAGTTCCTAAAAAATAGATAGGGAGTAATTTTTTAAATGGGATGAACACTAAGAGTATTAACGAATATTCTACATTGAATGTTCATTAAAAGGTGATGATATTTAGAAAATCACTGAATTCAATGCCAAATTATCTCAGATTGAATCTTCCTTTATAAAAAAAGATAAATACTGATTCACTTATAAAATTATATATTAAATCTATCTATTATTATTTATCAAATAATGTAGAATATTCCCTATCATTGGAAGAAATGGATGAATAAGCTACTAGATTAGAGAAGAGATATATAAAGTTTAAGAAATTTTATGATCAGGATAAATTAGATATTGCTAAGAATAATGATAAAATTTATAAAATTAATTTCAAGTTGGATTTTAAATCTAATTTTATAACTTATAATTATGACAATTAATTGTTATAACAAAGGTTGACATTTAATGTTTGAAGAAGTTATTTTTAAATTTTACTATTCGATGATAGTGATTAGACAATTTTATAAGATAGTTGAAAATATCTAGAACATATTCTTTGGTAAGTTACAAATCTTCTAAAAATTCACATATCTAGAATAATTGTTTATTTTTAAGAATTCACCCTTTTCATTGAGTTTTTAAGGCGATTTCACTAGAAGAATCATTTCACCTTAAATAATTTTCAATATTTCAAAACATTCAAAGATTATATTTCAATTGAAATGAAATTTTTTCTAAAATATAGGGTCAGAAATTAGTAGTGTTTTGAATATATTTATTACTAATATTTCCAGAATAGAGAATGTTTGATTACTGGTTTATTTATTTTTTTTAGGAGGGAATGCTGATTACCAATAGCTATATAACTTGGTACATATGTACATTCACCCAAAACATTTTTCATTAGAAGTAGACTACTTTTTGAGCATACTAGTAGATAAAATTTTAGATTAAGATTTAATTTTACTAGTACATATCTTTTTAAATGACAAGAGAATAATAATGTCAGGTGTTGAATATTTTTCATCTTTCTAAAAAAACAGAACTAGTGCAGCCCAAATTGAACAAATTAGATGAATTAATCTCCTTTATAGAAAATAATATGGTTATACCTTCACCAATTGAATCTATTATATAACCATTCGATATGATGTTAACAAAAGAGGTATTTTTATAGTTACTAATTCATTAGAAAATTCAATTTCCCTCCTCAATACTAATCTAGAAAAATTATTTGAAAAAAATCTATATACAACTACAACATTGTTGGAAGTAGAGAATGATCCTTTCTTGACATTGATCTATGTATTATTACCATTACCTAATAAGTTATATATCTAACAACACTAACCATTAGAACATTCATTCTTTCGTGAATATCTCACTCAACCTTAAAAATTTTGATAGTCCCATATACTGTTATAAAAAGAAATAATCAGCTATAGTTGTTAGTTTGAGATTTTAATTTACTCAAAAGATATATATCCATTGAGAAGTCATATATTTCCATCTCACATTTTTTTTTGAAATTCCCTCATTTTGAATTTAAATTAACTAATATGGACCTCTAAACCCTTTCTCAATATTTTCACTTAATGAAGCATGTATTCTTATAGAATATGTAATAAAATTTAAATGTATACCCAATTGATCAACCAGTTATGTAGAGATAAAAAATGTGATGGATTACTATAAAATAATGCTTAAATAATCATAGAAGCTTTCATAATGATATATCAGACCATAATATCTCCAATGTTAGTATCCACATACTTTAATTCTGGCTCAACTGTGAAGAATTTTCCCTTACTCTTACACGTGGTTAAAATTCCATATTGAAAATTACTCCCCACTATTGTATGTGTCTTAAACACAGAATCTTTTACCATATTAGTCCATAATGATGATCCTTGAACTATTTTAGATTTTTCATCTCTAACTATTCAAGATAACC
Organism: Viscum album; assembly: GCA_963277665.1. Classification (NCBI taxonomy): domain Eukaryota; kingdom Viridiplantae; phylum Streptophyta; class Magnoliopsida; order Santalales; family Viscaceae; genus Viscum; species Viscum album. The sequence goes on along the minus strand of CAUJRU010000041.1, from coordinate 932,199 downwards.
AATTTTAAAACCTCTTTAGGTAGCCAACATCTCACAAAAGAAATTTGTTTAAGGTGGATATAGACACTTTTACCTATGGTGTCCCACTTTTACACATTAAAAACACTCCAATGAACTATTCACTTAAAATATATATGAGAATGAATCCAAAAACATCCATTGTATTTCCTTTTAATTCCCCTTTTAACTAATGAATGAGTTCCTTCCTTCACTTGGATAAGGAAAAAATGAACTATACTTCCATGTATCTACTATATCTACCTATTATATATCCTCTATAATAACTACCTATATATATTTAGTCCACTAATATAGGATAATCCTCAATCATAACTCTGATCATAGTCTTGTCTTAGTCTTTTATGCATTGATATTTTCATTTTTCACTAACTTTGGTATATATTTTTTAAGATCAGTGAATTTGAACACATATTTCATAAGAAACTTATAAATTTTATAAAAATAAAAAATCTATATGGATTTATCCAAGTTCAAATCTACCAAAAAATATTAATCATTAATGATATTCTGGAAGCCCTGTTTGTCAAGATCCATTTGAAACCCTTCTTCCTTGATCACCCCCACCATTTCCTAGTTGGTCCTTACGATATATATGATCCAAAATCAAACATTGAGGTGTCAAGAGTTCATAAAAACATCAATATATAATTATTTTTTCTCCAAAAACCATTCCACCTACTCCATTCCAATATAACCTTTGAATGATAGTGGATTTTATATTGAAACATTGAGACATGATCACACATTTAGGCCTTTTTAGACTATATGTATACCAATAACCTGAATATATTGCATAATATTTCTTACAAATTGTTAATCAATGTATTTAATTTTCTTAATTATTAACACTCATCAATCTAGAACTCTTCTATGTACCATATTTCTATAACACCCAAATGAAATTATTCAAAACTATATGATCTCCTATTTATTCACCACTAAAATAATTCCATTCCATAATATATCTAGGATATTTGGTACTATATTTTATACACACATTCCCACTTAATTATAATAATTCAAAAAAGTTTCACAGTATCCACATAAAAATTAATTTATAAAAGGTAAAGTCATTGAAAATTCATTTTCGTGAAGGAAAGTGATTTTTTAAAAACCATATTCATGTGATTCAATCCATAACATTATTATCATGATGCATGTACTATTTTTTGAGTTCTAACACATTGTGGGAGAACATTAACAAATAATAATCCCACATGGTCTTCATTAACCTATCTTTCTATAAGTACATATTGGTTACTAGTAGCTCAACATGAAATATTTACTTAAATCATTTTATTTTTAGTTTTCAGCTTCTAATATTCCTATTATCTATCCCTAAAAATATTTAAAAAGTTCAACTAAAAACCATGATCGAACAACTTTTTAAAGTCTAATAAGAGATATAAAATTCCATGACCTAATAGAAAAATATCACATGCCCTCAATCACACTCCTTAATTTCCAAAGACTACTAACACACACAATTTGATAAAAATTAAGTGAAGGATAATTATTTTCCACTAAAATATGAACTTGAATGATGAATTTTAATTTAAAATATATTTATATTAAAACCATTTAAAAATATTCCATGTATTGGAAATATATTTTTAAAAAATATAATATCTAAAGAAAATAAAAATGAAGCATTCACATGAAATAAATTAAGTCAATCCCTAAGCCACCAAATCATCTATTATATATCTATCATGAATTTATGACTCCCCCTAATGGAGAATGAAATAATCCCATTAATTTTATCATGAAAAGTCATGTATTTATGTCTATAAAAGTGTGTACATTGGTATTGATATAAAAAAATATGACTTTATGCGATGACTCTAATATGTTTATCTATATAATTTATGTCAACAGTACAATTTTAATTAATATAAGATAAATAAAAATCTTCTTCAAAAAACATTTATTTATCAAAAAAGGTCAAAAAAGTTATGAAAAGCACATACAAGTACTAATTTTAGAAATTGATATAATTTTTAACAATATAAAATATAATTTTTATTTCCAATCATTTCATAAGCCATATTTTTTCTTCGATGTTTTAAAAAACTCCTTGTTTGACAAAAAAATCAAAAGAAACTCTCCATTTACAAAAAATGAATTGAAATGGAAACTACAAGTTTCCCTAATATTAATGGAAAATCTATATTCCCCAATACCAATTAATATTAAGAAATAGTTTAGTATAAAAAAAGTGAATGTTAGATAGCTACCTGAAAAGAGTCTATATTCACCTGGTTAGAATGTATTCCTTATTTACCCATAATATATATATGAACTAAGCTATCAACCTTTTCTAGATACTAACCCTTGGTTCCTAGATGAGATGATCTTTCAAGATCCTATAGATATTGGGTTAAAGTGAAGGTTTTCTCACTCAAAGGATCCCCCATCTCTATACCCACTATATCCTATTCCAGAATCTGATAAGGTTTCTTATCCTCTTGTGTAGGACATAGAACCCCAACCCAATTCTTCTTCTCCTAAGGATAAATCGGCTGAACCTTTTTGAGATGTTTTTGGGATCCTTGAAATGGATACCTATTCTATTTTGGGTGAGTATATGGGAACTATAATTATTGACTCACCCCATTTTATAGAGGTATTTCCATCTATTGTAAAGTATTGTGCTCCCCCTGCCCCCATGAGGAATATAAGATAGATGATCAAGCTCATCTAGGACTCCCTAATTCTATAGTTATAATGGTTCCTTCTTTCTCTACCAATTATATGCTTCATGAAGTACATAGGGATACTCCTAAGATCATTAATCAAGTTCTATCCCCCTTTCCATGGAGGAACCTATCACTTCCCCAAACTATTTTGGAATCCTCACTATTTATTCTGAGGATATTATCCTATGACCCCCAGTTTGATTGTGGTGCTTGACGAAAAAAATATAATGCCCCCATCCCAAGTGGTGTGGTGACATGTTCAAATTCCAAAATCAAGGGTTCTATAGGCTCTCAGGCTTACTCATACTTATAGCCATGGTCTCTACCATTTCATAGAATTATAGAGTAATTAGATCCTTGAAAAAATGTGAGTATCTTCTCAAGGTTCTATAATGAAACCATACTTCTATCATTGTAATCATTGAACCTAAGAACATGTATACCCACATCAATGATTTCTATAAAAAAATAGATGTAAATAACTTCATGCATGAAAGTTAGATTAATTTTAATATCTAAATTTATAATAGAATGCACTTTATGTGGAATTAATTGATTCTTACCTATAGTATATAACCATCATGGACATTAAGCACCCCATGCCTTTCTAAATTTCTATTATTTATGAAAAATTTGTGGTTGGTGAAAGAGGTTATCTCTGGAAAACATTCTCCTTTATTAATAATATACCTAATTCCTTGTTCATAGAGAGAGACTTTAACACCATCATTGAATAGTTTAAAAAGCAGCGAGGTTTTATCTATTTGAGTAGGGATATAAATTAGTTTTTGTCTTTTATTTCTCTAAAAACCCACTTGGACTCGGTATTTACTAGGTATAATTACGCATGGCATAACAAAAATTGAGGTAGTAGTAGAATCTAGAGATGACTAGATAGATATCTACATAACCGTGATTATATCTCTAATATATGAAATTCATCTATCAAACACTTGACTCTCAACTTATCTAACCATTCTCATTTTCATTTAAAAGTACAAATCTCATTGAATACTGGGAAAATATTCTTCTAATCTAATCATTGTATAGAATATAGTGGATTAAAGGAGATGGTTCACCCATCTTAGATATCACCCATATAAAATAATTCCTAGGTGGTTCATTAGAATAAACTCAAAAGATTGAAATATGATATTATTATATTGAATAAAAATCAACCATGTCCCAAATTTTTGTTAGAATGAATTCAAGAAGAGATAATATAACTGACTGGATGATTAAAAGAAAAATGTAAGAGAAAAACTTTTATTCTCATCACTCTTAAGACAATTCAATCGAAAGAGGATCTATTGGTGGAAGAGAGATTTACAAGAGAGAGATACAGATCTATGTGGCCAAGGGAAGGTGATAGAATAGAAAATAGTTTCATGCTTGCAGAAGGGAGAATAAATTTGTTAGGAAACTCAATATAAAACTAAATAATGGAACTCATACTAATGATTCCAGAATTATAGGGCCTTTATTGGCTTTCTATTTCATTAGAATACTATTAAGTCGTCTACAAGAGACATGATAGGGGTTCCCCATGGGGAAAGATGATGCCATATTATTTAGTAATATCCCAAGTATTTTTGATGACTAGGAAAACAACTCACAAAAATTCATTCCAGATAAATGAGGGATTAAATAGGATATTGAAATCCACAATATAGAGAGAAAACCATGACCTGATGGATTTCCTTGATCCTTCTACACAGTTGTATGAGAGCTTATAAGAAATTGAGTCATTAAAGAGGTTCAAGATTACTTTAAATGAGGCAATGTAACTAGATTATTCACTACTACTATCATTTTTTTTAATTCTTTATCGGAGATAACCAAATAAATTTGTTTAGTTCTCTCCCATAAGTATGAGAAATTCTTCATACAAGGACATTTAAATAATTTTGAACAAAAGTGTTTCACATCACCCGGACCTCCAAATATATGATGAACAATATAAAATTCCCAAAGGAAAATTATTCAAGCAGTGATTGGTCTGGTCCAAGTAATAATAATAGACCTTGGTAGGCGAGTGGTTGGAACCAATATAATGGTGAAAATTGACAAGGAAAAGGATTATGATAGGATGAAATAGAGCTTTATCCTTAATGTTACAAGATGGTGTTCTTTTTCTAAATGGGCCTATGATATATTTTAAAGCTTCTCTTTTCTATGGTTTATGGTTTCTCTCACATGAATTATATATGGTTTCATAAAATCTATGAGGGGAATTCATTATAGAGACCCTCTTTATCTGAGTCATTTTTTCTTGGATCATGATATTCTTAGTAGGAATCTTAATAATGGAATATCAGTGGGTTGATTAAATCCTTTAGAGTTTTTACGACTTTACGGAAATCTCTTATATATTCTTCATGGATGTCATGATTTTCATTACTAATGGTAGTGTTCATTTGATTTATAATTTCATGTTGATCCAAATTGTTTATATTATTCGAAGTGGATAACCCATAAATGTTGATAAAAGTAGTGTCTAGATCTCTAAAAAATTCATGGACATGCACTCAGAGATAATTACGTAGAGGCTTATAATTTTAGGTTTCAGGGGGAGCATAACCATCCTTTCAAGTTATGACCAACTCAAATTTTAGTCTTAAATATGGTGTAATAATTTATTTAGATTATCAGCGCATCATGTCCAATGAAAAAATACATTAATATACTAAATGAATATAACAGAACCATATGGAGAGGATCTTTAAATTTAATTTATAATTAACTTATGAGCAGATATGGAATTACGTCAATTTTTAATTTTTATTTTGTTGATGATTCAAGCTAGTAGAATTAATCACACCATAATTTACCTACATAATGAAAGTTAATAATCCATATAACATTGATCCACATGTGCACCACAATCTCTGATCAATGTTGTAGAATCACCAGGTGCTACCACGCCCAATCCTGATCTCCTGTGTTGTTTGTCGTTGATAGAAATAGTATTATTCATTAAAGATGAAGAACCCATGGTGTTCTACCAAAGTATTCACAGAGGAGGAATAAAGAGCACACTATAGGGATTGATCCAATCTCTCATTATCCGTTGTTCACACCAAAAGTGAATTATGAAAGTGATATAATTAGATATTTATTATATCTAATTTATTGTTAGAAAATTGAACACAAGAATCCAACCATATTTAACATTATTAAGTGACCCCATGTCCAATAATAATAATATTATTCTATATTTCTTCACATGAGTAATTCAATAATCATACTGATAAATATCACATATAATATTTAGACCATTAAACTCAGTTTGTTTTCCATCATCGACATTTACCGATCCTCAAATAATAGTTTTTTAATTATATAAATGTCACTGGATTATTATTTTCTTAATATAATATATATTATATTTTCGAAACATGAAAAATTATATTTACTATTAATATTTAACTAACTTCTTATTTCGAGTAGCATGTCATTAAATTATGGTGATCAACCAAACCTAAATAAATATTATTTATTCAAACATGTTAAATTCAATACTAGAATTTAACTAATATTGCAGATACACATAGCCTATGATCCTCTAGGACTCTTTCTCAGTGGAATTTAGAATAACTACCTAATGTCCAAGGTTATCATCTAGAAACATAGAAATGATTCCATAGAGAAATAATTTAACATCCCAATGAGGTCCAACCTCCAACAATTATTTTCTATGTTATATAATCCTCTAATCAAAATATATCAATTCAATATTGTTGGATTTCTATGACATCAACATATATTCTATATGTCTCTTTATTGGAATATCTAGAAATTTAATCACCCTTTAAATACCATGGTCATATATTTTTTCAAGTAGTTTCACTCCCATCAAAGGGCTTGGGATATTTACTTTCATCAAGATATAAAATGGATAAATCCTTTATTTCATTATCAATTAATGATATATATTTTTTAATGCATGCAAAATATCCTAATTAAAAAAATATAATGAATTGTATTTTACATGTATTATTTTTAGATATTATATATAACCATTTCGAGACCAGGTGCTGAGATACCGTGTGATTATGAGGCTTAGTGATCATGATACAAATGTTGCAGATATATTAAATAGATTAAATGTATGTGCAAATTTTTTTTTATGAAAAGGATTAATAACTTATAAAAGGATTCTTGGATCATATACCCAAGGTCATAAATGATTTTTGAGCATGTGGTTTACCCTGGTCTGTATATAACATTGGAACACATCAGATGTTCGCATTAAGGAACAATTGTGGGTAGATGTTTAAAATAAATAAAAATAAATAAATAAATTTATTTAACAACCTAAACTTATATAATTTATATATGTATATAGTTATTGAAGAATCTTAGGGTTATATTCATAACCCTATATATATAGAGGAGCCATTATAGATTCATTAGAAGATGTTCCATTGGTGAATCATAACCTGATTGAAGATCGATGATCAATGTGCAGTAGAATCCGAGGATCTCACCAATGAAAATGATTCATATTCTCTACTCATTAGATATTAATCAAAATAAAGGTATAATGTTTGTTTATTTATTTTTTGTTTCCCAATTTTTTTATTTCGAGAGTGAATATGAATTAATCAATCAATGGATTGATTCAAGAGTCAACCATATTGAGGGATGGGTTTGTCTGCAGGGATTTATTGGGAGAACTATTTGTTTATTTTTTTGGTTCTTCATTGATTATTCTAAAACAAAAAATCTAGGACAACTAAACATGGATGAGGTTCAATACTCTTCACATGTTTTCTTGATTTCTCCCACCATTATTTCACATTCATCATTGGTGACTCATTTGACTGGTAATTTGAAAAAAATATTGAAATCAACCATTGGTCACATGATTCATGAAAAAATAGTATGAAATTGTATATTGGGACTCAATATGCCATTATAAACATATGATAATGGAAGTGGAATTGAATCATAATGATATATGGATACTCAATATTTTTGTTCTTCGACGAGCGAGGACTGTTGATCTACAAGGGTGTTTTTTGAATGGATTCGAAGGTCGAAACCCAATGTTAGATGATGGAGTGGTATGGAAAATGATTTTTATTTGTTTCTAGTATGGGGTGTATCTTGATTGAAGTCTGGAGGAGTAGATAACTATGTGTGAAACAAATATGGGATTCTAGAAAATCCTATTACACACAGTGTGTAATCTAGGATTTCATAATGTGTGTGACCCCCTAGTGTGGTGCTTGGGTTCTGCATAGAAGATGAATATCACATTGGGTGTGACCCTATCATATGTTGTGTGACCCTATAACACAGTGTGTGACCCTTCCCAGTTAGATCAAGGTGTATCTGGAATGGTACATGAGAACAGGAATGGGCATGACTAGCCTTACACAAACATGACCAATGATACGTAGACATGTTCAGGAGTACATGGGCTCAGAAAAATTATGTACTCTAAAAAATCATGGGAATATTCCTTGATAGATGAACATGACCCAGTTCTGAAGGGACATGTTGTCTACTACTAGTATACACCATTTACTCCATCACAGGTGGCTTGGAGCCCTTGTCTTCTTTAGTATGGTCACGTTTCATTAGTGTGAATTCCCTATATCCATTCCCTTAGGGTTTGTATCTAATCACAACCTACATAGATGAGAGTGAACCCTTTTGTGGTAATTCTTGGATAGGTTAGGTGGAATCCATCTAGAAGGCTTGAATTGAGATTCTTTATTATTATCTTTCCCTAGGTGTAGTTCTTGGTATCATCATGACCAACACTACATGTTCTCCTATCCTTAACTTAGTAGGATATTAAAATTTTATTTTTTGGTATAACCCATTACCTTGGGTGTGATCCTCATCTATGTATCTTTATTCATATAATTTTTGTGTATACCGATAATGGAAATAACCAATGAGTTGCACGCCTAAGTCATACACCATCAATGCTATCTGACTTATGGGGTGTGTCCTACGAGAGGAGTGATATGTGGAACTTTCAAGCATAATCCCTAGAATGGAATAATGATTTTGACTTTAATTTGAGACTATGTGTCTTTATTGATTATATCTAGTTATTCTTGTTATATGTTCTATAGAAATATACATGGGTAGAGATGACTATTATTCTTGTTGTTACATGCTTAGTGATTCCAGGGTGTCCTACCGAGTATTGTTATACTCAACCTTGCATGATATTTTCCCTCACTTGTCATGTCTTATGCTGATGATCTACCATTTGATGGAGTCCTAGAGGGACCGAGACTGAATAGTTTCTAGTGATCCAAAACAACCAAGTTGTATTCCTATGTCTATCTTGACAATAGTCCCCATCTATACATTTAGGCTATACCTGTTTTTAGAATCTTTGTGTGGTCTTGTATTTGTGTATTTTTTCTTTACAAAAATTGTTTTCCTACTCAGGTAGTGGAATTTATTTTTATTCATGCATGATTTATTAGTTGTTTTACATTTCAGCATTGTATGGGCAAGGATATATATGTGTGCGTATAGGTTCATTAGGTTAAGGCATCCCATGTGTGTGATATGATTACTTGAGGTTGGTCTCTAACACCAGTATTATTGGAGGGGGTCTATGGGTAGTCACGGTTTGGGACCCATTGGGATGAGTCATGAAAGAGTGGTATTAAAGTAGTTAATTTTACCTTAATACCATAGTCTATGATATTGGATTTGGGAAAATGTGTTAAGTGTTTTTGAGTTTGGATTTTAGGCCTGGGACTTCAGTGTTAGTGCAATGGATGATGTATCCATACACTAGGACTTTATTCACCTACCTTATCAATCAGTACATGAGTACACTAGTAGTAGGGAAAATATTTTTACGTGCATAATGTATGAATGGGTTGGGGTTTACATGTCCTTCTTGAGTCATCTATCCAAATATACTCAATAAACATGGTATATCTTATCTATTTCATGATTCCTCTGTGACATATTATAGCTAGGATTCAGTATCGGAATCACAAGGATGATCCCTTCAGTGTGAGGGTTTGATAAATGGGACTTTTCTAGAATTTTTACCTCCTAGAGGTGCACTAGATATACCACCACTTGTTGAGCATCATATGGTACCCAGAGTACCAACAGATGAGGTTTCCAGGCTGAATGCACTTCAGGAGTTTTAGTGATAGTGACCCCTTAGGATCTAAGTAATGCTTGACCCATTAGCAGTTGAGGATATTATTGATGTAGTGATGTGAGCTTTCTATCTTTCGAAGACACTAAAAAATCATATGGTCTTCCTGGTGGTGAGAATCTACTTGGATCTATAGGATTATGTTGGGGTTTAGTGACCTATTCGTACAATGAGGTGAATCTAGAATAGTAAGTGTTTGAGATCCTTTTCAAAGAGGAGTTATATCTATCTATGTTTAGGTATATTCACATCATTGATCTTCTATAGTTTAATTAGGGTAGCACAATAGTGGATGAGTATTCCTCAAGGTTTAACAACCTCTCCAATTAATCGATGGACATGGTTAATGATCAGTTCTTTTGGGATCAGACCTTTGAGGGAAGAGTGCATATAGAAATTTGAGACAGTGTTTTACCTATATGCATTCCTAATGATGATGGGTTTATAGAGCATGGCTTAGTGGTTGAGATTTTCTTGGATGATAAGATGTAGATAGTTGTTGCTGCTAGTGGGCAATCAGGAGTAAAGGAGTCGACAACTGGGAGCTGATTTTAGTCTCAAGTATTGGATGTGTGAGAAATTTTTGGAGGAGTTTCTAGTATAATGGTTCTACAGTTTAGGGATCATATAATGGGTCTAGTTAGTTTAGGGAGAGGTGGTGTTACTCTTATGATGGTAGGATACATCTTGCCCAAGATTGTCTAAACTGATGTACGACTGATAGAGAGATAGTGGAAGGTCCACATAAGAAATGGTAGTGTTAGGTGAAGACACATCCCTAGGGTAGTAGAAATGGTAGATGATATAAGAGAGAATCTAGTGGTGGTATAATTTTCAACTATTACCACGACCACCATCAGGTGGTCCACACGAGGCTCATGGAGTTGGAGGATAGGGGTGGGGGAAGCTGCAGGCAGTCAAAGCTTGTGACCCAAAGGCTCCAGGGATGATATGAGGAATTATCTATGTCTTTTCTATCTTAGGTACAATACTGATAGATATAGGTTTGATTCATTACTTTATTTCCACTTATCCAGTTCAAGACTTATAGATTTTGGTTGATACCTTATCTTGACCCTTGTGAACAGAGATTCTTACTAGAGATGACCCGATGATCACACACTTCTTCTAATAATGTGACCTAACTCTTAGATTCAAGTGTTTCTATTGGAATATTTTTATAGTAGTGATGTTTCCATATTATCTCATCCTAGGTATGGTCTGGTAATCTATATTTTATTCTCAGATAGACTGTTTCATTCATAGGATGCAGTGTGTCCAAAATTATGAGACTAGGTTTTCATTTGTGGGTGAAAAAGAAACATAGGAAGCACAAGATGGAATCATGTATAAGAGGGTGTAGTTAAATAATCATTATTTTGCTAGAAAGACCCTTATCACATTGTATTTTATGTGCTTTCAGTTCACTTTATTGGTGGTAGACTATGAGTATGTCTTTACAGAGGATGTTCCAGGCTTACCTTCCCATTCAGAGTTAGACTTTTTCATTGATATACACACTAGAAAACCCCCGATATCTGCACTGGAATATTAGATGGATCCTCTAGAGATTCTCAAGCCGATGATGTAGTTTGAATAATTTAAGAGGGATGACTTTTTTAGACCTAATGTTTCACCATAGGCAGCCACAGTGTTGTTCTCCAAGAAGGAATATAGGATATTGAGGTTTTTTATGGATTACCATCACATAAAACAAGTGACTCTAAAGACAAAATATTCACTAATAAGGACCAATTATCTCTTTGATCAATTGATATGGATGCAATGGTTCTTGAATATTAACTTCAGATCATGTTATGACTAGTTACGAGTATGACATATAGACATACCAAAGATGACTTTCATATGATTATACATTCACTATGAGTATTTTGTGATTCCATTTGGAATGAAGAATGTTTCAATAGAGTTCATGGGACTCATGAACTAGGTCATTCATCTTTTCTTAAACTGATTCATGGTAGTAATCATAGACAATATCCTAGAGTACTTGGTGTTCGATGAGGAGCATGTGAGACACTTGTTGATGGTTCATGATGTACTCTAAGAGCACCTGATTTATATTAATCTATCTAATTGAGAGTTTTGGATTTAGGAGGTCTAATTTATAGGACCTATTATATCAACAGATGGTATGGAAGTGGACAAGGTGAAGGTTGAGGCAATGTTAGCTTGGGATCCACCTAAGATCCTGATGGAAGTTCAGAGCTTCCTTGGGTTGATTCATACCTTAATTCTCTAGGATATCATCTCCCTTGTCATATTTGATCAGAAAGGGGCAACCATTCATGTGTAAAGATAAGTTCTAGTGAGATTTTTTGGAGTTGAGGTAGAAATTGACGATCGGTTCCATATTGATATTTCTAGATGAGGGCGTTGAGTATATAGTGTTCTGTGATGCATCAGGGATTGAGATTGGTTGTGTTTTGATGTCGAGGAAGGTGGTGATTACCTACAGTTCAAATCATTTTATACTACACGAGAAAAGTTACACGAACCACAATATTGAGTTTGCAGCAGTAATATTCGCATTAAAGATGTGGCGACACTATCTGATGGGTGAAATGTTTATCTTCTATTCTGACCATAAGAGTCTCAAGTATATATTCTCTTAGAAGAATCATAACTTGATATAGAGGTGAAAAATAGATTTCCTCTAGGATTATGATTTCATGATTTTCTATACACATGGGAAGGGGAACGTGGTAGACGAATCTTTTTGTTGGAGATATTGATCATAGTTGCTGAGAAAGGCATTAGATTAATTATCCTCATTATAGTTAACATTTTTAGATGGAGACAGAGCATAATACATCCTGTTGACAGTGTTTACCCCACCTATTTTTTAGTTATTCATAGAGGAAAATCTTGGGGATATCGATTGTGAGACCCTATATACTTATATATCCAATGGTCATGATCTTGTTGGGTTTTCTGAAGCTGGAGAGAATGTCATTCTTTTCAGAGGAATCATGATGGTACCCATGGCATTATAGAAGGATGTTCGAAGAGTGTTTAACACATCACATTTGGTGGAACATACAGATGTGGAAAGGGTATACAAAGACCTTTGACATTATTTTTTGTGGCTAGGTATAAATAAGGGGGTTTTAGAGTTTGTTTATTGATGCCTTAACTGTCAAAAATTGAAGACTGGGCACAATGTTCTTATAGGTTTAGATCAACCCATTAATATTTTACAGTTTAATTGGTGTGATATATCCATGGAATTTCTGATAGTATTACCATGTTCATCCAAGGTACATGATCCCATATGGGTGATCATAGACTAACTCACTAAGTCAGAACACTTCCTAGCTATTTTGGAACAGAGTTAAGTAGAGATATTGGGATGCCCCTATGTGTAGGAGATAGTTTGACTCCATGGAGTTACCTTGATGATAGATTCTGACAATTTTGATCGCATCAAATCTGGGTTTTAGAAGGTATTGTAGGAAGATTTTTGTAGTTGTCTACATTTGTGAATACATTTTCACCCCTATAAGGATGAGTGCATACAATAGTCCATTCATTTCTTGGAGGAAATACTATGGGATTACATGTTAGATGTTGTCCATATTTGGTAGGATCATGTACCATTGGTTGAGTTTTTGTACAACAACAGCTACCATTCCACCATCAGTATGGAACCATTAGAGGCCTTGTACAGGTGATCCAACAGGTCAAAATTATACTGGAATGACCCCAGAGAGTCAGCAATAATGAGCCTAGAGTGGGTGTGAGCCACTACAAGGAAGGTGCAGATCATCTAGGAGTGGATTGGCACTATAAAAATCCATCATAAGTTTTATAAGGACCAATTATGGAGGCCCTTGGAATTCTATGAGGGGGATCATGTGTTCTTAAGGGTTTCACCTTGATGTGGATAATAAAAGTTTGGCCGGGGAAATAATCTATCTCCAATATTATCAACCCTTTTCAAGATACGTTATAGATTTGTAAAGGTGGAATATCAGTTAGCTGGACCAACATAGTTAGACCAAGTAAATGACATCTTCTACGAGTCATAACTGAGGTGGTACACGTACAATCCATCACACGTTACTAATTGGGATGAGTTGAACATTGAGGATAGATCTACCTTTACTGAGTACCCAATAGTAATCGAGGATTGATAAGAGAGGATCATTAATGGGTGATCAACTCCTTTTGTGCATTCCTGGTGGAAACATGAGAATATTTAAGAGATAACCTGGGAGGAGGATACCCTGATGCATGATTTGTACCCACATCTCTTTGTATAGCCTTTTGATTTGGATTTTTGAGATGTAAATACCCAAGGTGGGAAGAATGTAAATACATATATTTTATGTGTATTATTTTTAGATATTATATAGAATATTTTCAAGACATGGCACTGAGATAAAATTTGAGTCTAAGGCTTGGTAATCTCAGAATAAATGCATTAGATATATTAAATATATTTAATTCATGTGCCCCTATATTTACTGAAAAATTGGAAGAATTTATAAATGATTGATCAGATCAACAATATGATTCCACTATTGAGTTCAAAGCATGTGTTTTAACCTAGGAAATATATAACCATAGAACACATCAGGAGTTTAGGTTGATGTGCATTCATGGGAATATGTTAAAGATAAAATAAAATAAATAAGTAAATTTATTTAATTTCTAAACCTAATTGAAATTATATAAGTATATGGTTATGAAAAAATCTTAGGGTTAGTTTAATAACCTTTGGGATTTATAGGATCCATTAGAGAGCCATTAGAGGATGTTCTATTTGCGAATGATAATTTGATCGAAGATCGATGACCGATGTGCAACAGATTATGAGTATCTGACCAATGAAATTGATGCAGTTTCGTTCTTCATTAGAGACTGATCTAAATCAAGGTAGGGTGTCAACTTTTTTCCCCATTGATTATTTATATGGTTACCAAAAATCAATTGACCAATGTATTTATTCAATTATTGACTGTATTGTGAGATAGGTCTATTTGTGGGGATTTATTGGGAGAATTGTTTATTTATTTATTTTTGATTAATCATTTTTCAATATAATGGAAAAAATTGATGTTGGATAAACATGAAAAAGGTTCATTCCTCTTTTTTTCTATATTTCTACCACACATTTTTATGTTCATTATCAATGCTTTGTTTACCTGTGGTTCGGCCAAAATAACACAAAATCAACCATAGAGAACCTAAATTTGGTGCAATGGTTTGAAAATGTAGATGCGAACTTGTTATAACACGGTAATCATATAAATATGGAATTGTACGTAGATTAGATGGATTTGTGGATACATGACCTTCATGTTATTTGGAACGTGATGATAAATGATGCATTAGGGATATTTCTAGGAATATTAGAAGTCCAGAACCTGGTGTTTGATGATGGCAAGGCTCGACCGATGGTGTTCCTTGGTTTTTAGAATGGGGAACGACTAGATCGATGGGTAGAGGAGAAGATGATAGTGCATTAAATGGATTAGGGATTCTGGAAAGTCCTCTGACACATGACATTTAACCAGTAAATACATAGTGTGACCCCCTGGTGCAATTTTAGGGTTCCACATAGAAGTTAAATATCACATGATGTGTGACCCTAACACATATCATGCGAACCATTCACACGGATTATGATCCTTCCCAGTTGGCTTATTGTGTTCCTAGAATGGTACATGGGAATGGTCATGGGTAAGACTAGCCATACATGGATATAGCCATATCCATCTATACATGGACATGGTCTAGAGTACACATTCTTGAAAAAACTATGTACTTTGGTACAGACATGGGCACAAGTAGTGATACATAGGTTGGACCCAGTGCCAAAGGGACATACTGTGTACTCTTTCAAGGTTGTATTAGAGCCTTTATCCTCTTAAATTTGGTTAATATTATTTAAGGTATGTTCCTTATATCCACTCCCTGATGGTTAGTATGGAATCATGTAATACACAAAACATAGTGATCCCTTTAGCGAGACTTCATTGATGAAGTTGTTGGAATTCATCGATGAGGTTTGGAGTGAGATCCTCTATCATTATCTTTCCCTATGTGGAGATCTTGATATCATCATGACCAATTGTACGTGGGAATCGATCCTATACTTATTAGGTTATTAAATATTAAGTTGTTGGTATAAGACATAGCCTTGTGTGTGATCCGCATATGTGTATCATTTTTCATATACATAAAGATTATACATATACTGGTGAGACTAGATGAGTAGTATACCTCTCTTGGGAACCTTCAGTGCTATCTGACTCATGGAGAGTGTCCTCCTAGTTGAGTTCTATGTTGAACCTTCGAGCATAATCCCTAGACTGACATTAAGGTTGGGACATTACTTTGAGAAAGTGTGTATTTATTGAGTATATCTAGATATTATTACTATTTTTACTATAGAAACATACCTATTTAGAGATGGATTTTATTATTTTTGTTACATTCTTTGTGATTTTGGGGTGTCCTAATAGGTATTATTATAATCACCCATACAGAGGTTTTCCCAAACATGTCATGTCTTATGTAGATGATCGAATTTTTGATATAGTCTTAGAGGGACCAGGAAAAGGTAGTTCTTAGTGAGCCATAAAGGATGTGGTTTATTCCTATGTTTATATTGAAAACATTCCCCATCTATTCTTCCTAGTTTGATAGGTTTTCAAACTCTTTTTGCTGGGCTTTTATTTTTCCATTTTTTATTTCATGTACTTATTTTCAGAGTTTGATAGTAGGATTCATATGTATTTATGCATGGTTTATCAGTTTTTTTACATTTTATAATTGTATGGTCCTGTATATGTGTGCATGTATACATGAACATTAAGATAATGCCTTGAATGTGAGTGATATACCTACTTGGACATGGTAGCTAGCCATTGGCCTATTGGAGGATGGCATGGGGTAGTCACAGTTCGGGCCCTACTAGTATGGGTGGTCACAAAGGACATATTTCATCATGTTTTTTTCAATACATAAAAGTTCATGAGTTTTGATATCAATTAATTATAATATTAATGTACAAGGATCAATACATGCACCTGTAGATAGAAACCTCCAAAGACACATAGAAATGAGGATTTCCCATTGATGGTCCTATTCTCATAAACTATTATCTTGGTTATTTTTAATGGAGAAATCCATGTGAAGGTGTCTAAATATCTTATGAGACTCCTACCACTCATAGATTATATTTCTTGTGTCTTATTAGATAATATCATATATCTATGGAACATGGTTCAATAATAATGTTGTAAAGTCTTTAGGTTCTCATCACAGTGGGGAACTACGATGACCTTTCAGCACAACATATATTCTATGGACATTATCAAATTCAAATATCATGTAAAATAATAATCAAGATGTGAAAAATAAAACTTATTTAATTAAGAAAATATGTAATCAAGTACTAATTTTTTTTGTTTTAGGGCACCAACTCCAATATACTCCCACTTGAACAAGATCAAACTAACAAATACATTAAATCCACTAGACCTTACATGGTAATAATACTTCTTAGAGATAAAGCATTTATTAAGGGGACCACCATGTTTTACTCCATGTATACTCTACACACTACAACTTCACCACATTGAAAAAAATACATCAAGAGATGATACATCTGAAGTATATTCTTTTTCCTTTTTTGTGACCTTGTCTCTTTCGATAGAGCCACCATTGCATTATTATCACAATAAACTATGATATGGTCGTTTCTTCAAGGAACCAAATAAATATCATAGAAAATTTTAAAAATTTATACTAATTCCTTGAGTGCATGAGAAGCTAGAATATACTCAAACTCCACTGTAGAATTGGTGACAACATGATACTTAGAACTCTTCCATCACAAAAATCTGGGTGGAGTATTTCGGAGGGTACTGTATCAGGAACTATAGAAACCGGTACACTTCATCCATATTGGCCTTTGGGCCACCGGTTTGGTCCTCGGGTCCTGTAAGTCTTTTGGTCCAGTTGATTCTCAAGGCCTTCAGGCCACATTAAGGCTTTAAGGACACCCTAAAGCCTTTAGGCCACATGAAATGCAGATGTACCAGTCAGACTACAAGGGACAAGGCTTTAGAGGAGGATTCAGGGCAGTCACATTCACTAGAGTAGAGCTAAATAGAATTGGAATAATGAGAGGTTATGGTTTTTCCATTGACACCGGGCCTATGCAGCTTTGCATAGGACAACTAGCTGACCAACCCTACAAGTTGGAGTGTTGATATCATGACATATGCTGGGGAGGGGCAGTTCCAAGTTGTCTTGTCTGGGTGATTCCCTCTAAGACCTATGGGTCATGTAATTGTCTCTAAGTGTTAAGGTCTTGAAAGGGTTACACATCATCCCTTGAATGATGAACTATCAAAATAACAAAAAAAAATGAATTCCTTTAGGCCATTCTGATCCTGATAACTAACTATTCATCTCCCCCATACACCAAGAAGATATCTTTAGTTTGCCTCAAATACCTACGAATAATTTTAACAAAAATACAATGATGATAACATGGATCTTCTTGACATATTTATACTAGTATAAAATAAAAATAAATATCAAGTATCATATGTTACAACCCTACTTTTATTTCACACTTAAACATGATTTATTACATAAAACATTCACTTGATACAACATAGAAGATCTGGAGGTCTAGTGTCTTTGGGGATTAGGAATGTTACATGATAACCTAAAACATAAAACAAAACATCTTACTGAAATCTTATTTTACATGACCACTACATTCCCTTGTACTTATAATTTCATTGGATAACCTGAGGACATGAATAAGAAAAGGGTGAGCTATAAATCCCAATAAGGGAATAAACACGGAATAACATGAGGGATAAAATACCTAAGTAAACCCTCATTACACATGAAGCACGAGTAAACCCTTGATGAACTTGAATTATCATGATTCAACACTCATTTCACATGAGGTATCATAATACTATACTTCACCCAATGCATTGGAGTGCTATCAGTGCACAACCTTCTTAAACATTTCATTTCATGCATAAGTGTGCCACATGGATCATAAAACATTGATTCATTAAACATTATCATTTATTTCATGATAAAGTAATTTGGAACTCCTACCTGACACTCTATAATAAATAATTAAATGTTCATAAATTCGAATACCATTGATAGAGAAATGGGCATGGTATTCGCTACACAATGATTTTTGGATTGAAAAAACATGGTGCAATTTTGGAAGCATAACGACGTGACATATGAATTAATAAAAATGGATGACGAGAGATAAAGGGGTGTATCATCATATGTAGATAAAATAGATAGTAAGGGGGTCATATAGATACATGTCCCAATAATTTAAATTGAATTTAGATTTATAATACTAAAGAATTGCTTGAATGTAAATGTGGGGAGAGAAATTACTTTCAGAATTTCGGCATAGTAACAAGTGTAAATGGAAGGAATTTAATGAGAGATAAAGGGGTACATCATCATTAAAACATAATGTGGGAAGTATTATGGAGGTGTGAAATCATACCACAACATTTATAATTGAAAATAAAAGGGCATAACAATATTAAGAAACTTGGATAAAAAGAGAAAGGTAGGAATCCCTTACTTGGAAGTGTGATCCAAAAGGATTGGGAGAGGCTTGAGAGAGGCTTGTTGGGAGATTGGGGAAACTTGGAAGGATTTTATATATGGTAGGTAATAGGTTGGATGAACTCCGAAGGCTTTGTGTGAAGAGGAAGTGGGAACTTGGATGGGTTTGTATAGGAAAAGAGAGGGAATTCTTTATTATTTTGGTTTGGGACACCACATATTAAATTAATCAAAACCCAAAAACAAACCATGGTTTATTCCCACGGGTTTTCCAAGGGGAGTGTAAAACAATATTTTATAAGGCCAATGGCCTAAATTCTTAAAATAATAGGGTTGCTTATATGGAGGTGAGTTACACTCTCAAGGAAAACAATTTAAAAAGAAAAAATGTTTCATAATCCTTGAAGGGTCCACTAAAGCATTGTAAAATAATTCCAACAAACCCAAAATCACATTATTTTAATGGAAAGACATATATTTTCCGAAAATAATGTTTATAGTATTTTATTTCATCACTATTGGGTCATTATTATGTCATAAAACACATTATATATTTCAACGGTATTTAATTTTTACCCAAAAAATTAACTGTCTCAGAAAATTATTAAAAATTCACTGTTAGATAATTTTGACATCCTGATTCCAAAAATAATTTTCCTTTTATCTAAATAATTTTATAAATATGTGAATTGTTACTTTTAAAATAAAAATGTACATTTATAAAAAATTCATGGGTTTTGACAAAAAAACATTCAAACCTTAATTAAAATTACAATTGAATTCATAAAATTATACGATCATTTATATTTAATAAAAAGTAATTTAAAAATAATAATATATTATTAAAATATTATTTGATTAAAAAATCCATTAATTCATCAAAATAGATTTCTTAGTTGAATATTAACTAAAAATACTATTTTTGTTTTAAAAACTGTTTACAAAGTAAAAATAATAAAAAGAATGTATATTCTCTATACAAGAAATAATGTACATAGTAATAGTTCTAGAGTCTTGTTACATAACCCCTTAAAACATACACATAAGACCTTAGGGTAAGGTGCGCAATGGTGACAAAATCTTGGGGTGGCTCATATAACATTGCTCGAGTGGTAATCTCTATCAACATCCGCTTCTCTCATAGGCAGTTCTGCTCAAGCTAAATGTATTCAAGCTCTACATGGGCTTAGTTAAGAGTGAATCCTAATGAATCCACATCCTCTCAGAGCTCCAATAAATGGGCTTCATATGGGGGAATTCTACTGGATGAGGCCATCACTTTCTTTGTTTGAGTAAATTGGATTTGAAAAAGCCCTATATTTTTATTAATCATGTGATCACAGTTTAGAGGTTATATTAGCAACCGTCACAATTATTAACAGTATTTTAAAATCCAAAAACAAAAAACTGAAGAATTCCATACATTATATAAACATTTTACATAATAAGACATTTAATTGGATCAAGATGAATTTTTTTTAATGAAATTTTGGGTCATTACAATCTTCCCCCCTTAAGAAATTTCACCCTCAAAATTTCCTTTTCCCACACTAAAACTAATGTGGGTAACTCTAGTTCATCTCTTATTCTGATTCCAACTCCGCTTCTTCAAACTCGTGGTTTTTTCACAACACCTTGATGAGGGGCATTGTGTTATTTCGTAGAAAATTTTCTCTACGATCTAAGATCTTCACTGGTTACTTCTCGTAAGAAAGATCATCCTCTAGCTGTACTACCTATGAAGAGAGTACATGTGAATGGTCTGGTATGTACTTCATTAAGGGGGATACATGAAATACATCATGTACTTTGGCCATGGTAGGTGGGAGTTCTTGTCAATAGGCCATAACCCCGACATGATCAAGAATCTTGAAGCGTCCAATGTACCTTGGACTTAACTTCTTCTTCTTTCCAAAACTCATGACCATATTCCACAGATATATTTGTAGAAATACCATGTATCCAACTTTAAACTCAAGGTTTCATCAACAATTATATATATAAATCTTCTACCGACTATGGGCTTCCTTGATATGTTGCTGAATGGTTCTCACCTTCTCTACCATTTCTTCGACCATTTATAGTCCTAACAGATTATGCTCACTAACTTTATCCCAATATGTCAGTGTTCTACACCTCTTACCACACAAGGCTTCATAAGGTTCAATTTATTTGCTCAAGTGGAAATTGTTATTATAAGAGAACCCAACCAGAGGAAGATGTTGATCCCATTATCCTTTAAAGTCAATTGAGCACACTCTCAACATTTCATTAAGTGTTTGGATAGTCCACTCAGATAGATCATCAGTTTGAGGATGATAAGACGTACTGAAGTTTAGCTTAGTATCCAGAGAATGTTGAAGACTCTTCCAAACCTTAGAGGTGAATCTTAGATCTCGATCAGATACAATCGATAGTGGTACCCCATGCAGCCTTAACACATCTTTGATGTATATCCGTACTGGTTGATCCAATGATAAATCCTTTTGAATTGTAATGAAGTGTGAATACTTTGTAAGACGGTCCATAACAACCTAGATTGCATTGTTTCCTTTGGATGTCTTCGGAAGTCCGGTGAAAAAGTCCATGGTGATATTCTCC
This sequence comes from Viscum album, assembly GCA_963277665.1. NCBI lineage: Eukaryota > Viridiplantae > Streptophyta > Magnoliopsida > Santalales > Viscaceae > Viscum > Viscum album. Next base: position 910,116 of record CAUJRU010000041.1, on the reverse strand, counting down.
CATTTCCATGCTGGTATGGTTAATGGTTGCATTATCCCCTTAGACTTTTTCCTCTCATCCTTCACTTAATGACACACCAGGCACTTAGATGTATACTCAGCAATCTCTTTATTCATATTATCCCACCAATAATCCTTACGAAGATCTCAATACATCTTTGTGTTTCCTGGGTGAATAATGAAATTTGAAGCATGCACATCATCCAAAAGATCATTCTTTAGCTTCGGACATGATGGAACACATAGTATTTTCCCAAATCTCACAATTCCTTCTTTATTAACATTGAACTATGAGGATTTCCTTTTTTTGATACCTTCCACTTTCTTTTGAATTCCAATATCATCCTTTTGAGCATCCTTTAACCTTTCTAAAAGAGATGGTTGAGTAATAATTTGTGAAAGAATTGATGATGTTCCCTTATTTATGATTTCCATGTCCATCTTCATCAAATATAAGAAGATTGGATCCTTATCGATTATCATCAATGATAGAATCACTAGGTCCTTTCTACTTAGAGCATCCACCACCTTGTTCACATTACCAGGGGTAATTGGTTGAGTAGTCATAGTATTTGATCAGCTATAACCATCATTATTGGCACATTTTTGACTCTTTCTATGGGATTATATACTTGAGTCTTTTGTGGTCTGTATATATTTCACACTTCTACCCAAAGAGATAATTCTGCCAAATTTTTAAAGTGAAGATCACCACAGCCCACTTCAAATCATGTGTTGGATAATTTTTCTCTTGAACCTTCAATTGAATTGAATCATAGGGAATGACTTTTTCATTTTTCATCAAGACACATCCAATGCCCTTCATTGAAGCATCACTGAATAGGAAACAAAGTTCTCCACTTGTGGGTAAAGTGAGCACGAGTGCAGTGATAAGCCTCTTTTTCAAATCCTTGAAGCTTTATTCGCATTCATCACACTACGAAAAAATTATTCCCTTCTATGTTATCTTGGTAAGAGGGTTGGAAAATTGTGTGAAATTTCTCACAAATCGTCGATAATATCCAGCTAACCCCCAAATGCTACGGATATCCGTTACTGATATTGGGCTCTCCCATACCTCCATTGAAGCTATCTTGGAGGGATCCAAAGATAACCCATTGCTTGTGACGATATGACCCAAGAATGAGACCTCCTTCAACCAGAACTCACTCTTGTTGTTCTTTTTATAGGGATTCTTATTTCGCAAGGTCTCTAGTACAGTTCTTAGATACTTATCATGATCCTCCTTGGTTTTAGAGTGTATTAGAATATCATCTATAAAGACTACAACAAATATTTTTAGGTAATGTCTAAATACTATTCATCAAGTCCATGAAGATTTCTGGAGCATTAATGAGTCCAAAAGGCATTACTATGAATTCATAGTGCCCGTATCTTGTATGAAATGTAGTCTTGGGGATATCATCCTTCTTCACCCTTACATGATAATATCATGACTGAAAATATACCTTGGATAAGTATTGTGTTCCACATAGCTGATCAAACAAGTCATCAATTCATGGGATATGATACTTGTTTTTATCGTGATTTTGTTAATCTCACGATAATCGATGAAAAGGTGCAATAACTCATCCATCTTCTTGATAAAGAGAACTGGTGCACCCCATGGTAAAGCAGTTGGGAATATAAACCCTTTATCCAGATTTTCTTATAGTTGTTTCTTCTGCCCCTCAATCTCCACAACAACCATTATATATGGACTTTTGGATATTGGAAACACCCAAGGTATATGGTCATTTGAGAATTCAACATCTCTTATAGGAGGAAGACTAGGAAATTCCTCGAGAAACAGTTCAGCAAATTCCCTCACAATAGGCATGTCTTCAAGGATGGTTGCATCCTTAGAATCAATCATCTGAGCCAGATACGTGTGCTCCTAGGGTAGTAATAACCATGCTTTAGATGATGGATCTAAAGAAGATTTATCTTCTCCCTTGCACTTGTACAGAATCAGGGGTCGATTCTCCACATAGAGAGTGATTTCCCTCTCACATCAATTTATGTTGGCTTTATATAGGTAAAGACAATACATTCAAAGATTTGCATCAAATTCTACCAGAGAGAGTACGATGAGGTTCCTCGGGAAGTTCAATCCACAAATTATGACAGGGGAGGATTTATATTCATGGGATGCAATGATTTCTCCATTTTCCATACTCAGCGACATCTTTACTTCTATGATTTATGGTGGTGTTGGGATTGTTCTAATAAAGTTTTGGGATATAAAAGAATTCATAGAACATGAATAAAAAATTAAATTATCTATTCTTGAATGAATAACTATTGTAATTTTCACCACATCATTATCAGGGTTCACTTCAACAGTAGTGATGGAAAAAGCTCGCCACTACTGCCTTGGAGGTTGTTGGTTTCCTCTGAAAACTCTTGGCTTAGGGCATTGATTTGAAAGATTCCATGGTTCATTGTAGTTGAAGCAATGCACAATGCATTAATAATTGAATGGAGGGTTCCTCTCCTCTATCACAGCCATGGGTTTTTCTTATCGGCAGTTAACAGCTAGGTGTCCTTCTATTCCACACCTAAAGCATTTCCTCCTCCCCTTCAAGCAATTTACATGTGCTTATTTCCACACCTTTGGAATATGGGGTGCTGTATCTTCTTAGTACCATTGGATTTATCCATCGCACCACCAGAATTAATATCCACCTTTTTCTTCTTATCCCCATGATACCCCTGAGATTCACTTATATCCATTTTGACCTTGAGGGCACATCAAATAATTTCCTCATATCTGTCGAAGTCGCAGATCGCCAAGGCTTTCCACATGCTAGGTTTCAGCCAACCAAATAAGTGGTCAACCTTGCATTCATGGGTAATGAAAAAGCTGAAGGTGTATGGTGAAAGCCTTGTGAAGTTTTCCTCATACGCTCTGAGAGATTCACAGTCTTTTTTCTTGAGGGAATGGAAGCCCCTTTCCATCTTAATTTGGAGAGTATAGGGAAAATATTTATCAAAAAATATCTTCAAAAAATCCTTCCATTCCAATGCCTTGATCTCCCCCTTAGGTTTCATATTTTTGATCAATTTCCACCATTGATCAGCTTCACCCTCCATACAATAAGTTACGAGGAGAACCTTCTATTGTTTAGAACATTGAAGGATAGAGATGATCATTTCAAGGGAGTTGATCCATTGTTCAGCGATTGAGGGATCAGATGATCCATTAAAAATAGGAGGCCTTTGTCTCATAAAGCTCTCGATAGAGACTTTTTATTTCTTAGGGGGGTTGAACATTCATCTTGTCCCATGTTTCTATTCAAATCCTGAGTTAACTGAGAGATAATCGTGACAAAGTTCAAGATTCCCACTCCCATTGTATTGGGAATCTCATTAGCATAGTCATCCCATTGATCTTCACATTGTCTATTATCCCAAGTCCTCCTATTACCGACCATTGGATATAATAAATGGAAAGTTAAGGGTAACAAATAAAGGGTAATCCAAGGACAAAAAAGATGAATTATAAATAGCTTTTATTACTTTAACTTATGAATCTATTGTCTTCAATATATTTTATCCATGATCTACTTTCTAACATATATTTTTAGGGGGAATTTTCTTTAATTATCTTAAGTATGGTTCATAAAAATCTTCTGAATTTACCAATGCATATCCCCAGGAGTGTCATAACAATGAGTGCATCAAGGTCCATTGTTGTGTACCAGGATACCTTGGGTCAAGCCTGAAACTCCTTGTCAGAGTTTTCACTCCGAGGTACATCTATGCCAAAGTATCCATTACATGATCGTATCCCGACATGGATGTATTTGTTTGATAAACCACTTACTCAATACTCACAAAAACATAGGGATGTATTTTATTATACTTATTCTAGTCTCTAAGTCTTCAATAGGGTTTCCTAATCCAAATACCTAAAATAAGTAAACCTATCCTCCGATACCAACTATAACAACCCTGCTTTTATTTCAAACTTATTCACGATTTATTACATAAAACCTTCAATTGATACAACATAGAAGATCTAAAGGTCTAGTGTATCTGGGGATTAGTAACATTACATATCTAATTAAAACATAAAATGACACATCTTATTGAAAACATCCTTTACATGACCACTACATTCCCTTGTACTTAGCATTTCTTTGGATAACCAGAGGACATGCATAAGAAAAGGGTGAACTATAAATACCAGTAAAGGAAGAAACATTAAATAATATGAGGGATACAGTAAATGTTAGAAAATAGGAATATCAATGTATAATAAGATAATAATGAACATAAAGGCATGATAAAGCATGATAATCAGAACATGGATATGTGGGAACAACATTTAACATGATATTAGCATGATCTAAGGCTCATTGCACATGGAGCATGAGTAAACCCTCATTGCCCATGAAGCATGAGTAAACCCTCTTTTAACTTGAATTATCATGATTCAGCACTCATTTCCCATGACGTATCATGATATTTTACTTTACCCAAAGCATTATAGTGCTATCAGGGTGCACCCTTCTTAAACATTTCATTTTTTTCATAAGTGTTCCACATAGATCATCAAACATGGATTCATTAAACATCATAATTTATTCCAAGATAAAGGAATGTGTAATAAATACATGAAAATCTATAATAAATAAGTAAATGTTCATAAATTTGAATACCCTTGATAGATAAATGGTCATGGTATTCACTACACAATGATTTTGCCTTGAAAAAATGTGGTGCAATTTCGGCAGCCTAAAAGATTGACATACGAATTCATAAAAATATTTGATGAGGGAGAAAGGGGTGTCTCATCATATGTACATGAAATGGAATGTAAGGGGGTCATATATATAGATTTTCATAAATTTTAATGGAATTTAGATTCATGATACAAAATAATTGCTTGAATGTAAATGAAGAGAGAGAAATTCCTTTCCGAATTTCGGCATAGTAACTGGTGTACGTGGAAGAAAATTAATGAGAGAGAAAGGGGTATCTAAACATTCAAACATAAAGGGGGAAGTATGTGGGAGGTTAAAAATGATACCCCAACATTTATAATGGAAAATAAAAGGGAATAACAATATTAAGAAACTTGGACAAAAAGAGAATGGTAGGAATCCCTTACATGGAAGTGTGATCCCAAAGGCTTGGTAGAAGCTAGAGTGAGGCTTCTTGGGATCTTGGGGAACCTTAGGAGGATTATAGAGAGAGTATGGAATAGTTTGGATGAAATACAAAGGCTTTGAGTGAAGATGAAGTTGGATCTTGGGTGGGTTTATATAGGAAAGGATTGGGGATTCTTTATTTTTTCGTTTTGGGACACCACACATTAAACTAATCAAAACCACAAAACAACCCTTGGTTTTTCCCCATGGTTTTTTCCAAAGGGGAGTGTAAAACAATATATTATAATTCCAATGTCATAAATCCTTAAAATAATATGGTTTCTTATGTGGAGGTGAGTCACACTCTCAAGGAAAACAATTTAAAAAAACAAAATGTTTCATAAGCTTTGAATGGTCCACTTAAGCTTTGTAAAATAAATAAAACAAACCCAAAATCACATTATTTTTATTGTAAAAAATATATTGAAAGAACATAATGTTTATATTATTTTATTAACTCAGTATTGGGTCGTTATGATGTCTTAAAACACATTATATATTTAAACGTAATTTAATTTGTACCCAAAAATTCAACTGTCTCAGAAAATTATGAAAAATTCACCATTGGATAATTTTGACGTCCTAATTCCAAAAATAATATTCATTTTATCTAAATATTTTTCTAAATATTATAATTTTTACTTTTAAAATAAAAACCAATATTTATAAAAAATTCATGGGTTTTGACAAAAACAGTTTTCAAACCTTAATAAAAATTACAATTTCATTCACAAAATTATATGATCATTTATATTTAATGAAAATTAATTTAATAATAATATTTTATTAAAATATTATTTAATTAAAAAATCCATTAATTCATAAAAATATATTTCTTAGTTGAATATTATCTAAAAATAATTTTTGTGCTTTAATAACTATTTACTAAGTAACAATAATAAAAAGAATGTATATTATCTATAAAATAAATAATTTACATTATCATGGTGCTGGGGTCTTGTTACATAACCCCTTAAAACACCAGCATAAGACCTTAGGGTAAGGTGAGTGATGGTGACAGACTCTTGGGGTGGTTCAGATAACATTGTTCAAGTGGTAATCTCTATCAACTTCCACTTTCCTCGTATGCGGTTACTCTCGAGCTTAACGTATTCAAGCTCGGCTTGGGCTTTATCAAGAGAAAATACCAATGTAGCCAACTACTTTACGAGCTCTGATAAATTGGATTTGTATGAGTAAAGTCTATTAGATTAAGCCATCACTTCCTTTGTTTGAATAAATTGGATTTGTTAAATACCTATATTTATACTAATCATGTGATCACTGTTCAACAACCATATTAGTAATGGCCACAATTCTTAACAGTATTTTAAAATCCAAAAACATAAAACCAAATAAGGTCATATGTTATAAAAACATTTTACATAATAATACATTTAATTGGATAAAGAGAAATTTTCATTAATGAAAGTTTGGGTCGTTACATCATACATAACATAGCATACATGAGAGATTCTATTGCAAAAGCATATAGGATCTTACTCATTCTGTCTATTTCCTCTTATGTCTAGGGAAATATTTTATTGGAAAGATTTATACTATGTGACACTAGGAAAAAATTCTCTATTTTATTGTTCCACACTAAATATATTTAGTATCTGGTCAATGTATATACCTGGACTTAGTTCGATAAGCATCTTGGATATATCATATATGATCTTCATCCATATAATGTTGGATGCATCACTTAAGTATTTCACAGAGAATAACTTTCTTAACCACTACTTAACCTCTTGTATGGATGGTATATGATTTCCAATTAGTAATATGTACTCAATATACACTATTATTAAATCAATTGTACTAAAACTAAACTACACTTAAAAACAAGAATCACATTAATTATTAATGAAACCAAATTGTTTCATAGCTTCATCAAATTGAATTTTCTATAACTTGGATTCTTGATTTAATACATAAACGATAATTTTTAACTTGTATACCATTTTTTTATTTCCAAGAGAAACAATTCCTTTTTGTTATGTCATATAAACATCATATTAAGGGTTCTAATTAAGGAAATAAGTTTTCTCATCTATTTTTTAAATTTTATAGTCATGGTAAGAAGCAATTTCAAGAAGGATTATGATGGATTTAAACATATAAACTAGAGAAAATGTTTCATCACAATCAATTCCTTAATGTTTTCTAAATATTTTCTTCCACTATTCATGCTTTATAAGTGTTTAATTTACCTTCCATGTACATTTTTCTCGGGAATACACATTTTTCACCCAATAGGTTGTAAATCAATTGGTGGATCGATCAAAGATGAAGCTTGGTTTTCATACATGGAATCGATCTCGTTATTTATGGATTCATTCCATCTTGCAGCCTTTGAGCTCTGTACTACCTCTTCATAAGAGATACGATCATTATTGTAAACCTATAACGAGTCTTCTCCAAGAGTGACTAGAAAAACATATCTTTATGCTTGTCTTGCCTCACTCATACTCCTATGTAGCACATGTGTTTTAGGATCCCCTTCTTCCATAGGGACCTGTGGAATTGTTTCATGCACCAACTCTTATTTTTATTGAGCATCAACATTATCAAATTCAATATTTCTCTTACTGTCCTCCTTGAGAATGTGTTCCCTATCAAGAAATATGTATTTTATTATGACAATTTTATTTCATGTCTAAAGGGTTGTATAGATATTTTACCCTTATTTCACTATGATACCCTATAATGATACACTTTAGGACTTAGGGTGACTGTTTGTTTCTTGAGAAATCCTTAACAAATGACTCACAACCCCATATAAGAAAATGTAACAAATGGAGTCTCTTTACACTCTATAACTGAAAGGAAATACATTTTCTTATTTAGTTGGTACTCAGGTTTGTAAGTATAATAAAATCTGTAATGTGTATCCCCAAAATCATAATGGAAGGCTTGCATGACTCATCATCAAACATACCATTCCCAATAATGTATGGTTCCACATTTCAATAACACCATTCCACTTTGGTATATAAAGTGAATTGAGTTAAGATAAAATCCCATACTCCCACAAAAGGTTGATAATTTATTTGGTTAAGATATTCATAACGTTGATTTGATCAAAGTTTCTTTATATTTTTACCAAGATAATTCTCAAACACATTTTTAAACACTTTATACTTCTCAATGAATTAAGACTTATACCTTATCATGTAGATATAAACATACCTACTCAATTATTCAATAAAATTAATATATTATGAGTATCCACCCATAGCATATACTTGAAAGGGTCCACACCCATTGATGTGTACTAATTCTAAAAGATCTGTGGACATTTCACCATGAACACTAAATGATGGTATGTTTATATTTTTCCTTTTAGATGAGAATTAAATCATTCAAGTGGTTTTTTATAAAAATACTATTAATAACCATCATGATATATCTTTTTCAAACCCTTCTCATTTACGTGACCAAGATGGTGATTTCACAATTGGGTGTCATTTGAGTAACTCATATTAGTTTCATTATCAACTGCCAATATTCGGTTTCCATAATTTAATACCTAAATACCATTATTTAGCTATTCCATACCATAACATATGATATCCCTATAAATTTATAAAACGTTATATGTAGAGCTCAAAATAAATTAATCCATATATTTGGAGGAAATGGGAATAATTTTTTTTTGTAAAACTTGGAACAAAATAACAATTCTTTAAAACCAGAATCAACCATGCCGACAATGTGAGATAGTAGTCTCCAATGGTCAAATCAGCCAACCTATATCTATTGGAAGCCCACATATCCATATCACCTTTAGAAACATTCCATAATCCTCTTGGTTCCTATATTTGGATACAAATGTGAGATCCAAATGGAGTATATTATACCAAACTTATTGATAAAAAAAATTACATAGGATAATAATTTCACCAGAAACTTCCCCTTGGTTCTTTGGATGGGTATAAATTCTCTTCTAGTAGCCCTACTTGCCACATGTAAAACATAACTAATTATTTACCTTTCCTTATATATGGATATTCTTCTTTATAGAAGGATGGTGGTTTCAATCCCTAGACATGGAATGATTCTTCAACCCATTTTCCTCATTCCTCTTCTTCTTATTCACCATAAGGATAATGGGTTTTTATTCCCCATGTATTTATCAAATTAAAGGATAAGGGTAATAAGTTCAGATAGTGTCTCCATATTTTTGATAAAATTATAAATCACAATAAATCTAGAGATGTTTTTAGGCAGTGAGGAATTAATGAGATCTATGAAAATTTCATCAAGGATATTATAACCCAAGATGTCAAAGTACTCAATGTAGCTGATCATGTTGAATACATCTGCCTTAGGCAAAACTAAATCTCCATGATTTCACATAAATAGTGTATTGTAGATCTCATATCTCAATGATCTCACCTTCTCTTGATAGATATCCCAGTAGTGAGAAATAATGTTTTATGCATCAATATCCTCATATTTCTTTAAAATATCATTAGAAAAGGTGGAAAACATTTAAAATTGGAAATAAATTGCAATTACCAATTGATTTGGATAGATAGATACCTCTTCCTAACTAGTTTATTTGGAAATTGACTCAAGAAGTGAGGTTTATAGCATGTAATTTTTTTTTCATGACATATTATAATGCGGAATATTGTATACTATTCATTTTAATTCACCCCATTGATATGGTAATCCTTATATAGTATTAATTTCATTGATATCTTTGATGATGTTTTATTTTCCATTTTTACAATTTAAGAGCCAATAATTATCACTTCTTTTCATTACAAAAAAATATTATCAAATTTTAAAATTAATTAAATTCTTATTAATCTACAACTATTTTTTGAAACCCAATTTCCCTTACCATTAGTTTCAGAATATCTTGGTGCTTAGATATTCTTCTGGAAAGGAACTGTATTCCCTTATCATAACCAATACTTGGGAATGACAATCTATTTGAAGGGTTTTATAGAGAAATAATTTCCCAACTATATTAACTCACAGTTCCTTGATTTTTTGAGTAGACTCTCCAATACTGAAATCCCATTTTTAGATTTCCTCAACCTTTTACTCTTAGTTTCAACAACTCATATTTTTTATAGTAAACCCTTGATGTAAACTATGTTAAGTCAACCAAAAAATTAATGCTAAATTTTATGTGATAATTAAAATCATCCCAATAGGGGTTAGTCAAGTACTTTAATCTATGAGGTATATTATAGCTTTATGTAGTGCAAGGCAAAGCTGACTTAATATTTTAATTGATGGATTTTTATCCTTATGTGTAATTAAAATTTAATCCTTTTATATGACATGTTCACAGTATGTGAATTTTATATAAATGATTTACCATATTTGATAAAACATTTAAGCATAATAAAATTATATTTTATTCCATCTTTAATTCCTATCAATTCATTTATTTGGTGATCACGCAATATTCACAAAAAAAAATAATTAACAATGAAATTAATAAAAATAATATATAAATAGTATAATGATTGGATTTTTCTAGTGGTTATTTTATTTCTAAGATGATAAACTAACCCAAAACTAGGGGAAGAAACTTTGAACCATTTATTGGCTAGTGTTACAATATTACATCTTGGATCCTTTAGATCAACTTGATTGTTTTCACCTTATCTCCATGAATCGGATTTCCTCGACTCGCTTGGGAGATCCACCCTTAACATAATCTTTTACTTACATGAAAGGGAGGGGATCCAATGGATTTTTATAAATGGGGATTACATAAAAGAATCTATGGGACCACGATCACTAAAATAATAAAGAGGGGATTAATTACAAGCTATTAATAATAATTTAACCATGAAAATTAAATGAAACCAATCACACACAAGGGTGGGTCTAATCTCATGATCATCCATACATCAATAAATGAATATACGTTTTCAATATTATTTTCAATTACTTAGAACGACTCTTTAATTAAGATAATTCACCACAAATTAATCCATTTTTTTCAATTTATATTAATTCCATCCAACCATCCTTATTTCACAAACATCTATAATTTTTTAAAAAAATTAATTCCATTTAAAAGCAATTTTTTACACAAGTTTACTTGGATGAAACATCATGATTTTTTCATAATTTTAACATGGAAATTAAGGAAATATATAATTGTTAATATATTGATAAGGTGTGTATTTTTGAGTGAATGACACATAGAACACATAACCAATAGTTTTAATTACACATTTCTTTATTTGTTCTAATTGTTTTTGAAAAAACTACCCATATAAGACTACACAGTGTGTATAAAAGTATATGACATGTACCTATCTTGTTTCCATGTCCACTGCATATGCCATGGGGCAGGCCATGTTTCCTATCGTTGACATGTTTGATGTACATGGTTTGTAATGGGAATAAATAACATGTAACATCAAATTGCAAAAAAATTATGCGTTCATATTGTGTATCTGATACATGGATTATTGGGACACCCTATGTTCTTGTCCATGAGAAGACATAGACTACATGACGTGAAAACTACTTACATGGAACGTAGTTCTACATTCTCTATTCTAGTATGTTTGGTTCAACTTACTAATCCAATATATTCAGATATTTGATTTTATTTTTCCATACCTGACCTGATAGAGTAACCTATGGAAGAGAAAAAAAAGTACATGCATGTTCTATGGGAGTTCATGATGTGTACTTTATTTTTCAAAATGAAGAGCCTTTTTCACCTATAGATGGAATTTTCTATGCAATTATTCATTTTTAATCATTAATAGGTTATAGGTTATGTTATCTAGAATGAAGAAAAGAAGAGTTGATGATGTCAGATTATTAAAATCAATAATTGTATGTAAAATAAAATGCGAGCACATGAAATAATTCACCATATAATAATTAATTATAAATTAAACATTTGACCACTTTGATACAACTTATTGGTTCTCAGCACAATTGAAGCATCCTTTAAAGGTATAAAAAATTCATCTTTTAGTATTAAATCAATTTTAATAATTTATTAAAATGATTAAAACATCATATTGAATGAAAATAATATATTTATAGACTACATTAATATATTAGACTTTTAGTGAGATCATCTTTACATTTTTTTATAATTAATTTATTATAAGATATAGAACTATGCTAACTTTTAATTCTTTATTCATTGATGATCTGATGGAGAATAATTCATTGAAATTACTTTGAACTATGTGATTAAAGAGAAGAATACCTATATTAGTAATCCAAATGTGCACCACAATATCCAATCAACTCCATAGAATCATAGGTTTCTAGTACGACCAATCAAAACAACTTACACTATTTTTTGTTGATAGTAGCGGTATTCTTCATGAAGGATTAAGAAACATTTATGTTCTCTCAAAGGCTTGAGATAAGTGGAATAGAGAGAAAAATATAGGGATTGATCCACTCTATCCTTATCCATTATGTACACCAAAATTTAATTAGAAAAGTGATATAATTATATATTTATTATATCTGGTTTAGGGTCGACAAATCACACACAATCCCCAAAACATATTATATATTCTTAGATGACCCCATGTATAATAATAATAATAATAATATTAATTTTTTTTGCATGTTTGACTCATTAAGAATATAGATAAACATCAATTATAATATTCAGACCATTAAACATAGTCCACTTTCCCTCTTGGACATTTACCGATCATCAAATAATAGTATTTAAATAAATAAAATTCAATGCATGATTATATGATAAATTTAATAAATATTATATTTTCAGAACTTTAAATATAATTACTATTAATATTATTTTTTATATAAATTATTATTTTGAATAACTAGTGATTAAATAATGGAGGTCAAACTAACCTATATAAACATTATTTACTCCAAACCCCTAAATTAAATACTATAATTTAACATAGATTGTGGATACACATAGTGTGTGATTATTTAGGACTCTTTCTCAATGTAATTAGGTGTAAGCACCTAATGTCCAATGTTTTATTCTATAAAAACATTAATGCTTCTCTAGATAAAGATGTTAACATCACACTGACTTAAAAACACCTAAAAACATTTACTATGTAATATAATCATTTTATAACAGTATCTCAAATCAAGTAGGTTGCATGTCAGTGCCATAAATCTATATGCTCGATATCTATTTATTTGAAATTAAAAAAAATGAACCCAACCATAAAAAACCATAGACATGGTTTCATTCAGGCAGTTCTATTCCAATCAAAGGGCCCGTGATATTAAATTTTATCAACAGAAAAAATGGATAAATCCTTACTTAAATTATCCATTAATGCGATATCTTTTAGGATGCACCCAACATATCTGAAATCCCCATGAACATAATTCATCACAGTTTTAATCAATACATCAAATTACATGAGTCATTATATCCATTAATGATAATCTTGAAATCTAAGGATTAAGAAACACATATGTATATTGGAACATCCAATGACACTTGGAAATGTTGATTTATTATTGACAAGATTTTTATCATAACCCCATATCTAAGAGATTAAAATTGGAGAACACTATAAGAAGCTTTATCAATTTATTATGAGCATCCTACTCCAGATATCTTGTATTTTTTTGTGTCATGTTAGACAATATTTTCCAACCATAGAACACAATTTAAGAATAATGTCGTGGAACCTCTTAGTTCTCATCATAGTGGGGAACTTCTATGAACATTGAACATCACTTATATTATAAGAGAATTATCACATAAAAATATAATGGAAAATAATAAGAATCAATATTATATAATTAAAAATCTTTAATTAAGAAAAAATTGTAATCAAGTACTAAACAAGTTGGTTTTAGGGAACCAACTATAACAAGAATATCTAAATGAAATTTTATATTGGGATATCTAGGTGCTATACTATTGAGTAATGGATTTTTATTTCTTATTTTTATGGTATTATTAATAGAATCATAAGAATTATCCTTAATTAAAAGAGTTTATTTCATTATTTTATAATTCATATCACTCTAGTGAGTAGTGTTATTTCTTCCAATCCAATTCATGTGCTCTTAGTTTATAGGGCCTTATATAAAATGATTAGAAAAATTGAGTATAATTTCACTAGTTTCATATGAGACTCACATTAAGAGTGATGAAATAATTGGGCCAGATTTTATTCGATTTTCAAACCTATTGGTGAAGGTAAAATTAATCTGATATGTATCGATGAAAGTATGCAATGCATGTAGGGTAAGTTTTTTTGGGAGGAATTCTTAAGGAAATACCTTTGGGTTTAGTTTATCAGGAAGAAGTATAAAAGCCCTATATCAACCATATTAAGATACCTACCAAATATTTGATATATAATGGTCTTTATGATACCATCTATATTTTATATAATAGGTCTCGATAGATTATAAATATAGGTGACATTACTTTATAGAAATACAATTGATTCTGAACTCCCACATTCTTCCTAAGGAATCTTATACTAGAACTCAGCTTTAGTTAGGCCAATGAACATCCATAATTCATATAAGTGATCATAAATAAATAATTAAGGTCTTTATAAGATAACATCTAGTTGGTCAATGTTCTTTATATTTATTTCTTTACCCCCTCTACATCGGGATACTTAAATAGATTGAACTACCATAAACTTATTCATATACATTTGAGATTTGATTAATTCACTCTAAACTAGTAATGGAATTATTTCCAAAATAAACTAAACTTTCTCATGTGGAATCTTAAAAAAAATTCTATCCATACAGACCATGATGTTTAAAGGAAATGTATTGACCTCACCTCTAGATATGTGTTGATAAAATGAAAATATGGAATCTGTATTTCATTTTTTACCAAAGTGAATTGGGAATGATGTATATGGTCTATGATAAGGGGAATCTATGAATAAAACATATTATATGAATCTAGAAAAATCTCCACAGATTCATGCTTCAATATTCATTCAGGTGCAGAGTTGAATTCCTAGGGATGGTGTATTATTATCTCAGTATATTTTTGGTTGATTAGGGATACATGAAATTATTATCACCATAAAAACATGAAACTAAATGAGGCTTAACTCAAAGAAAATTTATTATATCTGGATGTTATTTATCAGTTTGATTTACAAGGTGTTAGCGATTCCTCATTCATTAGGGAACTTAATCATTGTTCATCCACACCTAGGAAAGTGGTTAACAGAGGGGGAAATGGGTTTTGGGTGTGCTGTAAAGAACCAAATCTGGGGATTAAGATCAATTCAAAAGGGTATTATGTCCACTATATCATGCATGGTGGTGCTATAATCCAGGATTACTTGGGCTTGATCATCATGGAATTCTTGGCCTTTTATGGGGAGAAATATTTATTCAAGTTGAATCTAAAACAATACTAATTAGAATCAATAATTTTTTTTAAAAAATAGATATCTATATATTTGAATTATATTTTCCCATGGTTTTTAATTCTTTATTGGGACTCCCTCCCACCCATTTAAGCATTTCCTATATCGTTGGAACATTCAGAATCAGACTTCACTAGGATATTGATACATTACACACCTAGAGTGAGGGGAATAATGTGACTAATATTCACACTTCCAAAGGTGATTGGGTATAGGTGATGATTAATTATTTGATCATTCATTCTTTAAAAAAGTTATATATTAGTATTTCCTAAGTGGATTCCCTTGGAATTCAACACTTCCATCAATATTTATCCTGTTTCCCTTTTCATTTTCTATTTTAGAAAATATATTCAATTTTCATTTTATGTATCTAATTTTTTATGAATAAATTTTAGTGGTTTCAAAATAGTTATCATGAAAATTAATTGTCACCTATACAAAAAATCCTATAATAATTCCTAAATCAATCACATTATAATATTTTATCCAAAACCTGACCCCTTTATAAGAGAATTTTAACAAAATCATATTTTTATTAAAAATTTAATTTTCATGAAAACAATAATAATCCAATAGAAAAATATTTTAAAAAAATTTTATTTATTAAAGAAAATCAATCCCAATGAGAAATTATCATGTTCTATTTTAAAAAATTTAAAATATCAATAGACGTTAAACCCCCCCCCCAATTTAGGATAAAACCATTTTATAAAAAAATTCCCTTTTTCAAATAACCATGAATTCAAATAAAATTATAATTAAAAAATCACAATAAATTAATTAATTAAATTTTATTATCCAATCTCATAGAAATCATTGAAACTTCTATCCTAGACATGTCATTTTTGAACATTACCAAATCCACAATCCCGGATCACACCGACTTGATGAATTTTCAATTCCCTATAATGGTGAATGGAAAATAACTATTGACAACCATATATCTATAGATACAAACTCCCAAATTTTGGATCTAGGATAGAGAATTAGAGAATCATAGAAATATAATTTATATCCATATTGTACCCAAGATTCAATGGTAAACCTTTTATCCACATTGAAAATTTGTCAAAGAGATAATGGAAGCCATCTAAAATTACCCTAATATTCATAGATATATCTATAAGAAATTTTATAAGAATAATAAAGAAATTAAGGGTATTTTATGTGTTTTAATGTAAATTAATGTACCTTAATATCAAATTCATGGTCTCATTTCATTTTTTTCTAGGACCGTTTAATGGTCTGTGAATTCTCCTATACCTTAAAAACTAGTCAGGATAGTCAGCAAACATGTTCTCTAAGATTTTAAAGGTAATAGTTCTTTTACCACTACATCAAAAATAATAATTCATATTCTTTGGGTTCAATTTTCTAACCATGCACTTTTGGTTAACCCTCTCTTAAATTTTATTTGAAATAAATATTCCCATGAACTTTGAATCCCATGGTAAAAAACTCATTCAAGATCTACTATTATAATACAAATTCACTTTTGAGATCATATAACCCCATATTTAAAATAATAAATCACAACATTCCACTTAAATCCCTTAAAACATCAAGATTATATCCAATATTCACCAAAAATGGAAAAACCAACACATATCCCAAAAAAAGTATTATAAAATCTATATTCTAATGATTTATATAAATATACTTATATAAGTTTTCATTAATTATAGTTGTCTTTAATTCTATTATGTATGTTTCCTTCTATGATTGAATTTATACATTGAAGTAATATCATTAAATAATTTTTCTACCTCTAATAAACACCAAATGAAAACATTATCATATTTAAATTGTGGAAACCTTTCTTTTTAATACGCAATTAAACATAATTTATTACATAATCTTCCCTTGATACAACATAGAAGATCATGAGTTCTAATGTCTTTTGGGATTAGGATCATTACATAAAAACTTAAAACATAAAATACAATATCTTTATTGAAAACTTCCTTTACATGACCACTACATTCCCTCATACTTAGCAATGCATGAGATAACCTGAGGACATGCATAAGAAAAGGGTGAGCCATAAAGCCCAGTAAGGTAATAATCATGAAATAACGTGAGTAATATAGTACATGTTATAAAATAGGCATATTAATAGAGAACAAGAGAAGCATAAACATAAAGGAATGATAAAGCATGATAATAATAACATGGAAATGTGGAAACAACACTTAACATTGAATTAGCATGAGCCAAGGCTCATGGCACTTGGAGCATGAGTAAACCCTCATTGCACATGAAGAACAAGAAAATCCTTGTTTCAATTGAATTATCATGAGTAAAAATCAATTGCACATGACGTATCATGATACTATACTTTACCCAAAGCATTGGAGCACTATAATGGCGCACCCTTCTTAAACATTTCATTTAATGCATATGTGTGCCACATGTATCATATAACATGGATTCATAAAACATATTCATTTATTCCATGATAATAGAATGTGGAATTCATACATGAAACTTTGTAATCAATAAGTAAATGTTCATAAAGTAAAATACCCTTGATAGGGAAATGGGAATAGTATTCACTACACAGTGACATTGGCTTGGAAAATCGGTGCAATTTCGGCAGCGTAATGGCGTGACATAAGAATTAATAAAAAATGGTTAATGATAGAGAAAGTGGAGTCTCATAATATGTACATGAAATGGACAGTAAGGTGTTCATATAGATACATGTCCCAACAGTTTTAATGGAATTTAGATTCAGGATAAAAAATAATTTCTTGAATGTAAATGAGGAGATATAAATTTCATTCAGAATTTTGGCATAGTAATGGGTGTACATGGGATTCATTAATTGAAAGATAAAGGGGTCTCTCATAATTCTAACATAAAGAGGGAATTATGGGGGGAGGTGCGAAACCATTCCGCAAAATTTACAATTTAAATTAAAAGGGCATAACAACATTATGAAAATTAGACAAAAATGAGAAAGGAAGAAAAAACCCTTACTTGGAAATGTGCTTCCAAAGGCTTGAGAGAGGCTTGAGAGAGGATTCCTGGGAGCTTGGGGGATGTCTACTAGATGAGTCCATCACTTCCTTTGTCTGATTAAATTGGATTTCATAAATACCTATATTTATACTAATCATGTGATCACTGTTCAATGACTATATTAGCAATGATCACAAATCTTGACAGTATTTTAAAATCCAAAAAAATAATACCAAAGAATTTGATATTTTATATAAACATTTTACAAAAGGAGACATTTAATTATGTCAAGATTGATCTCCATCAATAAAAGTTTGGGTCTTTACATAAATAGATGTGGAATCAAGAAAATAATTAATAAAAAGATAGAGCTAGAGTATTTTGTTGATGTTTATTAAAATTTAATTTGTAGAGTATTATGTGGTATTTTATAAATAAAAATAAATACCTACCATTAAACTATGAATAATTTTGTGGTAATTTATGGTTGAAGTTTATAATTTTTTATCAGATTTGAAGGAAACCAAATATTTCTAATGAGATTTTTAATTTTTTTTGGTTTAGTTTTTTTGGTTTTTTAATAAAAAATTTTACAAAATTTTATTTTGCCCAAATTTTCTATAGGGATTTTTTTATAGTTTAATAAAAATTAGTCCATATAACCCAATTAAGATTTAAATTAAAATTGGGAACTAATTTAGTTCCATTTATATTTTTCGCTTTTCCATGAATATGAATCTATGAGTTTTTTTTCATTTGGATCTTTCATATTTTTGAAAAATCATGGAACTTTTTTTAATTATTTCTAGGGGAATAGTCGTTAAAAAAACACTTGATTATTTTTTATATTTTAAGGATGAAAAATATTTTCATAAGGATTTAATTTATTTAATCTATTAAACATCATCTTTATATGAAGCTAAATTGAATTTATAATGAATGGATTATTTTGATGACATGGTTTATTTAAATAATAATTACAAACTTGAGTGAGTTGATAAGTACTTTAAAGTAAAATTTTATAAAATTTCACCTTAAATGTGAAATTAATCTAAAAATCACTCAAATTAGTGTGTGTATATAATGAACACAATTTGAGATTTTCAATTACAGATTTAGGATATATGTGTGTAAAAATATATACTGAAAAAATAGAAAAATGTGTAGATACCAAAATGTGAATGAGTCATGAGTTTATGATTTTAATTATCTTTTTTTCTCCAATGTATTGATTTTATTTTATTATATTGGGTGGTGTTGGGGGTAGAATTTATTAGTTACAATTAGATTGAATTATATTATTCAGAAAGGCTGAATTATACTATATCCTACTTCTTTGTATTTTTATTAAAAAAATCATAGAATCTAATTGAATGTGTAAATTCTGTGTTATTATAGTCTTGAAAAAATTTTATGATTTAAAAATAAATATTAAATAAAAAACAAAATATAAAATTCTATATATAAAAAATTGAAGGAAAATGTTTTTGTTTACATGCTCTAAGTTATAAAAAGGAATTTAAAATGGGATAACTTTCATATTTAAAATTAAGAATTTAAATTATCAATTTCAATAATTTTCTTTATCATGGAATAAAATAATTTAGTAAAATTAAATTACTATATTGATTTCATTTATGATGTTTTTTCAATAAATTATGTTATCCGTATTTTTCTAAAAACAAGTTCATACTTGATAGTTTCTTGATATTCATTGAAAATTCCATTTAATCACGTTATATTTTGGTTCCTTTGTGAATTATCACTAACTAATTTGATTTATGATAAATAAAACTAAAGCATAAAGGTATTTTATTGTTAGTACTTTAGTATAATTTAAAAATCAATTTTCAAGGGTTTTTTATGTTTTAATGATATAATTAACCATTTAAATAAAAATTTCATTCCTTTTATTATGTGTTGAGGTAAATTAATGATTTTATATTTATTATTAAAGTTTATGAATATTTGGGTTAATTTATAAGTTTATGGAATTTAATCATATTATCTTGGTTTTATCGAAATAATAGGATTATGTTATGAAATTATTTTGATCTACATGAGCTCAATTATTAATTTATGAACATTTTTAGGCCTATAAGTTCCATCAAATAATGTATAAGTTTTTTTAATATTTTTTAAAAAATAAAAACCAAATATATACATTTTATAATGTTGAATAAGGACAACCATGCATCACACCCTTTTCCACTCTATGCTCTGCCATTTTTACCTAGAGTAGCATGCATTAATTTCACATTATATTACCCCTTTTCATATCAATACATATAGATTTCATGTTATACCTTTAAATATTTTACTCTCTCTAACACTTCTCTTTTATTTAATTCTACCCTATGCACATCATTCAAGGTATATAGATCATTTTATCTTACCTACCCAACATATGTGCAAAATTTTATCTTACCTACCCAATATATGTGCAGCTCATAGAACCATCCTTTTTCTACAATATTCTACCTTTTCCTTTTGTTTCTATTTTTTCCACTCTATATAACATAAAACAACACACCCTTTCTCTTTATTCTAAAATCTGAAACAAAGCAATGTTTCATATCCTTTTATTCAATCTTATGAAACTATTAAGAGTAAAAAAACCTCTACATTTCCCTATATTTTAACCACTTCCCAAAAGTTTACATGTGAATCCTATATAAATTATACCCTTTCATACCTATTTATATTTTCCATTTTTTTTAACTCAAAGAAATAAATAAAAAAATAAAAAAATAAAATGTAAAAATTAAAAAACATTAAAAAAACTAATAGAGGAGGAAGAAGGGAATGATTTATGTAATGAAATAACATGATCAAAATTAATAAAAATATGTAATTGAAATATTGTAAAAATTAATTTTTTTTGGTAAATATGTTGAATTTATTTTCTATTTTCATTTTATTATATGTGTTTATATGTATTAAGATTAATTTTGGATTTTTAGATGTTCAGAGTAACACTTGGAGGTTAAAGAGTTGTTTGGATTTTTTCTATATAATTGAAGAAAATTGAATCTTTAGTGGGGATCACCAAATGTTTGGTTGGTAAAAAATAGCCCTTTATGTATCAAGAGTCTATTAAATTCTCAGCATTTAGTCACCAGAACCCTAGTTCTACTAGACGTCTGGTGGATAACTACTATATGTTTTTTGAAAACTACTAGAAATCTTATTAGTTTCCCAACCATTATTTTAAATGAGTTTTATTTTTAAAAATGTATTATAAATCTTTATTTAATATTACATTTATTATTACCCCCATATATAGGCATACATTGAATAAATCCTTTTCTCCCAAGGTTACTCTCCTAATTTGGTATATTTTATTATTTTTAAACTTGATGATTCATAATGAAATTATAAATTGTTTATTTCATAGAGTTTCTTAGATTAAGGCTTATTTAAATCCTATTACTTTTCCTGAAATCAAAAATATTTCTTTATTAATTTGATCTAATTCAATTTTTTTACATCAATATTGTTAAACTTCTTTATATTGGATGATTAATTGGGAGTTAGTTATCACTCTCTTGATTTTATCTTTGTTTTAGAGTAAGGTAGGTCACATTTCACTAATTATATGGTCTAATCAATGTTCATTGTGTTAAATTTATAATAAAATATATGAAATTGATATAGGAAGTATAAGGCCCCAACCTTAAACATTACTTAATATTGAGATAAGTCTATAAATTGACTTTAATTGATATTGAGGATCTTTTCAAGTTAATATTTTTAGAGAATTAGGTCATAACATATATATAAAATTTTGAATATTACAAGTATACACTCATATTCACTATCCATTTTTTTTCATAAAACTAAAATTCTTTAAAAACAAAACATGACCTTGTTTCATGTTTTAACAACATATATTTTCCAATATCACATCCTTGGCTATATTTTTCTTTATTTCCTCTGAAAAACATTTCAAAACATGGGATAAGAATAAAAATCTCATTAAGGGACACATAAGGAAAGAAAACTGTTAGTCTTGGGATTACATGAAAACCATGAATACTTTATCATAAAGTAATACTTATCACCTTTAATAGGTAGTAAATATACATCACTAAATATAAGCTCATTACATACTATTTTTGTAACCAAAATATTACCATAAATCCCATATAAAGAAACATATTACATATAAAGGTAACTTGGGACATAAACATACTTAAATAGAATAACCATATTGTCTACTTCCACACATATAACTAAATGGAATAGCCATATGACCTAATTCCATACCTAATGCATTGGAGGTTATAACGTAACCACCCGTCCTTGGTTTATCAAAGATCCACCCATCATTTGGTTTATCATGTAACCACCCATCTTTGGTTTTTCACTAACCACCTGTCAAATTTCCAAGTACCATTTTATAATCATAATACTTAAAATATTTCAAATATCAAAATTTCACTAATAACTTTACATTTTCATTCAAATAAATCAATTCTAGATACTAAAATATTCAATCCATTTCACAAAAATTCTTGAAAAACAAAACCAATGACATGGATATTTAACTCAATGAAATGAGATTGGCTTAAGATTTCACTTAAAAAGTTTTTATAATAGACGTAACAATTTATCACTAGGATGATTATGTGTTAAAAAAGTATATCCACACAAATGGAATTTGAAATTGAAATAGAAATAAATAAATATTTATTCCATACATAATCTTGGAATAATATAATCAACAATGTATATGTAAAACCAAAAGAGAGAAAATTGAGTTTAGAAATGCCCTTACGAAAATTCGGCAACCTAAGAGCGTCACTTAAAAATTCTGAAAATGAGATGATGAGAGAGAAAAGGGTATCTCATGACACATACCTAAAATTTACAGAAATAAGGGTATATATGAACATATACCAATATAATAAAATGGAAATTAAAAGACATAACATAAAATAAGTCTTTGACTAAAAGAGGAGGGTGAAAGTGTCCCTTACCACATTGTAATCAATTGAGTCATATGAACAAAAATTATTAACCAACAAATGAATCAAAAAATACCAGTAATATAATGAAAATCATGATAATGTATATCAAATGTTAGTACAAAATACACCACATGCAAGAAATAAGTGGCGAACAATAGAAATCTCACGGAATTAAATGTGAGATAAGAAACCCCTTACATTGAGTATGAATCATCACACATGTTCCTTATTCTTCTGGAATAATAAACATAACATAATTTATACTTGATTAAGAAAATTTTTTAGGTTTATTATTTATTTTATATCACTTATTACCACGTTATAGAAATTTCAAAATTATTTAAGTTAATATCAGTCATTTTGTTAATATTGGATACTTGAGTAAAAAATGATCTTGTTATAATTACAAATTTTCCATGTCTTCAATAGTAAATTATCTCTTTAATAGTATTCATGATTTAAATATCATATATATCTAGTATATATGTATTTATAATAGTATATAACATTTTTAGATAATAAATGAAAAGCACCATTCATGGAGACGGTAAGCCGTACGTACGCATAAACGCTACTTTCATTTATTTGTCATATTAATGAAATTAAAAATAAATGATACATAGGTATTTTGTAATTATAGTATAATATAATACAATATATATGTTATATAATTTCATTAACTCCATCCTTTATACATTCCATGTATGGAATGAACGATTCATATCACTTTGAGGGGGCGGTAGTCCGCACTTTGTAAAATGAAATTATCGTATTTACACATCATGAAAAGAATAAAGGTGTGTTTATAAAATAAGAATTATAGTATCATAGAGAAAATATAAATATAATAAATATAATATATAAATATAGTGTCATCATAATTTCCACCATGAGACGTGGTAGAGGAAAATTGAATAATAATTATTTCTTGAGGCTGTAGTTCTCCGTCATAGAATTAGTATGTTACTATCCATTAGATGGAGTTGTGTATATGTGTATTTAGAATAATTCTCATAAAACATATTAGTATATTTAATATACTGGTGTTGTTATTGAATCAAATAATAAGAAGAGAATAGGGAGTTGAGAGGGAAAATAAAAAGAAAAGATCTTGAGAGAGGACGATACCTCTAAACTGAGTAATGTCTTTTGATTTGAGCCTAAAGGATTTCATGAATTAACTTATACCCAAGGTAAGGTTTATAGGAGGAAAAGAGGGATTTTAGGATCTTATTTGGGCAGACTTTGGATGTTCTATGTTACTTGAGAGGTGCGAGTAAGGGTTTAGGGGTGGTCGCCTTTTATATGTGGAGGAGGGGTACTTTAGGAATGTATTGAAGGATTATTTTATTATAAATTGAATTTAGATTTAGAAAGGTACGAAACTCATTTAACTAGAATATAAGATGACTATTGTTTTAAATCCTCTCAAAAAATAGGTTTGAGACAAGATTTGGTTTCAAATTTAACCATATCATTTAGCATTAACCCTTAGTTAACTAATTTAACTATTACCATGTCTTCTTATGTATTCATACTATATGTTTAATATAGTTACCATAAAATGAAAATAGAACCAAATCTGGTTCATTAATGAAATTTTAAATATTATCTAATTCATTTGACTAAATATTCTTCTTTAGGACTACTACATTATTTATTAATATAGTATTTATTTTAGGAACTCGTTTATGTCAAATTTTATACTATTCATATCACGACATTTTTAAAATCCATAAAAACATGATTCCTTAGAAAAAAATTCATTAATTAAAATCTAAAAAGTAATTATCATCCCTAAAATTCATGTATGGAAGAAAAAGTTTCAAAATAAATTTATTTTATTATTTATCATCTCATTTATTTAAATATTTCATTAATAAGGTAGTCGCTACGTCATCATTGGGTCATAAATAAATTTATTTATTTGGTGTCTAAAAATTATAAATAAAATAACATGATGTATTAAATATTTTTAGATTTATAATTAACATTTATAGTTGAATATATCACTTATATAACCCCATATACAAATTTTTTTAGTAAAAGATATATGTTTATGGTATATTTTACTTTACTTAAATTAATTTTTATAAAATGTCATTTTCACATCCAAGTGGCTACATGGGGTCCCAAAATCGACCCAAGGATTTATACGGTCAGAAATATGTCATAAAATCAGATTAAGAAATAATTTAGGGTAGTTTTATATTATTATAATATTATTTGATTACTCATATTTACTAGATTTACCCGTTAACCATGATAAATAAAATAATTACTGAAGTTACTATTCTTAATTTCTAAAAATAAAAGGTCCCTATTTACAAAAATTGGACCTCCTAATTCCAAATATGGAATACATTTTTCCAAATTAAAAACACATAAGTGACATAAATTAATTTAAAATTAATTTTTTTTGTCAAAAACCGAAAAGTGGGTTTTTAAGATGTAATAACTATCAAAATATTGACATGGTTTTATGCCCAATTTCAAATTGAAATTAATTCCAATGACAATAATTGGATTAAATTATAATAACATAATCAAATTGTAATTTAAAACCAATTAGAATTAAAATCTTACTGTATAAATAATTTAGATGAAAAGACAATTTTGAATTAAAATGCAGCATTTTTAACTAATCATTAAAAAATGAAATTTATCAGAAAATTACAAAAATTTAATCCAAAGTAAATTTTTATGTCCATATTCTATAAAATAAGTTTATTTTTTCAAATAGAACCTATTAAAGTAACCAAAACTAGATTAAAAAAAAGGATCATTATCAAAAGGTGGTAAAACTTCATTTTTAGAAAAAATACTTCTTTTATCTAAAAAATTGAACTCGTTCATATAACTTATCTAGAAAACATATAAGATGAATTTAAAACAGTAAATTGAATATATATCATATATTTTTTTATAAAAATATATAAATTGTGATATGAAAACAAAATTATCGGTTTTTGTAAAAACACATCCTTTATATTCCATTGGTTTTTATTTCCATTTCTATCCAATTTGGTAACCGATTGAATTATTATTTAAACATGTGTAAAAAACATTTCAAAATTCAGTTGATACTAATAACTCCCTTAATTACAATGGATAGGCATTAAATACCATTTAAAATAATAATATTATTATTGTATTATTTTTTGGTATATCTCAATGTTGTGTGCAACATAAGGTTTCAAAGAAACCCCTTATTGCGTGTCGAGTACTCTCTCCGAAAAAGGGCCCCCTTAATGTAAAATCACTATCTTATACAAAAGTATTAATATAAATCACAAAGTATTATTCTTTAAATACCTATGTCGTTACATCCTTCCCACCATTTGGAAATCGCATCCTCACAATTTTAAAATTGGTCTTGGAAACATCATTGAAAAACCCACATCGAAAAAAGAGTCAACAAAACTATAACATTTAACGAAATAAAGAGAAATAAAAAGGTCACTCGAGATAAAACATAATTGTATTCCATGTTAGAAAACATGGATATGTAAGAGAAACTAAGTGTTCCAGTTCTAATGGAGAGTGATATAAAGCATGATCATGAGAAAGTTAACTACTAGAAAACAATAAACTTCTGACGGGTTAAACATTATTTGATTACCCAGTAGAAAATGTTAAAGGACAACGTTTTTAAGATATTTTTCATAAATTTTAGGAATTTATTTATGAGATTCACTAATAACATAAGGAAATATACATACCTTTCAAGTATATTTTCATCATTTAACAATGTTTTACCACAAACTCATCTTTTCTCCGAACAATGAGTATTCATGATGACATGGTCATACCTAAAGCACTTGAATCAACTTCTTGTGAATAAAATAATCCAAAAAATATGTAATATATATTTTCCTTGTCTTTAGACATTAAAAAAACCAAAATGGTTAGTACATGATCATATAATCCTCAAAAACAATAATCCTCTATAAAAATAAATTCTACTCTTAATCTCTAATATTCAACAAACAATACCCATAGTTCAAAAAAGACCATTCATTACAAAATTATCCTTAAGATTCCTCAATAAAACCCAATCTATGATTGAAATCCAAAATTAATAATGAATTTATCACATAGTGTTCCATGAAAAATCATAACATTTATCTCCTAATAACATCGGCTACTCTTAAAGTCTCATACATAAAAGTAATTAACCTAATCACATATTCTGCATGATATATAAATCATTTCCATAAATAACCGAAATCATCATATGTCCACAATAAAAACATTGATTATTAAGAAATAAAACTCAAAAATTACCCCAGAAATGAAATCCCATAGTTTTCTATTTTCATTAGGCATATAGTTTCCCAAAAGAGAAAACGTATTCCAAAATAACCTTTATCACTTAATCACTAAATCTTTATTCTATATTAATGATATCCATTTAACAAAACATAATTTCCAAAAATCAACTTATTCTTGATCCATAAAATAATTTAACTAAAAATAATAAGTCTAGTAACAATTGGATTCACATAGGCTAGTAGTAGGTGGTGCGCCCTTGTAACCCTTCGGTTATGGGTTTGATTCCCACGACCTTGTTGGATGCGATGGGTTTCCACCCTTCCAGTGGGTTTTTCTTTTCCAAAAACTATATAATTCTTAAAACATTCCCAAAATGAGATAAAATCATCAAAATTACCATAACCTATTTTAAACTAAAAGGTTATCTAATGCATAACATTTTTCATCTGAAAAAGTAATAACCCTTAATTGCCTCAAATTCAAGGATCTTATAAACTATAGTGGTTATTTATAACTATATTCATAAAAGAAAAGATAATTATTCCTAAATTAAAATTTTTATATAACAAAATTATGCGTTAAAAATACTATTAGTATTCCAATGTAATCCCATAATTAATATATTTAAACATATTATCATCTATAGATCCAATATAACTATTCAATTCCTAAAATGTATACATCTCAATCATAAAATATTCTTCATGATCCTTTATCCATGTTTTTCCATCTTATTATTTTATACTTCCTTCTTATAAACAAAATCATGCTTAATGTCTTAAGATTTAAATAATGTGAAAACATGAGCAAATAAATAATCCATATCTTTGATAGGTAATTATGAGTTTCCTCATCTTCCATAAGAATGGAATTAGGAATTGGTAAATATATATTTGTATGGCCTTGTTGATCCCATTCCCGATCCTTCCTCATATGACATCTATTTGTGTAATGAACATGAACACCACATTTAAAACTTTCAATTGTTCCCTCTCAAATAACTTCTTTCCCTTTCCTAGAGCCAACTGGATGCTTCCTTTTTTCCATTACAGGTTATTCATTTATGACCTTAATTACCACATATATAACATCTTCCTATCCCTTTGAAGCATTTTTATTGGTGTTTCTTTCCACAACCTTGACATAATGGTTTTTTAATATACTTACCTTTATAATTATTACCTAAACATTCACAGGGAGTCATTTCTCGTATATATTATCACTTAGAAAAATCACCTTGGTTTAAGTGGTCAATCATGAATCTAGATAGTTGGTTAATAATAACCTCAAGAGTTATCATTACCACTCCCATTTAATTATGTTTCTTATTCACACAACCACCAAAATTTCCTTCACATACATTATTACATTTGTTCCAGCTAGATCCATCCATTTAATAAAACCAAAAAGTTTAGTGTGAGTATATTAGTAAAATCATCATATACTATCTTATGAGGAGGGTAAAAACAAATATATACTTATTAATGTTATCATAAAATCATTAAATTTATTTAAAATAACATTGAACCTTTATAATATGCTAACCAATGTGGTTATATAAAACATGTTACTTATGAATTCACAACACCCTAACCTCAAAAGTTATCTAAACCAACCTTTGATACCAACTTAAGGCCCCTTCCTTAAAAATTACTTAACCTTGAAATAAATCTATAATTTGACTTTAATTCACATCAAGGATCTTTTTAGGTGTAGTTATTTAGAGAATTAGGTGATAAAATATACATAACATATTGAATATTAGAAGTAGACACTTCTACTCACTATCCATTATTTTTATAAAACAAAAACCCTTTAAAAAAGAAACATGACATCGTTTCATGTTTTAACTGCATAAATTTTCCTTGATCCCATCATTAACTTTATTTTTCTTTATGTCCTGTGGAAAAAATTTCAAAACATGGGAGGATCATAAAAAGTTTAGTAAGGGATACATAAATAAAGGAAACTATTATTATTGGGATAACATGAAAACCACGAATAAATTATCATAAATTAACAATTTTCACCTTTAAGAGGTATTAAATATTGATCACTGAATATAAGCTCAATAATTACCCTTTTGTAACCAAAATATTACCATAAAATCCATAGAAAGCAACATATTACATATAAATGTAACTTGGGACAAAAAAAATACCTAAATGGAATAACCATATGATCAAATTCCACATAAATAACTAAATGGAATATCCATTAGACTGACTTCCATACCCATGGAATTAGAGGTAATAACGTAACCACCCATCCTTGGTTTATCACGGAACCACCCATCATTTGGTTTATCACGTAACCACCCATCTTTTGTTAATCAGGTAACCACCTGTAAAATGTCCAAGTACAATAATATAATCATCAAAGATAAAATATTGAAAATATCAACATTTCACTAATAAAATTTCATTCACAAACACAAGAAATCAATTCAAGATATTGGAATATTCAATCCATTTCAAAAACCATTTAAAACATTTAATAAAGATAAATTTGAATCAATGTGTTCCATACTACTTTGAAAATTTCAAAGTAAGTAATATTTTAAAATAGTAATGTCCATATAAATAAATTCTTAAAAACCATTTTGAAAACATAGACATTAATGAGAAATATTTAAAATAACAAATCATTAAAACATTTAAAACAATTTTTTTGTTAAAGAGTCCCGTACCGCTTGAGAAAATAATTAAAAAAATAATAATTACAAAATAACATTAAAAAAACTTATAATATCACAAGAATAAGGGTATTCATGATATAATAAGTCAATATAAAGTATATACACCATGAAATATAATTGGTGCATAATGGAAAATAAGTATCACCGAAATGTAAATTGAGACGAAATCCCTTAGAAAGATCGTATATTTTGATTAAGGATAAATAAATGACATAATTATGTGTAAAAAATATAAATACACAAAATATAAGTGGATATTTAGTGATAAAAAATCAGAGTACATTCACACATATTGTTATAAAAATAAAACCAATGAAATGGATATTTAACTCAATGAAATGATATTGAGTTAATATTTCACATACAAAGTTTGTATAATTGAAATAAAAATTTATCAACTGGATAATTATGTGTTGAAAAAGTTTGTCCACACAAAGGGAAGAGAAAATTACATCGTAAATAAATAAACAGCTATTCCTCACATAATCTTGGCATAATATAACAAACAAATTATGCATAAAACCCAAAGAGTGGAAATTGATTTTAGAGATTCCTTTACAAAAATTCGGTAGCCTAACAACATCACTTTAAAATTTAGAAAACGAGTTGATGAGAGAGGACATGGTATCTCATCACATGGACATAAAATGTACCACAATAAGGGTATATAAGAACATATCCCAACATAAAAAAATTGAAATTAAAATACAAAACAGAAAAGAAGTGTTTGACTAAAAGTGGAGGGTGAAAGGTTTTCTTACCTTGTTGTAATCAATCGGGTCATATGAACAAAAATTAATAACCACCAAATGAATCACATAATACCATGAATGTAAATATAATCATGGTAATTAATATCAAATGTAAGTAAACAAGACATCACATGCAATAAATAAGTGGAAAACAATGGAAATCTCATGGATTTTAAAAGTGAGATAAGAAACCCCATACCACG
The DNA here is from genome assembly GCA_963277665.1 of Viscum album. Taxonomy (NCBI): domain Eukaryota; kingdom Viridiplantae; phylum Streptophyta; class Magnoliopsida; order Santalales; family Viscaceae; genus Viscum; species Viscum album. Next base: position 878,711 of record CAUJRU010000041.1, on the reverse strand, counting down.
AGTCTAATTCATCACGCATGTTCCTTGTTATTCCTAAATAATAAAATTAAGTTAATTTATACTATAATAAGACCCTTTTTCAAGTTTATTATTTATCTATATCAATTATTACCACATTATTAAAATTACATAATTTTTTATGTTAATATATGTTATTTTGTCGATATTGGGTACTAGAGTCAAAAATGATCTTGTTATAATTACAAATTATCCATGCAGTCAAAAGATCATTATCTACAGAATAATATTCATGATTCAAATATCATATATATCCAGTATATATGTATTTATAATAGTCCATAACATTTGGAGATAAGAAATAAAATGCAACGTTCATTGAGATGTAATCCATACGTATACATGAACGCTACTTTAATTTATTTGTCATATTAAATAATTGAAAACTAAATGATAAATTGTTATTTTATAATTAAACTATAATATTATATGATATATATGTTTCATAATTTCATTAACACCATCCTTTATACATTCCATGTGTGGCATGAACGATTCATATAACTTTGAGACGATGGTAGTCCATACTTCCTCAAATGAAATTATCGTATGTACACATCATGAAAAGCATAAAGGTATGTTTGTAAATAAAAATTACAGTATCATAGAGACAATATAAATATAATATAAATCATATATAAATAAAGTTCCATCATAATGGACATCATGAGATGTGGCAGGGGAAAATCGAACAACCATCGTTTAGTGAGGCAGCAGTTCGCTGTACACATAAACAATATTTTCGTATCGATTAGATGGGGGTGTTTGTAAGTGTAGTTCAAATACTTCTCATAAAAACATATTAGTATATTTTAGATAATTGTTTTCGTGAAATCAAATAATAAGGAGACCATACATAGTTGAGAGGGAAAATAAAATAAAAGAACTTGAGAGAGGGTGTTACCTCTAAATCGGGTAACTTCTTTTGATGTGTGCCTAAAGGATTTCCTGAATTGCCTTCTTCCATAGGTATGGATTATAGGAGGAAGATAGGGTTGTTGGGAGATTATTTGGTCATATTTTGGACAATCCAAGGGGCTTGAGAGATGTTAGTAAGGGGTTAGGTTTGGTGGTATTTTATAAGAGGCAGGAGGGGTACTTTAGGAATGTATTGAAAAATTATTTTATTATAAACAGAATTTAGATTTAAAAAGGTCCAAAAATCATTTAATTCAAATATACAAAGATTATCGTTCTAAATAATATCAACCAATAGGTTTTATACAACTTTTGTTTTAAATTTAACCTTATCATTTAGCATTAACCCTTAGTTAACTAATTTAATTCTTACCATGTCTTCTTGTGTATTCTTACTGTATGGTTAATATAGTTACCATAAAATTACAATAGGACCAAAAGTGGTTAATTAAAAAAAATTATACATTATATAACTAATTTTTCTAAATATTATGTTTTTAAGACTATTATATTATTTAATAAAATAGTATTTATTTTAAAAACCCATTTATGTCAATTTTTATACTATTCATATCATGACTTTTTAAAAACCCATAACAAATTTATTCTTTCGAAAAAACTTAACAAATTAAAATATAAAAAGTTATAAGAATCCCTAAAATTATTTGATGGCATAACAAGTTTCAAAATAAATTTATTTTAATATTTATAATCTCATTTATTTAAATCGTTCTTTAATAAGGTAATCACTACATCATGAGTGTGTCGTAAATAAATTTATTTATTTGATGTCTAAAAATTATAAATAAAATTACTTGATGTAATAAATATTATAATCTCTCTAATGACTATATATAGTCGAAGTGATAACGTATATAACCCCATATAAATTTCTTTTAGTAACAGATATATGTTTATGTTATATTTTTTCTTAATTTTAAATTAATTCTTATAAAATGTCATTTTCACATCCATGTGGCTCCATGGGGTCCCCAAATCGACCCATGAATTACCATGGTCAGACATATATCATAAAATAGGAGTATTAAACGTTTTAGGGTAGTTTTATGTTATTATAATATTATTTCTTTACCCTTATTTACCAGATTTACCCTTTTACCATGGTAAATAAAATAATTACTAAAGTTACTATTCATAATGTCTAAAAATAAAAGGTACCTATTTAAAAATTTGAACCTCATGATTCCAAATATGGAATAAATTTGTTCAAATTAAAAACACAGAAGTGGTAGAAATTAATTTAAAAGTAATTCCCATTGTTAAAACCAAAAAGTGGGTTTTTAAGAAGTAATAACTATAAAAATATTGACTTGTGTTTATGTCCAATTTAAAAGTAAAATTAATTTCAGTGATCATAATTTGATTAAATTATAAAAACATAATAAAATTATACTTTAAAATACATTAAAAGGACAATCTAAATATATAAATAATTTTGATGAAAATATAGTTTTAAATTAAAATGCAGTATTTTTTCACTACTCATTAAAAAATGAACTTTATCAGAAAAATACCAAAATTTCGTCCAAAGTAAATTTTGATATCCGGATTCTAGAGAAAATATTATTTTTTCAAATAGAACATATAAAGTGAAAAAAACTATATTTAAAATAGGTTCACCATCAAAAGGTGATAAAACATCATTTTTAGAAAGAATACTTCTTTTATCCGAAAAATTGAATTTGGTCTTATATCATATCTAGAGAATATATAACATGAATTTAAAACATAAAATTGAATATATATCATATATTTATTATAAAAATCCATAAATAGTTATATGAATATAAAGTTATAGGTTTATAAAAATGCATCCTCCATATTCAATTAGTTTTTATTTTCATTTTTATTCAATTTGGTAACCAATTGAATCATTACTTAAACATGTGTAAACCATATTTAAAAATTAATATGATACTAATCACTCCCACCATTATAATGGCTAGGAATTAAATACCATTTAAAATAATAATAATATTATTGTATTATTTTTTGGTATATCTCAATGTTGTGGGGAACATAAGATTTCAGAGAAACCCCTTATTGCTTGTCGAGTACGCTATCAGAAAAAGGTTCCCCCTTAACATTAAATTAAAATATTATTTATAAGTATTAATATAAATAAAATAGGATTATCCGATAAATACCTGAGTCATTACTATGATAGACAAACAAACACCATATATGGTTCATTTTTTTATGAAATTAACTATGAATCTTGATATAACTATTATGTTTGATTCACCCATGTTAAACTTATTTTATGATTATTTTGACATAAAGGTTATTTTTCAATATTTTATGTGAGATATTTTGTGATATTAATTTTAAAATGAGTTAGGTAGACTTTAAATTTACATTACATCCTCTTTTCAAGAGATATTGAATGAAATAATGTTTTTAAATATGTTATAGTGATGGTGATGGTTTATGGAAATGATGATGATATTTTATTACGTTATGAATTATTTTAAAATTTGTTTGATATGTCTGTATGTGTGTTATTCCATGATTGAAATGCTATTATCATGGGCTATGTCATTCCATCATCAAAATGGTAGTATCGTATGCTATGTTACCCCATGAATAATACGAGAAATACAATGGCGATGTTATACCAATAGTTATATGAAACATTAACGGCTATGTTACACCATGTGTGATAGGGTAAAATGATAGCTATGTTATTCCATGATTAAAAGAAAGAATATAATGGATATGTTACACAATTATGAAAGGTGAAAATGATGGCTATGTAACATCACGTGTGGGTGGATTTTTTTTGAAATGATCTATAAAGACATGAGTGAAATAAGAATAATATGGGGAGTTACCAGGAGAAGTGATAAAATATACTATAAGATCTTACATGTGAGAAATAATTATATGCTTTCGTTATGTGTTCCTTGAATTGATTTTTGATTTAAAATTTTATTTTTCAGTATTTAGTTATTTCATTATTGAGATTTCCAATGGGATCATGCAGACAACCCTATAGGGGGAGGGGAATTAGGTGTGACTAATTTTTACTAAGGAATAATTTATTCTTTTAAATTATTTCCAACCCAGGGATCTTTTGAACCCATGTGGTCAGTTTGGACACAAATGGATATTTTTTCATTTATTCGGTAGGCCATAACAACTTTCAATTAAGTAAAAATAAAAATAAAGCATGGAGTATTTTTACAATGTTTTACCATGATATTGGAAACGTAATCCCCTCCATGTTGATGTCCCATTGAGATAAATATTATCCTCTATAATGTTTTTTCAATTATAATGGGCCACCAAGGATTTTATAGATATAAAGGTCACTATATTTCATAGGTGAAATACCTCCACTATATTAGAAAAGTTAAGAGTTATTTTTAATAAATCCCATAGCCCTCAAACCATTATTACACCTAATAAATCTCAACCTCCTTCCCTATCTTCTGATAGATCTAAAATTCTATCCAGGGATATCACTACACCAAATAATGATGATCAATATCCTAAAATAAATGATTCATCCACTTCCATCATGTCTTAAAGAACTCATAAATGTAACTTGACATCTATTTTTTCCAAATATTTTTATTTCCTAGAATATGTTGCGGGAAACTCTCAAATAAATATTTTTAACAATATTTTCCACAAAATCTTACATGGTGATTTACACTGAAATGCATATATTCCATAATCTTACATTGTTATTGAAAATAAAAACCATAAGGACTATTCTTAATCAATTCCTATAAACTCTTGATATCCCACTAATTATTCTTATTATCCTCGACCGATTCTATCTGGAAGAAAAAAATTGATCCAATCAACTATATTTCTTCTCGTTCTTCAAAAAAAATAGGTAGGACATGCTCGACACACTGTTTTATTCCTCATTATAGAATTTATCTGATTCTTATTCTTATTCCACCATTGCAAGATTTGATTCTCTTGGAAAAAATAATTCACCTTCTTCTTCATTAGAGTGTTATTGTTCTCTTAGATACTCACTCTAGACCCATATTTTTGATAGTAGAAACCATTGTCCCTTTTTTATATTCTACCTCCATGATAGTACCATATTCTAATAGGATTGAGTGATTATATTAATTTTCTTATATAATTAACAATATATATAAATGGAATACAAGAAGAATATGATGACCTAACCCAAGTTGAGGATCAACCTACAACTATCCCAATCCCTCCTCTATTGGGTAGGGGGTGGAAACAAGCACCAAAGGCATACCTAAATTAGGGAGGACTTTGCCTAAAAACCTACACACACATAGAAAACTAAATTAAAAAGTGTATAAGGAAAGAAGAAAAGATGCAACACCACTATAAAGTAAACTAATCATGCATGAACCCTTATATAGTACAAAAGTATGGTAGTGTATACTGAAAAATAAAGGAAATAATTCATGACCATCCACAAACTGTCTCAAAACCTGACAGAAAACTAGAAATAGTAAATAGATGAGAGAGCCCAACTCCTAAATCCCAAGCTATGAGCACCATATGCAGTCCAAGAACCATGTATCCCTAAGATTTATTATAGTCAGGTTCAAATTATTCTTCATCTTTACAAGGCACAACGTGTGTTGGAAAATCCAATGAATGGGTGAGTATAAGAATACCCTATAGGACACCCCAAATGCTGAAGGGGGTGAAGTAAGAGATAAAAAAGGATGATAAGGATAGTAGTCCACACAAGGCACAAAAAAAGAGTACATTTTAACCCAACCCAATAGTTAATATAAGATCTTCCAATCACAAGGGGATTAAGACAATGACTAGGTGAACTACACTTCAAGTATTTATCATTTATAGTAGGAGAGTCGACTTTTCCAACCATGAGTATCAAAACACAGAAAGAACCTGGAATGCCCCACATGTATTCGCCTCTTCTGAAAGGAGAGTATCCAAATACAAGGTGTGGACACAAAATATTTATATATATATAATCAATCAATAGAATCATAAATAAGAGAGTAAGTGGATCTCCAAATCATAGTTGATACTAGGAAGAAGAGTAGACAATAGTTCCAAAATTCTGAAAATGATGCCCATTATCGCACAGATCTACCCTAAACACACATGTATAAGGAACGCATTCACTATACCTTGACATTATTCACTTTGGGTGTCACTATTCTCTATCACAGTTTTGGTAGCTTCTAAAAAATGTGTCTATGTGGTGAAAACATCCCTCTTTCTGTTGAGATCAAAGAAATGTCAGTTCAAATATCATCAATGTGCCTCAAATTTTAGGGTCCACAATTTATAGGTATAGGAACAATGCCCTGATGCGATATGGGTTTTCTACAATGAGGTTCAAAGACTGATGGCTAGCCCAACAGGTCGGTTCCACTTTAGGTTATTGAGGGCCCATTCCCTGTCCCATATGAGGGTTCTACTAGGAATTTTGAGGACCCATTCCCATCCAAACTGGAGGGTTCCAATCTAGGTTATCAAAGACCTATACACTACCCCACAAGAGGGTTCCACTGAAAAGGTAACCTCTAGTGATCTCACCTGATCACAAAAATTATCAAGCATTTCCTAAAAAGGTGTTGTTCTCTGAACATTATACATCATATCATGAAAGAAAGAACCCAGGGAACCATTTCTTTATACATGAAAAATATTCAATATATGATACTCACATGACAAAATATGAGTTAAAAAAAAGGATATATAGATTCTTGATGTTTTCTCATAAGAATTCAAGGGGTACACGTTGTGTGAGGGGACCCACATGACATGTGGTCCCGATCCACGACCCGGTCGTGTCCATGGTCGACAAACAACTCCATCCCATATAATAGTAAACACATTGTAGGTGGACTACATAGAATTTCCTAGATAACAAGGATTTTGGTTATGTCCTATTCATTGTGTTCGTGTACCTAACCCCATGTATGTGTACTAGACCATGTGTCTGTTAACTGGTGTACATGACGTGCCGATCCACATGGGGTACTACCCATGAGATTTTCTTATGTTTGTATAATTGGAATAGAGTGTGTGCCTATCCATGTGATACAACACAAAGATTAATCACACAAGAAGACGGTATATGACTTGTAGGTGATGTACAAATCATTCCATCCTTATGGGTTTCCAAAACCCTAGCCACCACCGCTAAAAGGATACATGTTTTCTATTCTTCATAAAATGGGATGTGTAGTTGGGATTTTGATAAACGTTCTAGATATGAAAAATCATGATCTATGTTTCGTTTCAAGATGATTTACCATATATCCCTCCATGAAACCATCTAATATTATTGTATCCAGGTGTCATTCATCATTTTTGGCCATCATTCATTGGTAACCAGCTCTGGTTAATCTTTTGTGGTTTGTTGTTCATTTTGCATGCACCCAAAGCTTCATGGATGATTTATCATGCTTCAATCATCAAAACTATCTCAATTTCATTAATCCTAGATCTATAACTTATTCGTCAATATAAAGATAATCCATCAATCCACCATCAATCTGGTGGTCTGATCATTCTCAGTACCTCCTAAAAAATTCAAAATGAGACTATGGGGATCCAACCAGTGAATAACAAAAAGTGTATTGGGGAGAAAAGTACTAAAATAGAGTTTTTAACAATCATTGGCCATGTTTTATTGGAAAATGATCAAGAATTGCAATCTAGGATTTTATAAACAATTCATCTTAATTTATATATCCAATAATCAGGTGCATGCAAGGTCTAAAATTGGTGTGTATCCAATAAAGAGGATGGATATGCTCAACCATTTAATCAAGAGGAAATAAAAACACCAATTCACGAGTCCTACCTTGATTACATATCGATATTTGATGAATAATGATTCCACCAACAATTTCGTAGAATATTATACATTCATTTTTTCTTGATCTAATCTGATCCAGTATTTCATCATCTTCTGGGATGATCCACCAGAGGAAGGAGGGAGGAGAGCTTCATCAACAATTTCAGAATTATGAGGCTAAACCTGATTATTTTTCCATAAGTATATATTAATAATATATCATTTAGTCTAAAAAGTAATTAATTAATTAATTTAATAATAAATTAATCCAATTAACATAGGACCTCTGAGTGATGGGTCTAAATGCCCCGAATCAACTCATTTAATGTTGCACCTAGGGTAAAAACCACGTTCTAGAGTCATTTGTCGTATCATATTTCTGATCCAAGCATCTGTGTAATAGTTTCCCCATTTTCTTTAAGAAGATAAGTGAATAATATAGAATATATAAAATATTTTTTATAAAATTAATTCTTGGATTATCAGGCCTCAGAATCACATGCCATATCAGCGCATAGCTTTGAAAATTATATAAAACTATTTCAATGTCTTACATGGAAAAACTCGTGTCTCAACATTATTCTTTGTTTCAATAATTTAATCCCCAAAAAGAAAAACTATGAAAACAAATCATGATATTGATCCCACACATTTCTCTAAAAATCCTAGTAGCTCTCCTAAATGATTCTATATTGCCACAAAATATGACCAAATGAATGTTTTGTCCATATCGGGTCTCCTCCAACCGATCCTTGATCTCTATTGGGTTCTCCACAAAGGTTCCTCCATCCTAGATTTTCATCTCTCTTTAGTTGATAATGTTCTTGGGGGTAATGTACATATCACCCAAGTTTCAACATGTAGAAGACTTCGTTCACTAGCTCTATATGTGGGGGTAGGGAAGGGGGTAAGAAACCTATATAACCCTATTCAAGACATCTAATGACCCAGTGAACCTTGAGGATAAAATGCCTCCTCAGATGAACGTCCACAATTCTCATCATTGGGAGACTCTCAGAAAAACATAGTTTCTATGCTTGAACTCCAGTGACCTATGATGGGGATCTATGTAAGATTTCTGTCTTATGTAGACTGTCCTTATCCACTCACATATGACCAAGAATTTCTTCATTGCCGCATGAACTAACTCTGGGACCCCAAGAGATGACTCTCAAATATCTATCTAGAACAAGGGTGACCTATAGAGTCTCCCATATTGGGCCTTAAATGGTGATATTATGATTGTACAGTGGTAGCTATTTTTGTATGAAAACTCTACAAATAGAAGGTGATCCTCCTAGATTTGGATGAAGTCTAACATGAAAGCCCTCAGCATATCCTCTGGCACCTAGATGGTGCATTCAGTTTTCCCATATATCTGTTGGTGAATGACTGTACTCATCCTAATGTGAGTCCGGAATGCTTTTTTTATGCCTTTCCACAATCATGACTTAGAACATGAGTCACGATCAATTAAAATAATTGAGGTCACCCCATCAAGACAAATGATCCCCCACATGTAAAACTTCACAAAACTCTCCACCTATCTCTAATCCCTAATGGAAATGAAGTACGCTAACATCGTGAGTTGTTAAACTATCACCATGATGGAATCATGTTCCTTCAATGTGCATTGAATCCCTATGAAAAAGTCCATGGAAACATCATCCAACTTCTTCTTTGTGGTCTCAAGAGGCTACAACATACTTGCAAGAACTTGGGGAACAACCTTCACCTGCTGACAAGTGAGGCACTGAGAGATGAACTCAGTTATGATTCATCTCATGATGGACCACCAAAACTACAATTGAAGGTCTCTGTACATCTTCTCTACAACATGATGTATATCTAGTGTATAGTTGTGGAACTCTCACATCACCTCCCCCTGCAATGTGTCAGGAATCAATTTTTCCCCCTAGAAAAAGATGAAACCATTCTGTCATTCAGAATATCTATATGGTGGGTCACTTATGGATACAATATTATGTAGTATTTTGTAGTCGATTCCTCCTAGATAGAGCTCTCTCAAAATCTCAAGAAGAAAAGGTGTCAACACCATCAACTTCAAAAGATCTGTACCCTTCTACTTCACTAGGGTCATCTACAAGGAGGCCAACTACCATAAATACACCTTTACTAAGAGGGCCTTTTATTTCATACTAAGTGAATATTTATCAATTTTGTTCATCCCTAGAGTATATATTATCTTGAATTCATAGTTTTGTGGGAACTCCAACCAGTGTCATTCTTTCAAGTTTAGGTCTCTCAACATGAAGACATAACCCAGACTCTGGTGGTCTGATTAAACCAAAAAGAACCCTCCCAAAAGGCAGTGAATCCACATATTTAGGGAGAATACTACAAAATCCAGATCTTGGTCATGATTAATATAGTTTTTCTCAGGGTTTCTCAACCACCTGAACCCGTATACAAAAACTTCCTGATGTTGCATCAACATGCATCCAATCCCAGCTCCTGATGCATCATAATACACTATGATCTCCACACCTTCCTTTGGTATTCATAGCATTGGAGCACTCATCGGACTCTACCTAAAATCATAAAAGACTTTCTAGTATAGCTCAAACCAGTTAAACGACTTCCGTTTCCCTATTACGGAGGCAAAAGGGGTTTCAGTTCTTATGTAGCTTGCTACAAACCCCCTATAATACCCCCACCAAGTCAAGAAAGCTCCTCACCTATGAATCATTATTGAGAGGATCCCATGAAAGCACCACATTAAACATTTCTATATCCATGGATAATCCATGAACTTAAATGAAATTCCTCAGAATGTGAACCTCATGAATCCAGAACTGGAACATTGAGAGATTTTTGTAAAGTTTTTTCTCTTGAAGAAAGTCTAGGACCATCCTCATGTGATCTAGATGCTTCTCCTCTAATATAGAGTAGATGAGTATGTAATCAATGAATAAAAAAAACTTGTTCAAATATAGATATAAAACCTAGTTCATAAAATCCATAAGCATAGTGGGGGAATTCATCATACCAAAGGGAATCACTAGGAACTCATAGTGTCTATAGTGACATCGGAAAGAAAAATATGAAATACCAACTTCGTGAACCCTCAACATGTGGTATTTGGTCCTAGGATTGATCATTGGGGACCATATAATTCATCTTAAATGATTAAAGAGGTCATTAATCATTGGAAATGGGTATATGGTCTTTATCATGGCCCAGTTCATGTGATTATAATCTACACAAAGCCATAAGATCCCACCATCCATTTTCCCAAACAGTACTTGAGTTTCCCAAGAGGACACATTTGGTCTGATGAAACCTTTATCATGAAGTTTTTCCAATGGAAAACGTATCCCCAAAATATTAGTAGGGGATATCCAATTTTTCACAAGATATATAGGAGTGGTCCTAGGATGCAAGTCAATGAAAAACTCCATATCCCACTTGAGAGGTAGTGTTGAAATGTCCTTGGGGAAGACATCCATGTAATCCTCCATAACTAAAGGAACCCAGATGCATAATATAAGGCCCCGACCTTAAACCTTACTTAATATTGAATTAAAAGAATAATTCACATTGAGGATCTTTTCAGGTTTAGAGTTTTAGAGAATTAGAACATAACTATTACATCTCAAAAGATTACAAAGTAGTCACTTCTACTAAGTTTCCAATATAAAAAAAACTCTTAAAAAGAAAGATGTCTAGACTCCATGTTTTAGATATCATGAAATTCCCTTGATCCCATCCTTGACCTTATTCCACATTAAGTCCTGTGAAAAACATTTCAAAAAAACTTGGGGTGAGCATAAAAAGCTCAGTAAGGGATACACAAAGAATGAAAACTGTTAGTTTTTCAAAATCAAGTAAACCATGTATACTCTATCAAAGTAATACCTTCACCTTCATGAAGTTGTAAAAACTCTTCACTAAATAAAGTATCATTACTTACCTTTTTGTAACCAAAGGATTACCATAAAACCCATAAAAAGAACACATAATATATATAAAGGTATCTTGGGACATAAACATACTTAAGTGGAATAACCATACGGTCGACTTCCACACATATCACTTAATGGAATAGCCATACGGCCAATTTCCATACATACTTAATGGAATAGCCATACGGCCGACTTCCATACCCAATGCATTGGAGGTTATAACGTAACCACCCGTCCTGGTATTCACGGCACCACCCGTCATATGGTTTATAACGTAACCACCCGTTAAAATGTCCAAGTACCAATATAAAATCATAAAACATAAAACCAATATAAAGGAATGATAACATTTCCACATTTCAATCACAATATATCATAAATATATTGACATAATAGAATCCTTTTTCAAAACCATTTTCAATACCAAAATACATAAAAGAGTATATGGTATTTATTTTATTCTAAAAACATTACGGCTTGTTGAGAAAGCCAAAGACTAAATAATACTCGTGGCGGCGGAAAAGGTCGTTGTCACCGAGTACGTTAAAAAAACATTCCTTTTTGTCGTTTAGTAAAACGCTTCGTAGAAAAAGATTCCTTTTGTATAAAAGTAAAAGTAAAAGGGTTTTATACACCGTATAAAAGAAAGTTGTGTATAAAACGAAATATGCCTCAATGAAAGGAGATTGAGACGAAGTCCCTTACCTTGGGTCCGACTTGACTCGATCGTTCTTTAACGTCCTGAATAACAAACTTGAGTTAATTTATACTTGATTAAGAACCTTTTTAAAGTTCATTATTCTTTTTATATCACTTATTTCCATGTTATAAACATTATGTAACCATTTAAGTTAATAATGTTTGTTTTGTCAATATTTGGTTCTTATGTCGAAAGTGGACTTCTTACAATTACATGTTGTTCGTGTGGTCAAAGGTTCTTTATATCTAGAATTAAATTCCAGATTTGGATATCATATATATCATATATATCCAGCATATAAATTTATATATAATATTACATAATCATTTAGAGGTAAGAAATGAAATGCACCGTTCATGGAGACGGTAAGCCGTACGTACGCATGAACGCTACTTTCATTTCTTTGTCATATTAGTGGAATTAAATCTAAATGAGAGGTATGTATATTTTAATTCCAGAATTATATTCATCATTTAGATATATCATTAATTATATATATACATTATATACATGTAATTTTAATAGTACATTACATTTGGGGATAAGAAATGAAATGCACCGTTCATGGAGACGGTAAGCCGTACGTACGCATGAACGCTACTTTCATTTCTATCTAATACTTTAATGTAAATAAATAATAATTATATAGAGGTATATTATAATTCCATTATAACATCATATATAATAACTTTAAATCCATCCTTTACACGTCCCACATATGGCATTAACGAATCACATCACTTTTAGGGGGCGGTAGTTCGCACTTCCTTAAATGAAGATATCATGTTTACCCATAATGGAAACCATAAAGGTATGCCAAAAATGAAAAATACAGAATTTTAAAGAAAACATAAACATATTATATATCATATATAAAAATAGTGACATCATAATGGCCACCCTTGAAGGTGTTAAATGAGTATTGAACAATCATCGTTTCGGGAGGTAGAATTTCGCCATCCACGGAAACCGTATGTTCTTTAACCATTTGATGTAGTTGTGTGAGAGTGTAGCTCAAATAAATATTATAAAAACATCCTAGTATATTTAAGATACTGGTGTTGTTACAAAAGAAGTAAATAAAAAGAGTTTAGAGGGTTGGAGAAGCAAAATAAAACAAATGAACAAGAGAGAATGAATTACCTTTAAAAGTGTAACTACTTTTGATTTGAGCCTAAAGGCTTCCTTTTAAAGGATTCTTCCCAAAGGGAATCCTCTAGGATGAGGAGAGGGATGTGGAGAGAGTAATTGGGCAGGGGTTGGACGATCCAAAGGCTTGATAAGTGTGTGAAATGAGGTAGAGGTGGGGGCCTTTTATAAGAGGAGAGGAGGGGCACTTTTGGAAAGTAAAGAAATATTACTTTATTTGAAAATGTGTTTCGGTTTTAAAAGGTCCCACATTGATATAATTCTTGGATAAGGTTGATAAGGGTTCGAAATCCACTCATCCAATTGGTTTTGGCCATGTGTAGGTTTTAGATTTTTCATTATCTTTCCATTTTATTTAAATCGTCAAATAATGATGTCATCGCTGCATCATTATTATGTCATATATAATTTAATTTATTTAATGTCTAAAAATTATGAAAAAAATACTATGATGTAGGAAATCTTATTAGCTTTCCAATGACTATTTATAATCAAATGTTGGACTTGTATAACCTACTTAAAAATTGTTTTAGTAAAACAACTCATGTTTGTGTCAATTTAATTTTAACATTAAATAAAAATATATTATTGTCATTTTCCAACTACAGTGGCTCCATGGGGTCCCCAAGTTGGCCCATGGATTGTCTTGGTCGGCCATGACTCACCCAATAGGTATAGGACAAGTGTCATGGTGTTTTCACATTCTTATAATACCATTTTTACCTTAAACTACACTAATTACCTCTAATCGCGATTAATGAAAAAAGTTACTATTCACCCAAAAATTATTTTAATCTCATTGAACCACATTTTACTTCTTAATGACAGCCATGTATGTCGGATTTTCAAAATTCAATACACATTAGTGGTAAACTTTCATTTAACTGAAAAATCAGTTTGCTTGATTACCACTTAGTGGTTTCACTATTCATCAAAAATTGAAGTTTTTCAGAAAATTACCAAAAATTCACCCTAAGCTATATTTGATATTCCGAATTCAAAAATGAAGTCCATTTTAAAAAATTCAAAACATATAAGTCAAATTAATTAATTTAATAATTAATTCCCGCTTTCATGACAAATAGCGTGTTTTTGTGAAACAATAAGTATCAAAAGATTGACACCAGTTTAAGTCCAATTTCAAAGTGAAATTGATTCCAATGACCACCATTGGATTAACTGGTAAAAATATTTTCTAATTTCACTTTAAAACCAATTAAAATAATAATCTAATCATATAAATAATTTAGATTTAAATGAGGTTTTGAATTAAAATACAACATTTTACACTATTCATAAAAAAATGAACTTTATCAGAAAGGTACCAAAAATTTACACAAAGTAAATTTTGATGTCCTGATTCTAAAGAAGAGTTATATTTGTTCCAAAATAAAGTATAAGAGTGATAAAAACTATATTTAATGACGGTTCACCATTAAAAGGTGATAAGTGAACCTTTAGTGAAAATTAGAGTATATATGCCCTAAAATTGAACTCTTTCCGTATTTTAAGCCTTTATCTTTTATTGGGTAAATGTATAAACATTTAAAAACATATCTAATCATATTTTAGTTATTTCTATCCATTCCCACCAGTACAACGGCTACTTGTTAACTAACATTTAAAATAATATTATTTTATTACTAGTGTGCTACGTAAGTTTCATAGAAACTCATCGTTGCGTATCGGGTACGCTATCGAACATAGCAACCCCTTTAAAATAAAATTAATATTTAATTCGTAAATATTAATAATTATGAAAATTCTTTATTCTTTATTTACCTGGGATGTTACATCCTTCCCCCCTTTTGGGAATTGCGTCCTCGCAATTTTATTCACTTATCAAAATAAGTGGGGGTATTTATCCCTCATAGCATTTTCAGATTCCCACGTTACCTCTTAAATCACATGGTTTTTCCACAAAACCTTTACCTGATGAATCACCTTATTCCGTAACACCTGCTCCCTGTGGTCAAGAATCTGGACCGGTTGTTCCTCATAAGATAGGTTCTCTTCCAGCTGAACTACCTCTAGACTCAAAACATGAGATGGATCTGGCATATACTTCCTCAACATTGAAACATGAAAAACATTGTGTACCTGAGATAAACTCGGAGGTAAAGCCACTCGGTATGCAATTGATCCAACTCTTTCCAGAATTTCATATGGTCCAATGAACCTTGGACTTAGCTTTCCTTTATTACCAAATCTCATCACACTTTTCCAAGGAGAAACCTTGAGAAAAACATGATCACCTACCTCGAAAGATAGATCCTTCCTCCGGTTATCCGCATAACTCTTCTGCCTGCACTAAGCTATTCTCATGTGCTTCTGAATCAACTGAACTTTTTCTGCCATATCTTCTACCAATTCTGGTCCCATCAGCTTCCTTTCACCCACTTCATTCCAAAATGCTGGAGTTCGACACCGCTTCCCATATAATGCCTCAAATGGTGCCATCTGTATACTGGAATGAAAACTATTATTATAAGAAAACTCAACCAAAGAAAGATGTTGGTCCCAACTTCCCTGACAATCCATCGAACAAGCTCGTAGCATATCCTCCAAGGTCTGAATTGTTCGTTCTCACTGCCCATCTGATTGAGGATGAAAAGCTGTACTAAAATTTAATTCCGTACCCAACGACTTCTGAAGGCCTTTCCAAAATTTAGAAGTAAACCTGGGATCACGATCCGATACAATGGAGAGAGGAACTCCATGTAACCTGACTATCTCTTTAATATACAAACGGGAAAGTTGATTAAGAGAGAATGTATCTCTTATAGCAAGGAAATGAGCAGATTTGGTCAAGCGATCAACAATAACCCAGATTGGATTATTACCTCGAGATGTCCTTGGTAATCCCACAACAAAGTCCATGGATATGTTTTCCCATTTCCACTCTGGCACTGGTAAAGGCTGAAGCATCCCTTTTGGTAACTGCTACTCTGCTTTAACCTGTTGACATGTCAAACACTTCACAGTAAAATCAGCAATGTCTCTTTTCATTCCATCCCACCAGTAATACTCCCGCAGACCTCTGTACATCTTAGTACTTCCAGGATGAAAAAACAACTCATTCTTCAACTGTGTATCACAAGGCACACAAACCTCAAAACACAAAGAAAAACTTATCCAAGAACTCATGGAAAATTTTATTCATAAGGTCCACGAATACAGCAGGTTCATTGGTTAACCCAAAAGGCATAACTACAAATTCATAATGGCCATATCTAGTACAGAACGTAGTCTTCGGAACGTCTGCTTCTTTTACTTTAAACTGATGGTACCCCGACCTCAAGTCAATCTTCGAAAAATACTGAGCTCCCTAGAGATGATACCACTTCCTTCGATGGCCCAACATCTGCTGAAGTTGTTGCAAATGATTTTACCACCCCTTTCTGCTTGTAGTCTAACTGCTTCCCATCACTCAAGCTCCTTGTCGGACACTCGTTTGCATAATGACCCATTTCATTACACTTAAAACATCTTACCGTTGGCTTTTCATTTCCTGCTTGATCATCTTCCTTACAGTTACGAGCAATATGACCAGACTTACCACACCGAAATCACTTACCAGACTTGGATAAACATTCTCCAGGATGCATTTTACCACACTTCTCACATGATGGATATTTGGTTTTCTTACCTCCTTGCTTCTTTGATGAATTCTTCCCCTTTTCCTGCCAACTAGACCTCTTATTCTGTTGTTTGTCATAGAACACCTGATCATCGGCAAACTCCATTTCCACCTTCTCCGCACATCGAACAAGTTTTTCATAACTTTTGAACTCACGAGAAGCTAAAGCCCTTCGATACTTTGGCTTTAACCCTGAGTAAAAACAATTTATTTTACTATCAAGATCTCGTATGAAGTTTGGAGCATACCTTGCCAATCGAGTGAACTTTACTTCATAAGCATCCACTGAATCATCCTCCAGCCTCAATTATAGGAACTGTTTTTCCATCCTAAGACGAACCACCTTAGGAAAATATTTCTCAAGAAACATACCTTTGAATTCGTCCCAGTGAAGATCCTCAATCTCATCACTATCCCTTATATTTTTCACCATCGACCACCACTGATCAGCTTCACCTTCAAAACGGTAAACAGCAAGACTAACCTTTTGATGTTCTGAGCACCCCATGACATCAAAAATCTTCTCCAGTGCTTTAATCCACCCTTCAGCTTGCACAGGGTCAGATGATCCTCTGAATGATGGGGGATGTTGCCTCATGAAATGTTCCACCACTGACATGTTCCTCTGCGGTTGATCTGGCTGATCTCGTGCATGGATACCACCACCATTTATAGCCTGAGTCAACTGTGCCATCACTGCAACAAATTGTTCAGTTCCGATTCTGACCATCTCAGGTTGCTAATTTGGAAGGTTATCTTCCTCCTGATGTCGTCCCAACATAGCTTCTTTGTTTCCTCTGCGGAAAACCATTCTGAACATAGAAATATCTTAGGCGAAGCAACATGGTAATCCGTAAATGCTATATCATTTCAATCATATTATAATTTAACACTTTTCTAACTCCTAAAGTTGTCTAAACCGACCTTTGATACCAACTATAAGGCCCCGGCCTTAAACCTTACTTAATATTGAATTAAAAGAATAATTCACGTTGAGGATCTTTTCAGGTTTAGAGTTTTAGAGAATTAGAACATAACTATTACATCTCAAAAGATTACAAAGTAGTCACTTCTACTAAGTTTCCAATATAAAAAAAAACTCTTAAAAAGAAAGATGTCTAGACTCCATGTTTTAGATATCATGAAATTCCCTTGATCCCATCCTTGACCTTATTCCACATTAAGTCCTGTGAAAAACATTTCAAAAAAACTTGGGGTGAGCATAAAAAGCTCAGAAAGGGATACACAAAGAATGAAAACTGTTAGTTTTTCAAAATCAAGTAAACCATGTATACTCTATCAAAGTAATACCTTCACCTTCATGAAGTTGTAAAAACTCTTCACTGAATAAAGTATCATTACTTACCTTTTTGTAACCAAAGGATTACCATAAAACCCATAAAAAGAACACATAATATATATAAAGGTAACTTGGGACATAAACATACTTAAGTGGAATAACCATACGGTCGACTTCCACACATATCACTTAATGGAATAGCCATACGGCCAATTTCCATACATACTTAATGGAATAGCCATACGGCCGACTTCCATACCCAATGAATTAGAGGTTATAACGTAACCACCCGTCCTGGTATTCACGGCACCACCCGTCATATGGTTTATAACGTAACCACCCGTTAAAATGTCCAAGTACCAATATAAAATCATAAAACATAAAACCAATATAAAGGAATGATAACATTTCCACATTTCAATCACAATATATCGTAAATATATTGACATAATAGAATCCTTTTTCAAAACCATTTTCAATACCAAAATACATAAAAGAGTATATGGTATTTATTTTATTCTAAAAACATTACGGCTTGTTGAGAAAGCCAAAGACCAAATAATACTCGTGGCGGCGGAAAAGGTCGTTGTCACCGAGTACGTTAAAAAAACATTCCTTTTTGTCGTTTAGTAAAACGCTTCGTAGAAAAAGATTCCTTTTGTATAAAAGTAAAAGTCAAAGGGGTTTATACACCGTATAAAAGAAAGTTGTGTATAAAACGAAATATGCCTCAATGAAAGGAGATTGAGACGAAGTCCCTTACCTTGGGTCCGACTTGACTCGATCGTTCTTTAACGTCCTGAATAACAAACTTGAGTTAATTTATACTTGATTAAGAACCTTTTTAAAGTTCATTATTATTTTTATATCACTTATTGCCATGTTATAAACATTATGTAACCATTTAAGGTAATAATGTTTGTTTTGTCAATATTTGGTTCTTATGTCGAAAGTGGACTTCTTACAATTACATGTTGTTCGTGTGGTCAAAGGTTCTTTATATCTAGAAGGAAATTCCAGATTTGGATATCATATATATCATATATATCCAGAATATACATGTATATATAATATTACATAATCATTTAGAGGTAAGAAATGAAATGCACCGTTCATGGAGACGGTAAGCCGTACGTACGCATGAACGCTACTTTCATTTCTTTGTCATATTAGTGGAATTAAAACTAAATGAGAGGTATGTATATTTTAATTCCAGAATTATATTCATAATTTAGATATATCATTAATTATATATATACATTATATACATGTAATTTTAATAGTACATTACATTTGGGGATAAGAAATGAAATGCACCGTTCATGGAGACGGTAAGCCGTACGTACGCATGAACGCAACTTTCATTTCTATCTAATACTTTAATGTAAATAAATAATAATGATATAGAGGTATATTATAATTCCAGTATAACATCATATATAATAACTTTAAATCCATCCTTTACATGTCCCACATATGGCATTAACGAATCACATCACTTTTAGGGGGCGGTAGTTCGCACTTCCTTAAATGAAGATATCGTGTTTACCCATAATGGAAACCATAAAGGTATGCCAAAAATGAAAAATACAAAAGATTAAAGAAAACCTAAACATATTATATATCATATATAAAAATAGTGACATCATAATGGCCACCCTTGAAGGTGTTAAATGAGTATTGAACAATCATCGTTTCGGGAGGCAGAATTTCGCCATCCACGGAAACCGTATGTTCTTTAACCATTTGATGTAGTTGTGTGAGAGTGTAGCTCAAATAAATATTATAAAAACATCCTAGTATATTGAAGATACTGGTGTTGTTACAAAAGAAGTAAATAAAAAGAGTTTAGAGGGTTGGAGAAGCAAAATAAAACAAATGAACAAGAGAGAATGAATTACCTTTAAAAGTGTAACTACTTTTGATTTGAGCCTAAAGGCTTCCTTTGAAAGGATTCTGACCAAAGGGAATCCTCTAGGATGAGGATAGGGATGTGGAGAGAGTAATTGGGCAGGGGTTGGCCGAGCCAATGGCTTTAGAAGTGTGTGAAATGAGGTAGAGGTGGGGGCCTTTTATAAGAGGAGAGGAGGGGCACTTTTGGAAAGTAAAGAAATATTACTTTATTTGAAAATGTGTTTCGGTTTTAAAAGGTCCCACATTAATATAATTCGTGGATAATGTGATAAGAGTTCGAAATCCACTCATCCAATTGGTTTTGGCCATGTGTAGGTTTTAGATTTTTCATTATCTTTCCATTTTATTTAAATCGTCAAATAATGATGTCATCGCTGCATCATTATTATGTCATATATAATTTAATTTATTTAATGTCTAAAAATTATAAAAAAGAATACTATGATGTAGGAAATCTTATTAGCTTTCCAATGATTATTTATAATCAAATGTTGTACTTGTATACCCTACTTAAAAATTGTTTTAGTAAAACAACTCATGTTTGTGTCAATTTAATTTTAACATTAAATAAAAATATATTATTGTCATTTTCCAACTAAAGTGGCTCCATGGGGTCCCCAAGTTTGCCCATGGCTTGTCTTGGTCGGCCATGACTCACCCAATAGGTG
This sequence comes from Viscum album, assembly GCA_963277665.1. NCBI lineage: Eukaryota > Viridiplantae > Streptophyta > Magnoliopsida > Santalales > Viscaceae > Viscum > Viscum album. Next base: position 857,664 of record CAUJRU010000041.1, on the reverse strand, counting down.
TAGGACAAGTGTCATGGTGTTTTCACATTCTTATAATACCATTTTTACCTTAAACTACACTAATTACCTCTAATCGCGATTAAGGAAAAAAAGTTACTATTCACCAAAAAATTATTTTAATCTCATTGAACCACATTTTACTTCTTAATGACAACCATGTATGTCGGATTTTTAAAATTTAATACACATTAGTGGTAAACATTCATTTAACTGAAAAATCAGTTTGCTTGATTACCACTTAGTGGTTTCACTATTCATCAAAAATTGAAGTTTTTCAGAAAATTACCAAAAATTTACCCTAAGCTATATTTGATATTCCGAATTCAAAAATGAAGTCCATTTTACAAAATTCAAAAAATATAAGTCAAATTAATTAATTTAATAATTAATTCCCGCTGTCATGACAAATAGCGTGTTTTTGTGAAACAATAAGTATCAAAAGATTGACACCAGTTTAAGTCCAATTTCAAAGTGAAATTGATTCCAATGACCACCATTGGATTAACTGGTAAAAATATTTTCTAATTTCACTTTAAAACCAATTAAAATAATAATCTAATCATATAAATAATTTAGATTTAAAATAGGTTTTGAATTAAAATACAACATTTTACACTATTCATAAAAAAATGAACTTTATCAGAAAGGTACCAAATTTTTTCACAAAGTAAATTTTGATGTCCCGATTCTAAAGAAGAGTTATATTTGGTCCAAAATAAAGTATAAGAGTGATAAAAACTATATTTAATGATGGTTCACCATTAAAAGGTGATAAGTGAACCTTTAGTGAAAATTAGAGTATATATGCCCTAAAATTGAACTCTTTCCGTATTTTAAGCCTTTATCTTTTATTGGGTAAATGTATAAACATTTAAAAACATATCTAATCATATTTTAGTTATTTATATCCATTCCCTCCAGTACAACGGCTACTTGTTAACTAACATTTAAAATAATATTATTTTATTACTAGTGTGCTACGTAAGTTTCAAAGAAACTCATCGTTGCGTATCGGGTACGCTATCGAACATAGCAACCCCTTTAAAATAAAATTAATATTTAATTCGTAAATATTAATAATTATGAAAATTATTTATTCTTTATTTACCTGGGATGTTACACATAAAGATTCTACTTCACGAAGGGATATACTCACTAGATGATGGATGATGAGATTCAACCTCCCACTCGCATAACTTACTCACCCCACCATGAGATCTCTCTCACCATAAAAGAAAAATATTATCCCATCGTTGTTTAGGCATACGACTTAGGTTGAAATTCCATCTGTGATCAGAACATGGAAAACCAATCCATTCACAATATGACATACTATTGTTCTATCATGATTACAAAAATTTTCCACATGAACCTCTCTCCACCAAGAGATAGCTCGTACTACTTGAAGATGAAAGATAGAGAAGAAGCGTTCCTTGTAGGAACCTCAAGATGAAGCAATTATGATAGTGCCTCAAATGGGACCTCCATCTATCACACTAGGAGTATAGATATAAAATAAAGACTAAAAACTAAGTCTACTTTCATTTATTCAAAATAAGAATAAATACAGATCTCAACTCTTATCATCTTGTTCACTACAGGATCATAGAGTTCTAAAGCTTGCAGTTGTCCGCAGCCATGGCCGCTAACTCCCTGAGCTAGAGACAGAATGACCTATGGAGGTGGTGTAAGTATCTCATAGTTCCATCCTCCACATGAAGCTCCTACTTCTCCTATACCATCTCCACCTCTTTAAGTACCAACATGTCCATGCCTAGGATATGCTGGATCACAGTGTTGTCTCTTCCCTGGAAGTCCTTTATCTATCTACCTGTGCTGCTCGACATGTTTGGTTAGTAAGTACCATGAAATTTTACCTCATTTATCACTTGTAAAACAATAACCCTCTTTAGGATTCATTGGTCCTCTGCATTGACATTGAATACATGATTGTGTATCATTATTGAAAGATCTCTTGCATAGAGATATGAGAAACTGGTTTTTGCAGATGACTCAGTTCTGTGGGCCCCACTACCAGGTCTAGATAATTGGCATCTATATGAAAGAAATATCTCTATCACTAGTTCCTGTTCTTGTACCTCAACATAGGTGGGGATGCACATGGTTACAACACTATCTCAGATCTCTCTATAGAGTCCTAGTTCAAAGATCTGGGCTCATAAGTATCAATCATAGATAATGTCAATGGAGTAATGAGTAGGGTCTATGAACCTAACTGCAGACTCATCCTCTATTATCTCTCCTGACATAAACTCTAGAAGTTCCTGGATCCAGATTGAGTGCATGCAGGAGGGGTATTACTCCTCACGAAATAGTTTCTGGAAGTCATTCCATGAGAGTGTTAACTCATCGCGCATCTGTATAACAAGGCTCAAAATCACACAATAGTTCTGCGGGAAATTCTAGCTTCCAGTGAAACCGCCTGATCTATCAGGGTCTAAACAAGAATGAGGACACATACCACTAACTCAAGCCAATCCTACAATGCATGAGGATCTAGCTCACCGTGGAACCTCAAAGGTCTCAGACACTGGAACACATGAAGCGCACTTAGCCTAAGTGTGTCCTCAACCTAGTCTACTAGGATGATCTTCTACTTGAATAGGGGAGGTTCTTTTACCATCTAACCTAGAATAATGGGGTCATGGGATTGGCCCTTAACCGAGAACTCGTCTCTCATCGGATCATCATTATGAACCGGAGATGGTATCCTTGCTGGCTATCATCATTGAGGCATCTTAAAAGTTATCAAGGAGTATCATGGTTACACGAGAATATATATATATATATATATATATATATCAAAAAAATTCGGATACTACTCAAGAAGGACAGTTGAATACTAAATCCAATATTATGTATGTACCACTAATCCCAACAATTGATGTCTCAACATGCTGAGTGTAACACCCCCAGATTTTTGGGAGGTTTTTTTCAAATGAAAAAATTTAAATTGATGTATTTAATTGTACTTAGTCAAATATTCCTTTCACATGGAACCTACATTGCATACTCTACACACAACACTAACTTGGCATGTTTAATATGGAACACAAAGATCATACAAAACATTATTTTACTGTTATAATTATTTAAAAGAGAAAATTATAACCTAGACATTAAAAATAATGATATGAATTATAATAGAAACTTTTTGTATAAAATTTATAATGGTTTTACATAAATAAAACAAATTTAGAATAAAATATATAATTTTTTCTAAAGTATTTATATGTTGAAAAATAATATTTTCTTAAAGAAACTGCTTTTTCTATATCCTCATGTGAGCAATAATAAAATTAATTTAAGATACTAATAGAAATTGAATTGGATAAAATAAACTAAAATTTTGAATTTATAATGTTAAAATTAGCTCAGGGTATATTTTTGTGTTTTTTTCTTAGAAAATTCATTTTTTGGATGAATAGTAAAAACTACTGCAATTTAGTTAAAAATAGCATTTTAATTTATATAATTTTAGTGTTAAATTATATTTTAAATTGGGGTTTAAAGTTACAATAGATCAATTATGAATATATTAATGCAATTTAGTCCCTTGGAATCATTTTTATATTTAAATTATATATAAAAGCCTATTAAAATTTTGAATGTTTTTTACTTTCAAAACCTTTTTTCTTATCACATAGGTGACATTAGCGTTAATAATAATTTTACAACTAAGGTGATTTGAATTTTGAAAAAAATAAATATGTGATAATAATATTTATAATATTTTTGGTCTAACTAGATCAACATAATTTTTACCAAAAATATTAGTGATTGTGATTAAAATTAGTTATGGTGATTAAGGAAAAATTAAACTTAATAAGGTACTAAACCTTAATCCTAAGGAAAAAATGACCTAGAAACATGTAAAAAAATCCATTAGATGCTAATAAATATACCATTTATTCTCATGGTTCTAATGTTATGGTTTTTTGGGATATTATTAAATGGAAGTGATCTACCCAAAATTTTAAGTAAGTAAAAAAAGGAAAAAAGGAACTTTCTTTATCTTTAACATTTATAAAACTTTGAGATTTATAAAAAACATCATATTTTCAGTTATAAATATCCTTTTGAAATATAAGTGTGTTAATTTATTCATAATAATTTTTCAATAATTTTTATAGATGATTTAGTTATTTAAAATTCTTAAGAAACATCATCGTAAGGATTATTATGTTAATAATGAGCTAAAATAAATGATACTATAAATATTAAAAGTGAAGTTAATTCATTGAATTATTAACTTTAATTATTTTTTTAGAATTAATATATAATTTTAAACAAATTTAAACATAATAGATTTTAATTCCAATATTATATTGATATTTTAAAATTAAAATTAAATAAGTAATGTCAAAATTGACATTATTGTTATTTTATAATAAATGATATTTTATTAAATGATTTAAAATTAATAAAAATACTATATTTTTTACTAGTGAATTCTAAGGGTTAAATTATATTATATATGGTATTTTAATTGACCAATAAATATTTTATAAATAAAATATTTTCCCATAGATTATAAAAACATTGTTATCATTGTCCGGGTTAAAGCAATATTTTGTGCATCACATGTGCTTGTATTAAAAGTTAATTTGAAAGAAACATGAGAGTTTTATTTTTTAAATAATTTATAATATCTATAATTAATTGTGTGTTTTTTAATAAATCCCGCTTTATTTTAGGTTTAATGGTTAAATTACGTAAGTTTGAAAACTATATGCTTTAATAAAAACCAAAATAATAAAATTGGGGAATCTTTAGAGTTAGTGAACCAAATTATTAAAATGAACATTTTTGTTGGGTGGTATAGATTTTTTTGGACCATAATTTCACATTAATACATTTTTTTCATTTTTGACACATATTAGGTAAAGGATACTTCCCATTATTGAATACCTTTTGGTATTTACAAGAGTGGCACTCCCCCTGCAGTATAAAAGGCAATCACTCTACCCCTTCCAAACACCTATCAAGCCACCTTGGATCCTCCAAAACCTACCCAAACATCTCCTAAAAAAAATTAAACTCTACCAATAAGCCTCTATTTTGGAATAAAGGCTTCCAAGTAATCCCTTTCGTGAAAACCAAAGGGATTTACCCGCTTAAGAGGTAACACACCCCACAAAATCCATTTTTTTATTTTCTTCATCCACCCCCTAAAATATTATTATTCCATGATTATATAAAACATAGTCTTATAAATGTACTATTATTTTTTTCTGATAAGTTTATTATCTACACTTACAGACACTTCCATAAAATGGGTAACAAATAAAGTGTTTACGTGTACGGTGAACTATCACCTCACTAAATAATGATTGTTCATTTTTTCCATTACCACATATCATTGTGAACATAATAATGGAATATATATATATATATATTATATATATGAAGTTTATAATGATTTTATTATTCATTAATTTTTACTCAGATCATACCCCTATTCTTTCCATCTTTGGTAAATATGATAATTTCCTTTGAGGAAATGTGGACTACCACCCCCTCAATGCAATGTGATTCATTCACACACTACATGGAATGTTGTAAGGATATGTTTGTTGAACCTATATGATATATATGACATAATAAATCTAATTTAATTATATATATATATATATGAAATTTTCTTTCTTTCTTTCAATAAGTCAATAAAATGAAAGCAACGTTCATGCGCACGTATGTCCTACGTTCTCCATGAATGGTGTATCCAATTTTAATTCTTCTATATTTTATAGATTATAATAATACACATATAATTAATATAATTGATATTTATTTCAAATTTTACATTCTGTAAGTTATGATATAATTATAAGGAAAAAATATATAAAAAATTAAGACACATAAGAAGAATAAAGTAGATATTACTCGAAGTAAAACATTTATATAGAATGGTTAAAAAATATGTAATATAAATTAAAATTAAAAAAATATATGGTATTATATATATGAATTTGGTTCTTTTAAATATTTATAATCAAATTAGACTTATTATATAAGAGGTTTGAATGCATATTATGAGATTCAATACAAAAGAAAATAGAATTTCATCTCACCTATTTATTTCTGTGAGATACATGCCTTAATCCCCACTGGTTTCAATTGAGTGGAGTTTATAATTCCCATGGATTTATACTATGATTGTTTTTATTTTGTATATGGATATTTACATATCCATTAAATATTCTTTCTTTCATGGTGTTAATGTTTCTAAAGTTACCAAATCTGTAAGATAGTTTTGTGTCAATCTTCTTTCTTTGAGACACATGTCATTTTATGAACCTATATTTTTCCATGAGGTGTATATACTACCTTTGAAATGTTATATCATGAATATAATTATTTCCATAATATTTTAATCTTAATTTAATTTCATTTTCTTATATGGGTAGTATGTTTCAATGTTACTATGTGGTAAGAGTCTATTGAAACAATCTCATTTTCAAGATTGTTTCTGTTTATGCTTCCTTTGATGAAATCTTGTGATACATCACTCCAGGAAACTCATGAGTTTACTTCTTCCCTATTAATTCAAGATATATCCATGTATTCATACCATTTTTTACTATTTTTTACTTAACATAATTATGATTTTTTAAGAAAAATATGACTGTATTCATCTATTATGTTAGAAATATGTTTTATTTCAAAAACCATGTTTTCAAGAATGTTTTTCATGAAAAAAGGTTTTTCATTAAAAATTTTCAAACTTATTTTATTTGTTTTCAATTAAAAAGTTTTTCAAAATGTTTTATGTTTAAAAAATAATTTTCAAATAAGAACGGAAATTTTCCTCAAGAAATGTTTTTAAAAGATATGTAAAATTTATTTCCTATATAAGAAGAAATATATTAATGTTTGTCAGGACTTTCTGGTAAATGATCCAAAGGTTCTATTCATATTCTTTATATTAATGGTTATTGTATTGATAGAATGAAATTTATGAAATCCCATTTCTCTGCCATGGTTTATTTTATTTTGAAGGACATTCCTCTTACACATGTTATATACCTATAAAACTCATTTCTCTTCAATGGGTTATCCCATGATAAATACTTATGAAACCTGATTCATTTCACGGGGTATTATAAAATAAAATGATTATTAAGACTACATATTTTCAATAGGTTATGATATGATTAAATGTTTATAATACCTATTTCATTTCCTCGGTTCTAAAATGATATATTTTCATGGGTGATAATATGATGAATGTTTTTTATCTTATGTCACATGTATATATGGTTTCATTATATGATTGGAAGGACCTATATATCCCTCCAATTAATTGGGTATTGATAAGTTGTATATGAGCTCAAAGGGTACAGTGGTTGTACCCAAAGGGTACAACGGTTGTACCCAAAGGGTACACATGTTGTACCAAAGACAAAAAATAAGAAGGTATAATGTTGTAGACTAATACTAAAAGTAATAGGGTACATGAGCTATTTCTCAAGACAAAAAAGGTACATGTGTTATAGCCCAAGAATGAAATAAAGAGGATACAAGGTTTGTAGACCAATCCCAAAAACATATAGGTACATTGGTCATAGCCCAATCCTATTATATTGTGAAGGTATTTGGTAGGTTTCCTTGACATATAATTTTCCATGATTATGAGTATTCCGTAAATCCCATTTCTTATTCCTCTATTATGTTTTCATGGATTATGTTCTCTATTTCCTTATGATTTATATGTTACTATCGGATAATATTTATGCCATTAATCATGTTTATGTTTTTTATATGTAGGGTGAGATCTTTTAATGATATGATCATATTATCATACACCTATTTTGATGTATGTTCTTACATGTCTCCCTTGTTTACTATTAACGAGCATTTGAGATAACCCATTTTTATGTTCCCTTACCCAAGTTATGATGATATGTATTACGTATGATGTTTCTAAGAAGGATTCTAGTAATGAAGAACCTAGTGGGAAATAATGGATCTCTATTATATACTAGTGTTTATGTTTCCATGTTTCCCAAAGCACAAAATGAATATGGTCTTTGGGAGTCCTTTTTTTATAATGTTTTATGTATTCTGAAAAAGTGATGTAATATTTATGTATGAGAAGAATGTGTCTCTATACCATGTCAAAAAGTAGGTAGTCAATGTCCTAGTGAATGGATACATCGACCACTACACCATCACTAGATTTCATATCCTGGGAGCCACAATTGAGACACTTTAATGAAACCCTTTTAAGGGGATACATCCAAGCAACATTATATCTAATGAACTTACTCTGATTCCAATATGTCATGACCTAACCCATGATGGGGCTCGAGCCTCAACTACCCCAATACTACCTCCATAGGCACGGGGGTGCTGATAAGTATTGAAGGCATAAATAACTTAGGGAGGCCTTTTCTTGAAATCCTACATGCACACATAACCAACTTAATGAAAAAAAACATAGGGAAATAAGAAAGTATGCAAAAATTCTCAAAAGTAAACCAAGAAAACATGAACCTCTAGAAAGTACAAAAGTAGGATACCATATACTGAAAAGTAAAGGAAAAAATACATCCCCAGAAAAAAATGTGTCCCAGTCTAACAAAAAAATGAAAGATTAAATAGTTGAGAGAGCATTAATCCTCAACCCTAACCTAAAACCACCATACGTAGTCCAAGAACCCAATATCCCAAAGCTATTCTATAGTCAAAATAGACCTATTAATCCTCTATATAATAAATAATGTGTCTGGGAAAATCCCATGAAAGGGTGATTATACGAATACCCAGTTATACAAATCAAAAGATGAAGGGGGACTAATAAGAGATAAAAAATAAGATAAGAGAAGTTGATAATATAAGATACAATTAAAGATTAAAACTCAATAGAAACTATGAGTGAAATTAAGATCATCCAAACACGAGGTGATAAACTCGGTGAGTAGGTAAACTATCCACCAATTCTTTTCCACCTATAGAATAAGAGTATGATCATCCAACCATGAGAGGCTAAACACTAAAATCGCATGCCATATCCTATGCATCATCACCTATTCTAGAAAAAGTGTGTGAAAATAAAATTTTTGGTTACAAAAAAGGTAAATATATATATACTCACTCAAAAGAAGCCTAAATGTGAGAGTATGTGGATCACCATCTCACAACTCATCCTAGGAACAATATTAGCCTACAGTTCCAAAAGTCTAAAAATAATTCCTAGCATCTCAAACATCTTCTTTGAACACACATGTATAAGGAAATAATTCTCCACACATTGAACCTATTCTCTTCTGGAAGCATTGACTCACTCGAACATTTATTGGTCGCGTCTAAAAAACGTGTCTCAGTGGGGAAAGCATCCCTCTTCCTCGTGAGTCCAAAGCTACGTCAAGCCACATATTGTCACTACAAAAAATAGTCGAGGGGACACAATTTCATGGTATAGGAACCAAGAACTGGTACAATAGGAGGGTTATACTCTAAAGTTAAAGGAACCGTGTCCAACCCGGATGGAGGGTTCCACTCTAGGTCATCGAGGACCCATAACCTTCCACACAGGAGGGTTCCACTTGGAATGTCGAGGACACATTACCACCCCATCTGGAGTGTTCCACTCTAGTTCACAAAGAACATAGGATCTTCCAAATTAAAGGATTCTACTTAGAATTTAACCTCTGCTGATCTTGCTTAATCACAGTCTTCATTAAGCATCGCCTAAAAGGGTGTTATTCCTCAAACATTCTATATCATATCCGGAAATCCACAACTGAGGGAACCATCACATTACACATGTAAAAAACTCTATATTGGATACCCGTTATCCAAAATATGATTTAAAATAATGAAATTATAGACGTTCAATATTTTCTCTGAAGGGTTCATGGGTTACATGACCTATGAGGGGTCCCACACGACATGTGGTCCTACTTTTCTGCATGGTCATTTCCATGGAAAACAAACTGCTCTTTCCCATGTATTAGTATATGTCATGTAGGTTGACTACAAGAAATTTACTATATATCCATGACCTATTCCATTTCCTACTCACCATGTCTGTGTACTAGACCCCATATCCATTTACCAGAGTACACTGAGTGCCGATCCCTATGTGGTACCTCCCGTATGATCTGACCATGTCTGTGTACTTTTCACATGGTTTATTAATGATCATATGATCCATCACTTGACATAATCACATGGGAAGATGGTACATAGTATGTAGGTGATGTACACGAAATTATATACTTATGGGTTTCTAAAACCCTAGCTGCCACCGCTAAAAGGCTACACACCATGTGTTCATCTGGGAACATGGTGTGTAGTTGAAATTTAGACATACATTATAGATATAAAAAACCCTGAACTATTTTTCATTTTAGGATTATTCACCACATATCATGCCATCAATCCATCCAATATTAATATATCTAGGGTATGTTCATTGTTTCTGGCCATTGTTTGTTAGAAATCATCTCTGATGAAGCTTTGATGGTTAATTTTTTGTGCTAAACCGACCTAAATATTATGCTATTGATTTCTTTTGATATAAAACTAAAAAATATCTCCCTCGAAAACAAACCATATATATAGCTACATCATCGATCTGAACCAAATCCACTGATCTTCCATGAATCCAGGTGTCTGATTAGGCTCGGTACCTCTTGAAAAATTCAAACTGGGGCCGTGGGGATCAAAAAAATGATGAACGTGAATAAGATTGGGGAGAAAGGAACTACAAAATATTTTTGAATGATTTTTGTACATGAATTCTTGTACAATTATGAAGAACTATGATACATAGTGAGATAAACAATTCAAATTTATTTAGATTTCAATACTCGGGCACATGCAGGGTCAATAATTGGCGTTGATTCAAGAAATAAGATGGATCTTCTGAAACATTTAACCAAAAGAGCATAAAAAAACCTATTTACAATTCCTATATCGATTATATATCGATAAATGACGAAGAACATGTCCACCAATGAATTGGGGGAAGAAGTTTCATTCAATGTGTCCTAATCTGATCCAATCTGGTGTTCTATCATCGTCTGAGATGATCTGCCAGAGGAAGGAGGAAGGAGAGATTCACCGGCGATTTTAGAATTATGAGTCTAACCTTGATGATGCTTCCATAAGGATGTATTTATAATATATAATTTAGGTTAAAAAGTAATTAATTAATTAATTTAATAATCAATTAATCCACTTAACATACTACAACAGAGAAAAGGGTCCAAACGCCGTACACCGACTAATTTTATGTCACCTCTAGGGTAGACACCACAATTCAGACTAAACCATGGTCTCAGATTTATGATCCAATATTTATTTTAAGGCTGATTCCATTTTCATTAATAATTTATGCATGTGTAATATAAAATATGTCTAATATTTCTATAAAATTAATTATGGTCACACTAGGACTCAGAATCACATGACATTTCATCTCCTAGCCCTAGAAATATATATAGGAATATTTAAAAGTCTTACAATGTAAAAAATGGGTCTCTATAGAGACCTTTACTTTTCTAGATGAAAATTTGTATTGTAAGATACATAATTTTTCCCCCATTCTACTTCATGTACTTCTTCTCAATATAAAGAATATTCTAAAAATATCCTTAATATTTAAAATTCACATGGATAAATAAATATGTCTTTTATTATTCAATAATATCATCTTAAACTTATTCTTTTCTTTTTTTGTTCTCACCTATGAATGTTTAGGTATACAATATTTAAAAAGTACACAAAACCTCTACTCTAGGAACTATAACTACTTATCTATCTGAGTACGTCTCATTAAAATTCATATATAATAGAAAAAATCAACCCCTCCATTTCTTCCTTAAAAAACTCATATTGAATCACAAATCTTTTGTAATATTTAATATTTTACTGGACAACACCTGCATTAAAATAGTGTTTTACATTTCCAGAGTCAGTAAAATCTAGAATTCATCTAACTATTGGATTGGGAAAATTCTTACCCCTAAATATCAGCTTGATCTAGTTAATCTCTATTATAATGATCAGAAAATCAGTTATTTATCTTGGATTTCAATGATTTGGGATTTCATTGATAGCTTGAGGTTTGAATCAATTTTGTCTATATTATTATTAAAAACTAACTATAATTACATTTTCTTTATCAAGAGTCTCATCCCCTTTATCTTTCTAACCTCATTCTTGAATCATGGATCAACTAAGAATCATGATGTATGGAACCAGAAATCATAATAAAAAATCTTCAACTATTTTTTTCATCAGAATATATAATTCCGAAAATTCAATTTTATACTAAAAATGGGATCTCAATTTTTTTCCAAACATTTATCATAATCTTTTTGCTGGATTATGATCTCTTATACTTTTTAGTCTTGAATTAAACTTCCTTATAATTCACTATGATTTTTAAAACCATAAATAATGTATTTGGTATCATCATATTTAAATTTATTCATCCGATATTAAATATGGAAAATATATCTTTTAGTCTATAAAACGATGTTTATGCCGACATACATGATAATTATACAATGACCAATGATGTTTACATATGAAAAAAATCATGCATACGTAGATAGAATTATTTTTATACATGCTTGGATGATTCTTATATAGAAATATCAAATGGTTAAATACGAAAAAAAATTCTTTCATAGGTAGTGCTAAACAAAACTAACACAACAACAAGATGATTCTTATATAGAGCTCGAATGATTCTTACACATAATGTAATTTTATTTTTTTCTATTGTTTTTTGGATGAATTAATGGTTACAAAACAATGGTAGATAGTTATTATACAACTTGGACTTTATGAATTCAAAATTATAGATTTCATGAAACCATATTAAAGACACATCAAATGAATATTGTCTATATCCATTGATTAAACAACTTCATTCAAGAGTCATTTAAGTCAATATTAAAAAAAAATATGTGAAACACATTGGATGATTTTTTTCAATCATGCATTTCAGTCTCCCATTCAAGCTATCTTTAAAAATTATTAATATAAGGTTAAAAATTGTATCTAGTAGCTAGAAACTTCAAACCATTTCAAAATATTACAGAAAGTACATCAATCTTCATTACATGTATAATCCAAGAAGAAAATATCAACATTCATCACATGTGATTGGTCTTATAATGACCCAATCATAAATTACACAAACATTACACCATTTTTTAGAACATTTTATAAATTACACAAACACACACCCATAGACTGTATTATTTTAGTGCCATTAGAAACTAGGAAACCTAGAAAACTAGTTCATAAGACATTGAATTTTTCTCCATTCTATTTCATCATAACTAGAAGCCTTTTAACATATCAAACTTAATTAATTTATTTGTATCTTGAGTAAAAGAAACATAAGAAAGGGTGAGCTCAAATTCTTAGTAAGCGTGTACAAGTGATTGGTCGATCATAACTTACTCTTAAAGAATATGTACATAAAAAATTGAAAATCATATCTTATATAACAAAGATCATGATATTGTGTCATGGAATAAATCATAGAAGTTTATAAATAATCAAAGAACATATTCTATGAGAGAATAACACAAGGCATAGAATCGCGACATAGACATAATCATATAAAATGATTTCAATTGTAGTCAAGGCATCACTTACAAGGCTATCTTAGTAGTATGAGTTCCCTCCATATACTATATTTGTAGTCATGGTTCCCTCCCATGATCATCTTAGTAGTCAAGGATCACTCCCAAGACCATATTAGTGTACAAAGTCCTTTACTGAATTGAGTTCATTCCACGTTCCAACCATGTCCTTTGCATGAGATATAAACCTTTACCCAAACCATTATTGGGATATATAGGTATTACCCATTACATAATTAAACCTAGACACATTTTTTCCACAAGAACATAAATAATTCATTATATCAGAACCCTTGGAATGAAATGGGTTTCATAAACATATTTCAATTATAAAATAAAAATGGAAAAGAAATGAGTTTCATAAATACAATTAAATTATAAAAATAAAACATTCATAGAAATAATAAACTAGTAAAATATAAGTAACATAAAATAATGTTATCTTAGATTGATAATAATTTTGAGAGATCACTTTAAAATAATTCTTGAGGAAAATATTCTTTCTACTTTGAAAAAATTTTATTTTCCTAAAATTCCTCACTATTTTAGAAGAAAAAATTTTCATTTAAAATAAAATTTTAAGATTATATTGGATGATTCAAATCATTAATGCATCATGATGGCATAAAATTCGCTTCATTCCATTTAAGTTAAAAAAATTCCTTTCATAATTTTCGAGAAAATTCACAAAGTACCTAATTTAGAAAATGAAAAAAATCCTTTCAAACCATTTGGGAAAAATAAAAAAAATGGGTAAAATTTAATTTTAACATGCATAAGAGAATATTAAAAACAACATTTGAAATATTTTTTAGAAAATATAAACTGGGAAGATAAATATTCCCCAACAAAGACTTAAAAGGAAAGAATGCCAAATATTGATGAGACTATGAAATGAATACTCATTAAATTATAATTAGTAAAATAATTTTCCCCATGAAGTAAAGAAAATTATATGGATATAAAAATTACATAATTCTTTGGATAATACTCAAAAAAGAAATTCATAGTCAGTATATACACCACGTAGATGAAAAAAATAGTGTATAAGGCATGTGCCCCATACAAATAAAAGTGAGAATATATCCCTTACTACTTGAGTAACAGTAGAATCATGAACCCCATTAAATAATAAAATAAATTATAGATGTTAATATCATAAAATAAATGAAATTATTTATATAAAATATCATAGGTCAGTATATACACCACACAAAAGAAGCGAGTGGTGAATATGGCATGTATCTCATAAAATTAAAAAGTGAGATGAAATCCACTTAACTTATGCTTTTAATATCATCATACTCATAAAAACATCATGTATAATAAATATAAATTTATTATAAATCTGTTACATAACAATATTTATTTATATCATACCATATATGATTCACATATGACTTTATTTTACCTAATTATTAATAGTTCTATGTTAATGCAACGTTTCAGGTAATAACCTCTTTATTTATCACACATGTTTTGACTTGTTATTATTGATCATATTACATATATAATTATATAATTATTTAAATAATATAAAACATGATTTATATATCATATATAATAATCATATAAATATCTATGAAATATTGATATATGAAATGGAATACACAGTTCATGGAGATTGTGCATCGTACGTATGCATGAATGCTGCTTCCATTTTCGTATATTATTGAAAGGAAGAAAGTAAGAAAACTATATATATTATTAGAGTATTATTATTATGTCATATATTACATATAGTTTATCTTTACCCATCCCTTATACATTACATGTAATGTGTGAATGATTCACATCACTTTGAGGAGGTGGTAGTCCATACGTCCACAAAAAAGTTATCTAATCTACATAAAGTGGATAACATTAAGGTATATTTAATATTTTAATTATAGAAGTATAGATGCATCATAAATATCCAATATATAACATAAAAATAGTGTTTCTATCATAATTAGAACAATTAGAGTTGGTAAAAGAAAAATGAACAATTATCGTTACGTGAGGTGGTAGTCCATCGTAGACACGAATGATAAGATCATTAACCATTATATGGTAGTGTGTGAAAGTGTAGGTAAAAACATTAATAAAAGAAAATATAAGTATATTTAGTATACTAGGGTTGTTATATAAACATTAAATAAAAATAATTTATGGTTTTTATGGAAGAAATAAGTCAAAAACATTCGTTGATGAACGTTACCTCTTCCTTGGGTATCTTTTATTGATTTGCACAAAAGGACTTATTTGGTTGGATTTCTTCCAAAAGTAAGGATTATGGTATGAAAGAAAGATATTTGGTAGTAGTTTTTTTGGAATAGGTTATCCAAGCCAATAGTCTTTTTATGTGTGATGAAAAGAGAAGGGGTTGTATCCTTTTATAAGAGAGGGGAGTGACACTTTTGGAAACTCTCAAAATTTTAATTTGTAATAAATTTAAAATCAATACGAATACCTCTTAGAGGAAATGTGTTATAATATAAATAAATTTTTCTAAACGCATCAAAAAATATATTTTAGATAAGTTTTTTATTATTTCAAACCTTATCATTTTGATTAACCCTTAGTTAATCAATATTTATTTTAATAATGGTAACTAAGTTTTTAATATTAAGAGAATGTAATTTTTACATATAAAGTTTACATTTGAACATAAAGGAAAAATTTAAGATATTTTCCACCATATTTAAACCAAATTTACTTATTTAATATTTTATTATTTTTAAATAATTTAATAAATTATTATTTTCCTAAAATATCATTCTGGTTTATTTTAACACTATTCATAACACTGATTTAATAAAATCAATCCATCAATATTACTTCAAAAAAATTCATTTAATACACCTATAATAAGTCATATTAACCTATAAAGTTATTGAATAACCTTAATTAAGTAATATTACATTTATTATATTTTTTTTAATATCATTTAATTGATTGTTTCATTAATTGAGTAATTACTACATCATTATTTTGTAATCATTTATTACAATTATTAATCAACTAAAAAATAAAAAAAAATTTTTATGATTTATATAAATTTTTTATCTTTGTTAATAATTTATATATTCGAGCATATGTTCTATTTAATGACATATTAAAAATATTATACATATGAATAGAAAGAGTGTGACATTTTGTCACTCCCATTGAGTTTTATAATATTTAAGTCATATTTAGGGAAAAGTGTCCATTAAATTATCCAACTTTGATCCTTATGTGTTACGGTTTGAAATAAATACGTCCAATAGCATTGGGGAATGTGTTAGGGTATTTTTATTTTATTTATAATGTTTTTTACCCTTAATTACCCGATTTACACTTAATAGTAATAATAAAAATTACTAATGTTACAATTCATATTGTCCAAAAATAAAAGGGAACTATTTAATAAATTTGGAAAATATGATTCCAAATATTGAATCTATTATTCAAAATTGAAAAACAAAATTCTCAGAAATAAATTAAAAATTAATCCCATTAACGGAACAAGAAAACGAGGTTTTAAAGTAAAAACTTCTAAAAGATTGTCATATTTGTATATCTAAATTAAATGAGGAATTGATTCTAGTGAATTAAATTGAATTAAATGACATTTTTTTTTATCAAATTATACTTTATTTCCAATAAAATATATTATTAAAAAACTATAAATTATTTCAATAAAAAGGATTTCATCAATTAAATTTTAGTAATTTTCACTATTCATGAAAACATGAAACTTATCAGAGATATACCAAAAATTCAGCCAAAGTGATATTTAATATCCCTATTTAAAATAATAAATTTTTTTCATATTAAATTTTTTAAAATTGAATAAATTAGATTTAAAATTGGTCCTCCATTAAAATGTGGCAAAAATGCCATTTTAGAAATATACTTATTTTATGTGTAAAATGAGATTTTTTCTTATATCATATATAGAAAATGAATAATATAAATGTTAAAAACTAAATTGAATATAGTATTTATATATTTCAGTAATATAATTTAACAAGAGTGATTTGTATATTTATTGGTATAAAACACACTTGTGAATATTTAAATATTATTCCAGAATAACATTTCCTTTAATTTTTAAAAAATTTTATATTCATTTATAATTAAAGATCAGTGTGAATCACTGAGAGGGGGAGGGGGTGAATCAGTGATCCCTTAAAACTTTATACTAATTGATTCTTTATCAATTAAACCTCTATGGCTGGTTAAAGCCTCGATCCACTCTTCTTGTATCTCTCACCTTTCCACGAATGATGCAGTAAATGTAAAGGCGCTGGACACAAGGATTTACAAGGTTCGACACCAAAAGGCCTACGTCCTTGCCATGTTGGTTATACGCCCCAACATGGTTTCTCCATTATAACTTGTTAGAATTACAATGGTCGATACAGCATCCCACTGTATCTCTCCTGAGTCCCACAAGAGGGTCTTTATACTGCGTCCCACAGTGTTATCAGAGTCCCACTGGCCTGCTCTAGAATCCCACTGAAGACTTCTTCTCCCTGAGTCCCACAGGGTCTTCTCTTGGCTCCTCGAGTCACACGAGTAGCTCTTCTTCACTTTAAGCTTCTTCAAGTATCTTCAGCAATCTGGGATAAAGACTGCTGGCCTTGATCTGTACCTCTGATCACTTGTGATGATCAGGTCTTCTCGTCTTGCTCAGGCTTTATCACCTTCTTCTAAGGATGACCTGGCTTCTCTCTTCAAGAATCTTCAACAGCCTCTGAAAAGGTCTGTTGGTCTTTCTCACAGCTTCTGATCACTTCTGTTGATCAGGGTCTTCTCGATTGCTGAAAACTCAGACAACTGATATCACTAACTTCAGTCTGGCTTCAGTCTGACTTCACATCAACTTCATGCATTGAGTGCATGGTATCTCTGCTTCCTCATGCACTGACTGCATGGCCTCTTAATTCTCTTCAAGAACTCTTGGTCTTGGACAACTCAGATGCACACAACCAGATTTGGCTTTGTTCACGTGTGCACGTGCATGCATGTAAGCATGCACTCCCCTTCTTCTTCTCAGTGCAATAAACCCTCAAAGGGTATATTCTATTTAAGCACACACCTTCTCAACAATCTTCACACACTATATTCAAATTGTTCACACACTTAGAAGTGTGTTTTACTTTAGTGTGGAACTTCTTCTTCTTCTTCTAATGTGTATACACTTCTAGTGCACACACTAGGCTTCAGCCTTCTTATTTTGTTTGCACACACATTTTCTTTGTTCAATTTGCAAACACAAGAGACTTGGCCTCTCCTTCTTGCACACCCCCAAGGGCTACGGCCTCTTCTTCAATTTTCACATACAAGTGCCAAAGGGTGTCTTCCTTGTTGCAAACACACACACAATGGTGTACTCTTCACTTCACCCACTTGCACATACCCAAGCCAAGGTCTCGGGTTCTTCCTCTTGTCTTGAACACACAACCCGAACTCCTCCTTCAAAGAGATGGCGCACAAGGTGTGTTTGAGCCGCAACCACTTCTCTACTTCACTATCGCGCAAGGTGTCAAGGGTGCAAGGACAACCGCTCAAGGTGCAAGAGCACAAGTAGCGCGCAAGGGCCTACTGCCACGCAAGACTCCTCCAACCGCGGGGCGCGCAAGTGCCACCAACCGCGGGCTTCAACCGTGGGCGCGCAAGATGCTGCGGCCCCGGGTTCTTCCTGCCGTGCAACGGAGGCACACAGGGGACCTCCCTTTCTTCTTTCGCGCAAGAAGTGCGCAAAAGGAACCTCACGGAGCAAGGGGTGCTCCGGGCTTCACTGCCACGCAGGGTGCTACGCGGGGCTTCGACTTCACGAGGCACAGAGTGCTTCTCATGGGACTCCTCAAATATTCAGCAAGCAAATTTGAGAGCAAGGCCTCTCTTTATATAGGCATAGGCATCTCGTTCAATCCGCGTGGATATAAATTCAAACTCCCGAATATCTCGGGTTTTCAAGATTTCCAAAATCTTGTTTCTCCTCTGTTTCACGCGGCTACTTTTCTTTTTGTTTTTCTCCTCCACGTGCATGCGACTTAGAACGCATGCACGACCTTCGTCTCTTCTATCCCATGCAAAACACGAACTCACCGAAGCCTCGGCAACTTCGTTTTGCCTCGGCCTTGTTCGAAATCTCATCACGTTGCATGGATGTGTTCATTACGTCGAGACGAACTCCTTGGACACTTTACTTTCAGAAATGGTGGCCGGGATCTCAAAATCCATGCTCGGAGGCGCCACTGGTTCAGCCGGGACGTCGCGGTTGCCTCGATCGAGCTCGAGGTAGGAGACACACCGGGAGTCGTTGGATCGGGCGAATGAAAGACATCAGACGGCCTGGATCTGAACGGGAGCGGCGCGATGAGATGTGCGGCCGAGATCTGGCGCGCAATCAATCGTGCGGCCAGGATCCGCTCCTGGAGATTTTTCCGCGTCCCACATCGAAACAGAGAGCGGTTTTTCCGCGGCTTATCAACCTCGCGCTCCCCCAGCCTCCTCAATTGATCTTCCAACCTCCACGGTGCCGCCCCGCACCGTGTTCTCCCTGCGGGCGCGCTCTTGCGCCCACCTCTTCTCCTCGCGGGCGCGCCACTGGCGCCCACTATGCTTGTCACGGGCACGCTCCTCGCGCTCACGCTGCGCGGGTTCATCACCGAGTGGCCTCGGGGCTTATACACGGCCCCGACCTCTCTCGGGCTGGCCCCATGGGATCCCCTTGGGCGTGGTGACTTAGTCCCACACGTGCCTTGGGTTGAACCCTTAAGGCTGGCCCTTGGTGGCTAAGTTTTTTCTTAAGTAGAGACTTAGGGACTTTGTATAAAAACAATGTAACCCAAGTTCAAATTCCAAATGCCACTTCTTCCAAGCCATTCTTCCTCTTCATTTCTTCTCATCTTCTTCTTCATTTGAATTCTTCAATGCTTCTTAATCATGTATTCAATATTTAATAATGGACGTCCCGAAGGTTCTTCATCTTCAACCGAACTCCTTAATCAAATAACTTCTTCAATGTTCTTCATTGATCTAATTAGAGATCAAGTTGGATCATCTTCAATTCATCATGCACTAAGAATTAGTACATGGACTTCATTAGCACCTCTTCATCCACTTAGTGATTGTGGATGGATCACTTCAACTCCTCATGCATTGTCAATACAATGCATGGTCTTCTAAAGCTTGTTGTGACATTGTATCCAGTTGATACAAGTTCTTTGAACTTAAAGACCAGTTCAAAAATCGTCAGATATACATAGAGAATGTTTCAACCACAACATCCTATGTCACTTAGTGAATCTCCTAAGTGACATGCATCTTAGTACCATGGCCATTATCCATTCATCACCATCACCATCACACCCTTTGTCATTCACATCTTGACATTCCTTGACATTCATTCATTCCATGACAGCATCATGCCTCATTGACAACAAATGCAACACAATGCACTTCAATCTCCCCCTTTGTATTTGTTGGCAATACACTAGAGCACATATGAA
The DNA here is from genome assembly GCA_963277665.1 of Viscum album. Taxonomy (NCBI): domain Eukaryota; kingdom Viridiplantae; phylum Streptophyta; class Magnoliopsida; order Santalales; family Viscaceae; genus Viscum; species Viscum album. The sequence goes on along the minus strand of CAUJRU010000041.1, from coordinate 836,540 downwards.
TGGGTCAATATGTGTGCCAATATTTCTCCCCCTTATTGGAAACCAAATGCAAAGGTGTGGTGTGGTTCTCTTTCAAAAATCTCTTCCTCTCTTTGAAAAGTATTTTCTTGAAAAACACTAAGAGAGGGATGATGTCACATGTTCTCTTTAGCAAAGAACCTTCAGTAAATCAACTGTAAGTCTACTTGGGCTAACCTGGTGTAGAAAACAAGAGTGATGTAACCAAGGAACTCAATGCTATCCATCATTCACTGTACATGTGAGATCATGCTTCAGGGGTTTGAAATTTTTCAGATATAACAATGAATTGCTAAATCCTGCACATACTTCACAAAACTCATTAGAAAGTTCAGTGCAATGATAAAGCTCCCCCTTTCATCCATTTGTCTTCAATCTATAGTCCCCCTTAATTGACAAGATAAACTCAATTAAGAAACAAGGGATGAAAGTATGATTGGAATACCTTCACTTTTCTCAAAATGGTATTAATCTAAGAATCCCATCTTCTTCAGATTGGCTCCCCCTCAAGGGGTGCACTCCATTCTGTCCAAACCATCCTCCAGTTGAGAATGATCATCATCTTCAATTCCCTGTAATGTTAGCACATGTAAATACAAGTGATTAGGGAATAATATGGAACCTCCTTGGTTCATCAATGTGAAAAACAAGGTTGAGAAGATTCTCTCAACCGAGATGTCCCATTTTCACCATTCTTCACACTTTCACATTTGATCTTCAATGATGTTTGTGCTGGTGTGGATCTCAACACATCTTCATGTGAAATCTTCTTCTTCCCATTTGCCTTAGCAATTGCCAGAACTTCATCTTCATCTCTCTGTAGATCTTTGGCAAGTTGCAACTGATTTTCCCATATGACAAGTAAGTCACTTGGAAGTGTGGCCTCAGTTCTGGAAGTTCCACATGGTTCTTTTGATGCTGTCAAACTACCTTTCTTAGGCAACTTGTTTTCAATCAATCCCTTCTGCTTCTTCTGGATTGATTGTCTGTTTGAGTCCAGTCTGCCTCTATTGAATTTCATGGATTGTTTACAAAGATCCATGATATGTCCTTTCTTTCCATAGTAGAAGCATGTTTTCTTCTTGGTGGTCCTTCTGGATGCATCACCCTTCTTGGATTTCAAATCCAAGGACTTCTCTTCCTTTTTCAACATCTTCTTGGGAGCATTGTCACCTTTCTTCTGTTTGCTTCCCAAGGATTCTTTCTGAGCCATGTTCTGTGATCTTTTCTTCTTTTGAGCTCTGGATACAGTTAGAGATTGACATGTATCTTTTTATCCACTTTTGCAATCATCCCAGATGTTGTCAAGTAATCCAAATCTTTTAGCAGTAAACAGATGTTTCTGGACCTGTGGATGTTGCTTCTTTTCTTCTGGCTTGCTCCCCCTTGGCATGGGCTTCCTTTGTGCTTTGACATTCAGTGGATTGTACCAACAATCCTTTGCACAGTGCCCATACTTATTACAACACCAACACTGACCAACAAATCTTTACCTCTTCAGTCCTACTGATTGTTGGGTACTTTTCTTGAAATTCTGTGTTGTTTCAGGAGAGCATTCTTTCTTCATTGTCTTCATCCATACTTGTTTGGAATTATTCTTCCATCCTGCACTTTTTGTGGAAACACAATTAGAAGCATTAGTACAAGATGGGATGGATGGTACCTTTCTTTTAGAAGATGTTGCCCTTTCATTAGAGTATGTCTTTCTTTTAGAATCATCCTTCTCAAAGCACACTTGTGTAGCAACATTTCTACTTTCAGCTGACTGGGAGGATTCAGCTTTGGGTGATTGCAGATTTTTCAATATCACCTCCAGTTCAAAGCATTTCATGTTGAGGGAGTTCTTCTCATCCTCAACCAATCTTAGCCTACCTTCCCAATTCTGTTTCAGCTGTTCCATCTGGTCATCATGCACCTTCTTTATTTCATGCAATGAGTTGTCAAGCTCCTTCACCATTTTGACTTTGTCTTCGAGTTGAGCATCTCTGACATTCATTGACACTTTGTGCAACTTTTCCAGTGCATGGAAAACTTCTTTGATCATTATCATAAAGATTTCTTTCTCAGAAAGGATTCTTTGCAATTCTTCAGCAGTGTCTTCATATATTTCATTGCAAAGAGAAACGGTTTCATCTTTAGCCTTCACCATCTTTCTGATAGTGTTGGTTATGCCAACCCTTTTTTCCAATTGATCTTCCATTGCATTGGCTTCTTCTTCTAACTGTGATTTTTCTTCTTGAAGATCAAGGATGCCTGTAGCTATACACATTTCCACTTCCTTGGGGACTGTCTTCTGAAGATATTCGATTGCACTATGAAGATCTTTCATTGTTCCAACTTCATCACAACTAGGACATGCTTTCTTCATCTTCTTGGCCTGTTTCTTCTTTCTATTTTTCTGAGTCTTGGCAGATATCTCCATTTGAGGCTGGTCGCTCATTTCCTCAAATCTGCACTTCATAAAGACTCCCTTGGATCTTTTAGAGGTAACCTTCCCTCTGACACCAATTGAAGTGCCCAGATCAGTGTGAATCACTGAGAGGGGGAGGGGGTGAATCAGTGATCCCTTAAAACTTTTTACTAATTGATTCTTTATCAATTAAACCTCTATGGCTGGTTAAAGCCTCGATCCACTCTTCTTGTATCTCTCACCTTTCCACAAATGATGCAGTAAATGTAAAGGCACTGGACATAAGGATTTACAAGGTTCGGCACCAAAGGCCTACGTCCTTTCCATGTTGGTTATACACCCCAACATGGTTTCTCCATTATAACTTGTTAGAATTACAATGGTCGATACAGCATCCCACTGTATCTCTCCTGAGTCCCACAGGAGGGTCTTTATACTGCGTCCCACAGTGTTACCAGAGTCCCACTGGCCTGCTCTAGAATCCCACTAAAGACTTCTTCTCCCTGAGTCCCACAGGGTCTTCTCTTGGCTCCTCGAGTCACACGAGTAGCTCTTCTTCACTTTAATCTTCTTCAAGTATCTTCAGCAGTCTGGGATAAAGACTGCTGGCCTTGCTCTGTACCTCTGATCACTTGTGATGATCAGGTATTCTCGTCTTGCTCAGGCTTTATCACCTTCTTCTAAGGATGACCTGGCTTCTCTCTTCAAGAATCTTCAACAGCCTCTGAAAAGGTCTGTTGGTCTTGCTCACAGCTTCTGATCACTTCTGTTGATCAAGGTCTTCTCGATTGCTGAAAACTCAGACAACTGATATCACTAACTTCAGTCTGGCTTCAGTCTGACTTCACATCAACTTCATGCATTGAGTGCATGGTATCTCTGCTTCCTCATGCACTGACTGCATGGCCTCTTAATTCTCTTCAAGAACTCTTGGTCTTGGACAACTCAGATGCACACAACCAGATTTGGCTTTGTTCACATGTGCACGTGCATGCATGTAAGCATGCACTCCCCTTCTTCTTCTCGGTGCAATAAACCCTCAAAGGGTATATTCTCTTTAAGCACACACCTTCTCAACAATCTTCACACACTATATTCAAATTGTTCACACACTTAGAAGTGTGTTTTACTTTAGTGTGGAACTTCTTCTTCTTCTTCTAATGTGTATACACTTCTAGTGCACACACTAGGCTTCGGACTTCTTGTTTTGTTTGCACACACATTTTCTTTGTTCAATTTGCAAACACAAGAGACTTGGCCTCTCCTTCTTGCACACCCCCAAGGGCTACGACCTCTTCTTCAATTTGCACATACAAGTGCCAAAGGGTGTCTTCCTTGTTGCACACACACACACAATGGTGTACTCTTCACTTCACCCACTTGCACATACCCAAGCCAAGGTCTCGGGTTCTTCCTCTTGTCTTGAACACACAACCCGAACTCCTCCTTCAAAGAGATGGCCCGCAAGGTGTGTTTGAGCCGCGGCCACTTCTCTACTCCACTGTCGCGCAAGGTGTCAAGGGTGCAAGGACAGCTGCTCAAGGTGCAAGAGCACAAGCAGCGCGCAAGGGCCTACTGCCACGCAAGACTCCTCCAACCGTGGGGCGCGCAAGTGCCACCAACTGCGGGCTTCAACCGTGGGTGCGCAAGATGCTGCGGCCCCAGGTTCTTCCTGCCGTGCAATGGAGGCACACAGGGGACCTCCCTTTCTTCTTTCGCGCAAGAAGTGCTCAAAAGGAACCTCACGGAGCAAGGGGTGCTCCAGGATTCACTGCCGCGCAGGGTGCTACGCGGGGCTTCGACTTCGCGAGGCACAAAGTGCTTCTCACGGGACTCCTCAAATATTCAGCAAGCAAATTCGAGAGCAAGGCCTCTCTTTATATAGGCATAGGCGTCTCGTTCAATCCGCGTGGATATAAATTCAAACTCCCGAATATCTCGGGTTTTCAAGATTTCCAAAATCTTGTTTCTCCTCTGTTTCACGCGGCTAATTTTCTTTTTGTTTTTCTCCTCCACGTGCATGCGACTTAGAACGTATGCACGGCCTTCGTCTCTTCTATCCCATGCAAAACACGAACTCACCGAAGCCTCGGCAACTTCGTTTTGCCTCAGCCTTGTTCGAAATCTCATCACGTTGCATGGATGTGTTCATTACGTCGAGACGAACTCCTTGGACACTTTACTTTCAGAAATGGTGGCCGGGATCTCAAAATCCATGCTCGGAGGCGCCACTGGTTCAGCGGGGACGTCGCGGGTGCCTCGGTCGAGCTCAAGGTAGGAGACACACCGGGAGCCGTTGGATCGGGCGAATGAAAGACATCGGACGGCCTGGATCTGAACGGGAGTAGCGCGATGAGATGTGCGGCCGAGATCTTGCGCGCGATCAATCGTGCGGCCAGGATCCGCTCCTGGAGATTTTTCCGCATCCCACATCGAAACGGAGCGCGGTTTTTCCACGGCTTATCAACCTCGTGCTCCCCCAGCCTCCTCAATTGAACTTCCAACCTCCACGGTGCCGTCCCACACCGTGTTCTCCCTACGGGCGCGCTCTTTCGCCCACCTCTGCTCCTCGCCGGCGCGCCACTGGCGCCCACTATGCTTGTCACGGGCGCGCTCCTCGCGCTCACGCTGCGCGGGTTCATCACCGTGTGGCCTCGGGGCTTATACACGGCTTCGGCCTCTCTCGGGCTGGCCCCATGGGATCCCCTTGGGCGTGGTGACTTAGTCCCACATGTGCCTTGGGTTGAACCCTTAAGGCTGGCCCTTGGTGGCTAATTTTCTGCTTAAGTAGAGACTTAGGGACTTTGTATAAAAACAATGTAACCCAAGTTCAAATGCCAAATGCCACTTCTTCCAAGCCATTCTTCCTCTTCATTTCTTCTCATCTTCTTCTTCATTTTAATTCCTCAATGCTTCTTAATCATGTATTCAATATTTAAGAATGGACGTCCCGAAGGTTCTTCATCTTCAACCGAACTCCTTAATCAAATAACTTCTTCAATGTTCTTCATTGATCTAATTAGAGATCAAGTTGGATCATCTTCAATTCATCATGCACTAAGAATTAGTACATGGACTTCATTAGCACCACTTTAACCACTTAGTGATTGTGGATGGATCACTTCAACTCCTCATGCATTGTCAATACAATGCATGGTCTTCTAAAGCTTGTTGTGACATTGTATCCAGTTGATACAAGTTCTTTGAACTTAAAGACCAGTTCAACAATCGTCAGATATACATAGAGAATGTTTCAACCACAACATCCTATGTCACTTAGTGAATCTCCTAAGTGACATGCATCTTAGTACCATGGCCATTCTCCATTCATCACCATCACCATCACACCCTTTGTCATTCACATCTTGACATTCCTTGACATTCATTCATTCCATGACAGCATCATGCCTCATTGACAACAAATGCAACACAATGCACTTCAATTTAGTCAATGAATTGTGTGTAAAACATAATTTAATAATTTATTTTATCTGTTTCAAACCATTTATCCTAATTTCTAAGTTTTAATTGTATTGTTTAAATAAGTATAATAATGAAATGATGTTTCGTAGAAACTTAGTTTTGTGTATAACACAAGACAATCTGGTGTTGCATGTAAAGAATTTTATGTTAGTGCTACGTATATAAAAATATTAACATGTTGTAGAGTATAAAAAAATACAGCAAATAAATTTAAGTTATTCAAAAAATGGTTCATAAAGACTCATGGTGTTACATTCTACCCCCTCTAAGATTAATTTATCCCTAAAAATTATTTATTCTAATAAAAACAAATAAATATATGTATAACTTATAGTATCCTCAAGTTTCTATATATGTTATTCAAGATGGTGGTTTTTAAAAACAAACCATTAACCAGATGAGTGGGTTTGTTATAATTTAATCTCTATGATCCAAAATCTCTATTGGCATCCCTTCATAAGATGAATCTTGCTTTGACAGAAACACCTCTTTGTTTAGTACATGTGAAAATAAGGTATTTACTCCCTCATAAGAGATACATGAAACACATCATGAACAAAATATATATTTAGTGGAAGTTCTAATATATATTATATCGTTCCAATATGATAAAAAAATTTAAAAATGAAATTGCATCCTTGCAATTTCAAATTGAAAATTGAAAATAAAAGGTGGATATTTGAGAATTTAATTCTTAGAAAACACACTGTAAAAAGGGTCACTAAAACATCCTCCTAAAGTTAAGTAATGTAAAATGTGAAGAATAACACATAAATAGGGTTAAAAAACGTGAAAACATGTACATGAAATATAATACTATCTATAAATTTCTGAGGAAAAGTGATAGAGAGCATGGTAAAGAGAAAGTTAACAATCAAAATTCCAAAAATATATGATGAACTACGAGACCATTTGATTCATATGAAATGACGGTACTGGGATAAATTTATTTTCAATATAAAATTCCTAAATTTGGACAAATTTCACTAGAGGACATACAAACTTGATTGCATTCCATTTTGTAAGCACAACCTCAACTATCGGTTGTGTGTTGATCAATATCCGCATCATCGCTTACTCCAAGAAATGAGGTTGAAATTGTAGAGTGTAAATAACTATTTAATTATAAGATCAATTATAATATTATAATTCATTACTTCTATCTCAAATTATCATCATAACAAAATTTTTATCACATGTTATCCAATATTCAAAAATCAAAACATTATTTTCTAGAACCTCATCCAAATTTTAATGTAAAAAATTTCATAAATGGATACCCTTTTTAACCTTTCAAAAGACTTAAATAAATAATTTTCAAAATTATATTACTAATCTTATTATTTATCCCTCAAAAAAAGTTATATCTCTCAATAAACAAGTGAAGACCATTATCTTGTATTATCTTGACACATGGTAGTAACCTGAATTTCCATAAACCAATATTGAATACATAAATGATTCTTTAATAGTTATAAAAGCTGTTTTATTTTACAAAAAAAAATTCAATGGAGCCTTCGGTTTATCCTTGTACTTATAGAATATGTGATTTCATTATTCCTGAATGCAAGTAGATAATCACATAAAATTTTACTAAAGTATGAACAATATGATTTTAAAATGGCTTAGTCATTCAAAATTAGAGATGAAATTCTGAAAAAGGAGATAAGGATAATTATTCCTTAATTATCATGGTTCACTTCATCCATTATGACAAAATACGATTCCACTTTGTCCTTTTTCCTTAGTGTTTTTTGGGGCTTATCATAAATATTACTCCTTGGATTGGGTCACTTGTTAGCAAAATTACCAACCTATTTAAAATTGAGACATTGAATCACAAAACTTGTACTCATTAGAGATTTATTTTTATTCCAAATAAATTGGCAGTCAAATTCTCTATGACCTTATTTCCAAAACATAAAAATTTTACCATCCCCCTTAAGATAATTTGCTCCATATTCCCTTACACACATTGAGTATAAAGTAAATCTAATCTTATTCACTCCATTGTGTTTAGAGTTTCCTTTCAATTCTATCCTTCATTTCTTATTATAACCATGATATAGATGGGAAACTTCAATCTATCTATTTTTATGAAGAATAAAGTGGATAAACTTATTGAAAAATATATTCTTGAACTCATCCTAATTCATGGAGTCAATTTTATTTTGTTTCATTATATTCTTGATAATGTTCCACCACTGATTCACATCACCTTCCAAGAAATAATTGCCCAACTTAATTTTTTCTCATTCTGAGCAATTGAGAGTAAAAAATATATTTTCTAAGTTATAGATACACGTCTTTGTAACTATTGCATTGATTGTTCTACCAAAAAAAGGTAGAAATTTCATTAAAAATAATTCAAGAAAATTTTGTTCCCTCATTTGGTCATTTGGAAGTCCATCACGATTCAAGGCTTGATAATGTTATATGGTAATAAATATGAGGTTTTTCATTCCATCTTCCATAATATTCTGTTGATCAAGAGTGCCATAATTTCATTTTCCATTTCATTCATCATTAATATGATTCCTTAAAATTCCAACCATCGACTAAAATGAAAATAAAATATTGTCAGAAAAACTAATCATACATGGAAAATGTAACCATTAATGTAAATTACTTTAAATATATAACATATTGAGATTAATACCTGGTTAATCATGATCATTACGAAAATTCTCGGATTATGACATATATTTAGACTTATCCTTTGAGACACCCTATAAAATCCTTAGAATTATATATAGTGATTTCACTAAAGTTTTATCATCATAGTTTCCAATGTTTGATTAAACCATTTCTTTAATACTAACTATTACGAACCAATCTTAATGTATATTGATATTACATTTTCTTTTAGAACATTTCATAAATTACACAAAAAAAAAACCCAAATACTATATTAGTTTAGTTCTGTTGAAAACATATAAACATAAATAACGGGTTCAAAACATATCTACTTATTACCCTGCCTATTTCATCATAACTAGAATACTTTTGGACACGTCAGACTTAATGACATTCATCATATCCTAGGGAAAATAAATAGATGAAAGGCTAATATCAAATAAATAGTAATGGTAAAAAATGGATAGATCAATCATAACATAACCTTATGTAATATGTACATAAAAAATATTTTAAAATCATATCCTTTATATCATATATCTTGATATAGTTTCAGGGAAAAAATCATAGATGTTCATAAAGAATCAAAGAACATATTCTATGATAGCATATCATAAGACTTGGAATTGTGTTATACACATAAGAATATAACTTTATTTACATTTTAGTGAAGGCATCAATGCTAAGGATATCTTTGTAGTTTTATTTCACTCCCCGTACCATCTTGGTAGACATGTTTCACTCCTATAACCAACTTAGTAGTCAAGGTTCACTCCTAAGACCATCTTAGAAGACAAAGAACTTTACTGAATCAGGTTCACTCACCATTCCATCCATTTCAATCACATAAGATATAAATTTTTACCCAATGAATTAGAGGGAGATATATGTACCACTCATCAGATAATAAAAACCATAAATATATGTGGCATAAGAACAAAAATCATTCATTGTGTCATAACCCATGGAATGAAATGGGTTTCATAAACATCATTCAATCATAATATAACCATATAAAATAAATGATTTTCATAAATATCATTCTATAATAAACATAAACCATTATAAGAAATAATAACTAAGTAAAAGATAAGTAACATAAAAATAAATTATTTTATATGAAAAATAGTTTTGAAAGATCAATTAAAAATAATTCTTGACGAAAATATCCATTTGGCTTTGAAAATATTTTTCTTCTTAGATGGATGTGAAATTTTAAAATAAAAAATTTAATTTAAAAATTAACTTTTAATAATGTAAATAAATCTTTAAATCATTAAGACAACATGATGATGGAAAATTCGGTTCATGCCGTATATGTTAAAAAACAACCCATTCGTACTTTTCTGCGAAAAGTCACAAAGTACCTCATTTGGAAAAAAACAAAAAGATTCCTTTAAAACCGTTTAGTAAAAAGTAAAAAATGGGTAAATATGAATTTAAATTACATATAAGAATAGACGTTTTTTTAGAAATTATTTTTAGAAAACATGGACTTGGACAAAACATATTTCTTAATGGAGAATTAAAATGAAACAAACCCAAATATTGATGAGATTGTAGTATAAATACTCATCACTTTATAAAAAGTAGAGTCACTTTCCTTATTAAAAACCAAAGTTATATGGATATTAAAATAACATAAACATATTTAGAATAATCATAAAATAAAATCATTAATAGTATATAAACCACGTAGAAGAAACAAGTAGTGTATAAGGTATATATCCCATAGAAATAAAAGCAAGAAATAAATCATTTACTACTTTAGTAACATTAGAATCGTGAAACACATAAAATAATAACAAAAATTAAATATTTTAATGTCATTAAATAAAGGAAATTAATGATATAACATTGAATAGGTCAGTATATACATGACACAAAGGAAGCGAGTGGTGAATATGGCAGGCATCTCATAGAAATAAAAAGAGATATGAAATTACCTTACCTTAAGTATTAAATCTAATCATACACATAAAAATTACTATATAAAAAATATAAATTTATTAAAAATATATTATAGAGCCTTATTCAGTTATATCATACCATATATGATTATTTATGACTATATATTACCCAGTTATTAACAGTTCCATGTTGAAGTAATGTTTCAGGTAATAACTACTTTGTTTATCATACATATTTTGACTTGTTATTATTTTTCTTATTAATTAGATAATGATTTAATTATTTCCATAATATAAAAGATTATTTATATTTCATGTATATTAATCATATAAATATCTATAATATATATATACGAAATGGAATACACCGTTAATGGAGATGGTAGGCCAAACTTATGCAATAACGTCGTTTCTGTTTTCTTATCATGTTGAAATGATGAAAGTAAAAATTATATATATGTATATATAATATTATATTAGAATTATTATTTCATATATTTTATATACATTTAGAAAATCAGTCTTTAATAAATTCCATGTAATGTGTGAATGAATCACATCGCTTTGAGGAGGTAGTAGTGAACAAGTCCACAAATGAAGTTATCATATTTACAAAAATAGAAAGCATAAAGGTATGTTTTATATTATAATTAAATAGGCATATATAAATAATAAATATCATATAAAAATAGAGTTTCTACCATAATTCCCACCAGGAGTGGTGGTAAAGGAAAAATAAACAATCTTCGTTTCGTGAGGCGGTAGTCCGCCACACACAAGAACGACAAGTTCGTTACCCATTAGATGAAAGTGTGAGAAATTTTAAGTAGAAACCATAATATAAAGACATATAAGTATATTTAGGATACCTAGGTTATTATATAAACATTAAATAAATAAAATTTATGAGTTTTAATAAATAAATAAAAAAAATGTTTGTGGTTGAATGCTACCTCTTCTTTAGGTATCTCTTTTTGATTTGAATAAAATGTCATCATTGGTTGAATTTGTTCCCAACATAAGGATTATAAGATGAATGGAAGAAATTTTGGAGGTTTTTTTGTATATTTTTGATGATCCAAATGGGATTTAGTGGTGTTATGAAAAAAGAGGGAGAGACCCCCATTTTTAAGAGAGCGGAGTAGCACTTTTGGAAACTCTTAGAAATTAATTTATAATAAATTAAATATGAATCAAAATACTTCCAAAAGGACTTGTATTTGAAGATAATATTAGATAAAGTCATAAAATCATAAACCAATATATTTTAGACTATTTTTGGTATTATTTTAATCCTTATCATTTTGATTAACTTTTAGTTAATCCATTTTATTTTTAACTATGGTAACAGTGTTTTTAATATTAAGAGAATTCAATTTTCACATATATAGTGTCAATCGGGCCATAAATGAAACATTTAAGATATTTTTGACCCCAGATCATCCCATTTTCCTTTTTTAATTTTTTTATTATTTTTAAACAATTTAATAAAATATTTTTGTTAATAAAATATCATAAGTGTCAATTTTTACACTATTCATTACATTGGATTTAATAAAATAAATAAAGAAATATTACTTCAAAAAAATTAATTTAATAAACTAATAATAAGTCATATTCACCTATAAAATTATTTTATCACCTAAATTAAGTCAAATTATATTTATTTTTACAATTCTAATGTCATTTAATTGTTTTTTATTAATTGTGTAATTACTACATCATCATTTTGTAATTATTTATGACAATTTTTTATTCACTATATATTAAAAATAAATTTCTAAGATTTAGTTATAAATTTTAGGTTCTTTAGAAATATATATAGTAGTGAATATCATCTATTAAAAACCATATTAATAATATTACACTTATTAAAAGTAAGTGTGTGACATTTTATCACTCCCTTTGAGTTTAATAATATTTAATCCATTTTCCTAGAAAAGTGCCCATGGAAATATCAAAATTAGATAATTACCTATTAGGTTTTAAATTAACATAATAAAATAACATTTGGGAAAGTTTTAGGGCAGTTTTATAATATTTATAATATTATATTATACCTTAATTATATGATTTACCTTTAATCGAGGTAATAAAATTACTAAAGTTACTATTCATATTGTCCAAAAATAAAATGAATATATTTACTAAATTTTGATCTTATTATTTAAATTATAGAATCCATTTTTCCACATTCAAAAAATATTATTTTTAAAAATAAATTAAAAATTAATCTCATTGATGGATCGAGAAAACATGTTTTTAAAGTAAAAACATCAAAAAGATTGACAAGTTTTTATATCACAATTAAATTTAAAATTGATTTAAATAACCTAAATTGCACTAAATTATAAAAAATTTATCTATTTATACTTTATAACTAGTCTAATATATCATTAAAAATATTAATTATTTCTATGAAACATCTATTTTCAAATAAAATTTAGTATTTTTCACTATTCATAAAAACATGAAACTTATCATAAAAATATAAAAAACTCAACCAAAGTAAATTTTGATATTACCATTTCATATAAGGGGTTTATCTTTTAATATTAAAATTTTAAAATTGTCAAAAATTATACTTAAAATGGGTTCGCTGTAAAAAGATGAAAAAACTGCCTTTTTAGAAAAAAATAATTATTTTAAGCGTAAAGTTGGATTTGGTATTATATCATGTATAGGAAACTCATAAGACTAATGTTAAGAATTTAATTGAATATTATATATATATATCATTAATATAATTCTACATGAGTGATTTTTTTATTTATTTTTATAAAACACACTTGTGTATATTTAAATAATTTTTGGAAAAACATTTCCTTTTATTTTAAAAAGTTTTAAATTAATTTATAATTAACTGGTCAAATAATTATGTGTAAAATATAATTTCATAATTTATGTAATCCTATTTATTCCTTCCATTCCAATAGTTAGGTTATAATTTCCTTTTTTTTAAAAGTATAACAATAAAATGATGTTTTGTAGGAACTCAATGTTGTGTTTACGGAAAGTTATCCCAGTATTGTGTTTGAAGAAAGCTATGATGATGTTTCATGTAAAGAGAGTTAAGGAGATGTTTCATGTAGTGAAATCACATCTTCGTGTAGCATATAACACAAGATATCAAGTAAATTTAATTTATTCTAAGAAAAGGTTTATAAAAACATAGGGTTTTATAGGTTTATCCCCAAGAAAGCACTCCATTTCCAACATGAGAAATATTCTCCATTTATTATGCAATGAAAACTACTCAATTACTATTTAACACACATTGGACATAAATTATATAGATATAAAATTTAAAATAAATAAAATTTATGTTTTATAAATCTTTGGGGTTCAATTATATATTAAAACACATATATAATAGGAATTTTTTGGTACCTTGGGTTTATCCTACAATGTTTTCATCTCAAAACTTGTATTTTCACATATTGTTTACGTAATAATTTTATATCAAATGATATAGGTAAAGTTAAATGACCAATAATTTTTTTTCATTTTATACATATCATATATTTTCTATAATTGGTTACATGAATAATATTATGGATATTATGGTGTTATCTTTAATTTTTTGATTTTATTTTTTTCATTCCTATTTTAGACTTATATTTAACCATAGGATTGATTTTTTGGTTTTGTATAAAATTCATGTACAAATATTTTTCTTATATATTTAAATTTCTATATATATGTTACATTCATTTTGATTGATAATTATTCTGTGATAAACCATTTAAGGGCAATTCACCCCCATGAGATCATATTTGATCTTAAATATTGGTTTCCAACCTTATATGACCATGGATTGAATATGAGGTTATATAGAATTTTACCTCTCTGAAATAATGTATTGGTATAGTAGAAATAAAGGAGTTGGTATATGATAAGTAATTTATAAATAAACCAGTATAATATAATTATAATTTAAATTTAGGTTAATATATTGGATTTATATAGAATTGAAATATTAATATATTTTATTATGAATTCAGTTATTGATAGGAAGTTTTACTTGATAAAAATGGATGAGGATGTGTGATGTTCATTCATTATCTAATTAAATTGGAATATATCATATGTGTGATTACATGTGATAATGTGTGTGTTTAAATTAAATCAGAAAATGGATTTTGATAAATAATTTAATCATTAATAATTTAATTTATGTTTTTATGAATATATTATTATTGATGAATTATTTAACTAAAATCAATGACTTGAATATTACTATATGAGTTATTTTTTTATTTTTGTGTGTATATATATAGTGATAATGATTTTAGATTAATAGAAAGGATATATCTTGAGTGTGGAATGATACAGATAATATAACTTAATGATTAGAGATATTGAAGATCCCTCATGAAGTGAATTTATAAAGGGGGATTTTTGATAATATGTTAATATATACATGGTCAATATAGTTCAAATATATACATATAGGGTTTGAGAACTATAAAAAAAATCAATCTATCTAATAGTGTGGTGTTTAGAAATCTTATTCTTATGAGTATTAATATGAATTATTTCTTAATATAATTCATTCAAGAGTATTGATGGTGAATTCCTCTTGGATTTTTTAATAACATGGTTGTGTATGGGTTATGATATTATTAGAGATGAGGTAGATGAAAATTAATGAAAAAAATTTGAGGTAGAAAGTATTATTCTATAGTGATAAAAAATACACTTTAGAGGATGTGTTTATATGTCATATGAAGAAAACAAGGAAAAAATCCAATTTGAGGACATGGTTTCCTATAATTTTGGAGGATGATCACAAAAAGGCATAATATGGTCCATGTGGATGTCAATTAACTCTTAGTGGAATGTTTTAAATGGCCTATTTTAATCCATTCACAGTTCTTGACAATCAATTAAATATACCAAGACACCACCATGGAGAGAAATATATAACACTAGAAAGGTACATGTTGTGATGAGAAAAAAATACCTATACCCTACACTTAATGAAAAAACACCCATAAGATTTGATCATTTAAATTATAGAGATAATTAAAACTATAAGTTCATTATGTCATGGTTCTTGGTATGAATATTTTCAAGGGATAAAAAACCCCATTAGAAAATAAGGAGATAAGGTGATATCAAATCATGGTTTTCAGATCCAACCTTGACTAAAGGGACCTCTCCATGCATCACACTTAATTGGATGATGATAACGAAACTTGAGATAGCTTACCATATTACTTAGAATTGTTTCTAGAGAAGGTTTTTGGGTTTTTAGGAGAAGAACAATGGTGTATAGATTATCTAGTATTAGAGGCACTTGAATATGCTATAAAAAATCAATTTACTTCTTGATTCTTATTTTCGTATTTCATCGACTTGGATTTGAGGAATGTATTTCTTCTTTTAAAACATTGTGTTTATGATTAATCAGATGGGAATGTGGACATAGATATCAGAATCATTAGAATCCAATTATTATCTACTCAATAATAAGAGCATGTGAACATTTTAAATCACTTGTGCCATGTGAATTCTGTCCATATTTATCTTTCATCATCACTTAGTTTCAGTCATGGTTCCTAGATTTAACTAACACAATAAAAATGATTATGAAATTTTAATTTTGGTAACAACTCATTTACCCCACCTCATTGTGTGTTCATTTCTATCCTAGGTTACACAATTGGTATTATAAAATGGTAGTTCTTAAAGATACAATTCTATATTAATTTATTGATACTTTAAAAAGGATTCATCTAGAGTATAAATTTAAGGTATTCTCAATGATATATGTTTTTTTATTTATTATATATATCTTTTCAATGAAGAGATATATTGAAAATATTAATTTTATTAACAATAAGGGTTACCCTATGTTTGATAGAAAATGATTTCATCTTTCAAAATAGATGATGTTCTTAAATTTGTTGAGATTGTGTTTAAAGTTTTACATTCATCAATATTTTATACTGAGTTAACATGATTTATATACACTAAAAAAAAATTAAATTTACAAAAAAATACATGCCAACTAAGAGGAAGATAATAGATTAAAAGAGTTATGATTGTAAAGATTTACTATTAAATTTATGGATATTTAATTTGGAGAATATGAGCTAGGGTTTGAGTTCATAATTAAGGTGAAATGTTTTTTACCTCAAATGTAAGCTAGGGATAGATTTTTTATTATTCCTTTGTGGTTCATAAATTGATGAAAACTATCTTCAAAAATTTTTATAAAAAAATTTCTATACATGAGGATAAAGACTTGTATAAGTGGACAATTGGTAATAATAGTAATATCTTGAAAGCCTATTAGAGTAGAAGGGATCTAACCATGTGGAAAATGTAAAATACAAAAATGGGAATACATTTAAGGACTCAAAATGTAGAAAATACATTGAACCTAAGCAATATCATGAGCACAAAACCTATTCTAAATATGATTCCCTAAATTTCAATTAGATCAAAAATATTTTCACAAAATAAATGAAGTGATGAAAAGCTAAATATGAAGGAATAATATAATTTAGTATTTAAATAATGGAAATATTGGGATTTTTTCCAGTTATCTTGTTATGTAAAAAGGATATATATAACTTGATCATCCCAGAAGATCATATATGGGAAATAATGTAATGACCATGACCCCAGTAGCCCAAAGATGTTGTCTTCTTTATTAAGTTATCATATATATTATGGTTCTAATCCCAAAGTATTTATCAGTTTAGTAGTTTTGGAGAACCGAATACATACATGATACCCTAATCACATTGTGAAATGAAAAAAATACAAAATGAATGAAAATAAACTGCATCATTGACATCTCATTCAAATACCTCTTATTTTATCATTTAGAAAGGAAAAAAATAAGGGTGACATCAAATTCATAGTAAAGGTTTAGTTGGAATCTATAATGAATCAATAAGAGTAAACAACATAAAGGTTTAATTACTGAAACACATACCAATTAATCAATAACTTGATCAGGATATAGAACAAATAAAAGATGGTCAAACAATTCTACATAAATAATCACATGATCTTGAAACATGACCATTGATAGTATAACTAATAATATAGTCACATGGAATATCAATATTTATGAAATGAATAATTTAATAATTATGAACTATCAAGATCTTTCCTCAATATAGTTACTATAAAGATCTATTCTGAAGAAAATTTAAGACTATGGGTCGAATCCTGTTTAATTTGGCCAACATAGTTGTCTCATGAAACTATTGATGCATTGAGGGGATTTATTTAAAAATTCACCACTCCATTTCATTCATTTCCATACCATTACTCAAATATCAAATAATAAATTTAATTCTTAAATAATTCTCCTTATCATCAAATATCTATATTGAGTAAGGAATATTGATTTATAAAAATTTCATAGATATAAAAATAATTATCAATGTAAAAACCATATTTTAAAATGGTACAAAGTTCAAGAAATAACCATATACATCAAACAATAATATTTATATTTAATATAAATTTAATTTGCAATGAAAAATGATCAAAAAATTGATTTTTTCAAGATAATGTGAACAATCAAAAAAGAAAGTGATATTGTACAATAACATTATCCACTTGGTAATTTTCATGTCAAACCCACTCAGATGAAATAATAAAAATTGAAACATAAATTACCATGAATAATGAAGCATTAATGATATTACATGTCAAATTGGTAGTATATAAATAATATATAAGTGAATTGATGCATAATAACAAACAAGTCTCATTGGAATGTAAATTGAGACCAAATCCCTTACCTCATACTTTTTTTTGGTTGAACATAATTTTTCATCATATATAGTGGTTTGAAACATGATATTAACTTATTATAGAGCCATATTAGTATTTATAATATCACATACGATCTTTTTAGAACATCTTATCACCTTTTCATTAATAGCCTTTCATTATTTCCATTGTTTAGGTGTCAATTACCGTGTATTCTCATCAGTGTTTTGTCATTAATGATCTAGTTCTTGCACATATTAATTTTTTTCACCATATGAGGAATAATTATAACAACATATTCATAATATTTATAAATCTATTATACTTTTAAAACTATTCATGAATGATGTTTTTGATAAATTAATTATGTTACGATCATGGTGATGGTTGGTCGTACGCATGCTTGAGTAACGTTTCCATTTTTTAATGATCATTATGGGAAAAAGGTAAGTAATATATTACATTTACATAATTATAATGATATAATAAATACCATATCATTTTGTTATATATATATATATATTTCATTAATGTCGTTCGGTGATGAAAAGAGAGTCACATCGCTTTGTGAAGGTGGTAATCCACACGTACTCAAACAATATTATCACCTTAATTTGTAAAAAATAAAATGATATATTATATTTTAATAATGATTAATATGTTATTAATATAATAATTAATCCATTTATATCGCATATATTCATTAAAATTTATCCTTATCACCTTCCATACAAAGCATTAGTGAAAGCCTAATCAAATCGCTTGATGAGGCGGTAGCCAGTCGTACACATGAGCGATGTTATCGTGTATCCTATAGAATGGAAATTAAAAAGGTATTTATGATATAATTACTCTAAAGGTATAATTATATTATATTTATCATGTTTATAATTTTTATCAATCAAGATACCCAACCTTGATAGGTGGAAATGGAAAAACGAATGACAAAGGTTCGCGAGGTGGTAGTCCACCGTACACACGAATGATGATTTCGTAACCAATTTGATGTATGTGAAGGTGTATTTAGGTCATGAAATTACTGTAAAAACAAGAAGTTATATGGATTACATTAGTTATTTTATATTATAATGTATTAATAAAAGTTTAAGGAGGTGGATAAAGAAATAAAATAAAGACACTCGTTGAAGAAGATTACCTCTTCTTGTGGTACCCTCCTTAGGTTTTCACTAATTTATTCATAGGTTGGATTTAAACCAAAAATAAATCTTATATCATAGGGTGTGGGGGATTTGGGAAGTTATTTTGTTTGTTATTTTCCAAACCAAAGTGGATTGAAGGTGTGATGATGTGAGAGGAGTGAGTGCCCTTTTATAATTGAGGAGGAGTGACATTTTTCTAAATACCCAAAATTTTTCTCTATTGGGAGGTATCCATTACTTTATGTTCATCCAAAAAAAGATTGATAATGTATTTGTGGGATTATTTATTCAATAAAAACTTACACTACACAAAAATAAACACATCTGTTTAATGGTATTCCTTTTTCAATAATTTTATCCAATTTTACGCTTTTAGCTTTTATCACGATATCTTTTTATTATCTAGGTAATTTATCCTTTAATAATAAAATTAAAATTAAAATTATTAGATAATTTATAACTACATATTTTAAATATTTAATGAAATTTATTAAATAAAAACTATATGTGCGTGTGAAATTAATTTTAACACAAACACATGTAATGCGTAAAAACACTATTTTAACCTTAACAATGCCAATATAGTTTTTTTTTGGCATTTTTGGTCAATATAGTAAAATATAATTTATAATAAAATAACATTAGTCTCAATTTTTATATTATTCATTTCATTTGAATTTAAAAATATTAATACAATGATTGAATTAAAAAATATTAAATTATAAATAGTGTAACATGGTATAATCATCCAAAAAATTAATGAAACTCAATAATTCATTCAATTTACATTACTTTTAATCTTTTTAGTACCATTTATTTTATTTAGTTATTAACTAAATAATTACTAAATTGTAATTTTTTAAGAATTTAATGTAATTATTTCATATATAAAAATATTAAAAAAAATTATCATGATAAAAAAGTCATCTATATTTAAAAATAATAATTATAACTGAACATATGATGTATTCTCCCTATCCCAAATCTTTAGAGATATTAAAGGCAAGGAAGGTCCCTTTTTGGTATTTTTTTACTTAACTTATTATATAGGTCTATTTCATGGAATAATTTCCAAATAATCATATAAATATATCCCATGGTTATAATATTAAAAATATGTCTAGATAATTGGTGTTGGTCAAGTTGGTAGGTCATTTAACCCCTTATCTATTCATTTTAGCCCCCGATAAACTCGTTTTTACTTTAATCGTGGTAATTAATTTTAGCTATTTTATTTAATAATTTTGGAAAAAATTTATTTGAAATTATAAGATAATATAAATTTTGATGATTGAAAATATGGAATGAATTTGGCCAAAATAAATTCATATAAGTGATATAATTTAATTGAAAATTAATCCTGCAGACATGATGAGAAAGTAGGTTTTTGAAGAGAAAATATTGAAAAGATTTCAGTGGTTTTATATATAAATTCAATATAAAAATTGTTCCAATTACATAAGTTGGATCATTATATATGAATTGATTTAATATTACTTTAAAATAAACTAATAATATAATTTAATATTATAAATAATTTAATCACAATGGTGGGTTTCAATTGAAATTAAATATTTTCACTCTTCATCAAAAAATGAAACATCTCTGAAAAATACCAAAAAATAATCCTGAGATAATTTTGGTATTCCAATTGAAGAAATGAATTTATTTTTACAAATAAATTTTATAAAAGTGGTAAAAATTAGTTTTAAATTATGTGTGGAAAACGTGAATAAACAATTTTTTGTTTAAAATCTCTGTTGTGTGCATCATAAGATATCAAAGAACTTAGATTTATTCTAAAAGAAATATATTGTAAATTATTAGGGTGTTAAATTATACAAAAATTAATTAAATTTATTCCTCGAAATTTAAATTTTTTTCTAGTAATTAGGTGTTTAAAATTTTGAAATAAAATGGTTGAAAAACTATCATCATAAAAGGGTTAATAAAAAATCCCCTTAAGAAGAGGGAATGTTAAGTATAAAGGTCATCTGGACCAATCACATCACTACGTTTCTAAGTAAAAGAACAATGTGGAAAGTGAAAACATGTATATTGATTAAAAAATAACACCCAAATACTAATGGAGATTAATATAAAACATTGATCACAAGGCAGTAGGTGATCTAAAGAAGGTTAAATACCACACAACCTTTACCAAAAGAGGCCTGAAAAAGGTCATTAATAACTTCAAATATGATGATATCAGGACACGCTTTTTGTTTCAAGTCAATTTTCCTAGAGTTTTTTAACTATTTATCCATCTAAGGAAATAAACTTACATGATATATTTTTATTTCATAAGAACAATTCTATAATTTGGTTATGATTTGATAAATTTAAAATTCATCCCTTACTCCAAGGAATGAATAACCAAAAATGAATTTTATTCCTGAGTAACTGAAATTACCTTTTAATAGATCATATGATACATAAAATATTAACAAGATATTTCTCCATTATTTTCTAAAACCGACATGGTTATCAAGTGTTATCCAATAACACATGAAGTTTATCTTAATCGATTCCAGAAATAGTTGTCCTTATGACCCTTACAAAATATTAAGATAATAACATTGGAAATATGGTTATTCATTTTCCAACATGAACTTAGAATTAATCCTCTAAACTACATAAGGTAGCTCTTAATTGTCACATACAAAACATGTGAATAACTACATCATGTATTCTCTTAATACATGATAATAACCCTAATTAACATAAACATTTATTGAAAATAGGAATTCTTATTTATTCCTTGAATAACACAGAGATTATTTGATATACTCCTTAAATATCATTTTTTTGGATCCATCAATGATAGCTTAAACCAATTTTTCATTAAATCATTAATCAGTTCCAAGGTATCTAATATTATCCAATTTCCTTATCCATATGAACCATATCTTTATCCCAACATCATTATATCAACACTAAGAATATATTAAGGGGTTTTTTCCTCAATCGTGTTCTTTAAATGAAGTTAAACATTCTAATGAATCATTTTTTTGGTCATTAGTATTATTCAACACACAGTTCTAATACTTAACAAATTTTTTTTAGTACAATCCTTATATATTTCATAATCCACATAACCCTAAAATAATTGAATAAATAATTAAATAACATAATTATTGTTCCAAAAAAACATTAATCATTCATCTTCATCTTCGGTAATAACATAAGCCTGACCATGATTAATTAGCTTATCTTTAGGTATATTACATTGATGATTGAGAAAATGATTTTCATATTATCTATCTTTTTATAGTTGTAGCATTGTACATTGGTAACTTTTTTTTATTAACCTTTTATTCAAAATAATAGTGTCCTTCCTCTCCTCAATTGTAGAAAACATACATTCCTTTTAAGCAGGTACCATGGAATTTCTTTCCACAATTATTATATATGAGAGAATAATTAATTTCCTTATTCCCTTTATACATATTTTTTATACTATCCACTTCAAAACGTGATTCCCCCCAAATCCACAATACATAGATAATTCATTCACTATCTTGTTAGCACACAGAACTATATACTCATATGATGAGAATGTTTTAGAGAATAGTTTCCCTGAAAATATTTATATAATCACGTCAAAAAAATGATCACTCTTACTCCTTGTATTTCATGCATTGATACATTTTTCATTCCTTCTTCTAGGAAACATTTATAAATGATGTAATTCACTATATTAAATCGTAAAATTATGAAACATCATGCATAATCCCAAAACTAGTGAAGCATAAATTTATAAATTTATGTATACTTAATTTCACATTAATAAAATTGGATTCTATTGGGATATAACTATTTAAAATATTATATAACAGTTGGTAATGACAAGGTAAATTATCCTGAAAATATCCAGTAGGAGTTTAAAACCACATTCCCAATAAGGCCCATTGTTTTCCCCAAGGTGATGATCAGGTGAATCCCAATGCTCCCTTTTGGAGTTATTACCTCTAAGTATATATGTTCTAGAACCATATCCACATGTAGTATCTATATAGGGATGCATTTTATATACAACTACACAATATATACCTTAGAAAAACATTGTGAGGTCATTATATACTTATCATCAAATTCTATCATAGGTTATATTTTATGATATACATTTTCCTAAATGTATTTCCCATGTATTCTACTAATATTTCTCTAATACCAACTATAAAAACCCTAACCTAGTATCCCGAAGCATGTGTATTATTTATTACATTCACATGAATAAAATGCATCTAATACTAATAGGCTGATCATTTTAGAGGTATTAGATAATTGGATATAGACATGATACCCATTTTATATTAAAACAATAAAATAAAACATAAAACATAATGAAATAAAATAAACTACATCTTTGGAAACTCTTTAAAAGGCCACTTCTTTATATCCTATAGAATGAAAAAAAATAATAGAGAGCTCAAATTCTTGTAAAGGGTTAATAATAGTGGAATCTACAATGAATCAATAAGTATAATTAATATGGAAAGGTAAATGATTGAAACAAAGGACAACAAATCAATAACTTGAGCATAATATGGTAGGAATAAAAGACAATCAAACAATGGTATATAAATAATCAAAAGAGATTGAAACGTGATCATGTATAGTATAAATAATTGAATAATCTCATGGGATATCAATAATAATGAAATTCATAGTTTTTATGGCTGAACTATGAAGATCTATCTGATATATAGAAACTACCAAGATCTATCCTCAAGAATTTTGATGTTTGTGGGTAGAAACCATTCTGATTTGGTCAACCGATTCCAATCACGAGACTTAGAATACATCGATGGTGATTCATTAATTGGCCCCCAATCCATATCTTGAATTTTAAAAATATTCATCATATATAAAATATTAAATTTAATTCATAAACAATGTTCCTTATCATAAAATATCCATATTGAAGAAAGAATTTAGATTTATGAATTTTTCCCAGATAAATAAATAAATTTCAAAATAAACACCACATATTAAAATGTGATATTGTTTAATAAATAATGATATTTATCAAAAAAGAATATTTATATTTAGTATAAATGTAATGTACAATGAAAAATGATTATAAGAAGTGATTGTTTCAAGATAATGTCAATAATCGCAAAAGAATGTGAGATTTCACAATAACTTTTACAACTTGGTAATTTTCTTGTCAAAATCACATGGATGAAAAAAATAAAATTAAAACATAAAAAACCTTGATTAATTAAACATTACTAATATTACATGTCATAGGGGTATTATATACACCTCATAAAAGATAATTGGTGCATAATAATAAATAAGTCACAATGGAATGTAAATTGGGATGAAATCCAATACCACATGATTCTTTGTTTGTTTAGAGTTATTTATTATCCTATATAGTTGTTTTAAAAACATTATTAACTTATTATAGAGCCATATTAATATTTATAATATCATATATGATCCTTTTATAACATATTATCACCCATTCATGAATAAACTTTTCTTATTTCTATTATTCTGGGTGTTAATTTCCTTGTTTTCTAATGAATATTTTGTCATCAAAGATATGTTTCCTTCACAAATTACATAGTTTCATCATATAAATAATAATAATAATTAAACATTAAACATATATATAATTAAATTTTAATTTTAATTTCATTAATTAATGATGTTTTTGATAAATAAAATACATTGTGATCATATAGACAGAAGGTCGTACGTACACATGAGTAACGTTTCCATTTTTCAATGATTATTAAGAAAAGATGGTAAGTAATATATTAACATTCTTGAATAAAAATTATATCATGAATAACATACCATTTCATATTTTATACATATATCATCCATCTGGTGTGGTGATGAAAAGAGAGTCACATCACTTCTTAAAGGTAGTAGTCCACACGTACACGAATGATGTTATCATTTTATGTATATTAAATAATTAGATAAATTATCTTTTTATAATGATTAATTTTTCATGAATATCATATATATTTCATTATTATTACATATAATCATTAAAATTATTCATTATCACTTACCTTGTAATGTGTTAGTGAAAGACGAATCACATCGCTTCATGTGGTGGTAGTCTACCAAACACACGAGAGACTCTATCATGTCTTCTAGGAAAAAAATTATTAAGTTATATATAAAATAATGAATCCATAGGTATTTTTAATTTATATTAATTATATATCATATATATACATTTTTTCCATCATCATACCCAACCTCGAGATGTGGAAATGAAAAAATGAATGACATCAGTTCGCGAGGCAGTAGTCTGTTGTGCACATAAACATTGATTTCGTAACCCATATTTTGGATGTGGAGGTGGTTTTAAGTAATGGAATTATTATAAAAACATCCCAGTATATGAAATATACTGATGTTATTATATCATCATGGTTTATTAAGAGTTTAATGAGGTTGAGAAATAAATAAATTAAAGGTGCTTATTAAAGAACATTACCTCATTTACAAGTATCCTCCATAGGTTTGCAATAATTATTTCCTAGGATGAATTTATTCCAAAAATAAATCTTCAAGGTTGAATTTATGGATGTTGGAAAGTCATTTGGGTGGAGAGTTTTTGAACCAAAGTTGATTGAAAGTGTGAAACTTAGGGGAGAGAGTTCTCTATTATAAATGTCGAGGAGTGGTATTTTTGTAAATATCCAAAATTATTCACTATTAGGAGGTATCTGTTACCTAATGTTCCACAAAAATAGATCAATAATGGGGTGTATGTATTATTGGGTTGATAAAAACTTCCACCTCACAAAACGTAACACATTTTTAAAATGGTATTTTTTATTCATTGTGTTTACCCAATTTTACCCTTCTAGTTTTTACCATGGAAACTTGTATATTTTTAATTTTATGGGTAATTTTTCCTTTTAGAATAAAATTAAATTAAAATAATTATATAATTTATATATACTTAATATATATATATATAATCAAATTTTATAAAAAAAATACCCGGGGTGGGTATAATTAATTTTAATACAAACGCATGTAATGTGCACAAACACCATTTTAACCTTAACCACGATGATATATATTTTTTTCAATTGAGGTATCAATATAGTAATTATAAAAAAAAATTGGATCATTAAAATAATATAGTTTATATTTATTTAAATTTAAAAATCACTTGGTATAAGATATGATTTTTTTTAATAAAATATCATTTATTTTAAAATAACATTATTGTTAATTTTGAGAGTAATCATTTAACATTAATTTTAAAATTTGAATAGAATGATGGAATTAAAATATATTATGTTAAAAATAGATTAATATTATATAATCATCTAAAAAATTAATGGAACTCCATTATTAATTCAATTTACATTACTTTTAATATTTTTTGTATTATTTAATCTATTTAATTATTAACTAAATAATTATGGAGGTGGAATTAATAAGAATTTAAAGAAATTATTTTATCCCTAAAAGTAATTTAAATAAATTATAAAAAAATATTCAAATTTAAAAATTATATTTATAAATAAACATATTTTTTCACTATCCCAAAGCATTATTGTTATAATAGGCATGGAAGGTTCCTTTTTGCCTTTTTCTTTACTTATGTTATTGTATAGGTCACATTCATGTATTAGTATCTCAATAAAACATAAAAATAGATCCTAATGTGATATGGTACGAAATATGACTATCCAATGGATGTTTGGAAAGTTTATTGGTCAGTCACCACTTATCTATAATGTTTTAACCCGATAAACTCTATTGCACCTTAATCGTAGAAATTAATTTTAACTAATTTCACTAATAATTATGGTAAAAAATTAATTATAACTTGTCATATAAAATAAATTATTCTGATTACAAATATGGAAACCATCAGTCTAAATTCAACTCATAGAAGTTTTGTAATTTGATTTAAAATTTATCCCACATACGTGATGTAAAAGTGAGTTTTTAATGTGAGAATGTTCAATTTTTTACAGTGTTTTCATATCCAAATTCAATATAAAAATAATTCCAATGGACTAAATTGAATTAATTTATATAAAATTAATTTATAATATAAATTAATTTTATAAATAATTTAAAATAAAAGGTCGTTTTCATTTAAAAATTAGTATTTTTTACTGTTTATCAAAAAATAAAGCTTCTCAAACTAATCAAAAAAACTACCCCTAGATAATTTTAGTATTAAAAGTTAAAAAATAAATTTAATTTCTCATATTAAATTTATAAATGTGGTAAAAAATAATTTTAAATTATGATCAGAAAGTGTGAAAAATCATTTTTTTCTTTAAACCCAGTGTTGTGTGCATCAAATCTATCAGCGAAATTAGAATTAATATAAAAGAAATATATTTTAATGAATTAGTGTGTTAAAAATAACGTTCTTCTTTTCAATGGAGGAAATTATTTTAATGAAAATAAAAATTAAAACACAATAAAAAGAGGAAATTTATCTTAAAACATATTGCTACATTTCATGATATGGAAAAAAGAGTAAGAGGATTCAAAGGATAAAGGACTTCATGTTTTCAAGGATACATTAAAATATTCCAATGATCCTTCTAATGAGGAATAAAAATTTATTATTGGACAATTTAGTAATGATGAGCATATTCCATTAAATAAATATCTCAATGAGTTAAATTATAAGAAGATTATTGATATTGTTGTTGATATTGTATGGAAGATGTTTTATCAAAATGAAATACTTGAATAAGGATAAAAATTGATTGACACCATTAATATAAAATTCATTTCTAAGAATAAAAGGTGAATACACGTGGGGTGATTTTTTTGAAGTTGAAAATTCATTGAAATAATTGCTGTATGAGGGGTTAAAAATTACATTTGATAAAATTTAAGAATCTTTCATAATAGATTAACAGTTTGTGGGTGTTAAAAAATTATTGTAGATTATCCAATAATTATAAAAACTATTGTGTTGGACACTTAACCTTGTAACCAAAATAGTGGAACCAATTATAATAAAGGTAAGAATGTGATTAGTTCACTATAGAAGGAGAATACACCCATCATAAATCTAAATTATGGTACTATATATCATCATATCAATGAGATGTGGAAGAAGAAATATGGTGAAATTAATATGAGGGGAAAATTCAAGGTGAAAGATAATAGTCCTAAATATGAGGATGTTAAAAGAAAAAAATAAAATAATTTTTTTATGAATAATCAATTAGAATATTTTGAGGAATACTTTTTTTCACCATGGTGATTTTGTTTTAAGGGGAGATGTTTTTGAAGTGGAGTCTATGGGTATAAATAATACATGTATTGGTATAATACACCACTAACTTAATTGTATTTAGTCCATAAAACAATATAGATTCAAGATAATGTTATGAAAATGAAACATATACAATATCAGACGTAAATGGTGAAATATCATAACAGTATTAATTATATTGTGGAAAATTTTATAGGATGTGATTAACCTAGACAGAACACCAATATGTGTCTGCCGATACATTGAAATAATCTAAAGGGGAATGAAAGAAAAAAATAAATAAATAGGAGGAGTAATATAGAGTAAGTAATAACAGTTGAGGTGGATTATAAATTTAACATAAAAAATGTAATTTTTATATGTGAACTATATTATTTCTTGAATTTAATATGTATTTATTGATCCAGGTTAGACCTTGAGTGTTTTTGGTGTTATTCGAGGCCTATATGTAATTTTGGCATGTTTTTTTTTTCAAATTAGATGTCTAGAGGTATTTATAGGGTATATAAGAATTCCTAAGATTTGAGCCAATTTTCATAGTGTATGAATGGTGTCAGTCATACATTATTAATTAAATGGAGATTATAATAGATTTATGAATTTTTTTAAAATACCATGCATAAGGGTCATGATACACAAGAGTCTTCATATGTAAAAGTAACATCTTCATATGTAAGGGTGTCCCAATGAAATTAGCTATATTTTGAGTCACCTTGTGAAATATAAGAGTGACCTTGGAAATCATAAGGATAACTATACGATAAAAGAAAATACTTAAGTGTAACTACCCTAATACATAAGGGTCACTATAGTGATTTGTATTGGCACTATTGATATTTATGGCCCTCCTCTATATGGAAAATATAAGGCCCCAGCCTTAAACATTACTTAATCTTGAGTTATTACAAGATTACACATTGAGGATCTATTCAGGTTTATTGTTTTATAGAATTAGATCATAAATCTTGCATTACACTCCACATTTAAACAAAGTAGTTACATAAATGATAGTACTCATTTTTCACATCACCGGAAACATATTTAAAATAAAACATAGATTCTTTCTTGACACTTACTTGACACTATCATCACATCATGTACATTTCCCTTGACCTGTGAAAAACATTTCAAAAACTTGGGATGAGCATAAAAAGCTCAGTAAGGGATATAAAAGTAAGAAATGAAAACATTAGTCCATGTATCAAATCATACTTTTCTCATAAAACATAATTATTTTAATATAACTCATCAAATCATGAATAAATTATAGAAATCATAAGACATAAAGGTAACTTGAGGCACTCATAACATTCTTATGTAAGGAGTAACCCTCATGGTTACGTTTGGAATACCCATCATAGTATATTCCCTAAATCTCTTTAGAGAAACCATAACGTTTAACCCCTTCGCATTACCCAATGCATTGGAGAGCTATATCGGGCTCACCCGCCCTTCATTTATCACGGAACCACCCATCTTCATAATAATGCCCAAGAACCATAACATAATCGTATCACATAAAACATGCATAAAAGAAACATAAAATTTCCACTTTTCAATAAAAATATATCAATACAACACATTGATATAAATACATTATGAAAACTATTTTCAATACCAAAATAAAATAAAAGTAAAACATGGTATTTATTTTTCATTTTTTTATAAAAGGTTATGGCTTGTAGAGGAAGCCGAAGCTCAAATAATGGTCATGACGGCGGAGAAGTCGTTGTCGCTACATACGTATAAAAAAAACATTACCTTTTGTTGTCTAGTAAACGCTTCGTATAAAAATATTCCTTTTGAGTAAACGTAAATTTCAAAGGGGTTTACACACCGTATAAAAGAATGTTGTGTATAAAATATAATATGCCTCAATGAAAGGACATTGAGATGAAGTCCCTTACCTCGGGTCCGACTTGACTCTATCGTTCTTTAATGTCCTGAATAATAAACTTGAGTTAATTTCTACTTTCTTAAGAACCTTTTTTAAGTTCATTATTCCTTTTATATCACTTATTACCATGTTATGAACACTATGTAATTATTTAAGTTAATAATGGTCGTTTTGTCGATCATTGTTACTTGAGTCAAAAATAAACTCTTTATAATTACAAGTTGTTCATGTGATAAAATATCCATTATATCCAGAATTATATTCATGATTTAGATATCATATATTTCATATATATCTAGTATATAAATGAATTTACAATATTACATAACATTTAGAGGCAAGAAATGAAATGCACTGTTCATGGAGATGGTAAGCCGTACGTACGCATGGACACTACTTTCATTTCTATTTCATATTTTATGGAATGGAATCATAATTTTATAAAGGTATATTATAATTATAGTATAATATCATATATAATATCATTAATTCCATCCTTTATACGTTCCACATATGGCATTAACGAATCAAATCACTTTGAGGGGGCGATAGTCCGCACTTCCTAAGACAAAGATATCGCGTATACCCATAATGGAATCCATAAAGGTATGACATAAATTAAAAATACTTAATATTAAGGAAAACATAAACATATTATATATCATATATAAATATAGTGACATCTTAATGGCCACCTTTGAGGGTGTTATAATAATATTGAACAATCATCGTTTCGTGAGGCAGAAGTTCGCCATCCACGGAAACAATATGTTGTTTAACCATTAGATGTAGGTGTGTGTAAGTGTAGCTCGAATAATTATTATAAAAACATCCTAGTATATTTAATATACTAGTGTTTTTACAAAATAAATTAATAAAAAGTGTTTATGGGGTTGGAGAAGAAAAATAAAACAAAAGAAAATTAGGGAAGTCTTTACCATTAAATTGGGTAACTCTTCTTGGTTTGAACCAAAATGGTTTCTTAAAGAGCTTTCTACCTAAGGTAAGGCTTATAAGATGAAGAGAGGGATGTGGAGAGATACAATGGGTAGAGATTGGCCGAGAAAAATGCTTGAGAAGTGTGGGTAAGGAGGTATAGGTGGGGGCCTTTTATAAGAGGAGAGGAGGGGCACTCTTGGAAAGGTATAAAATGTTACTTTATATTAAAATGCGTTTCAGATTTAAAAGGTCCCAAATTGATTTATTTATAGGATAAAGTGATAAGGGTTTGAACTATACTCATAAAATAGGTCTTTGACAAGTGTATGTCTTATATTTTACATTATCGCTTCATTTTATTTAAATCGTTCATTAATGAGGTAATCACTGCATCATCATGATGTCATAAATAATTTACTTTATTTAATTTACTAAAATTATAAAAAAAATAATATGATGTAGGAAATCTTTTTAGCTTTAAAATTACTATTTATAGTCCAACATATCATTTATGTAGAAAAAAGTAAAAAAGTTTTACTCAGGTGATACATTCTTTGTTATATTTAACTTTCTTTAAAAATAAAAATATAAAAAGTCATTATCACACAAAAGTGATTCAATGGGGTCCCCAAGTTTTTCACAAGGCATCCCATGGTCGGCCATGACCTAACCAATAGAATTAGGACACATGTTGGGGTCATTTGTTTTTATTATGATATTATTTAATTATCCTTAACTACCCGATTACTAATTAATCAAGATAATTAAAGATAATTACCGTCGTTACTATTCATAATGTCCAAAAACAAAAGAGTCTTGATTAAATAATTTTGAAATTCTGATTCCAAATATGTAATCCATTTTACCAAATTCCAAACAAAGAAATTGCAATAATTAATTTAAAAATAATTCCCGTTGTCAAAACAAATAGCGGGTTTTTTAAAACAATATCTATGAAAAGTTTGGCACTTGTTTATGCTGAATTCCAAAGTGAAATTAATTATAATAACCACCATTGGATTAAATGGTAAAAAATATTCTAATTACACATTAAGACCAATTAAAATGATAATATATCCATATAATTATATTAGATGAAAAATCAGTTTTGATGTAAAATGCAGTATTTTTCACAATTCATTAAAAAATGAACATTGTCAGAAAATTACCAAAAATTAACCCAAGGTAAATTTCAATGTCCCAATCATAAAGAATAAGGTTATTTTGAAAAAATATTTCTCATAAAATTATCAAAAGTTTGATTTAAGAATGGTTTTCCATCAAAAGGCAGTAAAATAATCTTTTAAATATATTAGTGTATTCCATGCTTAAGATTGGATTTATTTTTGATTTAAGCCTCTAAAACACTATCTAATTCATAAATAGACATAGATAAGAATATGTATTATGCAATACTTACTTGGGATGTTACATCCTTCCCCCCTTTAGAAAATTGCGTCCCCATAATTTATTTACTTATCGAATAAGTGGGGGTATTTATCCCTCATTGCATTTTCAGATTCCCATGTTGCCTCTTCAATCATGTGTTTTTTTCCACAAAAAATTTACTTGATGAATCACTTTATTCCACAACACTTGCTCCCTATGGTCAATAATATGGACCGATTGTTCCTCATAAGATAGATTCTCTTCCAACTGAACTACCTCTGGACTCAAAACATGAGATAGATCTGGTATGTACTTCCTTAACATTGAAACATGAAAAACATTGTGTACCTGAGATAAACTCAGAGGTAAAGCCACTCGCTATGCAACTGATCCAACTCTCTCCAAAATTTCATATGGTCCAATGATCCTTGGACTCAACTTTCATTTCTTACCAAATCGCATCACAATTTTCCATGGTGAAACTTTGAGAAAAACATGATCACCTACCTCAAAAGAGAGATCCTTCCTCCTGTTGTCTGCATAACTCTTCTGCCTACTTTGAGCTGTTCTCATATGTTTCTGTATCAGCTAAACTTTTTTTGCCAATTCTTCTACCAATTCTTGTCCCATCAACTTCCTTTCACCTACTTCATCCCAAAAAGCTGGAGTTCAACACCGCTTCTTATATAATGCCTCAAATGGTGCCATCTGTATACTGGAATGAAAACTGTTATTATAAGAAAACTCAACCAAAGAAAGATGTTGGTCCCAACTTCCCGGATAATCCATCGAACAAGCACGTAGCATATCATCTAAACTCTAAATCGTTTGTTATGACTGCCCATCTGATTGAGGATGAAAAGCTATAATAAAATTTAATTCAGTACCCAACGACTTCTGAAGGCCCTTCCAAAAGTTAGAACTGAACCTAGGATCACGATTAGATACAATGGAGAGAGGAAATCCAGGTAACATGACGATCTCATTAAGATACAAACGGGAGAATTGATCTAGGGAAAAAGTATCTCGTATAGCAAGGAAATGAGCAGATTTAGTCAAGCAATCAACTATAACCCAAATTGCATTATTACCTCGAGGTGTCTTCGACAATCCCACAATGAAGTCCATGGATATATCTTCCTATTTCCACTCTGGCACTGGTAAAGGTTGAAGCATCCATTTGGGTAACTGTCACTCTGCTCTTACCTGTGACAAGTCAAACACTTCACAGTAAAATCAGCAATATCCCTTTTCATTCCGTCCCACCAGTAATACTCCTGAAGATCTCTATACATCTTAGTACAGCCTGGATGAAATGAAAACGGAGAACTATGAGCTTCACATAACAACTCTCTCTTCAACTTTGAATCACAAGGCACACACAATCTCTTCCCAGATCTCAAAACACAATCATTATCAATGTTGAATTCAGGAAACTTACCCTTCTCAACCAGCTCTACCTTTTTCTGCAACTCATTGTCTTGCTTCTGTGCTTGCTTAATTCTGTCTGATAGAGAAGATTTCATTGACACATGAAACAAAATAGAAGGACATCCTGCACCAATAACATCTATGTCAAATTTTAATTAAACGCTTAACCAATGGATCACGTTCCAAACGCAATATTGTTAATGAAGAATTACTTTTTCAACTCAAAGCATCTGCCACTTTATTTGCTTTTCCCGGATGGTAATGAATTGAACAATCATAATCCTTGATCAATTCCAGCCATCTCGTCCATCTCATGTTCAGTTCTTTCTGAGTGAATATATACTTTAAACTTTTGTGATCGTTATATATTTCACACTTTACTCCATAAAAATGTTGCCTCCAAATTTTTAAAGAGAAAACAACATAAGCTAATTCCAAATCATGTGTAAGGTAATTTACCTCATGAGTTTTCAACTGATGTGAATCATAAAAAATTACCAGATCATTCTGCATTAGGACGCAACCAAGTCTTTTAAATGAAGCATCACTGTAGATAACAAACTTCCCATTCCTATAAGGTAGTTCTAAAACTGGAGAACTCACCAATCTTCTTTTTAGTTCTTGAAAACAATCATCACATTCTTTTGTATAGATAAACTCAACACCCTTCCGAGTTAGCTTAGTTATTGGACTAGATAACCGTGAAACATTTCTAACAAACCTTTGGTAATATCCTGCAAAACAAAGGAAGCTACGAATCTCAGTTACATTTAAGGGTCTTGGCCATTCTTCAACAACCTTTTTTTTTGCAGGATCAACAGTTATCCCATCTTTAGAAACAATGCGACCATGGAAAGAAATTTGTTGCAACCAAAACTCACACTTGCTGAATTTTCCATAAAATTTCTTTTCTTTTAAGGTTTGGAAAATAACCCTTAAATGTCTTTCATGATCCTCTTTACTTTTAGAAAACACCAAAATATCATCAATGAAAACAACAACAAACTTATCCAAGAACTCATGGAAAATTCTATTCATAAGGTCCATGAATACAGCAAGTGCATTGGTTAGCCCAAAAGGCATTACTAAAAATTAATAATGGCCATATCTTGTACGAAACACAGTCTTCGGAATATCTACTTTCTTTACCTTCAACTGATGGTACCCCGATCTCAGGTCAATCTTTGAAAAAAACTATGCTCCCTGGAGTAGATCAAACAAATCATCGATATGAGGCAAATGATATTTGTTCTTAATAGTGATGTTATTCAAGGCTCTATAATCAATGTGAAGTCTCATTGAACCATCTTTATTTTTAACAAATAAAAAAGGAGCTCCCCATGGTGATGTGCTAGGTCGAATGAAACATTTCTCTAATAAATCATGCAATTGCTCCTTTACCTCTAAAATTTCAATTTGAGCCATTTGATAAGGGGGTTATGAAATTGGATTAGCATCAGGAACTAAGTCAATGGTAAATTCAACTTCCCGATCTGGTATTATTCCAGGAAACTCATCAGGAAAAACATTCGGATACTCATTTACCAATGGAACATCATTAATCTGAACAGTTCCCTTGTTTTCAATGATATGTGCAAGGTAACATTCATTTTTATATTTTACAAGTTTCTCAGCCTCTTGATATGTTATCAATAGTAAGGGTTCATTCTTGTACACAAACTGAAAGTCTTTTTGAAAAGAAACTTCTTTATCTCTACAGTTAATCGTAGCATGGTAAATAGAGAGCCAATCCATACCCAGGATAACATCAATCTCTACTAGAGGTAAAACAATAAGGTTTGCATGAAGGTTCTTTCCACTGATAAGGATAGGCAGATTCTTATAAATTCTTTTTGCCTCAACATTTCCCCCAGGTGTTTTTACCACAAGTTCAGGAGTCATTTCTTCAGATGTTATTCCCCTTTTTCTAGAAAAGTTTTCAGAGATGAAAGAATGTGTAGACCCCGAATCAAACAACACACTGGCATAATCTGAAAAGACAAACAAAGTACCTGATACCACATCATTTGATGGCCCGATATCTGCTGAAGTAGTTGCAAAGGATTTCACCACCCCTTTCTGCTTGTAGTATAACTGCTTCCCATCACTCGAGATCTTTTTCGGACACTCGTTTGTATAGTGACCTATCTCATTGCACTTAAAACATTTCACTAACTGTAAATTAAATTTGGTCTTACCATCAACCTAATCTTTTTCAGTGCAATCGAGAGACTTATGTCCCATCTTACTACATCGGTAGCACTTTACAGAATTTAGAAGACATTCCCCAGCATGTCTTTTACCACATTTATCATAAACTAGAAACTTAGTTTTCTTACCGTAAGACCTTTTTTAAGAATTCATTCCTTTCTCCTGCCACCTCAGTCTATTCTTCTGCTGGTTGTTATAGAGCACTTGATCATCGAAAAAATCCATTTCCACTTTCTCAGCACATCGAATAATCTTTTCATAACTCTTGAACTCACGAGAAGCTAAAGCCCATTGATATTTTGGCTTTAATCCTGAGTAAAAACGATTGATTTTACTATCAAGGTCTCGGATAAAATTTGGAGCATACCTTGCCAATCGAGTGAACCTTTCTTCATAGGCAGCCACTGAGTCATCATCTTGTATCAATTCCAGAATTTTTTTTCCATCCTAAGTCGAATAGCCTTAGGAAAATACTTCTCAAGAAACATACCTTTGAACTCATCCCAGTCGAGAGCATCAATCTCATCAGCATCCCTGATATTTTTAACCATCGACCACCACTGATCTGCTTCACCCTCCAAACGGTAAATAGAAAGACTAACCTTTTGATTGTCCGAACACCCCATGACATCAAAAATCTTCTCCAGTGCTTTAATCCAGCCTTCAGCTAGCACAGGGTCAGATGATCCTCTAAATGATGGGGGATGTTGCTTCATGAAATGTTCCACCACTGACATGTTCCTCTGTAGTTGATCTGGCTGATCTCGTGCATGGATACCACCACTATTTATTGCTTGAGTCAACTATGCCATTACTGCAACAAACTGTTCAGTTCCAATTCCGACCATCTCAGGATGCTGATTAGGAAGGTTATTTCCTTTTGTATGCCTTCCTAGCACTGCTTCCCTATTTCCTCTATGAAAAACCATTCCGAAAAAACATGTATTAGATGAAGTAACATGGTAATCTTCAAACGCTATATCATTCCAATTTTACCATTAAATAAATATTTTTGGAAAATCATTTAATAGAATTATAACTCCTAAAGTTATCTAAACCAACCTCTGATACCAACTATAAGGCCCTAGCCTTAAACATTACTTAATCTTGAGTTATTACAAGATTACACATTGAGGATCTTTTCCGGTTTTGAGTTTTAGAGAATTAGATCATAAATCATGCATTAAACTCCAAATTTAAACAAAGTGGTTAAATAAATGATAGTACTCACTTTTCCCATCATCAGAAACATATTTAAAATAAAACATAGATTCTTTCTTGACACTTCCTTGACACTATCATCACATCATGTACCATTTCCCTTGACCTGTGAAAAACATTTAAAAACTTGGGATGAGCATAAAAAAGCTCAGTAAAGGATATAAAAGTACTAAATGAAAACATTAGTCCATGTATGAAATCATACTTTTATCATAAAACATAATAATTTTAACATACCTCATCAAATCTTGAATAAATTATAGAAATCATAAGACATAAAGGTAACTTGAGGCATTTATAACATTCTTACGTAGGGAGTAACCCTCATGGTTACGTTTGGAATACCCATCACAGTATATTCCCTAAATATCTTCAGAGAAACCATAACGTTTAACCCCTTCGCGTTACCCAATGAATTGGAGAGCTATATTGGGCTCACCCGCCATTAGTTTATCACGGAACCACCCGTCTTCATAATAATGCCAAAGAACCATAACATAATCATATCACATAAAACATGCATAAAGGAAACATAACATTTCCACTTTTCAATCACAAGATATCAATACAACACATTGATATAAAAACATTATGAAAACCATTTTCAATACCAAAAGAAAATAAAAGTAAAACATGGTATTTATTTTTCATTTAAAAAAAGGTTATGGATTATAGAGGAAGTCGAAGCTCAAATAATGGTCACGGTGGTAGAGAAGTCATTGTCGCCGCATACATATGACAAAAAAACATTCCCTTTTATCGTTTAGTAAACGCTTCGTATAAAAAGATTCCTTTTTAGTAAACGTAAATGTCAAAGGGGTTTACACACCGTATAAAATAAAGTTATGTATAAAACATAATATGCCTCAATGAAAGGAGATTGAGACGAAGTCCATTACCTCGGGTCTGACTAGACTCGATCATTCTTTAATGTCCTGAATAATAAACTTGACTTAATTTATACTTGCTTAAGAACCTTTTTCAAGTTCATTATTCATTTTATATCACTTATTACCATGTTATGAACACTATGTAATTATTTAAGTTATTAATGGTCGTTTTTTCGATCATTGGTACTTGTGTCAAAAATAAACACTTTATAATTACAAGTTGTTCATGGGGTAAAATATACATTATATCCAGAATTATATTCATGATTTAGATATCATATGTGTCATATATATCCAGTATATACATGCATTTACAATATTACATAACATTTAGAGGTAAGAAATTAAATGCACCGTTCATGGAGACGGTAAGTCGTACGTACGAATGAACGCTACTTTCATTTCTATTTCGTATTTTATGGAATGGAATCATAATGATATAAAGTTATATTATAATTCCAGTATAATATAATATATAATATCATTAATTCCATCCTTTATACGTCCAACATATGGCATTAACGAATCAAATCACTTTGAGGGGGCGGTAGTCCGCACTTCCTAAAATGAAGATATCGCGTATACCCATAATGGAAGCCATAAAGGTATGTCATAAATGAAAAATACAGAAGCTTAAGGAAAAACTAAACATATTATATATCATATATAAATATAGTGACATCTTAATGTCCACATTTGAGGGTGTTATAAGAATACTAAACAATCATCGTTTCGTGAGGCATAAATTTGCCATCCACGGAAACAGTATGTTATTTAACCATTAAGATGTAGGTGTGTGTAAGTGTAGCTCGAATAATTATTATAAAAACATCCTAGTATATTTAACATACTAGTTTTGTTACAAAAGAAATGAATGAAAAGTGTTTAGGGTCTTGGAGAATCAAAATAAAACAAAAGAACATTAGAGAAGTCTTTACCTTTAAATCAGGTAACTCTTTGTGGTTTGAACCAAAATGGTTTCTTGAAGAGATTTATTCCTAAGGTATGGATTCTAAGATGAAGAGAGGGATGTGGAGAGATAAAATGAGAAGATATTGGCCTATCCAAAGGCTTGAGAAGTGTGGTTAAGGAGGTAGAGGTGGGGGCCTTTTATAAGAGGAGAGGAGGGGCACTCTTGGAAAGGTATAAAATGTTACTTTATATTAAAATGTGTTTCAAATTTAAAAGGTACCATATTGATGTATTTCGAGGATAAGGTGATAAGGGTTCTAAATATACTCATCCACTAGGTCTTTGACAGGTTTAAGTCTTATATTTTACATTATATTTTCATTTTATTTAAATCGTTCATTAATGAGGTAATCGCTACATCATCATGATGTCATAAATAATTTAATTTATTTAATGTATAAAACTTATAAAAAAATACAATGATGTAGGAAATATTTTTATCTTTACAATTACTATTTATAGTCCAATATATCATTTATTTAGACAAAATTAAAAATGTTTTACTCCGGTGATACATTCTTTTTTATATTTAACTTTTTTAAAAATAAAAAGATAAAAAGTCATTATCACACAAAAGTGATTCCATGGGGTCCCCAAGTTTGGCACAAGGTATCCCATGGTCGGACATGACCCAATAAGTACCATTAGGACTTATTTTGGGGTCATTGGTTTTTATTATGATATTATTTAATTATCCTTAACTACCCAATTACTAATTAGTCAAGAAAATTAAAGATAATTACCGTTGTTACTATTTATAATGTCCAAAAACAAAATAGTCTTGATTAAATAATCTGGAACTTCTGATTACAAATATTTAATCCATTTTACAAAATTCCAAATACAGAAATTGAAATAATTAATTTAAAAATAATTCCCATTGCAAAACAAATAGCGGGTTTTTTCGAAACAATATCTATGAAAAGTTTGGCAGTTGTTTATGCCGAATTCCAAAGTAAAATTAATTATAATTACCACCATTTGATTAAATGGTAAAAAAATTCTAATTACACTTTAAGACCAATTAAAAAGGTAATCTAACTATATAATTATATTAGTTGAAAATGCAGTTTTGATGTAAAATGCAGTATTTTTCACTATTCATTAAAAAAATAAACATTGTCAGAAAAATACCAAAAATTAACCCAAGGTAAATTTCAATGTCCCAATAATAAATAATAAGTTTATTTTGACTAATAGGGCTCATAAAATTTTCAAAAGTTTGATTTAAAAATGGTTTTCCATCAAAAGGTAGTAAAATAATATTTTAAAAATATTAGTCTATTCCATGCTTAAGATTGGATTTATTCTCAATTTAAGCCTCTAAAACACTATCTAATTCATAAATATATATATATATATAAGAATATATATTATTCAATACTTACATGTGATGTTACAGAAAAATATAAGTGTGTGAACCCTATGATATATAATTATAAGATATTAAAGGGTCAATACATACCCTATTATATGAAAGGGTTCCAAAATTAATGAACATTGATGAAGGGGTAATACATTAATTTATTTTTGTGATATTTATGTTTTAATATACATGTAATAGTTAGAAAATGGTAATGTGTTGGGGGCCTTATGAAACATAAGGTACCATATGTAAGAGACCCCCACTTTAAGACAATTTCTTAAAGTGTTCAGAAGACCTATGCTATATAAGCGTTTGATAAGTAAGGTTCCATACATTAGGGTCCTATAATTTTTATATTTCCCAAATAGATGATACAAAATGTTTATTTATGGCGCAATATATACATACCTGTGCCTTAAATAACTTATAATTATTAATTCAATAGTAATGATTTATCTCTATAACATTACAATAATCTTTTAGATTTATAGTTATATATAATTAGTAAACAAAATTCCAAATAAAACCCATACATTAATATTTATACATGTCTAGTCAATATAAATTTTTACACAAAAATATGATTCTAAAATTTTAACATCTCTTTCATTATAGTATTTTTTGCTTTGTTTAAAAAAAATAAATCAATAAAAAAGTTAAAACATTACTTAAAAACTAATCTTAATTGTTCTTTTTTTCAAAGATTGGTATGAGTACAAAAAGATCATTAATAGGTATAAAAATAGATGCAACCTTTTAGTTCATTTTAAAATCTATAAAATCCATAAGAATTTTTTCCCTTTTTTACATAATAAACATTGATCTAAAATTATCATTTAATTACTCATGAAATTTGGTATATTTATACAAATGTTTCATCAATAATTTTTATGATATAATAAATTAATAATAATTATCATGAGTAATTCTTATAAAACATGGGAAACTATGAAATACTTTTTAACAAAAAAAATTTCCCTTTTAAAAGGGTTATAAATTTTCTAAAAATGTAAGATCATTTTCATAACTAAAGAAATAAATAAATTTATATAAAATAAATTTATTCATAATTATAAATTCATTTATGTTACATGGGTTAAAATATTAATAGATCTTTTATAATAATCCTTATAAGTGGAATAACCAACTTGATTAATTACAAAAAAAATTATCTAGAGAATAAAATCACTACCCAATGCCCTGGAGATCAATATTGGGCTGAAATATCATCATAAAAAATGAAAAAGGTATTTAAAATACATAAAAAACATATAAAATTTAATTTATATCAGAAATTATCATAAAATTTTATGTTTAACACATATATAGAAGCACTTTCAGGACTTTTGTAATCATAAGGAGAAAAATAATTTTTCCTTTGAAAAATCATAAAAATGAAAATTCCTAAAAGAATCAAAAATCATAAATTTATTTTAAAAAATATGAAATTTATATATAAATATTATGAAATAATAATGATATGATGGCAGGAAATTCTGTTCAGGTTGTATATATTAAAAAATGATTTTATTCTCACTTTTTAAAAACTAAACCACATAGAAGAAGATAAAAATATACCTTTTTAAACCACTATAAGTAATGTCAAAGATAATTTAAACTTATTTTAGAAAACCATTTGATTATAATAATAAAATTCCTAAAACATGTCAAAAAACATCCCCAATGCGGAAAATGTTTAAGAAATAAATATTTAAAGCATTTTAAACCAGGATTTGAAGAAAATTCTATACCATGAGTCTAACTCACCATTTTCATTCATTAAATCATATATAACAAAAATATTTTAATTATTTAATATTTTAAAAACCTTTTTAAAATTTATTAAATTATGATAATCCATTTTATTTCAATTCATACAATGTATTTTATAGTTACTAAATCAGCTAGGTTCACATCAAACGTTTCAAAGATGTTTAGTTCATAGTATCAAAACAACTTTGGTAGGTTTTCCATATTCAAAGAGGTCATCATTTATCATGTACATAATATTAAATTTTTTATATTTATAATATTTATATATTTAATATAATTTTAGAACTATCCATGTATGGAAATCATAAAAAAAATGAATTACATCACTTCAAAAAAATGGTATTCTATATACACACGTGAGTGTTGTTTTCATTTTTCAAGTGGATGAAAAGGAAATAAAAAACATGATGGATTATTTAAAATAATCAAAATAATATAATTAATATCATATTTATTCATTAAATAACTTTTTATGACCATATATGTAAGGTGGAAATGAAAAATAAATCACATTGGTACGTGGATGTGGTTTTACCCATTTACACATGTGACTGTATATCTGAAATCCAGATATGGTTCCACTGGTGAAGGGGGGTGAATTTTTGGTAAACTCATTTTGTGAATTATTTTACATTTGAATTCAACCTATTTAATTTTATAAGGCATTTAATCCATTTAGTGATTCTCACAATCTCACCTTATATACATGAATAATAAGAGAGTGCACAACACATGATATTTATGATGGTTGGTATAAAGACCTACACTTTTTCATGTTTTTTACTCATCCACATGGATTCCCCACCATAATATTCTAATCAATTAAAATGGTTATAAAAATTCAGGTTATAACCTCTACTGATCGATCCACTAGTTGATTCTGGTTATACCCCCCAACAATCTAATTTTTTTTCCATGGTTTTTCCCCTAACCGTATTCTCCTACTCTGAGATCCAACTATGAGTATTGTTATACTTACAGCTTCAACAAAAATTATTACACAACTCCCATATACAACCAAGATACTTATAATTTTCTCAAAATATTTTCCATTATGGGATGATCTTTTTATCCTCTTACATGATCTTATTGAATCACACATTACTACATACACTTGAAGTACATTCAATAACCACTAATTGAGTATAATTACCTTTCTTAATTATTATGATCACCTATATTGATTAGTTTCCTTAGTGAAACATTATTATTCAATTCTTCATTCTGTCAATGAGGTCCCTAGATCTCTATTTGTGTGAAATTGGTGCATGCAAATTCTTTAGTATTATTTTATGTACGAATAAAACTTTCAAAATCTCAGAATGTCAACTTCTTGAATTATTAACCCAATTTGCTCTTATAAACCTCATGCATGAAATGAAATGTTTATAAAATTTAAACCCTATAAAATTACATTTATCATTTATTATTTTATGTACTATATTAATATTTTGTCCCATGTATTGTATCATGTATTGTATTCACGTAATGCATAAAATAGTGCACATACTTTCTTCTCCTTGTACCTTGAACTATCCTTCATGTGAAATAGTTATATTAAATCATGTTCTTCAATAAAAACCATCACCCATGTGATGATTAATTACATGGGTTGTTTTTTTCTCCTTTATAAAACCTAGTGAGGGTATGAACTATCTCATGGTGTCTCAACACATTCTCGCAGACTAGTAACGTTATGCAAAAGGGTATCATGAAATCCCTAATTGATTCATATAACAAATTTTTCATGAATGAAATTGATTATGATTGGAACAATTCAAATGATCACAATGCCTAATTCTTATTCAATACCTAAGAGGCTCAGAGTATCTTCTCATCATGAAAAAGAAAATTATAGGAGGCTTTATTTTTTTGGTAAAATAGGTCTATTCTCAAATTATTATCCACCTCTCTCTTTCCCCTACCTAAGTTTATATAAGATAATTTTTACTAACATTATTCTTGTTGTAGTTTTTTTACGTCTCATATATTTAATCCACATTAATATATTTTTAATTCACTTGAATTATCATTTGTTGTTTTCCCAAAACTTTTACACAGAAAAACATGTTGTCTCTTATTATTGGAGTTCAAGTCTTACTATTGTGAATAAGTGATCATTTGGATGTGATAAAAATCACATTAATC
Organism: Viscum album; assembly: GCA_963277665.1. Classification (NCBI taxonomy): domain Eukaryota; kingdom Viridiplantae; phylum Streptophyta; class Magnoliopsida; order Santalales; family Viscaceae; genus Viscum; species Viscum album. Next base: position 791,695 of record CAUJRU010000041.1, on the reverse strand, counting down.
AACATTTATAATCCCTAAATTTTATCCATTATATTGAATGAACTTCTAAAACATAATTTTCATTAATTCAATGCATGTTCTTGAAGTCCTTTTATTTCTGGAAGATAGATATTTTATGCAAGGAAGATCACAACCTCATCATCTCAAATTATCGATCATTCATGAATTTCTTAAATCATGAAAGTTTTTTCATTAAGAAATTCCAATGTATAGACCCTTTGAGTGTCTAAGGTTGAGGGTGAAGTCTTGGAGGCTAGAGAGATGTTGGTTCTACCATGATCAGATATCTACTCTTATGTTGTTATATTTTAGATTATATGAATAATAGAACAAATCAAATGTCACACATCGAACAATGATTTTGTGTCTCTATCATTATATTAGAAGCTATTCCACTGAAAACTTGAGATAAAGCCTCTAGTATTGTACTAAAAGCACTACAATACTCAGGATTATAATTAGACATGACTCCTCACACTAGTCCATCTTCCAAGACCATGCATTCTTTGCATGCACCATGTGAACCCATGAAAAATCTTTAGGGAAAATGCAACCAACTCATTGACACAACTCCTTGTGTGTGCTATCCTATCCCAAATCACAAACCTTCCACTCATGAATTTCTAGGTATACCTTCCCTCATGTGGTAAAACCCCTAGGTCCCACATCTGTGGTTAAGGGGATCCATGATTGGACTTAAGGTTGAATATTATTTTATATAACACTTATATTAAATGTTTTTCATGCAGAATATGTATATATTTTTCATAGCCCTGTTACTTCTAAAAAAAGAAAATTATTTTTCATGGGTTTATTATTCTCCCGTGTTGCAATATTCAATACTTATTATGATGGAAACATGTCTCAAAATATAATATGTGTTCAAAAATCAGAAATTTTTTCAAGGATAATTTTTCATGCATGGAATCTAATGTAATAAAATGAATCTATAAGAATCATAAAAGTATCACCTATTCTTAGTAAAAAGAGTTTAGTAAATCAATTATAAGTCTATGTGGGATAACATAGTGTAGAAAAAAATAGATATATTACCAAGGATGTATAATATGTAAAATAAAATACCATTCACGTGAAATCATGATATAAAATTTTGAATTCTCATTTTTGGGGATATAAGTAATCAAATATTACAATGAAATGATAAATCCTTTAAACCCTTCAACCAAAACATTATAAATTTTAGAATCAAAAGATATATCACCCCCTTTGTCTCATCTTTTCATTAACCAGGAAACACCCTTAATTTATATTATATATATAATTAGTAATAAAGGATGAATGCTTTATTGGAATACACCATCTTCCAATTTTATAAATCTATTCAGAAGTTCCACATTCACTATTTTGTAAAGATTTAACAAATTTAACCAAATCGGTGCTCCCCCACAAGGGATACATAAATCTATATCCATTCCTTTCATGTATGTATAAATATATATATATATATATGAATAAGGAGGTAAATTCTTATTCTTTATGAGTAACATTTAGGATGAGAACTACCTTTAAACCTAGGAAATTCTTTTCCCAAATCTCAATTATCTTATTATAATATTTTTTGTGGAATAACTTTTTCCACCTCAATATTAAAATCCACTTGATTTTCTTTTATTTCAGAATGTATTTAGATTCCAATAATTCCTTTCCCAATTTCAGTTGATTTAGCCAAACAACTAGGCACTATTTATTAACATTCTTTGTCTTATTATAATATACACATGAATTAACACTATTTTATTTTAATTTTTCTTCCATTTCACATAGGGAATATATTTTGGTAGTCATTTTATACATTTCTGGGCAATGCGACCCTCTTACTGACATATTTCACTAAATTCTTCTATATAATCATATTTTTTATGAATTAGAAGATTGGATTAAATGAAACAAACCCTAAACCTTACATTATCTATTGTTTTAAGTCAATATATTGTTTTTCTTAACTATATGTATCGTTTCATGTCTATATTTTTAGATAATTTAGTTATAACACTAACATTAAAACCCCTTATATTACAAGGTGGACACTTCTAATCATTATCCATTTTCCCATAATATAAAACATAAAAAAAAACATGTTTTATTTTCATAAAATTCTTCATGAATTTCAAATTGACATCTCCCTTTTCTTTATAAATTCCTAAACCGCATAAAAAAAATCAAAAATGTGGGATAAGTACAAAAATTATAGTATGGGACATTAAAATAAGCAATCCGTCAATGTAGAGAAAAATTGGATAACATGTGAAATTATTAACATTATCTCCATGTTTATTGATTGAAAGAAATAAATAATTTCCATATATAAAACTCAAAAATTTTCTTAAATAAAACCTTCAAAACCCATAATATGCAAATAGAAACCTTTTATGGCAACACAGATCATCATATTCAAAAACTACTTTGAACCCATGTCATAAATAATATAATCTATATTAAATATATAATACAAAACATATGGTAAACCCCTATTTATTTCCTATTAATAAATTTAACATTACCCAATTAATTGGAATGTTATCTAGGCGCTCCCATTGTATAACCTATAAAGGCTCACTCGGTGCTATTCAGGTGCACCCATTGTATAATCATTATTGGGTTCACCACTTTTTCATATATAATTACCAAGTAACATATCATGAGTAATAAATTCAATTATTTTACCTTTATACCATGAAAACCTTGAAAGACACTTTTAGACTCATAATAAACACTTTTAGAAATCAAAATACATTATTTATTTTAAAAAAAAATTAATATGATAATAACCATAAAAATGGGAAATATGGATTTTCTTTGATGAAAACATGGAATCTTGCAAAGGAATACAAAAATAAAATAAAATTTATACTAGAAATATAATTCATTGTAATCATTTATTTAAAAATAGAATATTCATTTTTTCATTTTTAAATAAAGTCAAAACATTTCATGAAAATATTACTTTTGAAAACATTTGAAAGAAAGTTGAAATAGACATAAAATTTCCTTTTAAAATATTTTATGTCTATCTAAAAAATTCCAAAAAATACTTTTTAAAATATGGTCATGGGAAAAAATAATAAAAATGGAAACCTTAAAAGTTTATTTTAAAAGAAATTCCCTTACATAAAAACATAAAAATATTGATTTTTAAAACATTTTAAAGAAGGTGAAATATGGTTCAAAATGATGCTTATCATCCTTTGAGGAATAAATAATTAATTGAATGAAAAATTTAAAATAACATGGACATGGAATATAATTATTTATATAATAATTTTTTAAAAACATTTAAAATGACGTTTTATGTTAAAGTAACCCTTACCTTTACACCAACTTGTCACATATGTTGTTTATTTTAATCTTTTTCATAGAATCTATTTTAGATTATAACTAAACCCTTCATATATAAGATTTATGATCAATCCAAGTACCTGGAGACATAATTTTGTAATTGAAGACGGTATTTATTTAGTTCCTAGTAGAAACAAAAGGTTTTGAAAGTGTGAATATTAGATTAGAGGGGTGGTCTTTTATAAGTCAGGCAGAGGACACACTTGGAATTTTTGAAATGAAAATGTTATACCCACATTTTAACAATATAAAACTATAAAAAAGAACCATTATAGATTATTAGATGAGATAATTTCAAAATATGTCCTTATAATAGATTTTAGATAGGGTTTTAGGTCATTTTAACCCTTATGTTTTTATTTTAACCCCTGATAAACCTGTTTTTAACATAACTGCAGTAAAGGTTTTTTATTGTTTTAACTGTTCATTATGACCAAAAATTATGTTTAACATATTATATAAAATAAATTATAATTATTCTAAAAATTTAATCCATTTTTTCAAACTCAATTCATTTAATTTTATGAATTTAATTTAAAATTAAACCCATAGACGTGCCGAAAAATCTATTTTTTAAGAAACATATTTTTCAAGCGTAAGATGATTTTATATTAAGTCTATAACTACTAATAATCATTATACGATTTTAAATGAATACTTATTTATATATAATATATAAATTTATTTTAAATCATTCCTCATTAGTGGTTATTTAAATTAATTAAAAATGAGAAACATTATGCACTTTAAAACAGTTTTTATAAAAATGTGTTTTATACCCAAAAATAATCTTAAAAAAACAATATATAGAAAAATAAAATGTAATAAATTTGATTAAATACAACTAAATAATAATTATGTAACTTTAAATAAATTTTGAATATTAATGGTACTTTATAATTACATAATTTATTGATAATAAATTTTACTTTTACAAATATTAATGTTTTCACTATTCAGTGAAAATTAAATATTTTCCAAAAAATTCAAAAAAATTACAATAAATTAATTTTGATATAGTGATTTTAAAAACTAATCCCATTTTATAAAATTCATACTACATAATTTTGAAATTAAACTTGAAAATGAAACCTTATAATAAAATAGTTTAATAAATGTATTTTATTTTTGATTTAAAAATTACTTTATATTTTTATAATGAATTTATATATCAAATTAGAAGATATTAATAAAAATGAAAAGTAATCTATTTTACCATTACATGGGTTGTTACATTATTTTCCCCTTTTTAAAATTTCATCCTCAATGATTTATTCACTTATTAAACAAGTGGGGATATCTTTCCCTCATATCATTTTCAAATTCCCAAGATGCTTCTTCAAACTTATGAGTTTTTCCTAAAACCTTAACTTGATAAATTAACTTATTCCAAAAAAAATTCTCTATGATAAAGACTGTGAATAGGATATTTATTATTAGAAATATTCTCTTAAAATTGAACTACTTCAGGGATAAAGATATGAGATAAGTTCAATACATATTTCTTTATCCTTGAAATATGGCATACATTGTGTACCTGTGATAAACTCAGAGGAAAATAAACTTAGTAAAAAAATGATCCAAATTTATCCAAGATTTTATATTATACAATGAACCGTTTAATTAAAGTCCACTTTTTATAAAAATGTATAACACTTTTCTATGAAGATACATTAATAAATACATGATCACGTACCTCAAAAGAAATATCTTTCCTTTAGTTATTTGCATAAATTTTCTACCTACTCTGATCTAGCCCCATATGTTGCTAAATCAAATAAACCTTCCCTGCCATTTCCTATACCAACTCTGGCCCCATAAAATTTCATTATCCTACTTCATTTTTAAATTTTGGTGTCCTCCACCACTCTCCATATAATGTCTAAAAAGTTTCCATCAATATACATGAATGAAATGATTTCTATGGGAAAACTCAACCAAAAGAATATGATGATCCAAAATGGTAATCCAGTCCATATGAACGAATCATATCTTCTATGGTCTATGTCATTCACTTATATGATCAATTATGTTACGATGAAAATTTGTATTGAAATTAAATTCATTGCCTATTTATTTCTAATGTCCATTCCAAAAATTAGATTTAGATCAACGATCACGGTGTGATACAATGGAGAAGATAATTACATGTGTCCTCACTATCTTCTTGAAATATAGTAAATAAATGTGATCCAAATACATAGCATGTTAAATGGAAAGGGAAAGTGAAGATTTAGTTAATTGATTAACAATAAAATAAATCACATTGTTACCTAATGATATCTTATGAAATCCCACAAGTAAATCTATTGATACATTCACCCATTTGCAATAGAGTACTACAAAGGTTGAATCATTCTATTCAGTAATTTTAATTATCTCTTCAAATGTTTAAAAGTAAAACATTTAATTTTAAATTAAAAATATTTCTTTTTATTCTGTACCACCAATAGCACTCTGGAAGGTCTATTCACATCTTAGTACTGTCAGGATGAATGGGAAATGGAGAACTATAAGCTTCACAAAAACAATATCTATTTAACATGGAATCACAAGGAATACAAAATCACTTTCCAAAACATAAAACACCTTATTTTAAAAAAATAAATTCAATAAACTTACCCTTTTACGTAACTCTATATTTTTCTATATAACATGGCCCTCCTTGTGAGCTTACATTATTATTTTTTATTGACATGGTTGTTCTAAAACATGAAATAAAATAGAGGAGGTTCCTACATCCATAACTTCAAAGGAAAAATTCATCAAATCATTAAACAAAGGGTCATGTTCCAAATATAACAAGGTTAATGTTGCATTATTTTTACCACTCAAGGCATCAACTACTTTATTTTCCTCTCTAGGATGAAAATGAATCATGTAATCAAAATCCTTGATCAGTTCAATCCAACTTCCTTATCTCATGTTAAATTGTTTATATGTTAATATTTAATTAAAACAGTTTTCATCATTATATATCTCACACATTAATCTATATAAATGATGCCTCTAAAATTTTAAATCAAAAAATAGCTTCTAATTGCAAATCATTTATTGGAAAATTTAACCCATGTGGTTTTAGTAGACATGAGGCACATGCAATTACCAGATCATTCTACAATAGGACACAACCATATTCTTTTAATGAAGCATCACTGTAGATAAAATATTCACCATTTATAAATGGAAACACTAAAACTAGATCATTTAATAATAATTTTTTAATTCTTGAATAAAATAAAAAAATTCTTTTATCAAGATGAATTGAACTCATTTTTAAGTTAACATAGTCAGTGTGCTTGAAAACCAAGAAACGTTTTCAACAAAAAATCAATGGTAACCCACTAATGTAAGAAAATTATGAATCTATATAATATTTTATGGTCTTTTACATACTTAATAATATTTTTTTATCAGGGTTAACTATTATACCATCTTTAGACACAAGATTTACAGTGTAATATTTTTTTTGCAACCAAAATTAGAACATACTAAAATTTCCATATAGTTTGTTTTCTTTTATGGTTTGAAAAAAAATCAGTAAGTGTTATTCAGGTTCCTCATAAAATTTTTAATATATTAAAATATCAACAACAAACAAATCAAAAACTTATCCAAGAACTCATGGAAAACTCAATTAATAAGGTCAATAAATATATTAGGTGAATTAGACAACCCAAATAAAATAACTAAAAACTCATAATCCTCATATCTATTTTTGATGACATGGCCCGAAGGGCATTCCCGATCACCACGGGCTGGAAACCAGTACCAGGCATCAAAATTCAATCATTGGGAATGATTTGTCCCATTAAAGATAAATAAATAACCAAGAGTAAACAAAAAAATAGAACTAAACTATAGCAGTGGAAAAAGAAATAAACATAACAGCTCAACATACCTCCATGTGACCCTCTAGGTCACCTCCCAACTCAGAGTCAAACTTGCTCCAATACTATCCAACTAAACCAGGAACCTGAACTAGAACCACACCCATAACTAAAAGAAAATAATATGCATGAGCACCGAGATGCTCAGTAGGGATGCCAAATATAACCACAGAATCCAAATGTTCCTTTTCATACAACAATCCAATAAAAAAAGTTTTAAATACATTTATAAAATTAGGGTTTTCTTATTTTGAAATAAACAATGTGTTTTTAACATTTAAAAACCCAACCACACTACATACCATTTCAAAAATCATTTTTTCATTTTAAAAATGAAATCTCAAATATAATATACCAAATATGGTCTAAAGTAAAACAAGTAAATAGTGGAAACTGAAAATGAACTAGTGGAACATAAAGTAAACCATAAACGTAAATAGTCCAGTAACCATGGGTGATCCTAAACATCCATAGAAGACCCCTGGATGTAATCGGTTCAGAACCACCTGTCGGCGTATGGTGAAGCTCTTATGTCTATAACCAACTGGCCTCCCTCAAATCAATAGAAACCAGCGAAATTCCCCATCTGGACTATACACATACCAGTGGGTACCAACCCATCTAGTCTTGGCTAATAAGAAACCATCACTCAATCAACTAAAAGATTCATAAGAACCCATGAGGGATACAATAATTCTGTGCAGGTAGTACGACCCCTGCATGCATGACTCATCTCACAACACTTACCATCCCCAAACATGGAAGCTTCCTATACGTTTAACTATAAAAGGTTACACTAGAAAGGAGCACCTAATATACACATCCAATCATCTAAGATTAACAAAGATCCAACTGGGTCTTCATTCCAAGTAAAACAGTAAAACCATTTGTAACCATTTTCAAAATACTAAAGTTTTTAGATGGGCATACATAAATCAAAACGTTGTAATTTCAAAGAATCAACCCAAAAATTACACTAACGTGGAAAGTTCCAAATGTGTCATGAAATCACATCTATGTCGAAATCATTTTTATAAAAACATTTAAAATTCCAACAAGGCATGCATAATTTCCAAACACAAACTATTCTAACAGTTAAAAGAACATCACACATTAGTTGGAAGAGAAAAATGAGCCTTTAAGTCCAAAGTCTCTAATGAATTTTTTGTAAAACATTTCAAACTATAAATGGAAAAGGCACAATTTTGATTAAAGTGCATACAAATATCATCGTTTGAGTTGGTGGTACCAAACGGGTCACTATATTACTTAAACAATTAAATCACTTCTTTGAAAACACAAGTGTTTCCAAATAGACCATTGGCTTTACATAGCCAAAAACATTACCCAAAATATCACACAAAAACAACTTTATCATTTCCAATGTCAAACAGTCATATGCTCAAAGACTTCATTTCAATCCATTTCAGAAACCACACAAATAACCCAAAACCATTTAGAAAGAGAAAATGACTTTCATAGAATTATAACCCCCTTTCAAAAAAAAACCCAAACACACACACTAAAACATTTTTCACCCATGATTATCAATCCAAACATCCTTTAACAAAACATTAATTCATTTACTAAAACATTTAAAAAGGTTCAAACAAAGTCTTGCATCGTGATTTCACCAACTTCACAAGTGTATTCAATTTTATAATTCATTGCAGTTCCAAAACCATTGAAAAATACTCTTGAACCTTTCAAAACATAATCAATACCACATGCACAACCAAATGCACTTTTTAACAATTAAAAAAACCAGGTCATAATTAAACAAACCACTACATAAAAAAATATTCAACAGTTCTAATAATTAATCCATGGCTTAAAATAGTGAAACATAATCGACCTGATAAACAGGTAAACCAATCATTATAATTGCATAACACGATTAACACACTAAACCAGATAAACTAGTAGAATATTTCATCAAATGACATTATTATATGCAGAATCACCTACACATAATAAAAGACACATTCCAAAAATATATTTCATGATTTTAACCAACACAAAACACAACAATAATTTAGCGACACCACTTATTGAGATGTGAATTATATTTTAAAAAAATTATCTAAAACAAAAAAATGTAGTGGGTTATGTGGGAAAGAAAGAATTTTGAAATTTACTACCTCAAACAAGTGCATATGTAATAGAACTTCAATGGAAGGGAGAGAGAAATGTCGTGGACTAATCGTACACCCTAAACAAAAATAAAAATGCGTTAATTATACACAGTCTATTAGGGTTAGGCCAAAGATGGAGGAAAACCCCCAAAATTGAGGAAGAAACATACTGAAGGGTGGGTTTTCTAGTGCGGTGACATCAGCAAGAGGAGGACCCTACCTTGCCAGAGTGCGAAAGTCCAGAGATAGCAAGGGAGAGGAATCCTTCGATTTGGGAGGGAGAAGTGGTTAGCGCTGGTGCATGAGGGCGAGGTCGGGGCGAGATGGCAGCCTGTTTGGGTCGGAGTGGCTGGAGGCTACTGGAGCAGCATTCCACGGGTGGCTGGAGGTCGAAGTGCGAGTGAGATGCTAGACGAGGGCGTTGAGGGGGCTCCTGTTAATGGCTGTACAGGCCGAGGCATGAGAGGGTGGTCGACCGGGTGTGCTGAGGGGGAATCGATGATGGGCGGCATAGACCATGGCATGAGTAGGTGGCTGACCAGGGAGCAGCAAGGGGGCCAGTTCAAGAACGGGGAAGGGGTAAAAGGGGTGAGGGGTGGTTCGCGCAGGGAACAAGGAATGAGGGGAAACGGTGGGGGGGGGCATGGGTTGAATTAGGGTTAGATAATCTTTTTTTCATTCCTTTAATAATAATTTTATTACACTAATAATAATAATAATATTAAAAATAAAAATATTAAAAATAATAAAAATTCAATAATAATAGAAATAATAATGATAATAAAATAATATTAATGAAAAATAATAATAATAATAAAAATAATATTGATATTTATAACGACCCATACATTACATAAATTGTTATTAATTTAGAATTGAAGTATAATTATTACAAAATATAACAAAACCATGAAAGGACCTTATAGGTATAGTGTTTTCAGAAACAGGGAAACATAAACAACTAGTTCATAAATCATGTACATTGTCTCCCATTTATTTCATCATATCTAGAGTCTCTTTTTGACATATTCTACTTAATACCCTTATTCCAGACCTGGGGAAAAGAAAACATACAAAAGGGTGAGCTCAAATGCTCAGTAAGGAGTAAACAAAGGAAATATCAATCATATCATATCCATAATAACATAACATTTTGAAAATCATAACCCGATAAAGAGATCATAATATCATGAAATTGGATGAAACATAGTAGTGAAAAGTAATCCCAAATAATCATAACTTAAAACATGAAACTTTGTGGCATACACACATAATAATAGAAAATCATTTCATATTTTTCAAGACTCATTTCCAAGACTATCATAGCGGACAAAGTCCATTACTGAACCGAGTTCACTCCTCGTTCTAGTCCTGTATCACTGAACCAGATTAACATGCCATTCTAGACATGTCTATCTCATGATATATAAATCTTTACCCAATGCATTGGAGGGAGATATAGGTCCCACCCATCTCGTAATGAAACCATTCTTATGTGTGTCACAAAATCATAAATCATAGTATAACCCATGTAATAAAAATGGGATTCTTAAACATCATGCCATCATAACATAATCTATAAAAGGAAATCATAAAAATAATTCCATCATAACATAATCAAATCAATGTAAAAATAGGGACATAAACAGAACCCTATATTATCTTCGATTGAAAATTATTTTGATAAAACACTTGAACTCCATTCTTGAGGAAAATATCCTTTCTACTTCAAAAACATTTTTCCTTTCTTAACATTTCACACAATTGTAAACTAAATGAACTTGATCTAAAATAAAGTTGAAAACCTGTAATGGAATCTTCATGGAAATAATGTTCTATGAAATCATAAAAATCCATTCATGCAGTATAAGTTAAAAAACATTCTTCTCATATTTGGCCGAAAAAGTCAAAAAGTACCGCGTACTGCAAACGACAAAAGAATCCATTGATATATTTTACTAAAAATTCACTAATAGGTAAAATATGATTTAAAATAGCGTATTAGGATATAAATAATATTACATATTGTGGAAACATGGATGTGGATGATAAATATGCCCCAGTAAATACCGATGTATAAACAATCTCGGATAAAAATTGAGATTGCGAGATTTTCCCTTACCTTAGGTCCGATTTGCTTCGTACATATCCGAAACTCCTGTATAATTATTTAAATAATTTCATTGACTTATTATAGAATCATATTCATATTTATGATATCATATATGGTCATATTATTATCTTCTTATTAGTAATATTTCATTGCTACTTGTTATTCAGGTGTTCATTGCTTTATGTTATTATGCATGTTTTGTCGAATAAATTACCATTATTCTTTTAATGTTATAGATACCTTATTTACATAATGTTATTAGTTTAATATATATCATATTTATTCATTCAATTCATTTATATAAGCTTTATTCAAAGAAGATCATGTAGAACGAGTCACATCACATCGTGGAGACGGTAGACCGTACGTACGCACGAGCGATGATATCATTCCCATGATCGTGGAATTATATTGAAGTGTATGTATACCATTTCAGAATCATTATCAATTTAAAATAATCATATATAGTTATTCTTTAAACCATTATACCCATCCAAGCAAGGTGGTGGTGGAAAACAGATTACACCACGTCATAGAGATGGTATTCCGTACGTAAGCACGCACGGTGATTTCATTTTCCGTAGGATAGATAGAAGGTGAAATAGGGTTGTTTCATATTTATAATAACATATCAGTATATGAGTTATACTGCTGTTATTACTTCATAATGAAACAACTAAAGAAGAGGAAGTAGGAGAAGAAATAAATTGGAAAGAATCGGTAAAGGATATTACCTCTTCTTTGACGCGCCTCTTCTTAACCTCCTCTTAGGGCTCTAAATTTGGACTCTAAAAAAGAAAATTACCTATAGTATATTTCTAGGGAATTGGAGAAGTGAAATAGGTAGGGTTTTCCATGATTGAAGGCCCAATTTTTTTTCAGGAGGAGAGGGAGGAGGTGCCCTTTTATAAGGGAGGAGAGGGGTACCTTTGGAAATCTAAAAAATATTAATTGATAATAAATTCAAACCCCACATAAAAACTTCAGAAATTACTCAAATTCAAATATTAGATTAGATAGGTTTTTAATCTCATCAACCAATAAAATTTAGACATGTTGGGAATTAATTTAATACATTATCAACTTCATTTATCCTTATTTAATCTATTTAATTTTATTTATGGTAAAAATATTCTAAATTTTAATAAATAATTACTTATATGTTGTGAATTTCCCATAATATTATACTTTATGAAATTTTAGACCATATAAATTTTAATTTATAAATTTTTAATATTTTTTTCATTTTTAAACAAATTTATAATATGGTATTTTTATAAAATAACAATAGTGTCAATTTTGACACTATTCATTTATTTGAATTTAAATAAAATCCACACAGTAGATATTTTTGAACTAAAAGATTTAATAGATTAATAACATGTCATATTTATCTAGAAAATTCCTGGAGTACATTAAATAGTTCATATAATATTTATTTTAATATTTTTAAAACCATTTATTTTATATTTCAATCAATAAAATAAATTCAACATCACTATTGTGTCATAATTAATGATAAATATTTAATCCCTTAAAATTATAAAGAAATTCACATGAAGTAGATAATTTTATTATATTTCTGGATACTATTTATGTTATATGTGTTATGAATTTTATCAATAAATTAAAATTATTACACTTATAAGATTTAAAAGAGTGACATATTTTCACTTTCTTTAGTTTTAATAATAATTTCATCATTTTCAGGGTCAAAGGTCCATGAAATGAATCTATTCCGACCATTATGTGATATGGGTCTACTTTAATTCATCCAATATAATTTTTCAAGTGTTAGGGTAATTTTACAATCTTATTCTTACCCTTAATTACTCGATTTACCTTTAACTGTAGTAAATAAAAATTACCATAGTTATTATTTCGAATATCAAAAAAATATAAGTAACCGATTAAAATAATTTGGACCCACTGAATCCAAATATGGAATCCATTTTTCAAAATTCAAAACAAAGAATTTGAAGTAAATAATTTAAAATTAATCCCGTTGGTAAGTAAACAGGTTTTAAAAGTTAAAACATTGCCAATGATTGAAATGTTTTACCTATGAATTCAATGTAAAATTAGTGCTAATGACATACATTATATTAAATGGTAAAAATATATTCTATTTATGCATTAAAACCATTCAATAATATATTCTAGCCATATAAATTATTTTGATGAAAAAATTAGTTTTCAATAAAAACAATTTGCACATTTTTACTATTCATCAAAATATAAAAATTATCAGAAAAGTATAAAAGAATTTATCCAATGTAAATTTTTATTTCTTGATTCAGGGGAATAATTTTATTTTGTAAAGTCGGACTTATAAACTTGTCAAAAATTATCTTTAAAATGGGTGCGCCATCAAAAGACAGAAAACTGCATTTTTGAAAAAAAAAATAATTCTTTTATCTGAAAAATTGATTTTTTCTCGTACCATATGTAAAATGAATTTTAATGTTATATAAAATTCAAATAAATTTCAATATAATTTATAATGGATATTTTATATAATATTTTAATAACATATCATTGTTTAGTGAAACTCGATATTGCGTACAACACATGCTATCGAGGAAGGTTTCTCTTGCGTATAATGAAAGCCAAGCTAGTGTTGTGTTTAGTGAAAGATTTCTTTGATGTTGCATATAAAATAAGACATAAAAGAATATACTTCTCATAAAATATTAGGGTGTTACATTCTACCCCCCATCTAAATGTATTACACCCTCAAAATTCGCCACTTTATAACAAACAGACGAGGATACCTCTCACTCATCATATCCTCAAGATCCCATGTAGCTTCTTCTAATTGGTGGTTCCTCCAAAAAACTTTCACCAAGAGAGTGGTATTGTTCCTTAAAACTTTTTCGCTATGATCTAGAATCTTTATTGGTTTTTCTTCATAAGAAAGATCTTTCTCCAGTGATACAACTTCTAAACTTAGTACATGTGAAGGATCGGGTATGTACTTTCTCAAGAGATATACATGGAACACATCGTGAACTTGAGAGAGATTCGATGGAAGCGCCAATTGGTAAGCTACCTTTCCAACACGATCCAGTGTTTCGAAAGGACCGATATACCTAGGGCTCAACTTTCCCTTCTTTACAAATCTCATTACTCTCTTCCAAGGAGATAATCATAAGAACACTTTATCACCCACTTCAAACTCTATGTCTTTTCGTTGGTTATCGGCATAACCTTTTTGTTGAATCTGAGCTGCTCTTATGTGTTGTTGAATAGATCAGACCTTTTCTATCATCTCATTAACAAGATTAGTTCCTAATAGCTTTCTTTCCCCAACTTCATTCCAACAAGTTGGAGTTTGGCATGTCTTTCCATAGAGAGCTTCATAAGGATCCATCTGAATACTAGAGTGAAAGCTATTATTATAAGAAAATTCCACCAAAGGTAGGTGTTGATCCCAACCATCTTTAAAATCCATAGATCAAGCTCTTATCATATCTTCTAGAGTTTGAATTTTTCTCCCAGACTGACCGTCTATCTGAGGATGATAAGAAGTTCTGAAACTCAACTTTGTGTCTAAAGTATGCTGCATACTTAGCTAGAACATCGAGGTAAACCTCATATCCTGATCAGATATAATGGAAAGTGGTACTCCATGCAATCTTTCCACTTCCTTCACATATATCTTGGAAAGCTAATCCAGAGAGAAATCTTCTCTAATAGCAATGAAGTTTTCCGACTTCGTAGGATGATAAACTATAACCCAGATAGAATTATTGCCTTTAGATGTTTTAGGAAGTCTAGTGACAATGTCCATAGTGATGTTTTCCCATTTCCATTCTAGAATGGGTAATGGTTGTAACATCCCCTTAGACTCCTATCTCTCAGCTTTAACTTGCCGACAAACCAAACATCGAGAGACATATTCAACAAAATCTCTTTTCATTCCATCTTACCAGAAGTAATCTTTCAATTCCCTATACATCTTCGTGCTTCCAGGATGAATAGAGAATGAAGAACAATGAGCCACATCCATCAGCTCCTTCTTCAATTATGGGATGGTAGGAACACAAACCCGATTCCTGAACATTATTATCTCATCACAATCAAAGTGAAATTCAGGAACATTTCTTACCTTCTTTTGTAACTCTACATCTTCTTTATGTGCCTCTTTAATCTTCATATGAATAAATGGTTGAACATTAATTGAGAAAGATAATATTTTTCACCTTCCATTATAATTCCAAGATCCATCCTTTGTAAATCCATAAATATTGGATCTTTTGTGATCCTCATCAGGGATAAGCTAGCATGGTCTTCTCGACTTAATCCGTCTTCCACCTTGTTTGCTTTCCTAGGGTGATAATGAATTGAGCAGTCGTAGTCCTTAATCAACTCCAACCATCTTATTTGGCACATATTCACCTCGTTTTGTGTGAAAATATACTTTAAACTTTTATGATCAGTATAAATATCATAGCTTTCACCATAAAGATAATGAATCCAAATATTTAATGTAAATATTACCGCAGCTAACTCCAAATCATGAGTTGGGTAATTTTGCTCATGGATTTTCAATTGTCGTGAGGCATAATCTATCACCATATCATTTTTCATGAGAACACACCCCAATCCCTTATTGGATTCATCACTATAGATCACAAACCTTTCTCCACTACATGGTAGTGTGACAATAGGTGCACTGGGTAACTTTCTTTTAAACTCCTTGAAATTCTCTTCACACTCCTCCATCCACATGAACTTAACTCCTTTTCGAGTCAACCTGGTGAGTGGATTAGATAACCTTGAAAAATCTTTCATGAAACATCGATAATATCCAGAAAGACCAAGAAAAATTTGGATCTTAGTTACTGTTATTAGTCTCGACCATCTTTCCATAACCTCTGTTTTTTCTAGATCCACAGATATCCTGTCTTATGAGATTATGTGACACAAAAATGATACTTTTTGAAGTCAAAATTCACAGTTGGTATATTTGGCATAAATCTTATCCTTAGGGTCTTTAATATAATTCTCAAGTGATATTCATGTTCTTCCCTGCTCTCTGAATAGACAAGAATATAGTCTATAAATACTACCAAAAACTGATCAAGATAGTTTCTAAAGACTCTATTTATTAGATCCATGAAGATAGTAGGGGAATTAGTAAGACTAAATGGCATCACTATAAATTCATAGTGTCCATACCTTGTACGGAATTCCGTCTTTGGAAAAACCTCATTTTTGACCTTTAATTGATGATACCCTGAATGAAGATCAATCTTGGAAAAGTATTGAGCTCCACGTAATTGGTCAAATAAGTCATCAATGCATGGGAGAGGATATTTGTTCTTGATAGTGATCTTGTTAAGTTCTCGATAATCAATGAAAAGTCTCATTGTTCCATCTTTCTTCATAAAAAATAGAACAGGTACTCCCCAAGATGATGCACTAGGGTATATGAATACTTTATCAAGATTGCCTTGATGTTTCTTCTTCAATTCTTGCAACTCAATTGGGAAAATTCTATATGGTGTCTTTGAAATAGGCATAGCACCTGGTATGATTTCTTTTGAAAACTCAACTTCACGATTTGGTGGAAGACCTGGCAATTCCTCCGGAAATCCATCATCAAACTCCTGTAAAATTGGAATATTCTTAATCGTGAGTTTCTCCCCAACCATTGGAGATAAATAAACTTCATTTATTGAAAAAAAGACCCATAATATGGAAGAAATTTCCACTATAAGTTTATATTCATCCTTGCAACAATATATGATAGTAGATTGATCAGGAATATTAAATGAGATTTCCCTTCTTTGGAAATTGATATGAGTTTCGTATAAAGAAAGCCATTCCTTGCCAAGAATCACATCAAATTACACTATAGGAAGGATCACAAGATTTGAAGGAAGCACATTCCAACAAACTTCAATCAGAGAAGAATTTTAAACTTTTGATGTGACTGTTGTGACATTAGGGGTTGTCACAGCTAACTCAATATCTAACTGCTGAGGTAATACGGCGATACCCTTAGAAATTTTTTCAGAAATAAAAGAGTTGGTGGATCCAGAATCAAATAAAAAATTTTCTACTTTCAAGTGGATGGTAAGTTTACCTTTCACCACTTCGTTATCATACTCCACATCGCTGATAGAAATTGCATCTGACTTCCCTTTGTATTTGGACTTAAGAGTTTGTTGATGTCGATCATCATCAACAACCCATGGATTAGGGAGTTGATTAGCATAATGCTCCATTTCCTTGAACTTGAAACATTGAAGTGTAGGAGGTGCATTATGTGCATCCCTGTCTTTGTTCACATCATTAGACATCTTCTTCCCATTATTTTGACATTCAACTGCTCAATGCCCTTCTTTTCCACACTTAAAACATTTACTTGTCCCTTTAAGACAATTCCCTCCATGTTTCTTTCCACACATTGACCGTAAGGGAAAACAAATCTTATTTTTAGTGCGGTCTTTATATTTTCCTTTTAATTCCATTTCCCTCTTCTTATAAAACCCATATGATTGATGGGTTACTTCAATATCCATCTCATCCTTGAGAGCACATCGAACAATTTCCTCGTAGCTATTGAAGTCCCTTTTGGCTAACGCCTTTTGAAGACTTGGTTTTAAGCCACTAAATAATCTATCAATTTTATTCTCAGGTTGGATAATAATTCCGGAAGCGTACCTTGCGAGTCTTGTAAAATTTGATTCGTAGGTACCAATAGATTAATAATACTTTTTCTTCAGTTCAAGAAACTCCTTCTCCATCTTTGTTCGAAGGATATGAGGTAAGTACTTATTGAAAAATAAGTTCTTGAACTAGTCCCATTCTAGGGACTCAATTTCATACCTTTTCCTCGTATTCTTAATAAGATTCCACCATTGATCATCTTCACCTTCCAAACGATATATTGCTAAGATGAATTTATCATGTTCAGAACATTGCAAGACTGAAAATATCTTTTCAGTGGTACTAATCCATTGTTCAACCACTAATGGATTAGAAGACCCACTGAATGAAGTTGGACACTGCCTCATGAAGGATTCAACAGAATGTTGCTCCTTCCTTTGCTTTTTTGGAATTCCTGCATGATTCATAGCTTAAGAAAGTTGTGTGAGCATGGCTACAATATTTTGTATTCTAGCTCCCATAAAGTTTGGTTGCTCAGGGGGGAAATCATTGCATTTCCCATCACATTCAGCATTATCACGGTTCCTTCGGGTTCCAGCCATTGACTAAAACCAATAAACATAGTGTGATAAACACTAATCATAATAGGAAAACCACATAATCAAGAATAATATTTTACACTTATGGTCTTATCATAGGTTATTCATGGCCATTTCTAAAATACTAATATTGTGTTCAATGCTTAGACATATCCTTAGGGTTCTTACTAAGGCTTTCACATCCATGTTTCCAAAGGTTGACTATAACTTTCCTCTAATACCAAGTATAATGACCATTACTTTACATACATTGTTATTACTTCATAATTGAAGCATACTTATTACAAAATATAACAAAACCATAAAAGGACCGTATAGGTATAGTGTCTTTAGAAACTAGGAAACATAAACAACTGGTTAATAAATCATCTACATTATCTCTCAATTAATTCATCATATCAAGAGTCCATTTTTAGAATATTCTACTTAATACCCTTCTTCCAGACCTGGGGAAAAGAAAACATACAAAAGGGTGAGCTCAAATGCTCATTAAGGAGTAAACAAAGGAAATATCAATCATATCATTTCCATAAGAACATTACATTTTAAATATCTTAACTTGTAAAAGAGATCATAATATCATGACATGGGATGAATCATAGTAGTGAAACGTAATCCCAAATAATCATAACTTAAAACATGAAACTTTGTCTCATACACACATAATCATAAAAAATCATTTCATATTAGTCAAGACTCATTGACAAGACAATCATAGCGGATAAAGTCCATTACTGAACCGAGTTCACTCCTCATTCCAGTCCTGTATCACTGAACCGGATTAACTTTCCATTCCTGCCATGTCTATCTCATGAGATATAAATATTTACCCAATACACTTAAGGGAGATATAGGTACCGCCCATCTCATAATGAAACCACTCTTATGTGTTCCACAAAATCATAAATCATAGCATAACCCATGTAATAAAAATGGGATTCTTAAACATCATGCCATCATAACATAATCCATAAAAGGACATCATAAAGATAATTCCCTCATAACATAATCAAATCAATGTAAAAATAGGGATATAAACAAAACCCTATATTATATTAGATGGAATATAATTTTTATAAAACACTTGAACTCCATTCTTGAGGAAAATATCCTTTCTACTTCAAAAACATTTTTCCTTTCTTAACTGTCATACAATTGCAAACTAAAATTAGTTCATCAAAAATAAACTTGAAAACCTATAAAGTAAGCTTCATGGAAATAATGTTCTATGAAATCATAAAAATCCATTCATGAAGTAAAAGTTAAAAAAACATTCTTCTCGTATTTGGCCGAAAAAGTCAAAAATTACCTCGTACTACAAACAACAAAAGATTCCGTTCATATATTTTACTAAAAATTCACCAATAGGTAAAATTTTATTGAAAACATTGTAGTAGGATAGAAATAATATTACATAATGAGGAAAATGTATTTGTATGATAAATATTCCCAGTAAATACAAAAGTATAAACAATCTCGGATAAAAATTTAGATTGTGAGATTTTCCCTTAACCTTAGGTTCGATTTGCTTCGTACGTATCCGAAACTCTTGTATAATGATTTAAATATTTTCATTGACTTATTACAGAATCATTTTCAATGTTATGATATCATATATGGTCTTATTATTATCTTTTTATTAGTAATATTTCATTGTTACTTGTTATTCAGGTGTTCATTGCTTTATGTTCTAATGCATGTTTTGTCGAATAAATTCTTATTCTTATTTTTATGTTATAAATACCTAATTTAAATAATGGTATTAGGGTAATATATATCATATTTATTCATTAAATTCATTTATATAATCATTATTCAATTAAGATCATGTAGAATGAGTCGCATCACATCGTGGAGATGGTAGGCCATACGTACGCACGAGCAATGATATCGTTCCAATGATCGTGGAATTGTATTGAAGTGTATGTATAATATTTAAGAATCAATATCACTTTACAATAATCATATATAGTTATTCTTTAAACCATTATACCCATCCAAGTAAGGTGGTGGTGGAAAACAGATTACACCACAACTTGGAGACGGTATTCCGTACGTACGCACACGCAGTAGTTTCATTTTCCATGGGTTCGAAAGAAGGTGAAATAGGGTTGTTTCATATTTATAATAACATATCAGTATATGAGTGATACTGATGTTATTAATTCATAATTAAACAACTAAAGAAGTGGAAGTATAAGAAGAAATAAATTGGAAAGAATCGGTAAAGGATATTACCTCTTCTTTGACGTGCCACTTCTTAACCTCCTCTTAGGGCACTAAAGTTTGCCTCTGAAGAAGACCAGGACCTCTAGTATGTTTCTAGAGAAGTGTAGAAGAGAAATTGGCAAGGGTTGGACGAGCTTGAAGTCTCAATGTTGTGTGAGTATGAGAGGGAGGAGGTGCCCTTTTATAAGGTAGGACAGGGGTACCTTTGGAGATCAAAAAATATTAATTTATAATAAATTCAAACCCCACATAAAAACATCCAAAATTAATCAAATTAAAATATTAGATGAGATAGGGTTGTAATCTCATCAAAGAATAAAATTTAGACATGTTGGGAATTTATTTAAAACATTATCAACTTGATTTATCCTTATTTAATCTATTTAATTTTATTTGTGGTAAAAGTATTCTAAATTTTTATAAATAATTATGTAATGTTGTGAACTGCCCATAATTTTATACTTTAGGACATTGTAGACCATATAAATTTTAAATTATAATTTTTAAATATTTTTTTGATTTTTAAACAATTTTATAATATGTAATTTTTTATAAAATAACAATAGTGTAAATTTTGACACTATTCATTTATTTGAATTTAAATAAAATACAAACAGAAGATATGTTTGAAATAAAAGATTTAATAGATTCATAACATGTCATATTTATCTAGAAAATTCTTGGAGTACATTAAATAGTTCATATAATATTTATTTTAATATTTTTAAAACCATTTATTTTATATTTCAATCAATAAAATAAATTCAACATCACTATTGTGTCATAATTAATGATAATGATTAAATCCCTAAAAATTATTAATAAATTAATATGATGTAGATAATTTTATTATATTTATGGAAACTATTTATGTTCGATGTTTTATGAATTTTATCACTAAATTAAAATTATTACACGTATAAGATTTAAGAGAGTGACATATTGTCACTTTCTTTATTTTTAATTATAATCACATCATTTTCATGGTCAAAGGTCCATGAAATGAATCTATTCTGACACTTAGGTGATATGGGTCGACTTTTATTCATCCAATAGAATTTTTTCAAGTGTTAGGGTAATTTTACGATCTTAATCTAACCCTTAATTACCCGATTTACCTTTAACTGTAGTAAATAAAAATTACCATAGTTACTATTCATAATTTTAAAAAAATAAAAGTAACCTATTAATATAATTTTGGACCCACTGAATCCAAATATGGAATCCATTTTTCAAAATTCAAAATATAGAAGTGGCAGAAATTAATTTAAAATTAATCCAATTGTTAAGAAAATGGGTTTTAAAAGTTAAAACATTTCCAAAGATTGAAATGTTTTTACCTATGAATTCAATGTAAAATTAATGATAATGACATAAATTATATTAAATTGTAAAAATATATTCTATTTATACTTTATAATAATTCAATAATATTTGTTAACCATATAAATTATTTTGATGAAAAAAAGTTGTTTTCAATTAAAAATTTGCGTATTTTTAATATTCATCAAAATATGAAAGTTATCAGAAAAGTATCAAAAAAATTATCCAATGTAAATTTTTTTATCTTGATTCAAAGGAATAATTTTATTTTGTAAAATTGAACTTATAAAATTTTCAAAAATTAGCTTTAAAATCGGTGCGCCATCAAAAGGCGGAAAGTTGCATATTTGAAAAAGAATAATTCTTTTATCCGAAAAATTGATTTTTTTCTCGTATAATATGAAAAATGAATTCTAATGTAATGTAAATTCAAAATGTTGTTAATATTATTTATAAATTATACTTTATATAATATTTAATAACATATCATTGTTTAGTGAAACTCGATATTGCGTACAACACAGACTATCAAGGAAGGTTGCTTTTGCGTATAACGTAAGCCAAGCTAGTGTTGTGTGTAGTGAAAGATTTATTTGATGTTGCATATAACATAAGACATAAAAAAAATATAATTCTCATAAAATATCAGGGTGTTACAATATTTATCAATTACATGACACTAGGGACGGTTGTGTGGCTATGACTAACCGCACGGGGACCACACACATGTTCGAAACCCAACAACAAAATTAAACGATAGAGATTCTAATATAGGACCCAGCCTAGACCTTGGTGAGATAACTCAGAGCCAAGAATTAATAAAATAAAAAATAATTTAAAATGGTGGGGTGTGACAATTATCCCCACCATAGAAATTTTATGCCCTAAGAAAGTCACCCAGCTGAACAATATACAAAACAAGAATCCATTCCCAATTGAAACCAAAATAAACCACAATACAAGAGAATGGGAGAAAACAGGAGGGTTCTTCCCACCACAAGAACTCAAATAAAGTGTAAAATTAGAACCCAACCACACCACCCTGGAAGGAGGGGGGACCGACGCGGGAACCCCCAACTAATTTCAACAAACTTCTATAGCACGAGCGAGAGAACACCTCCGTTGAAACTTGGAAATATCGACCCAGACCAAAAACCCCGAACACTAGAGAAAAACCTCTGAGAAGAACGTGATCCCAGTGGAGAATTCTAGCATAACTGCAAGCCTTGACTTCTCCGTATGCACTTACATCTCCAAACAAACACCGCCAAAAAAAGATTAACCCACACAAGGTCCAAACCCACTTTTTAAAAACACACACGATCCAGATACCCATAATCGGAAAAACAAAACTGTTTGGATTACAATAGAACATGTATTTCATAACACCATCACAAAACAATGAACTTCCAAAAACGTGGAAAACATTAATAGCAGAGAAAAAGAACTAGATTGGTTTTAATATTCCATTGCCAAAATTGAACAAAAAACTCAAACCATGGGTTCACACCCCCAGAAACTCTTGAATGCGCATGAGCTTCACCCCAAGAGCTATGGATTGGGATCTGATGGCTGAAGCATCTCCTACCTCATAGTCAAGCACTGAAAGCCTCCAGTTACAGTGTCTTCATCAGGTGATGCTTCCTACAAAACATCTCTAAGTGACCCATACAACCACAACAATGACATGTATTTGGAGGGATATGACATGATGACTTCACGTACCCGAACCATCCACAGCAGTGGCACACCACTGAATGGTCCAATGAACTTGAAGCCAAAACCACTAAAGAGGAATCTCTAGGAATTTGTCCCAACAGCACACCCTGCTCGCTAGATAAGGAACCTTGACGAGCAACTGGATATGCTGGATTTCTAACCATCACCGCTCCAAAGACCAAATTAACTAGGAATGCCTCATCCACCAACTTCTCAAAACGATTTTCCGTAGAAAGGAGGACCCACTCCTTGATCACTTGACAAATACCCCAATTAAGAGATAAGTATTCATCAAATCTTATGATGCCACGTCTAGAGAAAATGGCACAAGTTCCTTGAAATGGTCAACATAAGATTTCACCATCCGTTGGCCTTGTTGAATACACATCAGCTCTTCCCTTATCTTCGTCTTCACCTACTCAGGTCTAAATCATCAGAAGAATATAGATTTAAAGACATCCCACATCACCTCAACATGCATTGAAAGTGGGGAAAAGTAATCCCATTTTTTCAGAGCTGGACCTTTTAACAAACCCAAAATAGCACGCACTTTGAAATCATCGAGAGTTCCCAATACCCTGAATCCACGTTCGACCTATTCAATCCACTTTGCTGCTTCTAACATACCCCAATCACCAAGAAGGATAGGAAATGTCTAATAAGGACCAAAAAATAGGCATGACTTATCAGAAACCCTGGCGACATTTCTGGGTGTCATTTTTTAAACAACATATAAAACATAGAGCCATAACTACTATCAAACTGAAGAAACATCAAAGAAAAAACCTTCTTCTAAAACAACAAGCTCAAAGGAAACAATAAAATACAAACAAAACTCAAAAAAATCCCCTTTCAAAATCCCCATCCCATTTTAGATTTCAAAACCTCTTTCCTTCAAGGCCACATTCAAAATACCAAACCCACTTTTCAAACCAAATTCAATTTTCCAAAAATGATATCTTTTTTTTCATTTTCAAAAAGACGTTATATCAATCAAAATAAAAAAAAACCAACTTACAACAAACTATCAGGATGAGGACCTTGTATTTACGCTTAACTTGGAGACATGGTAGTGATCCATTCCCCAAGAAAGTGTAAATGACTAGGAGAAGCTCAATCGTGCAATAAGACTCCACATGGGCCACTACTCCATTTTAGGCCATGACCTGACACTGATCCGCCTCCATTTTCATTCCTCAATCCCAAAAAAAGCATAAGACTCAAAATATGGACTACCCCTGGAAACTCGAGGTTCAAAATGAGCCAGGGCTCATGACGCCCTTCCCATACTTACCTCTTGAGTCCCAACAGTCCTAATATCCATCTACCGAAAAACCCAAATAGAAAGGGCATACTTTGATACCATTTAGTCACAAACTAACCTAGGTTGACCCTAAACCGATCACCCGATCTGGTCCACGATATGGCCTAAAGGGCGTTCCCGATCCTCACAGGCTGGAAACCATTGTCGGGCATCAAAATTCAATCACTGGGAAAAATTTGGACCATAAAAGATAAATAAAGAACCATTAATAAACAAAACAATAGAACTAAACTCTAGTAGAAGAAAAACAAATAAACATAACAACTTAACATACATCCATGTGACCCTCCAGGTCACCTCCCAACTCAGACTCAAACTTGCTCCAACACTGAGCAACTTAACTAGGAACCTGAACTAGAACTGCACCTGCAACTGGAAGAATATGATAGGAATGAGCACCAAGATGCTTAGTAGCGATTCCAAATATAACCACGAAATCCAAGTGTTCCCTTTCCCAAAACAATCCAATGACATAAGTTTGAAATAGAGATATAAAAGTGGGGGTTTCACATTTTAAAATAAACAATGTGTTTTCCCATTTAAAAACCCAACCATGCTACATACCATTTAGAAAATCATTATTATTCGTTTTATAAATAAAACCCCAAATAGATTATACCAAAGCTAGGCTAAAGTAAAACAAGTAAATATTGTAAACTAAAAATAAACTAGTGTAACAGAAAGTAAACAAGCAATGTAAATAGTACAGTAACTATGGGTGATCCTTAACATCCCTAGAAGACCCAAGTATGTACTCAGTTCGAAACCACCTGGTATAATATGGTGAAGATCATACGTCTATAACCAAATGGCCACCCTCACAGTAATAGAAATCAGCAAAAATCCTGATCTGGCCTATACACCTACCAGTGGGTACTAACCCATCTAATTGTGGCTGATAAGCAACCATCAATCGATTGACTAAAAAACACATAGGAACCCATGGTGGTAATAATATTACAGTGTAGGTAGGAAGGCCCTTGCACATGTGACTCATATCACCGCACTTGTCTTCCCCAAACACGAAAACATCCTATATGGTCACCCATAAAGGGTTACAATAGACCGGAGCACCTCATATACACATTCTGTCATCTCACATTAACAAAGTCCCAACCGGGCCATCATGTCATGAAAAACATTAAAACAATTTGAAACCCTTTTCAAAATTCCAAAGTTGTTATATGGGCTTACAGAAATCAAAATGACGTCATTTCAAAGAATCAAAACAAACATTACACTAAATATGAAAGTGCCAAACAGGCCGTTACGTCACATCCATGTCGAAATCATTTTTCTAAAAACATTTAAAATTCCAACCAGGCATACACAACTTCCAAACACAAACTATTCTAACAGTTAAAACAACATAACCCATAAGATGGAAGAGCCAAATAGGCCTTTAAGTCCAAAGTCTCCACTTCATTTTTAGTAAAACATTTCAAAATCTAAATGAAAAATGCACAATATTTATTTAAAGTGCATTAAAATATCATCATTTGAGTTAGAGGTACCAAATGGGTCACCGCATTACTTAACCAATTATATCACTTCTTTGAATACACAAGTGTTCCAAATCAAACCATTGGCTTTACATAGCCAAAAACATTACCCAAAATATCACAGAAAAACCACTTTTTCATTTCCAATGTCAAACATTCATATGCTCAAGGACTTCATTTCAATCCATTTCAAAAACCACACAAAGAACCCAAATCCAATTAAAAAACCATTTTCAGAGAATTACCACCCCCTTTCAAACAAAACCCAAAAACACACACCAAAACACTTTTCACCCATGATTCGTAATCCAAATATCCTTTAACAAAAAATTTATTCAATTAGTAAAACATTTAAAATGGGTCAAAAAAGTCTCTCATCATGATTTCACCAACTTCCCTAGAGAATTACATTTTATAATTCATTGCATGACCAAACCCATTGAAAAATACTCTCACACCTTTCAAAATGTAATCAACACCACATGAACAAAAAATTAACCTTTTCACAATTAAAGAAACCATTTTCATTACTAAACAAACCACTATATAAAAAAATTATTCAATAGTTCTAAGAATTAATGCATGGATTAAAATGCTAAAAGATTATCAACCATATAAATAGGTAAACCACGCATTCTAATTGTATAACATACTAAACATGCTAAACCAGATAAACTAGATAAATAAGTATAATTGTTCATCAAATAACATTATTATATATGGATTCACTGAAAAATAATAAAAGCTACATTCCTAAACTATCTTTCAAAATTTTAACCAACAAAATACACTACAATAATTTAGTAACAATACTTATTGAGATAAAGATTATATTTTTTAAAAAAATTATCTAAAACACACAAGTGTCACGGGTTTTTTGGGAAAGAACGAATTTTAAAATTTCCTTCCTCAAACAAGTGTGAACACAATATAACTTCAATGTAAGGGAGAGAGAAACGTCGCAGACCAATCACAGATTCTAAATGATGAGAAAAAAACATGAATTATAACCCGTCTATTATGGTTAGGCCAATGATGGAAGAAAACCCCCAAAATTGAGGAATAAACCTACCAGAGGGAGATTTTTCTGGTGTAGCGAGGCCTGCGCAAGGAGGAGTTGACCTTTCCAGAGTGTGGAAGTCTAGAGGCAGTGAGGGTGAGGTGGCATTGGGTGTGGGAGGGCGAAGAGGTCGGCGCTAGTGCACGAGGGTGAGGCTGAGGCGAGATGGCGGCTGGTTAGGATTGGAGTGGCTAGATGCGGCCGAAGCGGTGGTCTGTGGGTGGATGGAGGTCGAAGCGTGAGCAAGAGACTAGATGGGTGTGCTAAAGGGGTGCTAGGGAAGGGCTACGGAGGCCAGGGTGTGAGCAGGTGGCTAACCGGATGTGCTGAGGGGGCACCAACAAAGGGTTGTAGAGACTGGCGCGCGAGCGGGTGGCCGGCTGGGGAGCAGCAAGGTGGATGGTTCGCGAATAGGGAAAGGGTAGGAGGTTGGGGGGGGGGGGGGGCTGGTATGCACATGGAACATGGAAAGGGTGAAATAGTGGGGTGGGAGGGGGTATAATTAGGGTTAGATCCTCTTTTTTCCCTTTCCTTTTAATAAAAATATTATTACATTAATAATAATAATAATAATAATAATAACAATACAAATAATAATAATACAATAATAATAGAAATAATAATAGAAATAATAATGATAATAAAAATTATAATAACGACAAAAATAATAATAAATATAAAAATAATATTAATATTGAGCAATTACACTACAGTAGGGCAGGTTGGACGGCTACCGCCAACTGTGCGGTGACCATGCGCAGCTTCAAAACCCAATATCCAAATTTAATGATGATGATTTTAATATGGGACCCATCTCAGAACCGGGCACAAGAACCCGAAGCCAAGAATTGATAAAATTTAATTTAATTTAAAAAGGTGGGTTTGACACTATTACAAAACATGGTATTCTGAATATCTTTCTCTTACACATACAACTGAAGGTACCCAGACCTGATATTGATATTTGAAATTAATTTCACTCCCTATAGATGATAAAAAAATCATATATATGAGGAAAATCATATATGTTCTTAATATTCATGTTATTCAAGGTTAGATAATCAATGCACAGTCTCACTGGATTATCTTTCTTTTTAAAAAATAAAATAGAGGCTCCCTATGGTTAAGTGTAAGGTCAAATGAAACCATTATAAAAAACTATGAAAATTTCATTTCTCAATTCTAAATGTTCTACATGAGCAATTTGATATGAGGGTTTTGAAGTAATCTTATCATCAAGAACTAAGTCAACAATAAATTCAAACTCATAATCAGGAATAACACTAGAGAAGTCATGAAGAAATACATTAATAAATTAATTCATTGTGGAGAAATCACTTATATGAATAGTTTATTTCTTTTTAATAACATGATATACATAAGTTTCACCATGGTATATAAAAAATTTCTCATCTTCTTTATATTATATTAAATGTATGAAATCATTAAAAAACATTCTTAGCTCTATAATATATCATAGTGTGATGAAATGAAATCCAATGAATAACCAAAATAATATCAAAATATACTATAGGATGTTCAAAAATATATTTAGAAAAATACACACGATTAAAAAAATAGGATGATTCTTATATGTCTTGATTTCATTAATACTGCTACTCAGAGTTTTCATGAAAATTTCTATCATCTTTTAATGTGTTGATATTTCCATTTTTCATGAAACCTTCTTAGAAATTAAGGAATATGAATATCTAGAGTCAAACTGGGAATTCAAATAATTTTAATAGACAAATAACACAGTTTTCACCACATAATTCCTTGGCCATACATCAACTATAGTAGTAAAACAAATTTATTGACCTAAACTATTTAAAATAGAATTCCATTTCTGATTAAATTTAATTCACTATTATATAAAGTGACCATAGAAAAAAAATGTACTTATTTAGTTATTTTGGTCCATTACATGTTATATTATATTATAGTTAAAATAATATGAATAATCATGACAATTAATAATATTATTCTTGAAAAGTTATCATTTTATTAATATATATTAGGAGTTATGATAAATCTAACTAAAATAGAGAAAATAAGCGATGACATTGACCAGTAGGATCATACCCTATGAATCTGATTTACTAGGCCATTAAAGGGAGATTATATCTCATGGAGTTTCCCTTAAAAAATATTAATATGAGATTATAAAACTGAATTATGTGAATATCTATTCATGGGAGAAATTAAATGACAATGAGATTACAACCCAAAGCATGTATATTAAAACACCCCATGAAAATATCACTAACATGAACCATAACCTTAAGAAATTTGATGGCATAATAAAGAGATATGTATCTTGATCCTAACATTATGAATATGTATATTTTATTTTTAGTAAAATAATTATTTTATTTATTCTTTATTTTTTACGTTATAAATGATTAAGTAATGAGTTTGATAATAATTAGATTTTAATACGGCAAAACAAGGATTTTATTTTTTCATAATATGAAATTTCAATTAAAATATTCCTTTTTATGAATTAATGAATTTATGAAATAAATTATTTTTAATAAAATATAATTATTACATACTGTATATGAAATATAAATGCTAATATTCAGTTTAATAAGTGAAAATGTAATTTTTATTAGGGTCAGAAAACTATTATTGTCAAAAACCTATATTTTTTGATAAAATAGGATTTCAATTTTAAAGTGTTATTTATCATATATATATAATTATTTTTATAAAATAAATTATTGTTTTGAATCATCATGTAAAAATCATCCAATGTTTACTTTTTCCTAATGTTCTAAGACACTCAAATTTTCGGTTCAAAGATTGAATACATTATAAATGTATGGTTTGTATTATGATATCCTAATTACCCAAAGTATGTTTCATAAAAGGTATCCATGAAAAAATATATACCTCCCCCATAAAATAATGTATTTTTTAATTTATATCGTTAAACTTATAAATCCTTTATGAATCCTCCAAAACCTATATTATATTTTAATATTTTAAAATCTATTATTTTTAAGCATCATTAACAACTACATCACTAAGGGTATTATTTTAATATTCATAGATAATGGGGTTATAAAATAATTAAATACACTCATATTTGGATGAAAATATGGGAAAAAATAGTGGGAATTTTTGTGGTTTTGATTAATTTAATGTATAGAGTCCAAAACCAACGTTTGTATAATAACTAGGAACACCACTCTATTTTCCTAAATAATACAACCCAAAATCCAAATAATATTCACTAAAAACCATTATAGAAAGTCTATAATTTTTAATTTACTCTATAAATATATCCTAAGTCCCATATTATTTAAACAATATCCTCTCAAGCATTTGGAAACACCCTCTAAAGGTAAGGGATCTTTCCCTCCAATGTTTCATTCAAGCACCTAATTTGTAATTATCCTTTTGAATCTCTATTGGTAAAATATTAATGGCATTAAATATATAACTTTAATATCTGATTTATGTTATAATAATTGGATATCATTTATCCACTCTCGTTATAATCATTACTTTAATCATTACTAAACCAAAATTTATTATGGAATCATGTCCTTCCCCTATTTATTCAGTCACCTTTATTATGTATTGTTTTTTTATTTCAATTAATGTTGATGGAATATGATTTTAAACTTAAATTTTACTACCCTTATGTGTCCAAGTGATTATAGAACCATTTAAATCTCATTAATCCCTCACATGATTCATTATATACCCCAGTTATGCAACCAAAATTATCCTGTGATTTTCCATGACAAGCCTTCATATTGTGTATACCATCTCCTTTTGCACTCAATGGTATTCACCTAGACAAAACATTACTTATTTTATTAGTTGATTCCATATATTTATCCCACAATTTTTAATCATTGGATTAATTGTGATAAAATATGATTCTATGTTTAATGATCTATGTGGTACACATATGAATTAAAATGATATAAAAGTGAAAGGTCCACCCCAAATTAAATAGTTCTCGAATGTGTTGGGTAATTATTTAGTCTAATAAGATGTCATGTATAGTGTTAGGGTGTAAACCTAATACATTAGAGGACTTTTTCCACCATGTTATGATGTTATGATGGTTATCCTTGATATATGTTTATAATGTAATGCATAATTTTATTTCCACTTTCTCATATCACCTTTATGTTGGGGTGTTGATACCCATGTTTATCACTATCACCACTTTTTTGTCTTATTGAAAGTCTTATTAACTAACATGTAATAATTTCATTATGTTATTCTTTGTTTATTACTTGAACGTTCTTTATATCTCACCCCTTTCTTATGTATATCCCAAGGTTATCCCATGAAGATTCAAAAGTTATGGAATTTTAGAAACATGTTAAGGATGTTTATAATAATATTGGTGTATCAATATAAAAAGATGAAATAATATGTACCTAATTCCCATAGTCACTAGGCTTATTGATCTTCAAGGTAATACTAAGTGTGTTTTTATTTAATAAATCATGATATAAATTTTATTAAAGTCAAGGGTATTCATAGTTGGTATAAAAGGAATATTTACTTATTTTGGGATTTAGATTTTAAAACTCTATCCAAAATCCATAGGGATAATAATAAACATATGAAAAATTACCTATTTTTTTAATGTATAGATAATGTGGTTTCCAAGAAAATACATCCCTCTCAGGATACTAAAAGTATATGTTTCTCTAGAATATATGTACATAGGGGCAGCAACATTGAAAATAACATGTTTTGTAAGACTCTATCGTAAACTAGTACACAATGTCTATCCTTACTGAACCCCTGGTTTAACACTCCTAGAGGACATTCTTTCGTAAATTCACATGCTGATTATAAACCCTTATTAAGTGAATAGAAAGTCCCACAAGATTTTATATTAGGAAATAGATCATGGGCAACATATAATTAAGCTTAAAAATATATAAGTTATGGGATATACGTCTTCTATGAGTCATCCCTTAATTTTTTCATAGTTTAAAGATTAAGTGTTTAATAATTTAAAATTATCATCCCTATGTCATTTTTGGATAAAGTAAATGATTAGAACCAAAATCAAATTGTTAACGATTGGATTATCATCTATGGTTTTATGCATTCTTTTATATTTTTCAAGTTTAGTAGAACTATTCAAACACCACTAAAAAACATGGAAGTAGTTTTATTGTTGAAAATAGAAGATGGGTAAATTATTACCTCTCAAGTATGTAACTCCTCCCATGTCTAAAAATTTGATTACTGATCATCCTAGTAAACCTTGTAATACTGTTTTTGGTAAAATTTTATACAATTCTAGGTATGGATTGACTTTCCTTATATAGAATAAAATAACCCTCTATATTAGGAATTTCCCAACAATTCTATAAAAGATCTAGGTGTAGGTTGAATATTCTTTAGTACCAACATCTCAAGAATGGATATTATTTCCATGTGATCAAGTGCATATTTCTAAAATGATTAAGACTAAGGAAAATATCATCCTTGAAGTCATTCTAATTGAGAAGGAATATATTAACGTGTTTCCAAAATAATTTACTATTATTTCCCCTATACGAGATGTTGAATGTTCAATAAAACTTATACCTAGGGATTTTCCAACATCTAATAATATTCATAGAATGGCCATTGATTAATTAAAGATCTTAAGAAACAACTATAAGAGAATCTATATGAAGGGCTTATATTCCAAAGTGCTTTACCTTGGGGTACACCAGTACTCTTCATCGAGAAAAATGATGGGTCAATGCACCTATGCATTGATTATCATGAGATAAAAAACAACATGATAATGAAAAAGTGTCCCCTAACAAAGATTGATTACTTTTTCAATCAACTATGTAGAGCCCAATATTTATCTACGATAGATATTTGGTCATGATATTATGAAGTAAAGGTAATGAAGGAGGATATCCCCAAGACAATTTTTTTTACAAGGCATGGGGATGATTTGTTCATAGTGATTCTATCTGGACCACCTAATTCTCTGTAAATAATAATGTAATTAATGAGTAGAGTATTTATATATTTCGTTGACAATTTTTTGGTAGTATTTGTAGATTATATTTTATTTTTCCTTAAAAGTATGGATAAACTTGGGCTACATTTAAAAACTATATAGATAACATTGATGATAGAAAAGATGTATGTAAAGTATATTAAATATTATTTTTGGTGAGAGAAAGTAAAATTCTTGAAGTATGTCATCACCAGCAGAGGAAGATCTATGGATACATCAACAATGATGATGATTTAAAGGTGTCATAGAAAAACCTCTATGACATAAATCTATAGTTTCTTTAGATTTGGTGGGTATTATCAGGGATTTATGAGAAACTTCTCACAATTTTCATGCCCATTAACCCAACTAACTCTAAAAGGAGTCAATATTGTCTACAATTATGAATGTGGGGATATTTTTAAATAGATAAATAATAGTCTAATCCCTGCACCTATAATCACATTACCCACTATTGGGTAAGTATTTTTAATCTATAGTGACGAATATAAAATGGTATAATGTTCTGTACTCATAAAAAATGACAAAGTGATAGCCAATTCCTTCATCCAATTAAGGATTCCTATGAATAACTACCTAAACCAAGATCCATAGTTTCCTATAGTGATATTCACTTTAATTATTTGGTGATATTTCCCCTATATGTAGAATTGATATATATATATATATATATACAGATTATAGAATCATCAAGTATGTATTCACAAAAAATTAGCGTAATATGCACCGATAGGGAATGTTAGATCTAATCAATGATTATTATTGTTCAATATAATACTATCTAGGGAAAGAAAATGAAGTGGAAACTTATCTTAGGATAAAGGATCCCAAAACTATATCCATGAAGAGGATTATAAGGGATGTATTATTTTTGACATTAAAAGGATGAATATGTGAATAGTAAAGGTACATTAATCCTACTTTTCTTTAATAACTACTAAAATATTGATTCTTGAGAGAATCAAGAAGGCTCTACTTGATGGTGAATTACTACAGAAGAAGGTAGAAACTATTATAGAGTTAAAAAATTCTGAAGAAGGATATATAATGTTTTAAACCCGAATATGTGTCCTATAAAAACCATAGTTAAAGAGGGAACTATTGGCTGATTCACATATCTCATCTTTCTCTATTAATCAAGGATGAAATACGATTTATAAAGATTTGAATAATTTTTTGGGTTGGATAACTGAATAGAGAGATTAAGCAGTTTATATCTCGATGCTAGGTATTCTAGAAAGTCAAAGTGAAATGATAGAAGTCTAAGGGAATGATGAAAATATTGACAATAATAGTAGAAAAATGGGAAAACATGAACATGGATTTCACCATTTGAATCCCCATACAACTAAAGGAAATCATTATATCTGGGTGGAAGTCAGCCAACTTACAATGTCAGTTCATTTAATTGTTATCAAGGAATAATATTTCTATTAACAAAATTTACAATATATACACAAGAGAAGGGGGAAGATTTCATGGAGTTCCACTATCTATTGTATCTAATTTATATATGAGGTTTTCCTCATGGTTTTGTGAAGCCTTCATCAAGCATTGAATACATAATTGAGCTTCCACAATACTTATCACCATTAGAGTGATGTTCAGTTGAGAAAGACCACTCAAACCCTATAGTGTATGCTGAGATCATGCTGAACGGATTTTCAAGGATGTTGCATTCGACACCTTCACCTAGTGAAGTACTAATATAACATCGATTTCTATTATAACATGTAAATGGAACCTTTTGAGGATATATATTATAAGATATTTCATAATTCCACATTTTTGGATGAAGCTGTAAAGAAAAAGATGACATGACCTTATCTTATCTAAGATATGAGAAACAAGGTTCAAACCATTCAGCTTCATATGAAATATATATAAAGTTGAAATAAAAGATGTATAAAAATGAATCAACAAGGATTGGAGTTTTAGTTCAATGATAATATGATCCTTCATATATCTCCTTCGAAGAAATTCATGAGGTTTGGACTGAAGGAAAAAACTTATTCCTAGATAACTTGTCTCATTTGAGATCCTTGATCATATCTGAGTTGTTGGATATCAACTAGCACTACCATGTAAACTATATCAAGTACATGATGTGTTATATGTTTCTATATTGAGAAATTACATACCATACCACTCACATGTATTTATTCCATAGGTTTTTTCATTGGACAATTATCTTTTACATGATGTGAAATTGGTGAAGATCATAGATCATAGATGAAAATCTCTATAAAATAAGAAAACTCACCAGGTTAAAGAGTTATGGAAGAACCAAAAGTGTGAGGAAGAAACATGGAAACTAGAAGTGGTGATGAATCATAAGTAACCTAATCTATTTTAGTGTACAAAATTAAAATTTCATGTGTGAAATTTTTGATTAGAGAATAATGTAACGAACCAAGCTTTTTTTTAATAAAATTCCCTATGAGATTAAATTAAATTCCGTATTATATAACATGGTTATAGAAAACACATGAACATCTTTGGTTATATCGGAACATCATAATTTATATCTTATCATATTTAAAAAACTATTAAGAACCATGAATATATATAACAAAGTCATTGAAAAATGATAAGATTTTTAGTATATATTAAGGGTTATGATAAATCAAATTATCAAAGAAGAAATAAGTGATGGACTCAACTAGTTGGATTGCACCCTAGGAAGCCCATTTATCATAGCTTTCGTGGGAGGTAAAGTATTTGATATTTTCCCTTGAACAATCCAAATATTATATTATATAACTAAATCCTAAGAAAAATAATTTATGAGATACATTTGAACTAATTATGATCATGAACCAAACATTCTATGCCAAAATCCCCCTAAAAATCTCACCATCGCACACCTTACCCTTAAGGCGTTTGATGGTGTAATAAAGGGATATATATATTAACCATAATAGTATATATATATATATTATTTTTAATAAATTAATTTTTATGTTTATTCCTTATTTTTTTACTGAATAAATGATTATGTAATGAGTTTGATAAAAACCAGATTTTAATACGACAAAAAATCAAATTGTATTTTTTGGTAAACTAAAATTTCAACTAAGAAATTCCTTTTCATGGAATTATTTTTTTCAAAATAAATGATAATTTAATAAAATATTATTATTAAATAGTATATATTAAATATAAATAGTGAAATAATTTTGATGAAGTTAAAATATAATTTTTTAAGGGTAAAAAAACTCATATTATAACAAACTACTGTTTTTTTATAAATGATGATTTTAATTTAAAAGTGTAATTTTCTATATATAGATAATTAATTTTATAAAATAAATAATTTTTTGGAACACTTACATAAAATTCATCAGATAGTGAATTTTTCATAATTTATGAGACAATCGAATTTTCGGGTAAAAACAGAATACACTGCAAATAAATGGTATGTAATATGTTAACATAGTGACCCAAAAGTGATGTAATATGTTCCATAACTGGTATCCATGAACAAATATATATTTTATATTTAAAATAATCTTATTTTAAGTTTATTTTATTAATTTTATAAACACTTTAGGAATCCTTCAAAACCTATATTATATTTTACAATTTGGAGTTTAATTATTTTTAAACCAGACTTACTTACACCTAAAAAAGACATTATTTTAATGTCATTGGTTTATTTAAATATAAAATAATGAAAATAGATCATATTTTTTAGAAACCATTGTAAAAAAACATTGTAATGTCTTTGGTTTTTTATTAATTTATTACATAAATCCAAAACCTAGGTTTGAAAAATAATAAAGAACTCCTCTCTCTTTTCCTTTATAAACCCTCCAAATATCCCATTCCTCTTCCTCAAAAACCATTAGATCCTGAATTTTGTATGTAAATTCATCTTTATATCCATCTCTAGGTTCCCCAACCTCTAAAAAATATCCTACCATGTTTTTGGAAACATCATCTCAAGGTAAGGGATCTTTCTTTTTTTCATTCCCATTCATGCACTTTATTGTAATTAGCCTTTTGAATCTCAATTGGTTACATAATAATGACTTTTTAAAAATTAATTAAACATTAAAGTAAATTTATAATAATGATATATCATTCAGTCTTCTCATTTAAACTATTACATAATCCATTAATATTTTAAAATTTAGTATGGACACCTCTCATTCTTTTCTTTATTCAAGCACCTTTATTATGTATTGTATTTTTCCATTAAATTCATATTAATGGAATATTATTTTAAAAATCCCTACTACTACCCTTTTGATATCAAAGTAATCATATATCCATTTATCTCTCATTAATTGCCTCCATTTTTTCTTATATACCCCTATTATTCTTGTTAAATTATCTCATGATTTTTCCATGTAAACCTTTTATTGAAGAAGACTTTTCTTCTTATGGATTTTAATTCCAAATTGTTCATCTTGTATTATATTCTGGAATATCCATATTAAATCCCTTATGATTTAAAAGTTACGGTAAGACATTTTCACTCTCATTAAGACCTCTCATTATCCATTATGTACCCCTATTATCCAATTAAAATTATCAAGTGATTTTCCATGGAAAAACATTATATTGTGAATTCCATTTCCATTTGAAATAAATTTTATTCCGCAAGAAAAATATATCCTTCTTTGAATTTAGAATTCTATGTATGTATATCAATATCCTTAATTATGGGACTAAATATGAAATAATATGATCATATGTTGAATGATATATTTTGAACAGTTATGATTGTACATGATATTAAATCTATGGGTGCACACACAATTATATAGAGGTCTCATGAATTGGATAACATTTTAGTCTCATGAGAAGTCATGTATAGGATTAGTGTGTACAAATAATATGTTATGATACTTTTTCCACCATGTTATGATTTTTTAGAGATTATCCTTGACATATGTTTATGATTTATTGTTTAATCTTGTTTCCACATTTCACTGTTGCCTTTATATTAACATAGTATATAAAGTTTTTATGTTTATGTTTATGATTATAACCCATTTTATATACCAGTAAAATTCCAATTGACTAACATGTAATAGTTTCATCATGTTATTAATTTTTTATCCCCTTACTGGTCTTTATAGATCAACCCTTTCTTATGTGTATCTTCATGTTATCCCTTACAGTTTTAAAAGTTACGGAATTTTTTAAACATGTGAAGGGAGTTCATAATGATTTGGCTGTGTCCGTGTAACAAGTTTATATTACACTTACCTAATTCCTAAATACACAATAATTATTTTCCTTATTGGTTTTATTAATTGTGTCTTTATGTAATATAATATAAAATAAAGTGTATTAAATATTTTTTTCATTAATTGATATTTCTACACCTTTCTATTTCTAATCACGATGATTTACCTCCAATGTAACTAACCTCATACACACATTATAAAAACGACCATACTCATTTGAACTAAAACATATCACCATTGGGTGATTATCAGTTATTCCATTCTTTTATTGTTTCAGACTCTTTTTTTTAAAGTCATGATCGCTATGACCAAGCTGACCACACCGATAACACATTCCAGATTCTACCAAACATTCTTTGAAATTACATTTATTTCACTTGGAAGATGTTAGGGGATTACCTCAAAATAATTTACCTGTATGATTTATCACCACCTTATAAATTTTACACCTCTTAATATTTTCATCTTGAGGAACACATGTGTCCAAAAACTCCATATACTCTTTTTGAACACATTGAATAACATTTAAATTGATTTATATTCCCACACGAAAAAATATCTTCACAAAATTGGATTTAAACTGGTATAAAATCTTTGAATTTTACAATAAATTCCCTAAAAAATTTCAATACGTACCTGGATAGTCTTGTTAAATTTTAATTCTTACACCACTATAGAATCTTTATCTCTTTTCCATGATCCAAGAATGGTTTCTCCTTTTTGAGTTGAATAATAATAGAAAAATATTTTTCTATAATATTTTTAAATGATTCCCATTCCATGAAATCATGATAATCTTTATCTTCGGTATTCATAGATAGATATTACCATTGATATGATTCACATTCAAAATTATAAACAACAAAAGTTACATTTTGATGTTCCAAACATTGCATGACTTCAAATATCTTTTATAGTGCATTGATCCATCCATTGTCGACAACCAGATAATAATATCCACCAAATACGAGAGGATGTTGTATTATAAAATATTCCATTATTTTTCTATTCTTATTTGGTAGATTTGGATACTCTCTAGAATGGATACAAGAATCATTCATGTCCCGTGTCAACTAACACATCAACATAAAAAATTGTTCCATCCTAATTCTAACCATTCGAAGTTATTGTTTTAGAGGGATATTTTTTCATGGTGTATTCCTACTATATCTTTTCTATTTACTATTTGGAAAACCTCTCTATATAGTCATAGTTTAAATGAAGTAACATAGAAATATTTAAATACTATATTATTTCAAGTTAACCATAAGGTAAAATCATTCAAGGGTATGCTATTAACAATTTCCTAACCTTTAAAATTATTTAAACCATTCATTTGATACCAAATATAAGGACTTAACATTAAATATTACATTATCTTGAGTTTAAGTTAGTAAATAATTTTCATAAAATTGTGGAACTTTTTAGGTTTTGGGTTTATGAGAATTAGTTTATAACTCCTACATACAAAACCTATATATTACAAATTATCCACTTATAAATGTATCTATTTTCCACATAATCTAAACCTACCAAAATATTTTTTTAAAACAAGAAATCATGAATATAAAATAGACTTATTATTTTCGTTACCCATAATTAAACCCTATGAAAATAAATTTTAAAATAGGGGATCATCATAAAAATCTCAGTAAGGGACAAAAAAAAAGAAATAAATCTAGTAGTTCAGTGAAAAACATGAAGACCCATGAAATTATTTAGTTTATCTACATGCTCATTGAGTTATGGAAATAAATCATTTCCATATGAAAAATAGACTCTTTTTTTAAGAAAAACTTTAAAACCAATAGAAATAAAATATATACATTTTGGATTCATAAAGAATTATATTCCTAAACCATTTTAATCCCATGAAATAAATTAATGGTTTAATGATAAATCCATTGGATAAAACAACTTATTACAACATCATCATATACTATTAAGAAAATTAATTTTATTTAATGAATTAGAGTGCTATTTGGGGACACCCGTCATATAAACTATAATGGGCTCACTTGGAATTACATGCGCACACCAATCGTATAAGAAATATGGAGATCACTAATTTATCTTATATAATTTAATGTACCATATCATGAATAGTTTTTTATTTAACATTTTCATCATAAAACGTTTTTTAAGATGTGAAAAACACTTTTTGGTATCAAAATACCATTTTCATTGGAAAACCCATGTTACATACCAAAATAACCAGAAAGAAGGGAATAAAGGGTTTTTCTTAAATAAAACATGAAAAATTATAAAGGAATAAATAAAATAAAATAATGGTTATGGTGGTGATAGAAGTCATTTCCACCGTATACATTAAAAATGAAAATTACTTTTTTAATTTGTAAATAAATTCAAAATATTTTATAAAAATACTCTTGTTGGAATCCTTTGAAAAAATTTTAAAAGAGAGATAAAATTTCATTTTATAAATTATTTATTCCTATATGAAAACATCCATAAAATTATTTTTAAAATATGTTCATTGAAGAAAATGAGTTAAAAGGGTAAATTTAAAAGTTTATTTTTTATATGGTTTATCACATAGAACATAAAAATATTGGTTTTTTAAAAATATTCTAAAGCATGTGAAATATGGTAAAAATGACCTTTATCATCCTTTAAAGAATAAAGAATATTTTTTGTTTAATTATTTATAATAACATGTAAATTTAAGACAATTATTTAGAAAATAATTATTTAAATAATATAATATTTGGTTTTATGTAAAAGTTTCCCTTTGAGTCTTACTTGTCACATATGTTCTTCATCTTCCTCATCTTTAGACCACTTATTTTGGATTATATCTAAATCCTTATTGGATTGGATTTATGGTCAGACCAAGGAATCTAAGACCTGGAGAGGGATTTAAAGAACAAATTTATCAAAGGCATGAATTAACTAAATTTTAATGAAGGTGTGAATAGGGTAGGAGAGGGGTGGACTTTTATAAGTGGTGGAGATGAGGTAGTTGGAAATTTTTAAAAGGAGAATTTATATCCACATTTTAAACATAAAAAAGGATTCAATATGGACCATTATTGATAATTATATTATATAATGTTTAAATATATATATAAATAGAATTCATATAAGTTTCCTTGTTATTTTAACCTTTATCTATTTATGTTAACCCCCAATAAATACACTTTCACCATAACAGTGAAAGATTGTTTTGTTTTTTGTACTAAAAAATATTAAAAAAAATTAATTTTAAATTATTATAAAAAATAATTTTTTATTATTATAAACATTGAATAAATTTTAACACATTCAATTCACAAAATTGGAAGAAATTATTTTAAAATCAAACTCAGATACGTAGAGAAAAAGGCGTTAAAAAAGTATTTTTCAAGCATAAATGATTTTATATTAACTTTATGATTAGTAATCACAATTATTTAAATTTAAATTCATATTTATAGATATAAAATATTAGAATTTCATTTAAATTATTTTTATTAGGTATTATTTTAATTGATTAAAATGGAGAAATATTATCCTCTTTAAAACATTTTTAAGAAAAAAAATTTAAACCCAAAAACATTTTATACAAAAAAATAGAATAAATATGATTAAAATGTAATTAATCGGATTAAATATAAATAAATACTACTTAAGTTACATTAAATATAATTTCATGAAAAATATGACTTTTAAATTTCATAATTTAAAGAAATGAAATGACAATTTTAGAAAAATTTATATTTTCACTATTCAGTAAAATATCATTATTTTCTGAAAAAACTAAAATTTCAAAATAATTTTATTTTGATATTCTCATTTAATAAAATAAATTCATTTTATAAAATTCAGATTAAAAAATTTATAAATTAAACTTCCAAATTAAATTTAATATGAATAGAGTTTAATAATAGTATTTCATTTATGATTTAAAAATTACACTATATTTTTATATGGAATATAGATATATAATTAATAAATATTAATAAAAATGTAATTATTTATTCTATAATTACCTTGGTTTTTAGATTTTTCAGTTTTTGGTCATAATAAGTTTCCTTTTGATGACTGTTTGTTTGAAAGTATTCTTATTTAGTTCACTTCGCAAGACTGACTTGTCACCTTTCTTTTTTACATACTTCTCCTTTTGTTATCATATTATATTCAAATTATTATATTATTTATTAATGATTGGTAAATACCATAACTCATCACTATTGTGATCAATTCTATTTCAATAATCAAGGAAACATTTAAAGCATTCAAATATGTTCCTTATAGAAAAATTCATTTTCTATGAGTTTCTATTGTCTAGTGCAGGTCTTGTATTTTCTTCATCTTTTATCCCCCAAATATAGGAATTATGTTAATTTAATTAATGTTAATTTTATTCCATTATTACAATTAGTTATGAACAAATATCTATAAACACCAACAATTTCAAATATATCTCCTTCTCTTCTATAGTGTAGTCTATCTAGATTTAACAGATTGTTAAACTTTTTGTTTTTTAGTAGAACCACAACTCATTTAAAAAATTCTTTGAGAAAAACACTTCATTCATATTTTTTTATAAAACCATGATGTTTTAGGTATATTAGCATTTTTTACCATCCTGAATTTCCCAGTGTTTGGTTTAAACCATATACATGTACTTGAAACCAAATTAGTACACAAAATTTTTTTGGGTTATAGGATACCTAAATCATAGAGAATGTTTCAATTTGGTCAGAGGATGATCTCATGATCTTATTATAGTCATGATCCTTAATGCCCAACTATGTGGTAGAATATACTTTTCCAAAAATTTGGGTGGTTCTATCTTGTGGTGATTCTTGATTCTTTGATTACATCTCTAACTCCACACATTTTTTGTTGTTTGAGATCTTTTCATTCTAAAAAATTCCTAACTCTTATTAACAATACCCATTAAAATTCTTCATCTTTTATTAGTGATTTTTTCATAATTATATTAAAGTATTTTCAAGTGCCTTGACCTTATTTTCATTGTCCTCTATTTGATCACCTTTGATAACCATAAAATCCTTTCCAAAATTTCAAGTGCATGGAAAGCCTTAAAAAACAATAACTTAGAAAAAACTTTCTCAAATGTAATACCTTTCTAATTATCATTTGTTATAAAAAATGTATTTTTAAATTGAATATATAAATTTTATGAGAGTGATCCATTTTCTAAACTTCTTACTTAGTGAATCCTCTAGTTATTCTAGCTATACTTTATCAGAAAGAAGCCCCTTGAAACCATAAAAAATATAATTTAAAATTGTATTAGGAAATTTATTTAGATGATATTTGAATTAAAAAATGATACCACTTAGTGATACATCATCATCACATATCTAGTAAGATTCATTAGAGTAATCATAGTCAAAAGAATCATTGCATCATATACCACTTTTATTACCATCTTTTTATGGTGTTTTGGATTATAATTTAAGATTATTCT
This sequence comes from Viscum album, assembly GCA_963277665.1. NCBI lineage: Eukaryota > Viridiplantae > Streptophyta > Magnoliopsida > Santalales > Viscaceae > Viscum > Viscum album. The sequence continues at coordinate 747,166 of CAUJRU010000041.1, read as the reverse complement.
TTAGCTTACTTACCTTTATTTTATTTATATTATTTTATTTCATGGAAGAAATATCCATCTAAGATTGATAACTCATTTTTTGAATTATTTATATGATATGAACTTGTTTGAATCTTTAGAGGGATCCTTTCCCTAATAAAACTTGTAGAGACCCAGATTAGATTATGTTCCACTAGGGGGGGGGGGGGAATCACTAGTACACTAATTTTATAAATTATTTTAATTTTCTATTAATCATATTGAACATTATATGGTTATCAATCCACCTAGCGATTATCCTAGTCTCACAAAATACGAATAAATGATAAGATAGATAAAAATATATAGTATTTATAAATTTTGACACAATGACCTACTCTATTTCATGTTGTTTATACCCCTAAAACATGGATTCTACACTAGAATAAATTTATCAAATACACTGGTTTAGGTAGAAATTGGTTATAGCACTAGTAATCTATCCTCCAGTTGATTTTGGTTATAACCCCCAACAATCCAACTCTTCCACCTAAGTTTATTATACCTAAACTGACTTATCTCACTCCTAGATCCAACTTAGAGACTTCTTCTATATATAACTCTAACTGATAGACTACTATACCCTAAGATAAAATTAAGCTAATTATATCTTTATTTATGTTCCAATTCATTTACTAGTGATATTTTGACCTTCCTCTATGATCTTACTAAATCAAAATTTATCATACACACTTCATGTACCTTTTATAGTCACGGATAGATTCATTCAGTCTTTCCCAATTTTTTAGAACTCATGTACTGATCAGTTTCTTCATTGAAACACCTATCGGAAAATTATTCCTTATGTTAATGAATTCCGGACGTCACTAGATTTTTATATGTGGTGTAGAAAAATTCTTTATTGTTATGTTATGTAAGAATAATACTTGCACAATCTCAAACTGCACTATTCTTAAATTATCTACCAAATTAGATAATATTCACCTCTTTTAAGAGATGCATTATTCTTGAAATGGGAAACCCCCGAACATTCCATTTTTTTCATTATTATTTTATAAAATATCTTAATATTATATATTGTATATTTTATCAGGTGCTTTATTCGCATACTACAAGAAAGATTATAATAACATTCTTTTCCCTGGGCCTCGCACTGTACATCGTGTGAAATAGGTATATGTACTGAGTCTCATCATGAAAATACTTTACACATGCGATGATCAATCATACATTTTCTTACTTTAACCTTTATGAAATAGACAATGGTTATGAACTCTATAATTTTATCTCAACAAATTTACACAAACCAGCAGGGGTACAGATAATGGTATCATAAAATTCATAATGTATTCACAGAACCAATTCTTTAAAAATCACTTTGAGTGTGCTTGAAACAAGTATAATTCCAATGGGATTTCATTATTCTTCATTACCTAATATGATTAAGGAATCTGTTATTCATGAAATAAATGTTTTCATGGACCTCTAGTTTTCTTTGAAAAAATAGTTCTCTTCTAAAATTATTACCCACTAATCTCTTAACCATGCCTATTTTTATATAAGAATGTTTCCAACTCCATTATTTTTGTTTTTATACATTCTTATGGATGGAATATTTAATCTGTTTCCTGTATTTTTTTTAATTCACACAAATTATCATTCATCATTTTCTCCAAACTATTATGTAGAAAAATAAGTCATCCCTTATTATGCAAGTTCTATTTTTCTTCTTACGGTAAAGTATTGACATGGATGAAATGATGATCACATGAATTAATGTTTCAAAGAACCTGATCTTATCCATTAACTCTAATGAACTTCTAAATCATCATTTTATTTTAGATAATGTATGTATTTTGAGTTATCTCATGCATGCAAGATGAATATTTCTTGCATGGAAGCTTCTGGACTCACTATCTCAAAAGATCAATCATTTGATCCTTTCTTGGATAACAGTAGTTTCTATATACAATCAATTTGGTGTAGAAACACTTTGATATCCATTGGTTGAAGGAATAGTTGTAGAGGCTAGAGAGATGTTGGATCATCCTTTATCAGTTGACCGCTATTTTGTATGTATATTTTAAAGTGAAGGAATAGTAGTACATCTCCACTGTCCCACATCAACCCACACATTGGTATAACTCTCTAATATATTAAAATTCATGATACTAAACACACAAGCCAAGACACTGTGAATCACACTTGGAATACTGCATACACTCAAGCTTTTCATGGTCTTCGCCTTTCCATGTTATCCCACCTACCTAAGTCCATGTGCACTATGTGTGAACCATGTGTAACCCATACGTGCTCTAGTAAAACAAATATGAAAACTCACCCATTCCCCTTCTAATGGGTAGTATTACAGACCAAATCTGACACCTTCTACTCACGACTTTCTGGGTAGATCTTCTTAACATGGTTTACAACTTGGGTCCCACATGTGTGTTTAATGGGATCCTTTTTTGGATTTAAGTTAGGATAATTTTTTGGATAAAGGTTAAAAAAAATATTATTCATACATAATATATATATTTTTCATGATCTCCTTACTTATGAGAATAAATGAGTATTATTATGCATAACCTTATTATTCTTCATTGTTGCAATACATCATCCTTAGCATGATCGACACATGTCTTGAAACATAAGATCAATTAGAAAATTATCATATTTATCAAGGATAATTTTTCAACAATGAAATCTAGTGATATTATAAGAATATATAACAATTATTTTGGTATCACCAATTCTCACCATCGACTCAAAAAACACACATTGACACATCATTGAAAATAAATGAAATACTAGTCCCAATTCACCACTAGATCAATAAAAATGAAAGTATGAAATATATCAACATTAGAAAATAATAACTATGTCATAAATTCTATTTTTAGTATTTAAATCCATCATTTTAAGTATCCATATGATGTGGTGATGAAAAATGAATCACATAGTTTCATAGAGGTGGTAGTCCACAAGTACGTATGACTGATGTTTTAATTTCCCATAGGATTGAAAAGGAGATGAAAAAGGAATATAAAATATTTAAATTAACATTTAATTAAATTTAAAATACTAATTATGTTATATTATAATGGTTATGATAGGTTTTACTGAGTTATAATAAGAAATTAATATGAATGAACTTGATTAAGAGTTATACATCTTCTTTGGAAAATCTCCCTCTTCTTACACCTTAAGCATTCTAAGTTGGAATTTTGGAGAGACCAAAACTGTTAGTTTGTGTATAGGAAATATGGGAGTGTATTTGGGTAGGTGATGACTAAGTTAGAGTGTTTAATGTTTGTGAATAAGTTGAGAGATGTGGTGCCTCATTATAAGTGAGGGGTGTGCCACTCTTGTAATTATTAATAACTTGGAAATATTATAAAATTCTTAATCATTGTAAAGAGTAATTAAATATATAAATTTTTTAATATAATGTGATAATGATTGAAATAATTTTATCCAGTAATATTTGATATTATATTTAAGGACCTTATCACAATGTTTTGATCCTAATTAACTGGTTTGACCCTTTATCACGACGATAACAATTTTCCATGGTTACTATTCACTATGACAAAAAACTAAATTGAAATCAATAGTAAAATTAAACCTAATAATTATAAATATGAAATATAATTATTATTATTAAATATATGTAAGTGGAATAAATTAATTTTAATATAAGAGCCCAAAACACAATAAAAAAATTTTAATAGATAAATGCGGTTTTAAGACTAAGGAATAGTTTATACCAGAATAAATTATAATGAATATTACTGTAGGATTAAATATATTATTTCTATCTAAAAAGGAATAATGTAACTCAAAAAAATAAAAAATATAATGGTATTTTTAAATACATAAAAAATGATAGTTTTTATAAAAACAAGTACTTGTCACTATTCATAAAAAACAAAAATATTTTCTGATAAAAAAACAAAAAATCACTGTATGATAATTTTGACATGATATATTAAAATAAAAATACTATTTTTTATATAAAATTAAAAAAATTTAAAAAATTAATCTTAATATCGACAGGAAAAATATATAAAATAATTTTTAAGGGAAAAAATATTTTTAAAGTGTAAAATGATTTTATTCTCATTTCATTACTTGTAATAAACATTAAAATATTTTTAGTTTAATTTATTTAATATATTATCCATAAATTTAAATTAATTTTTTTAAGAGTAGTGATTAATTTAATTTATTAAGATATAAATACATTTCACACTTAAAAACAGTTTTTCAAAATATCTCTTGTTACCATCAAATGTTATTATCATTATTTATAAAAAATTGATAATTGATGTATGGATGATTATTAATTAGTTAATAATATAAATAATAAATTTTCAATAAATTTAATTCTCTAAATTATATAAATTTATCTTTTAAATGAAATATATAAAATAAAAAATAACCAGCTTTTATGGAAAAAACCCTTTTAAATTTAATCTTTCTAAAGGTTATATTATTTAATTATTTTTATTAAAAATTGAGTAGTTATTTATTATGAATTAATCAATAAATTTTTATTTAGAAAAACTTTTTACAAATATTTCAAAATTTCGTTACCCCTATTCATATCCTCATATCGAATGACTATGTTATAATGATCATATTTAAATACTAATGTTGCAGTTTTTTTAAACTTAGTGTTGCATGTGAAAATGATATGAAATATAATTTTAATATAATGTAATGTAAATTATAAAATTTATGGGTGATACATTATACTACCTAAAGGAAATTTCATCCTCCTAGTTTTATCCCATGTCAGATAAAAATGGTTTAATTTTTTTTAAACAATTTACAAGGATTGGGAGACATATATACATAAGGGGAAATAAATATCATTTAATATGAATAAAAAACATTTCTTTTTGAAAATTAATTTCTTTTATAAGTAAATACCATGAAGCTTGTAATTTCCTAAATATTTATTAAATCATGAATTTATCATTTTCAGACCTGTACTTGTGAAAGTGTTTTTAAAATCACACCTTAATACTTGAGTGTTGTTTTCCATATAACACTTGATAGATTTATATTTATCTTTGTTAATGTTTGGAAATATTTTACCATAAAGATATAAAATATGAGAAAATATACTTATTTGATTTATTTTGAGAATTTCACCATTTTGATATTTTTGGTATAGTTTCCCACCTCTTATTTATCTCATATTAAAAATGATAAAAACTAGGATGATTTTTTAATGTTTAAATCAATAAAATTTAATCTTATTAGATCACATGATTCAAAAAAAATGTTGAAAAATTATTCCCCCTATCTCTAAAAATTTACCAATACAAAAATGGATATCCCAAGTTAATATGAATATACCTTCATATGATGTAATAATAAATTAATATCCAAAACATCAGTAATAATATCAAATTATCAACATAATGTTTTCCAAAAAAAATTATCATTAAAACAATTAAAAATTGGTTAAAAAAAGCTAAAAACCAAAGATTAGAATAATTTGATTACGCATTCTTTCAAAATTAACTCAACATTTATCTCTAACCAATATTAATCACTCATAAATCCATAGACCAAAAATTATATACCCTAATTATATATTTCAAAAAAACCAATAAACCAAAAATATTTTAAACCACCATAAAACCATAGCAAAGTCATTTATAGTTCGTAATGATAACTCAAAATATAATCCTAAAATTAAATCCCATATCAACCAATAATATTATATTTCCCTTAATCAAATAATGTTCCCATTATACTTATCTTCATTAAAAAAATACTTTAATAACTTAGTCACCATATTAATTTTTTATCCCATGGTTATCTATATGATAAAACACATGTTTGAAAAATATAATGACCCTTTTATCCCTGTTAACCATAATTATTGAACCTTAAATGATCATTTCAAACCTAATGTGTATTAATATCGTTCAACATATATCCAAAATATATATCAAAATTCTTCCTAAAATAACATTTTCTCTAAAATGCATATTAAACTGAAATATTACATATAACTCAATTAACTATTAAAACTCAATATATATCTCCCCAAGTATCCTTAAGTATCTTAAATCATATATGTAGTCATTCCATCCATTCAAATTCCATTATAAACCGGTAACCCTAAATTTTCAAATTATTCCTTAATATTTCATTCCAAAAAAAGATCCAATCATGCCATAGGATTCATAAATCTCACTCTAATCACGTTTCATGCTTTAAACATAAGAAAAAATATTAAAATAATCCAAAAGTATTATTTATTATTCATAGTTTTATATATCATCAACATATTATATTACTAAAAATTTATTTGCATGATCTTCCAAATCCATTCCTTGATATTTTATACTATTTAATTTATTTTCAAAATCACTTTATTCATCACATTTAAAACATTCATCTGATTCCATAAGAAGAATTTTATTCCCCTTAAAGGTGTTAAATGAACTCTTACTTTCTCCTTAGAAGTTTATTTCGGTATTCCCTCCATTACCACATATAAAAAATCTTATTATTCCTTTGAGACATTTACTTTGGTATTTATTAGTACAATTTTTTACATATATAACATTGAATTTTTTTACCTTCATGATCATTATCATATGAAATTATAGAAAACTCCTTTTTTTCTTATTTGTTTCATTTTGAAACTCACCTAAGATTAACCTATTAATTATAACTCAATATATATAGTTAGGAATATACACATTTGTTTTATTTATATCTCACATTCTAATTTATTGATAATTTAGAAAAACAAAACATCTTCATTCGCATTCATTGTTAATGTAGTTTCTCCCATTTATATCCACTTACTAAAACAAAAAATGTTTAGAGTGACTATATCAAATAAATTGATAATAAATAATCTGATGGAGAGGATAAATACAAAATAATATCCATATCCATTTTATGTGGTATTTAACTATTTTTATCTAGTAATGAATTACTATAATTATCCAAATAATTTTTTACCATTGATTTTATAGTAGAATTCTAATTAGAGGCTCATATTATACACAGTATAATTTCCCTTTTTATCTCTTGTAAAATTTATATTTTCGTGGTTCATTATGACTCCACCACCATGTTTAAAACTTTTTTAGGCTCCTTTAGGGGTCAGAAAATTATTGCTTATGATATTAGATCCCATAGAATCATGCTCCATTTGGATATGCATATTATGCACACCATGAGGGAGGAGAATATGGAAGCAAAGTTTCATGCTTATAATGGTGACCAATCATTGGGATTTCTTAGTTTTTTTTACTAGTTATTTACCACTTTAATATGATAATATTTCCAATGGGAATTCCCTCAGCCTCCTATACTTTATCCTAATTACCTTCTATTTTTTCTTGCAAACTCTTTGAATAAAAAATACAATTATAATTCAGGTTATAGAATACATTTAACTTATGATACCAAACCATCATACTAACCCTTTACGGTTTCTAAATATTTTAAATCATTCTCATCTAATAACATCATAACCACTAAATTTATCTAAAACGTTTAGCTAATAACAATTATAAGTAGGTATACCTTTAATAACCTACAATTATGTATTCAATAACAATAATATCACTTTATTAAATTCCCATAATATTTTAGGTTTATAGTTTTAGAGAGTTTGGAAACACTATTACATATTAATTACATATATTAAAAAGCGTACAATTCCACTCAATATCCATTTTCCACAAAAACTCGATTCATAAATATAAACTTATGTTTCATTTTGGTTACTTTTTCTTTGTTTAAAAATTATCCACCATAACAAAACGATATACCTTTTTATAGTTCTGACTCACCATTAGGACTTCTGAACAACTTTTTAAAACAAGGGATGATAAAAAATAATATTATTAAGGGATATAAAAATTAAATGAACCTGTTTCGCTACATGAAACCTATGGAATCCATAATGTTTTCCCATTTTTGATATAATAACCTTTGAGCTAAAATATTATTTACCCACTCATGAAATTTGATTTATTTCCCAATGTTTTTAATCAACAATTTAATGGGAAATAATTTAATGAAAAATCATAATCATTAGGGTTTCTTTGAAAACATGATAACTCGTGATTTTTTTTCTAGAAAAACATAATTTTATCATTTAAAAGGGTTATAAAATTCTCTAAATCATAAAATAATTTGATTACCTTGTAAAATAAAAATATATCTTTAAAAATTATTTTCATAGAATAAAACATTTATGAAGGTTCTTTTGTACATAATATTTATAAAAACCCTTACAAATGGAATAATGAACTTCATTAATACTAACATAATTTTTCAGAGAAACAAATCATTATCCAATGCATTGAAGAGATATATTAGGATAACAAGTCATCATGAAAATTTTCATAGGACTATAAAACACCCAAAAAACATAGAATATTTCATTTCCATCATAGAATATCATAAAATATGTTGTTGAACACATATGAAAAAGAAATTTTATACCTTATATAAAAAAATGATAATAAAGATTTTTTCATTTGAATACTCTTTAAAAAATCATCCAATAAGAAGGGTAAATATATGATTATTTTAAAAAAAATGAAAAATTATAGATGAGTATTATTAATGAATAATGGTCATGATGGCATGAAATAATTTTCATGCTACATATGTTAAAAAATATTTTCCTTACAGGTTTTAAAAAATAACCTATATAGAAGATGTTAAATATACATTTTCAAACCATTAAATTAAATGCCAAAGATATCTTGAAATTTAATTGAAAAAACATTGCAGTATAATAATAATATTCTTGGAACAATTAAAAAAACATATATATTTATAATCATTTGAATGATTTCTATAAAACATCTTTAACAAGATTTTAAATAAAATATCTTACCTCGAGTCTGAATCAACGCACAAATTATTTACTATGATATATTAAAAATAAATAAACTAATTAATTTTTAATTAATTTTTTATGTTTATTCCCTTACCATAGTACTTTTTATTTCACTTATTAATATGTCTTCTATAGTTACTAAATAATTTATGTTTATGATTATAATTTTGAGTATGTTCGATTCATAATTATGAAACTTTGGTAGGTTGACCATGAAAAAGGAGATCATTTTTACATCATCTAAAAATATTAAACATTATATAATTATCATGTTTATCTATATAATATAATTTTAGAATTATACATGTAAGGTTGTCATAAAATAATGAATTACATCATTTCATTAACATGGTAGTATACATGTATACATAAGCGATGTTTTAATTTTTCAATTGGACGAAAAGGAAATTAAATAAACAAAAGTTTAATTATAAAAAATAATAATCATACTATTAATATCATATCTATTAATTTAATATATTATAATGAAAATGCATATATGGAATAAATGAAATACAAATCACATCGATTTGTGAAGGTGGTAGTCCACATATAGGCACAAACAATAATATCATTTTACAAAGGATAGAAGTATAAGAATGTAAGTAATATTCAATATTTACATAATCATAATTATGTTTTAAATATCACATATATTAATTTGATTTATCATTTTAAATATCCGTATGAGGTAGTGAGGAAAAATGGGACACATCACTTCATGAAGGTGTTAGACCACACATATGAATGAGTAATGTTTTCATTTACTAGAGGATGTAAAAAGAGATGAGAATTGTATGTACCTTATGAATAATAAAATTTCCGAACATTAATAATTATTATGATTTAAAATCACTATAAATCTCTTTTGTTTGTTCTAGAAAAGAAATGGTGAATGAAGTGACTTTAAAAGAAGATAACTTTAGTCCGAATTAAAACATTACTGATAAAGACACCCTGTATTTCTTATCATTTAATTTTTTATAATTTTTATAAGGTACATTTGTCAATAAAAAAAATATATGATTAAAAAATAGAAATATATTTTTTGAAATATTTAGGTAATCTGCTCACGCCCCACCCTCCCTTTGTCAACTCTTACCATAGTTAAGACTCACTTTCCATCCCCCACACTTACTCACAAAAAATTCCCACCAACACTCCCTTTGTTATCTCTCACCCCCTTTTGTCAGTTCTCAACCATTGACAATCTACCAGATCACCCACACACACATAGAATTGAACATAGGGCCTCCTTATGAAAGATAAACAAGCTTACCACTAACCTATATTGTTTCCATCAATATTTTATGTTACAAACACACACACACACACATATATTTAAATAAATAATTTTCATCCATATATTTATATATATTTATATAATTACATTTAAATACATTTATAAAATATATGTTTTTGAGTGTGTATTTATGTGTGTCTGTGTATGTTTATATGAATGCACACATATGTTTCTATGTATTTATATATAATATGTAACATTTATATATATTTAAATATATATTATATTAACATTTATATATATATATATTAGAATATACACTTAGAAATATTTTTTTATTGAAACACACACAAATATTGATATATAATTATTATTTTTACACTTTTATATGTATATATATATTTCTTTATATTTATAAGGTAAATAAGATGGATAAATTTTTATTCTAAATAAAATGGATAATAAATATTTATTTCATTATTGTTTATTTCTTTAAAAATTAAGTTTAAATATAAATAGGTTAAAATATTTATTTATATAATTACACATATATATATATGAAAATCTATATACATATGTATATATGATGTTATAAATAACACTAAAACATGAAAAAAATTAAAATTTCAAGACCATAGAATATATATTAATGTAATCTTAGAGAATAAATTTAATATTCATCAAAAAATAAAAGAAAACCCTTTAAAAATAATGATATTCTATTAAATGTTAAAAAATTAGGGTATACCAAATAAAAAATTAGTTTTGGATTCATTATATGGCATTTTTGTCTAATAAGAAATATGTACTAATTTCTATCATAAACTGACTAGTGTGGATCTCTTTACAAATTTCGATTTGACATTACGTAGAGCCAAAATAGATACTCTAATCAAAAGTTATGACCATTTAAAGTTAATAACCCATTGTCAACTTATCATAATAGATTAATGAATTTATTAATTTTTTATATCGTGGATTTTTTAAAATGTATATTACTGGATTCTAATTACCAAATCATTAATTAATATTATTATAAAATAATTTAATAAACTATTTTCACTAAATCTATTATATAATACTTTTAATTACATATTTATTATTGTATAAATCATATTTTACAGAATATTATATATATATATTAATATTAATATACATATATAGTAGAATATTATATTTAATAGAAGATAATTTTTTTTTCTGAAATATGATTTTTATAATAACAATGAAAAATTATTAAAATGGTGTCTTAATTAGGGATGATAAAAAGAAATGGAAAGGTTAAGTTTTCTAATTCATAATAAAACACAAACTAGGGGTGTAGTTTTTCGGTAGCATAAAATTATTGATAAAATTAATCCTTTTTAGTGCTAGAAAACATTAACAAAGGTTTTCCATTGTCAGCATTTTTTATCATTGAGGAAATACACCCTTTATAATCATATTTTTAGCACTAAAAAGGGTAGATATTAATAAGGTGAAATTTTTAGTAGTGTTATATTAAAGATATTGATGTTATTATATCAGCATGGATATAATATGTTTAATTAAGGTAGAAGAATAAATAAACATTAAATAATCGTATTAATAGTTTTACTTATTCTTTAAAAAAACGCCCTAGGCTCATATATTAAGCCTTACTGGTTGACCTTTTAGAGAGAAAAATACCTCTAGTTAATGGGGAGTAGAGTTGGTAAGGAATTTGAGTCATTCAGGTCTAAGCTATAGTGATAAATGTTTGTGAATAAGTGAAGAGAGGAGGTTCTCTTTTATAAGTGAGGGGAGTGATTCTCTTGTAATAATTCTAAACTTTTATATATTATAATTATCTCAGTCATGTTAAAGTTGAACTAAAACAACCAAATGTTGAATATAAGGTAATAAGGATCAAAATAATATTATATAATAATATTTAAGATGAGATTTTTTGACCTTACCACCATTTTAACCCAAATTTACCGATTTTACCCTTTACCATGGTGATAATAATTTACCATGATTACTATTCATTATTAAAAAAATTTAAATTCAACTACTTAATAAATATAAAACTAATTACTAAAAATATTAAATCAAATTTTCATGATTCAATATATATAATTTGAAGATTTTACCTTCAATATTATAATGAAAAATTAAACAAAAAATAGTTTTTTTAAGGAAAATGTGTTTAAATCCATAAAATGAACTTATACCAAAATGAAGAATAATTATAATTCCTATGAAATTAATTATACTTATTTTCAAAGGGTAATAATTTTAATTTAAAACCAGGACCTAATAAAATGGTACATTTTAAATACTTTAAGTGAAATGAATGTTTTTATAAAAATTGATATTTTTCACCATTCACCAAAAAATCAATATTTTCAAAAAAAATACCAATAACTCAACATTAGAAAATTATGATATGATCATTCCAATAGTCAATATAATTTTATTAAATATGATTTCATATTTTTCCATAAAATATTCCTAATATCCATTTATAAAATGAGAAAAATCTATTTTTATAAAAATTTATTTTCGAAAAATAAAATGGTTTTATTCTAATTTATTTCCTAGTTATAACCTTTAAGAGATTGTTAGTTTATTTTATTGAATATATTATCAAAAAATTTCATCAAAATAATTTATATGTTGTGATTTATTTAGTTAATTATGATAAAACTATATTTCATAGTTAAAATAATTTTTTAGAATATATATATTTTTACAATTAAATTATTTTATCTTTATTTATAAAAAAATTGACAATAAATGTATGAATAAAGGTTTATTATTTTATTTTATATAAAAAAATTTTACAAAAATTTTTTACTCTAAATAAGAGAACTAAATTTTTTATGTAAAATATATATAATATAAAAAAACCCCACTTTTATAGAAATGTGTCCCTTTGAGCTTTAAATCTTATTCAATTTATATGTTTTAATTATTATCATTACAAATTGAGTACTTATTTTCTAAAACTGGTCAATAAATTTTTATTAGGAAATATTTTATACATATATTTAATGTTTTGGTTAGGTATATTTATACCTACTAATACAGCTTCGAGGTTATGATGATAACATTTAAACATAAATTTTTAGGTTCATTTAAGCTTGAGGTTGTGTGTGGTACACTCTGTAGAAAATAATATTCATATAAAGGAATATAAATTCTAAAAAGATAAGGTGTTATAAAAAGAGTGATTTAAGGGTCAATCCCTTTACTGTAGTAGATAAGTCAATCTCTCTTATGTAAATTTTATTTTTACAAATGATAGAGGTTTAATAAATCATAAATAATGATGGATAAAACTTATGAATCCCAATTTCATAGCCTATTTATCATGTTTTATGATTCTAGATATATCATTAAAATTGATTCAATGAGTTTTTTCTTAAAAAAAGATTTTTAATTGAACCATATAAATTGTAAATATTTTTTAAATTTTTATAAAGGGTATTTCAATATATTTATTAGTTTATTAATGTACTTGGGGTAGAATAATATACAAGAAACATACCCTAAAATAATAGTTTTAAACCATTGGTAAATCCTTTGTAAGTATTGCTATATGTTATACGAATGGTTCTATAAGTTGTTGAGTGATTAGGTGTGGGAATATCCCTACAATAACAATTTTCTTATAACCATTTCTATAGGTACCATGGATTTACCCTATACTAATGGATTATTGAAACCATTTTTATATGAAGTATGACGGTACCATATAACAATGTTTTAATGAAACGGTTGGTATAGGTAGTCTAGATATACCATATACCAATGGTTTTATTAAACCATTGGTAACTATGTATACCAACAATTTTAAAAAAAATTGGTACATATTTTATTGACATTTCAAACCACTGTTACTTCCCATGGTAGCACAGAAACACAAAACACCCCCAAACATGTACACCCACACTCCCAACCAACTAGTGCCCAATATAGAAAATTTAGAAAAAAAATTCATTGAACACGTTATAATACACAATACATGTATGAATTCACATCAGTAACCAAACATTATGTATCATAAATATCATTTTGAAATGTAAATGATAAATATTTCTCTCATCACAACTACTATAATCACCATCATCACCATCGTCATCAACACCATTATCACCTTCACTATCACCATCATCGTCACTGTCACCTTCACTGTCACAATCACCACCACCACCACCACCAATACTATCATCATTTCCAAGATGGTCATCATCTATACCACCACTAGGACCATCATCACCATCACCTAATGTATCATAAAAAGAATGAATCATTTACATTCATGAATAAAGAAGCAATATGGTATTTGGTGGATGTGATGGAGTTAATGATTACATAACATTCATGAATTTCTCATTATCCTTTTAACTTCCTTTATGATCATTCATAGATGTTTTTTCCTTTGCTACATGTATATGCGCCATTAATGACTCCGCACAATCTATTTAAAACTTATTACTACCATAAATTTTATGCGAAGTGGTCCAATATCTAGTGGGGATAATACTCTTCCCTACTAGAAAATGTGATCTCTCTTGGTGATAATCTCCTACTATTCGTTGAAAATGATTCTTTGGACAACATATTTACACTTATTTTATATTAATAACCTCTAATAAATATAGATTAAAATATTAATGAACTATTTAGTTTTAAAATACATATTAAAATTTGAAATTAGAAAAGTAAAACATAAAATCTATTGGTGTGTATGTTATTTTAATGACCTCCAATCTTCTTCTTTGTGTTTGAAAAAAACCTTTCTCATGGAACACAAAAAATAGTGTTTATTACTTCTTTATAAAATGAAATTGAATATTTTATAACAAGAAATTACATTAATATCTAGAAATTATATAAAATCATACCAAAAAACATCTTAATTGTTTTTTTGAAAAAACATATAATTGATATGGATATTTTAAGATACTATAACTAAAATATAAAAAATAATGTGTGCATTTATTTTACACATATAATTACAATTTAGTGGTTCAATAAGTTATTTTTTTATCAAAAAATTGACAGGGATAGAATCGACCACCATTGAGAGACTCTGACTAAATTTTGTGGGCTATAGCATCACAATGCAACCCATTCAGACATGATGAACCATAAAAACTAAAAAAGAAAAATAATTTCATAAAATATTGATAATAAACATAGTTGTTAAACGTGATATTTCTTACAAAAAATAATCATAATAAAAAAGAGATTATACTAGGTACAAAAGTTATGCAACATTATTTCTTATCACTAGAGATAAATGTCACCGTTATATTTGAGTGTTTCTACTTATCATAAAAGAATACTAATATTTCATGAACCATATATATATATATATATATATTTTATAGTGTCCCAATACTCCTAAAATCTTTTACTTTGTTTCATGGATGTTTTAGAAGTGTTGGAGAAAATAATGGATTTTGTTGAAAGGAAAATGGTTGCATATTTTCATATTATGTTTTAAAAATTCCATTTATGTTAGGGATTATTATAATATGGGGGATGCCTCCATGATTTTGGTGTGGATTTTATTATATTTTGATGTTTACTGTGATATGGTATTTGAAATTCTAATTTCATAAAATGTTTTAGTAGTGGGGGTTATTAATTCTCAATATATAGTAGTTTTTTCATGCATGGTTCCTAGAGATTTTTAGAGGAATCATTTTTTTTGGTGAAATAAAGGAATTCCTGCTCATAATGATTGATTCATGGTGCAAGGATAAAATGATAGTTTAGTAATCTACTATTACATGGAATATGTTAACATTTATTTAAAAAATGGAAAAATGGCCATAGCGATTCATGTGATATTATAATGTAGATGCATAGAAATTTGGATATCAATTTAATGTCACAAACATGTCATTAGGAGGTCCTTATAATAATGTGGTGGGGGTATTATAATATCTCTATAAATTTAACTATAAATGTTTTTTAGTTTAAGCCAATTGAAATTCCAAAACCCAATGCTAACCAAAATCTCTCTATAGGTCAATCTCTTTCATTTCATTGTGGTTTTAGGGATTGTGATTATTATGATTCTTGTAATATATTCCATTCATTCAAACATTACATTATTATTATGCTTCCAAAATATTATCATTATTTCTATATCGTTCATTATTTCCATGGGGCCATTGAATATGGGTTTTATTTTATTTGGTGTGACTGGAAATGTTTATTAATAGAGTTTTCCTTAGATAGGTCATTTAGTGAATATCTTTATATTTGGTAGTGGATCATATTTTTTTTTATACTCTATCATAGTGGTAGATTAATTTAAGAATGAAATATAGTTATGGGATTAAATACTAGACATCATATTTACTATGTTTCAATTTTAAATTATCGAAAATATATTTTCATTGAGTAGATGTTTAGAATTAAGAAAATAAATACATTGAATTATATGAATTGAAAGGGAAGGTAATAAAGGATTAAATAAATCTAGATTATTTCTTTTTATATTATATCATATTTGAATGTGATTTTTTAATCCATTGTTTTTTACATTTTATATTTGTTATCACATTCATAATTAGTTATGTCACTTGAGCATGAAAACTACAGATATAAAAATTCCAAATTAACAATGTTTATATTATAAATTACGTTGTTTGTTAAATATATAAGTATGACTGGATGTGTATTTGTGATTTTGATTATAATAGAAATTAATTTTTTATTCTATGTATTTTTTGGTTATCTTAACAATTATTATAGTTTTTAGGGATATGTGGAACTATTTTTATAAATTGAATGATGATGTGTTTTTTGTGGTGGAATTGTTTTGGAATAGTTATTGTATGAATGATGTGGGGGATGGTGGATTTTTCTATTTTTAAAGCTCATCATTTTCTTTGGGGTGGTCTATCTTTTTTAGGTTGGATCTATTTTTTTGGTGACATCTACTTTGATTTTGAATATGTTTTCCTATTTGTGTGCTATTGAAATAAGGGATGTCCATAATTCTATTGAAGTAAAATTTGTTAATTTTATGTTTTTCCCACTTTTTATTTACCTTTTTTTCTATATGAACTACTTATATCTATTTTATTTTATTTTTTAGTGGAATATTTTCTTATCTCAGTCCATCTATGGTACTAATATAGTGATTGGTTACTCACTACAGTCACCAGCCACTTGTTTTTGATATATGGAACCTAATTTTATTGTCTCTGGTAGTCTTTAATCATATTTTTTATTTTTAGAATTACACTGAAAATTTTAGAGTGAGAAAATATATTTTTCAAAGAATAATTTTTTTATTGAGTAATAAATTTACAGGTTGTCCCAAAATGAACTACCGAGAAAAACGAAACTACTTTCATGTGACACTATATAATTATTTAGGCATTTTTAAATAACTTAAATTATTATTAATAGCGGGAATGTTTTTATCCAATAGCGTAGCTATATAGTTATTGGTTGATTACTCTTTATGAATATCACTAAAAATTTAGAAATGGATTTATTATCCCTAAATAAAAACACATGTCTGGAAAAAAATTTAAAGCAACCCAAATCAAATGTATCCACCTTATAATATTTTAATTATTTTAAATCTTGTTGTACTATGTTTTTTTTCACTTTTTCACTATTTTATTTCCTACACCCATGGTTCACAATTTCCCATTGCTTCCCAAACATTGCATCAAACACCCATTTAATTTTGTATTTCCACTATTTTAAACGTTTCATTTAATGGTCTCTATTCCCCTTTTACTCATCAACAAACACACTTCCATCAATATTTTATGTTATCATACATATCCTTGCACCACATACACATGTTTATTTCTGCCCATTACCATTTGTTTCAGAAAAAACCACTACACACAAAAATTTCCATATTGAGTAAAATTAAAGAAATAAATAAAAACATTAATAACAACCTTTATATATGGATATGAAGAAGATGAATAATTTTTCCTTGATTAAAATTTAAAAAGAAACAAAAGCATTGAAATTTTCCCCTTACAAAGGAATAAGGTGGAAACTCACCAAAAGTCATTTTTCATTGTGATCCCAGTCAGTCACAATTAAGAAACTAGATAAAAACCCTCTAAATTATGGATTTGATATGGATAAAGAATAAATAGTTGATGATTCCCACAAATAACACTTATGTGGGGTGATAGGATAATGTTTAAAAATATGGGAATCTATTTAGATAATAAATGAAGGTTGAGGATCTCTTGGAATCATAAGAGGGAACCAAAAAGTCGTTTCAAACATGGATGAGTTGAGGGAGGAAGGAAATGGAATTAAAAAGGTGTTTTAGAGTGAAATAATAAAATTTTATATAATGTGATTTACCAAGGGAGACAATCAGTTACATGGTGTGTTAATTTAGGTTACTATGTTCTCCAGTGAATACCCAATACAAGTTCATGGGTTCCTAGTGTTTTGAACAATTAAATTTCACTGATGTTATAAAAATTTTCTACATCTCATCTGTTTTCAACAATTTATTTTATTTTATTTTTCAATGATAAATCAAGATATTTATCATAATATTGCACAATAATTTTTTGGTTGGGAATATTATAAGTTTATCTATATTTTATTTATCTATAATGGAGTATAAATAAAACATTTCGATTCTCTAACTTTGTTTTCAATGTTTGAATTTTTTTATCGTACATCGGTTTTCTAGAATATATGTTCTTATGTCATTTGGATATATCATGCACTGTAAAATATGGATTGAGGATTTTATTGATATTATGGATATTTTACGGAATTATATAAATAAAATTTAGTAGTAATGAAAGATTGATATATTTATTTGAGGGTGTTAAAATTCACTGAATTTTAAGAAGTCATGTAGTAATAATTTTCAGAATTTGTACATAATTAAAAGTATCGATGAAAAATATTCGATTCCTCTCTTGTTCAGACATCACCATTCACTCCGAAGTGTGGTGATATGTCATAAAATTGTTTCTTTTTATTACTTAATGATTCTTACTAAAACAAATACTCAATAACACACTTTTTATTATTAATTAAAATCCTAATAATTTTTAAATCGAAAAAAAATTTGATTAATGAATTAAAGTGATGAGTATTCCAATAGGAAATCATTTCTTGATATTTGGTCATTGGACACTCCTTCAAGATATTTATATCCTCTAAATAAATTCTAAATCTAGAAAATTAACTATTATAAAACTCATGTTTATATTCTCTCCATAACTCACCTAAATCCATTAGGCATGTAGTCCTTGTAGCCTCACCATCTGGAAAATTATATTGAATCTAATACCAAAATATTTATTTATATAAATAAAATAATAATATAACATTAAATATAATGAATTTTCCTACACTTATTTGATCCTAACAATTATCTTTTATTTCATTTTCTAGCTATTTTTAGGAGAGTGGCGTAACGAGAATTATGTCAGACTATTTAGAAAACATTGCCATAAAACTTCTGCATTCTCTGTCAGTTTTACCAATAAATTTATTATCCTCATTATACTTAACTGTAAACTAAGTTTGACAGTTCCACACTTCATGAATGTGTCCGCACTGACTTATAGTGGTAGTTCCAATTATGGAAAAATAAAAGAAAAATATTAATTTATTACATCTTATAATGAAAATAAATTAGGGTATTTTTTTACTCAGGTTATATAAAAACTCATAAGTATCGGTGATCAATGTGTATTAATAGATCCATTGGTTTTGGTGGATTATATACCTATTTAGTATTGGGGTACAATGTCTCCTCATAATTAATAGTATACTTGGGAGGTTTAGAATGCACTGGAATATAAGGTGAAGGAGCATAAACCAAAAATCCCAATGAGAATCAAGTGGTAGGAAAAGTAAAAAAAGCATAAATATATTTTGAAATGAATTATATGTATGATTAGTTAGAGACATCATCAGATAAGGAAAATATATATGAGTATCATCAGTCATAAATGGTGGTGAAAGTATATATGGACGAAATATTTATGCCACCTCTAACGAAACCATGTGATAATAAACTATGCTACATTATGTATCTGAAAATTGGTCTGGGTGTGATCGAGTGTGATAATTAGTGCAAGTAGCTCTATTATGAACTCATATTGAAAAATTAGGATAAGAACCACTACTAATAAGATTTTTGGAGAATAGTTCACTATCTTGAGATGGTTCATGATTAATATAAAATAAGATTAATGACATGACATAATGTGTTATAGATATATATTTTAAATAGTATAGTCATAACATGTCCCAAATGAGGAACACCTAACTATTTCCTTTGCCTAATATTATGAGTCATTCTATTATATTGTATCTATTCATTTATTTTCATTTCAAGTATTGTAAAAAATATGTTTTCAATAAAAAATCAGTAAGTAATGTGTAAGACAAACTAGAAAGAATAAGTTACATAAATTAATTAAGAAAAAATATTTTCAAGACATATAAAGGATAATAATTTAGATAAAATAATCATATCATATTTAATGAAAAGAATCTCAAAACGTCAAATTTGTTTCATGGAAAAATAAAAACACTCTAATTACCATGTTAAATGTGGGTATAAGATAGTCTTGTTCTTATATTTTCAATAATAAAAAATTCAATTTTGGTAAGATAATTTATTTTATTTTGGTCATTTGATTAGGATATTTCAATATTTGTTTTTGGTTTAGGCAATTGAATCATTATTTGGGTTATTTCATTCAACCATTTGGCTATTTTTTTGGTTAGGTCATTCAGAGTCATTTTTAGGATTTTTCATTCTAATTATTTTAACAAGTTTGTTTTAAATTAAACTTATTTTTTCAAGTTATATTATTTTAGTTTGTTTTGGTCTGTTTGGTTCTAATACAATTCAAGTTAATATTATAAAATGAAACACAAAGAAAAATCTAAAAAATTTATACTAGAAATTCTTAAGAAATTCAAGTTGGAAACAGAAAATTTTAGACCAACAATAAAGAATGTTGAATAGTAATAACTTAAAGAAGCCTAGTTGAGGTAATGAAAAAGAACTGAAAACACACTTGGATGATTATTTTTGGTACGCATAAAAATATTTCGATCACAATCAACTCTAACAATTTTACTATTTGAGTCATTTTATAGAATAAATTTATTGAGGAAAATGGGGTTAGTTATGGTGTAAATTTCATCCCCACCATCACAAAAGATATGTATTGGGATTACTTATACATTGAAAAAAACTTAAAGACATTGGTGATCCTCCACATATAAAACAAAATTATTTAATGATCTTAAAATATATGGCTCATCAGTAGAAAGAGTGTAAGTAATTTTAATAACTCTAAATTCATATTCATTAATAAATGATCCATTTCATGTCATTGAATCAAACAGAAGGTATCTATCATAGTGACTCAACCATGAGAGTCACAATAAAATATTAGTACTTTCTCAACAACTCCATAATAAGATACATTTTTATACCAAGGTCTCAAATAAAATTCAATTGCAAAACAAAATATTGTTTCATTTATAATATCACCATAATGGTGTGTTATCATTTTCACTTCTCATTAAATGATCATAAATTCTTACCCATCGATCTGAATTGGTTTACAATCAAGAACCACATAATTTCGACCCAAACCAAAGATCTTATTTCTCAAAATATATAATCAAAAGGTAAACTCAATACATGAAATATAAATGAATATTAAAATTAAATTATTATTATTATTATTATTATTAGAGTCATTGTTTTATCATTAATTTCAACCAAAAAAACCTATTTACTATAAAATAGTTCTCTTATTCTCAAAGGTAATGAATAATGAATTATATTAGTAATTTTTTATATTCCCTATATAAAAAATATTGAAACACTTCAACAAATATTTATTATTACATGTCATGATATAATATATATATGTTCAATTTACTTATAGTATATAGTCATAAAATAAATCAATATTCAACAAGAATATGTTTTTTCCCATTTCACACCATTTAGGTCTTAAAATTATCAATGTATATGATCGTAGATTTTTTCCTATTTGGTGAAGTGAGGGAAATCTGGGTTTAATTTTCTCATACTACTCTTCTTACCTTCTCATTGCCCAGTTATGAATTATGGTGAATATTTTCACACTGACCTAGTCTATATAAATCTAACACCCCAATTCATATATTCTTTGGTCTTGATAAAAAAACCAAGATAAAGAGCCTTATGGTTTTTCCTAAATGAAAACATCTAAAGTGATAGGTAATTCTATGAATCGTTATCTCTTAATTATATCATTATTTTTTGTAATGACTACAACCATAGAATTCTAGAGTTGGTGGTTACTATATTACATTGGCATAAGATACAAGAAATTGAATCTCAAAGGGAAATATATTTTATTAGTCTCGGTAAACTAGATACGTACATGAATATCTTAGTATAATTAAAAACATAAAATACAACATAATATTTTCCTTGAGTGCATCATTATTTACTCCAGCATAACCCCACATATCAATCATAATCAATATAAAATTTTTTATTAAGAAACTATCTTACAAAATTTTAATACCTTCCCCAATCAATAAACATAATCATAATCTATTCAGAGTAATATGGAGAATTGTATATGTAACGCCCTGTTCCGAGTTACCCAGAGTCGGTACATTATTACATAACATTGACATGATCACGAGAAAGATCAAATCTCGAAAGACCGATTAGTTTACTAGCCTTGAAAACAGTAGATATATTCATAATGTTTTAAAATACATCATAAAAATGAAAACTACAACAACATAGTCTCTATATTCCACATTCGCATCCCCTCATACTATCCCTACAGGTCATTCATAATTTACTTCTTCACATCCTGGGAAAAATAAAACATAGAAAAGGGGTGAGCTCAAATGCCCAGTAAGGATAACAATATAGCGGAAACTTTCATAAATAAGAATAAACATTTAAGGTAATGTATAACTAAAACAAAAGCCTTTTAAACTTGAACATCAACATAGTATGGCAAAAATAAAATGAAATAATTCCATTTACTTATTCACATGGATATTCTACTAATCGAATAATCACATGCAATATAAATAACCACTTTCATAACGATGGAATGCATAATGCCAGACTATCATAACCACATAGCCAAGGCCTCGTGCCAAGACTACAAATAAGATTTTGTCAAGGCCTTGTTCCAAGAATCTATTTTTTCTCATGAGACCTACCGATGCATCGAGGAGCTATAGCAGGCTCCACCCGTCACATATTAAGTCCAATACATTCTCATATGAAAAGGTTTAAACATAACATAAACATTCATATTAAAACTAGTATACGAAATGTCAATACTTTCACTATAAACCATGAAGGGTATAAAACTAACATTTCCATAGTCAAACATATCACAAAACCTTCAATACAATATGGTTGTTTTGTTTCATAATAAATCAGCTACAAATAAGCTTAAAATCCATCAATGGATGTTGACATAGATGAAATCAAAACTCTTTTTAGGGAAATATCTCTTTTTATTTTGAAATCATTTAAGATTCATATAAAATAAAACATTTTCTTTGAAAATATTATTATAATCTTTTAAGGTAATCTTTGATGATTTTATAACGGCGGAAAATAGCCGCACCCGCCGTATAAGTTAAAAAAACATTCTTACCTTAATTCTGTCGAAAAGGTAAAAAAGAACCTTATTTGGAAAATGATGGAAGGATTCCTTTATAAACATCTTATAAAAAGTCAATAAAGGGGGTAAATGACTTTAACCCATATTCTAGTAAATAGTAAAAATGTTTTGAAATACATTTTTAAGAAACATGGATGTGGATGATAAAGAAGTCCCAGTAGATTATTACGTACAAAAAACCTCGGATAATGAAGAGATTGAAAAATAAACCCTTACCTTGTACTTTTCCTTGGTTGGGGGTAGGTTAACCTCCAGTATAATGGTGAAATAATTGTTATTAAACTATACAAGAATCATATATATTAATATGATATCATATATGATCTTTTAACGTGGTTTTTAATAATATCTTAGTATTATCGTTGTTTCGGGTGTTAACTTACTCATTTTCTTTTATATGTTTTGTTACTTAAGCCATGTTTATCATGGATAGGTTGTATCTTATTCATATCCAGAATGATATCAAGTCCTTAAAAATTATTTTTAAATCATCTAATGATAATTATACTTGAATGGATACGATGGAGAATGAATCTCATCGCGTTCGTGGAGATGGTAGTCCGTACGTACGCACGAGCAACAATATCATTCTTTTGATATTAAAATAATATATAATTGGATGGTATATCATATATATAGAATCATTATCATGTTATATTTATTATTTACATGAATTACACATCATTATTATACCCATCCAAATAATAATATATTGAATAACAATTACACCACGACGTGGAGAAGGTAAGTTGTACGTACGCACGTATGGTGAAATGTCATTAAAAGGATAAATGGAATACGGAATACGGTTTTAACATATTTATAATAATATTACATTATATAGGAGATACTGGATACATTATTTTATAATGGGAATAACAAAGAAAGAAGATGTTGAAGAAGAAATGAATTTGAAAAAGGGTGGTGAAAACATTACCTCTTCTTCGGGTTCTTCCTTTTGATTTGATCAAAAGGGCTCCATAAGTTGGCTTTCTGACTAAAGTAAGGCCTCTAGAATGAAGTGATGGAAGTTGAGAGAGTAGTTGGGCAGAGTTTGGCCGAACCAAAAGGCTTTGAAGGTGTGAATTAATGAGAAGGATGAGTGCCCTTTTATAAGAGGGGTGAGGGGCACCTTTGGAAAAGCTAGAAATATTATTTTATAATAAATTCATATTAGGTTTCTAATGGCTCAAAAGTGGATAATTCAATGGTTATGGTGGGGATGGGTTGAAAACCACTCAACCAATAGAATTTAGACAGGTTTGGGTTACTATATTAACCTTATCTTTATGTATTAACTCTTGGTTAATTAGTTTCACTTTTACAATGTCTCTTTGTATTTTTATATTATATGGTTAATAAACGTACTATGTACATCCAAGAGACCCCCTAGTGGTCCATTAATGATAAAACAATCATGATATAAGTCTCTTGAACGAACCTTATATTTTTAGGAATTTAATATCAATTAATAATATAATATTTGTTTTAAAAACTCTTTTATGTCAATTTTGACACTATTCAATAATTGATTTTTGTGAAAATAATAACAGAATTATTACTTAGAAAAACGTTAATTAAGTCAATCCTAACATGTCATATTAACCTATAAAAATAATTTAATTCATAAAAAGTCTCAAATTATATTTATTTGGGTATTTATAACATCAATTATTTTAATTTTTCACTATTATGGTAATTACTTCATCATCATTGTGTCATAAATAAATTAAATTATTTAATGTCTAAAAATTATAATTAAAATATAATTATGTAGGAAATAAGTTTATCTTTCTAATTAATATTTAAAATTGAATTTATATTATGCATAACCATATATTAAAAATGTTTTAGTAAATAAACTTTGATTTTAACTCTTTTAACTCTTCTTTGAATTAAATAATAATAAATGTCTTAATCTAATCCAAGTGGACCTAAATGATAATAGTTTATTCCTAAGGTTGTTTTTGGTCGATATACACTTGTCCAATAGAATTAGGACATTTGTTAGGGTAATATTAATATCATTTTTACCCTTAATTACCCTATTTACTTTTAACCGTGGTAAATAAAAGTAAAAAGTTACTATTCACCAAAAATTATTTTCATCTCATTGAACCACATTTTACTACTTAATATTAACGGTGTCTCTCGGATTTTCAAAATTCAATTCACATAAGCGGTAAAATTAAGTTTTATGAAAAATTCAATTTTTTAACTACCACTTAGTGGTTTCACTATTCATCAAAAATTGAAGTTTTTCAGAACAATGCCAAAATTTCACCCTAAGCTATAATTGATATTCTGAATTCAAAAATGATTTCTATTTTACAAAATTACACGTATATAAGTTGAATTAATTAATTTTATAATTAATTCCCGCTGTTACAACAAATATCGTGTTTTTAAGAAACAATATATATATCAAAAGATTGACAATTGTTTATGTCCAATTAAAATGTGAAATTAATTCTAATGAACACCATTGGATAAAATGGTAAAAATACATTCTAATTATATTTCAAAACCACTAAATAATATAATTTATCACTATAAATTATTTTGATTAAAAAAGTTGTTTTTAAGTATTTTCACTATTCATAAAAATTGGAAGTCCTCAGAAAAATACCAAAAATTCAACTGAGGATAATTTCGATATTCTGAATCCAAAAATTTAGTCCATTTTGAAATATAAAATATATATAATTTCAAAAAGTAGGTATTAATATTCATAACATCTAGTTTGATTGGTTGTGGTGTGTTAGAACTCGATGTTGCGTACAACACATGCTATCACATTATTCCAAGAGAAACGTACCGTAGAAGCTTAGGGTGTTACATTCTACCCTCCTTCAAATAATTTCGTCCTCGAAATTTTTAGAATACTACTGCATGAAAAGAATCGGGTGGTTCTTCATCATATGTTCCTCGGGTTCCCACATTGCCTCTTCCATCTTATGGTTTCTCCACAAAACTTTTACAAGACGCGTCGTCCGATTTCTCAGCACTTGTTCTCTCGTATCAAAAATCTTGACGGGCTCTTCGCAATAAGATAGATCGGGTTCAAGTTCTAATTCATCATAGGTGTTTACATGCATTGGGTCAGGAATGTATTTCCTCAATATAGATACGTGGAACACATCGTGAACTTTGGAGAGACTTGGTGGCATTGCCAATCAGTAAGCTACAGCCCCAATTCGTTCTAGAATTTCGAAAGGTCTGATGTACCTGGGACTCAATTTACCTTTCTTACCAAAACCTATGAATCCCTTCCATGGAGATACCTTCAATAAATCATGATCACTGACTTGAAATTCCAAATCCTTCCTTCGATTATCGGCATAGCTCTTCTGCCTACCTTGAGCTGCTTTGATGTGATTTTGGATTACCTTCACCTTTTCCATCATTTCCTCCACCAGTTCTGGACCTACAAGTTTTCTTTCACCAACGTCATCCCAACAAGTTGGTTTGCGAAATCTCTTCCCATATAACGCTTAATATGGCACCATCTGAATACTCGGATAGACGCTATTGTTATAAGAAAATTCTACCAAAGGTAAATATTGATCCCACATACCCTGAAAGTCAAGTGAGCAAGATCTCAACATGTCTTCTACGGTTTGACTAGTCCATTCTGATTGTCCGTCTGTCTGAGGGTGGTAGGCAGTGCTCAAATGAAGTTCAGTATCCAGGGATTTATGAAGACTCTTCAAGAATCTTGATGTAAAATGGGGATCATGATCAGAAAAAATCGATAGGGGTACTCCATGAAGTCTCACAAGTTCATTAATATATAGTCTTGCTAGACATTCCAGTTGTAGATATTCTCTTATAGCAAAAAAAATGTGCTGACTTGGTAAGACGATCAACAATAACCCATATTGAATCTTTCCTTCTAGGAGTCTTTGGTAGCCCCATGACAAAGTCCATCGTAATATTGTCCCATTTCCACTCCGGTATGGGAAGAGGTTGCATGACTCCTCCAGGCCGTTGCCTTATAGATTTCACTTGTTGACAAACCATACATCTTGAAACAAAATCAGCAATCTCCCTCTTCATGTTGTCCCACCAAAAATGTTCCTTCAAATATCTATACATTTTTCTGCTCCCAGGGTGTATAGAGAAATTGGAACTATGAGCATCATCCAGCAATTCCCTTTTTAGATCAGGTATATCGGGAACACAAAGTCTATTCACAAATTTCAAAATTCCTTCTTCATACACAAAGTCTCTCAATCTCCCATCATTCACAGCTTTAATATTCTTTTGAAATTATTCATCATCAGTCTGAGAACTCTTAATCCTTTCTAGTAAAGATATTTTTGCAACCATTTGAAAAAGAATTGATGTTTCACCTTCCATGGTTATTCCCATGTCCATCTTCACTAGATCCATGAAAATTGGATCCCTTTCAATTCTCATATTGTTCAAAACTCCATGATCTTTTCTGCTCAAAGCATCAGCCACCTTGTTTGCTTTCCCCGAGTGGTAGTGTATCGTACAATCATAATCCTTGAGTAATTCAAGCCATCTCCTTTTCCTCATATTAAGTTCTTTTTGTGAGAAAATATACTTCAAACTCTTGTGATTAGTATAAATCTCACATTTTCACCATAGAGGTAGTGCCTCCATATCTTCAAAGCAAATATCACAGCTACTAACTTGAGATCATGAGTTGGATAGTTTTGTTCATGAATTTTCAACTGTCGTGATTCATAGGCAATGACCCTATCATTCTGCATAAGGACACAACCAAGTCCTTTCTTCGATGCATCACTATAAATAACGAACCCAGCATTCCCCGATGGTAGAGTCAGTATAAGATAATGGACTAATCATATCTTCAGTTCTTCAAAATATTATTCTCACTCTTTTTTCCAAACAAATTTAACCCCTTTACGTGTGAGCTTTTTTAATGGGTTATCCAATCGGGAAAAATCCTGGATGAAACGTCGATAATAACCTGCCAAACCAATAAAACTATGTACCTCAGTTATACTCATAGGTGCTCGCCATTCTTGGATTTCCTTGGTCTTAGAAAGATCAACAGAGAATCCATCTTTAGAGACAATATGGCCAAGAAAAGAAATCTCCTGAAGCCAGAATTCACACTTGCTAAACATCCCATATAATTCATGACTTCTCAGAGTCTTTAGGATAATGCGCAAGTGATTTCCATGACATTCATAGCTTTTGGAGTATACCAAGATACCATCAATAAATACCACCACAAGTTCATCGAGATATTTTTTGAAAACTCTATTCACCAAATCCATGAATACAGAGGGTGCATTAGTCAATCCAAAAGGCATTACAGTAAACTCTTAATGCCCGTACCTGGTTCGAAATGCTGTCTTCGGAATGTCTTCCTTCTTCACACACAACTGATGGTATCCAGATCGAAGGTCAATCATTGAAAAGTATTGAGCTCCATGCAGTTGGTCAAATAAATCATCAATGCGAGGCATGCGATACTTGTTCTTTATTGTTATAGCATTGATCTCCCTGTAGTTGATACATAACCTCATAGATCCATCTTTCTTTTTAACAAAAAGAACAGGGGCTCCCCATGGTGAAACACTCGGGCGAATAAATCCTTTATTACTCAATTCCTCTAGTTGTTTCTTTAGTTCGACTAATTCAATAGTGGCCATTCTATAAGGGGTCTTCGATATAGGCCTTGATCCAGGAATTAAATCAATGGAAAACTCAACTTCTCGTTCTAGAGGATGTCCAGGTAAATCATCCGGAAATACATCTACATATTCTTTCACAACCGGTACATCCTCTATTTGAACATTCCTTTCCTCACCCACAATCATTTCTTTCTCTTCCTCCCCAATAATTGAATTTAGTTGAGCTAATGGGGGTGGATCTAGATAAGAATTAGGTGGTGAAGATTCTTCTCTAAAGATAAGGTGTTCTTTATCATCATCATCAAAAATCATAACCTCCTTCTTACAATAAATATTTGCATCATAGTCTGAAATCCAATCCATACCGAGGATTATATCAAACTCAATCATAGGTATGACGAAGAGAATAGTAGATAAAGAAAATTTATGTGCTCTAATGGGGACTGATTCACAAAACATTATTGCAATGATACTTCCCTTAGGAGTTTTAACTGACAACTCCCTTGTTAAATCAAATTGTAAATATCTAATTTTCTTAGCAAACTGGGAAGATATGAAACAATGCGATGATCCAGAATCAAATAATTCATTTTCTAAACTTGAGGAAACCATTAAATTACCTGCCACCACATCTTTTGGAGCTTCTACCTTAGTAGTAGTGATTGAATAAGCTTGTCCTTGATCCCTTGGCCTTTTCTAAGGTAATTTTCCCTGACACATAGGACATTAATTTGCATAATGTCTTATCTCCCTGCAATTGTAGCATTGAACATTGGTAGCTTCCTTCTTCCCTTTTCAATCACAAGCTTGGTGGCCTTTTTCACCACACTTGTAATAGACACCCATTCCCTTCAAGCAAGTACCAGGGTGTTTCTTCCCACATTTACAACAGGATGGATATTCAACCTTTCCCTTATTCCCCTTATTTACATTCCCAAATTGAACAATAGATCTCTTCTTCTCTTTCTTTTCTTTAAAGTCATAAGACTTAGAGAATTCCTTTTCAGTCTTGATATCACATGGGACAATGTCTTTGTACAATGAAAAGGTTTGTGTGACTAATGGTCGACAGAGAAATGGTTTTAACCCATCAAAGAAACGATCAATCTTACTTCTTAGGTTACGTATATAATCTCCAGCATACCTTGTTAACCTTGTAATGTTAGCCTCATACTTTGTGACATTCTCATCCTCCTTTTGTCTCAGACTCATAAATTGCCTTTATATATCTTCTCGATGGTCGCGAGGAAAGTATTTTTCTAAAAATAGATCTTTGAACTCCCTCCATTCCATATTTGATACTTCATCATCTTCCTTCATGTTTTGAATCAATGATCACCACTGATAAGCATCTCTAGTGAGGCGGTAAACTGCCATGATAACTTTTTCCCTTTCACTACTCCCCAATGCCTGAAATATTTTCTCTAGGGAATTTATCCATTGCTCATATACTAAGGGATTTGTACTCCCATTGAATGTTGGTGGTTGTTGCCTCATGAATCGATCTAACATTGATCCTCCACGCTGGAGATCAGGGTGCTCCATACGGGTAAGTTTATTATTCATAACCTGAGTGAGTTGTCCCAGTATGGTGATTAGCTGATCGGCACCAGTTGCATCACCAGCTCCACTAGAATTATCTTGAGTAGGAGGGAAATCCTTATATGGAGTGCGTGCATTGATATGGTTTCCATTTCTTCCACTGTGCGCCATGGCATAAACTAGATCAGTTTATGAATCAAAATACATAATTCCATACTTATAAAACATCTAACATAAAATGACCTATTTATGGATATAATCCATAATCATAAAAAATGTATTCTTTGTGGAAGTATATAATAATAAACCCTTCATAATGATTTATAAATAAAATGAGAGTTATCCTAAGAAAATCCCCCGAGAGTGTTATAACCCAGAGTGCAACAAGGCCCGTTGTCGTGCACCAGTTCCCGTTCGAGTCTAGATCAAAGCGGTGTTTTCGGGTATTACCCCTTGGCACATTTGTGCCAGAGCCTCCTCTACCTGCTCATATCCAGACATGGATGTATTGCTCAGAAAACTCACAAAATTTCTACAATACCAAAATTCTTGGAAGTTCTTCTATACTAATCCTCAATGTCCATCTTATATCTATGTGCTCTAATCAGAGTTATCTAAATATAGCTTCCAATGTTTGTACTAAACTTCCTCTGATACCAACTGTAACGCCCCGACCCCAGTTACCCAGAGTCAGTGCATTATTACATGACATTGGCATGATCACAAGAAAGATCAAATCTCCAAAGACCGATTAGTTTAGTAGCCTTTGAAACACGAGATATATTCATAACGTTTTACATTACATCATAAAAATGAAAACTACAACAACATAGTCTCCATATTCCACACTCTTATCCCATCATACTATCCTTACAGGTCATTCATAATTTACTTCTTCACATCCTGGGAAAAATAAAACATAGAAAAGGGGTGAGCTCAAATTCCCAGTAAGGATAACAATATAGTAGATAATTTCATAAATAAGAATAAACATTTAAGGCAATGTATAACTAAAACAAAAGCCTTTTAAACTTGAACTTCAGCATAGTATGGCAAAAATAAAATGAAATAATTCCATCTACTTATTCACATGGATATTCTACTAATCGAATAATCACATGCAATATCAATAACCACTTTCATAATGATGGAATGCATAATGCCAGATTATCATAACCACATAGACAAGGCCTCGTTCCAAGACTACAGATAAGATTTTGTAAAGGCCTTGTGCCAAGACACTAGTTTGTCTCATGAGACCTACCGATGCATCGAGGAGCTATAGCGGGCTCCACCCGTCACATATTAAGTCCAATGCATTCCCATATGAAAAGGCTTAAACATAACATAAAGATTTGTATTAAAACTAGCATACGAAATGTCAATACATTCACCATAAACCATGAAGGGTATAAAAATAACATATCCATAGTCAAACATATCACAAAACCTTAAATTCAATATGGAAGTTTTGTTTCATAATAAACCAGCTTCAAATAATCATAAAATCCATAAAAGGATGTTGACATAGATGAAATCAAAACTATTTTTAGGGAAATGTCTCTTTTTATTTTGAAATCATTTAAGAGTCATATAAAATAAAAAATTTTCTTTGAAAATATTCTTATAATCTTGTAAGGGAAGCTTAGACGATTTTATAATGGCGGAAAATAGCCGCACCCGCAGTATATGTTAAAAAAACATTCTTACCTTAATTCTGTCGAAAAGGTTAAAGAGCACCTTGTTTGGAAAACGACGGAATGATTCCTTTATAAAC
The DNA here is from genome assembly GCA_963277665.1 of Viscum album. Classification (NCBI taxonomy): domain Eukaryota; kingdom Viridiplantae; phylum Streptophyta; class Magnoliopsida; order Santalales; family Viscaceae; genus Viscum; species Viscum album. The sequence goes on along the minus strand of CAUJRU010000041.1, from coordinate 714,405 downwards.
CTCTTATAAAAAGTCAAACAAGGGTATAAATTACTTTAACCCATATTCTAGTAAATAGTAAAAATGTTTTGAAATACATTTTTAAGAAACATGGATGTGGATGAAAATTAAGTCCCAGTAGATTATTACGTATAAACAATCTCGGATAATGAAGAGATTGCAAAATAAACCCTTACCTTGTACTTTTAGTTGGTTGGGCGTAGGTTAACCTACTGTATAATGGTGAAATAATTGTTATTAAATTATAAAATAATCATATATATTAATATTATATCATATATGATCTTTTAACATTGATTTATTAATAATATCTTAGTATTATCATTGTTTCGGGTGTTAACTTACTTGTTTTCTTTTATTTTTTTTGTTACGCAAGCCATGTTTGTCATGTATAGGTTGTATCTTATTCATATCCAGAATGATATAAAGTCCTTAAACATTATTTTTCAATCATGAAATGATAATTATACTTGAATGGATACGATGGAGAATGAATCTCATCGCGCTCGTGGAGACGGTAGTCCGTACGTACGCACGAGAAACAATATCATTTTTTGATATTAAAATAATATATAATTGGACGGTATATCATATATAAATAATCATTATCATGTTATATTTATTATTTATATGAATTACACCTCATTATTATACCCATCCAAATAATAATATATTGAATAATAATTACACCACGACGTGGAGAGGGTAAGCCGTACGTACGCACGTATGGTGATGTGTCATTAAAAGGATGGATAGAATACTGAAAATGGTTGTAACATATTTATAATAATATTAAAGTATATAAGAGATACTGGATTCATTATTTTAGAATGGGAATAACAAAGAAAGAATATGTTGAAGATGAAATGAATTTGAAAAAGGGTGGTGAAAAAATTACCTCTTCTTCGGGTTCTTCCTTTTGATTTGATCAAAAGGGCTCCTTAAGTTGGATTTATGAATAAAGGAAGGCCTATAGGATTAAGTGAGGGATGTTGAGAGAGTATTTGGGAAGTTTTTGTCCGAACCAAAAGGCTTTTAAGGTGTTAATTAATGAGAAGGAGGAGTGCCATTTTATAAGAGGGGTGAGGGGCACCTTTGGAAAAGCTAGAAATATTGTTTTATAATAAATTCATATTCGGTTTCTAATGGCCCCAAAGTAGATTATTTAAAGGTTAAGGTGGGTATGGATCTAAAAACACTCAACCAATATAATTTAGACAAGTTTGGGTTACTATATTAACCTTATTATTAAGTATTAACTCTTAGTTAATTAGTTCCACTTTTACAATGTCTCTTTGTATTTTTATATTATTGGTTAATAAACATACTATATACATACAAGAGACCCCCAAGTGGTCCTTTAATGATAAAACTATCATGATATAAGTCTCTTGGCCGAACCTTAGATTTTTAAGACTTTAATATCAATTAATAATATAATATTTGTTTTAAAAACTCTTTTATGTCAATTTTTACACTATTCAATAATTTATTTTTGTGAAAATAATAACAGAATTATTAATTAGAATAAAGTTACTTAAGTCAATCCTAACATGTCATATTAATCTATAAAATTAGTGTAATTCATAAAAAATTTTAAATTATATTTATTTGGGCATTTATAATATCAATTATTTTAATTTTTCACTATTATGGTAATTACTGCATCATCATTGTGTCATAAATAAATTAAATTATTTAATGTCTAAAAATTATAAATAAAATATCATTATCTATGAAATAATTTTATCTTTCTAATGAATATTTACAATCGAATTTATATTATACGTAACCCTATATTAAAAATGTTTTAGTAAATAAACTTTGATTTTAACTCTTTTAACTCTTCTTTGAATTAAATAATAATAAATGTCCTAATATAATCAAGTGGGCCTAAAGGATAATATTTTATTCCTAAGGTTGTTTTTGGTCGAGATACATTTGTCCAATATAATTAGTACATGTTTTAGGGTAATATTAATATCATTTTTACCCTCAATTACCCTATTTACTTTTAACCGTGGTAAATAAAAGTAAAAAGTTACTATTCACTAAAAATTATTTTCATATCATTGAACCAGATTTTACTACTTGATATTAACCGTGTCTCTCGGATTTTTGAAATTCCATTCACAGAAGCAGTAAAATTAAGTTTTATGAAAAATTCAGTTTTTTAACTACCACTTAGTGGTTTCACTATTCATCAAAAATTGAAGTTTTTCAGAGCAATGCCAAAATTTCACCCTAAGCTATAATTGATATTCCAAATTCAAAAATGATGTTTATTTTACACAATTAAAAACATATAATTTTCATTAATTAATTTTATAATTAATTCCCGCTGTTACAACAAATAGCGTGTTTTTAATAAACAATATATATCAAAAGATTGACAACTGTTTATGTCCAATTTCAAAGTGAAATTAATTCTAATAAAAACTATTGGATAAAATGTTAAAAATATATTCTAATTATACTTTAAAACCCCTAAATAATATAATTTATCACTCTAAATTATTTTGACTAAAAATGTTGTTTTTAAGTATTTTTCACTATTCATAAAAATTGGAAGTTCTCAGAAAAATACCAAAAATTCAACATAGGATAATTTCGATATTTTGAATCCAAAAATGCAGTCCATTTTAAAATATAAAATATATATAATTTTAAAAAGTATTTATTACTATTTATAACGGCTAGTTTGATTGGTTGTGGTGTGTTAGAACTCGGTGTTGCGTACAGCACACGCTATCACATTATTCAAAGAGAAGCGTACCGTAGAAGCCTGGGGTCTTACAGTATATAAAATAGTACATATTCAGCCAGAATGATCATAAAAAATATTGAAGCATAATAAATATGGTATCATTAAAACATATACCCAATGCTTCATAAGTAAAATAAAGTGTTTATGACATTTAAGAATAAAAATACAAAAAAAAATTCTATTCAAAACTTCCTCGAGGAAATTATACTTTTCACTTTGTAAATATATTTAAAACTAAAACTTCAAAAAATATTATAAGAATAATTATCCTTGAAAATAACCTTTTAAAATTATAATGGAAGCTTTAAAACATTCCTTTTTTATGGTGGTGGAAAATTAGATACATAATGTACATTTTAATGAAAATATTAGCTTCACATTTTTAGTAAAACCCTAATAAGCCTTGTTTAGAAAACAACATGAATATTATTTTCATTTTGTTTTTTAAAAATAAATAAATGGGTAATAATATCTTTAGTTAATTATTTGGATAATTTTTAAACCTTTTTTGAAATCATTTTCGAAAAAAATGGTTTTGGAAGAAAAAGGATTTTCAACCAAAGAGATAAATGAAGTTAGATTTTATTGAAAAAATTTTCACAATAAATTTTAGTAAAAAAGAGGGTAAATGGTACTAATAATTGAAAATTTAATGAATAAATATAGTATAAAAAAATTCATGAGTCTCTTTAGTGATATGTCATAATATTTTATAATTATAAATTTAATAATAAATAATCCCAACAAACGATAAGATTGTAAAATTAACCATTACCACTTTTGTAACTTTGGAATCGTAAGCCCCATAAAATAAATAACATCAAATTAAAAATTAAATAAAATTAAGATAAAATTATTCATGATATAACATATCAAATTGGCAGTATATACAACACATAAAAGAACTAAGTGGTGAATATGACATATGTATCAATAAAGTAAAAGTTCGACGAGAAACCCCCACCTCAGGTATGATTTCATATGTACTTGTTCAAAACAACTATATAATAAATATATGTTTATTAAAAATTTATCATTGAACCATACTAATATATTTAATACAAGATATGTTTTACTAATAGTCTTTTATGACATTTTTATTTACAATTCCTTGTTAAAATAACTCTTTCAAAAGATAGTTGGTTTGTTTTTCATGTATGATTTGGTTATTTAATTTCAAATCACTTATATTGGTCATGGTTAAATGAAATATATAATTTTTACCATGATATTAATATAATATGTATTAATCATATATATATTTGGAGTAATCTAAAAAACATAGAAATAGAAAATGGGTTACACCATTTATGGTGATGTTAGACCATACATTTGCGTGGATGTCATTTACGTTTTTATTGATGGATGGAATAAAAGGAAAATATATATTAATTAAACTTTAAATAATAATAATTATTCCCCATATATAATTTATATTATTAAAATAAATCCTTTTTACAATCCATATAAGAATAAAAACATCACTATGTGGAGGCGGTAGTCTACACAGACGCACACTGGACATTATTATTCTTCAATAGGTGGGAAAGTGGGAAGTAATATGTTATATTATATTTATGGAATTATTTTTACTTCAAATATATAACATATATTCATTAAATTTATCTTTAATATGATCCATGTAAAATATAAGAAAAAAATGAATCACATCGCTTCGTGAGGCGGTAGTCCATCAAACACACATACGACGTTATCGTATCCACCACAGTATAGAATGTAGGAAGTTATATGTGATATAATAATTAAAAAATTATAATTATGTTATAATTATCAAATAAATAGGTTAAATTTATCATTATATCCTCCATTTAAAGAAGGTGATGGATAATGAATAACACACTTCACGCGATGGTAGTATGTCATACACACGATGGATGGTTTCATTTCACATTTAATGGAAGTAGAGATGAATGTGGTTTTTTTCAATAAAATAAAACATATTAGTATAAAGGATATACTGGAATTATTATATTATCATAGATATTATTTTAATTATGTGGAAGAATAAATAAAACAAATAGAATTGATTTCGAATTTTACCTCTTCTTCGGAGATCCTCTTTAGGTGTATACCTAAAGCTTGAATAGTATAGATTAATAATCAAAATAATACATCTAGGATGTGGGTATTAAATTATAGAAGGTATTTTTCCATGTATTTTCAGAATTAATGTGTTGTATAATTGGGAATAAGAGAGAATTGTAGATGACCTTTTATAAGTTAGGGAGAGGAAACATATGAAAATTATATAAAGATAAAGTGATAATCGCAATTTTCTAATTAAAAAACATAAAAAATTGGTCATTAAAGAGTATTAAAGGTTATAATTCCTAAATATTTCCATAAAATGAATGTTGTATAATGTTCTTTGGCATTTAACCCTTATCTTCTTAGTTTAACCCCTGTAAACGAATTTTTACCTTTACCATGATAATTAATATCTACTAATTTTACAATTTGTTCTGGTAAAAATTTAATCTAACCATATTATTTAATATAAAATATTATTAGTCCAAATATATTATCTATTTTTCAAAAAAAATTCCTTGAAGTGGCATAATGAAATTTAAAATTAAACACACTGGCAAAATAAGTTGTTACAATGGAAACAATTCTAAAGATTAGAAAGTTTTTAGATCAATATTTTGTATAAAATTAATTAAAAAACCTAAAATGTTTAACTTTTAATATCATTTAACTAATATTACTTTAAAACCAATATAAAAAATCATTTAAATTTGTAAAAAATTTAAACGAGAAGGCATTTTTCAATAAAAATAAATATTTTACATTATTCATAAGAAATGAATCTTTTTATAAAAATTTTAAAAAAAATTACAATGAATTACAAATATAGATTAAAAAATGAAGTTTATTTTATCAAGAAATATTTTTCAAATTGGTAAAAATTAATTTTAAATTTTGTGCATAAAGAGCGATTAGATTGCCTTTTGGAAAAATAATGTTTTTTAGAAAACATTTCATTTTCTTTAAAATGGTTCTTATTTTATTTATAATCAGTAGATAACCATTGAATTTATTTTATACTGGTGTAAAAACTGTAATTTTAATAATATATTTATTTATATTCATAACTGCTAACTTAATGACTAAGTTATAATGGTCATGTTTAAGTTATAATATTTCAATAATGTTTCATGTTTTGTTTAAACCCTATGTTATGTTTATCACAAGCTATCAAAGAGATATAATTTATTTAAAAAGTAACATATCATAATTTCTTAAAGTGTTAAATTCTCTTCTAATATTGATTTTTTAAGTCATATATGATATTGAATATATTTCCCTCGTTTAAAATCTCTAGGTGTTACATTCTAACCCCTTAAATAAATCCCGCCCTCTCAAATTAATAATGATCTTGGAAATTTAGGGTTAAACATTTGTAAATATATTTTTTGGAATCCCATATAATTAAAATGGTTAATAAGAAATCCTCTTGAAAAGAGGTAAATGGAAGTACAAATGTCATATATATTATCACATTACTTGGTTTCTAAGTAGGAGAACATTGGTGGGAATTGAAAACATGGACATGAAAAAGAATACTGAGGGCCAAAGATTAATAGAGTGATAGATAACATGGTCATGATAATGTTAACATCCGAAAAACCATTAGTCTATGATGAGTTAAAAAATAACTGATTCGATAGAAATGAATATAATAGGATAATAATTTTGTCTCATGATATTTTTTCCTATAGTCAATGGATTATTTTAAAATTAAGATAAAGAACACTAGAAAATATATGTACCATTTCATCATGTGGTTATGATTCAATCAATTTCACTTCATAGTATACTTCATGAAATGAATAACCAAGATAAATGTTTTTTTCATGATGCAATAAAAATTAACTTTTAATGGGCCATAAGACCCATAAATGATTAACAAGCCATTCATCCAATTTTTACTAAAAGTAAAATTGTTAGAACAAGTTATACAACATAAAAACATTATCTCTAATACCTAAATATGAACTACTTAAAATAAAATTTATCCATTCTATAAATAGAAAACTTTAATAATCATTATAAATATGTCTGACGAAATTCAATGTCCAACAATTTAGAAGGAAGGACACTAATTCATCATTATGTCCCCCAAGAAATATTGATTGGATATAAATGTCACATTTAAAATATTTTAATAATTATATTAGAATAAATTCATATTTAAACATTCATTCTACAAAAATAAAATTCTTAGGTTGTCGAATCTATTTCACAAATCCAAAAATGTAGTAAACTTTACCAAAGAGAACAGAAACCATCAAATAACTAACAAATTTCAGGGTCACTAATACTATCACCTAAACAAATATTAATTATTATTATCTCAACATAAAGAACATATTAAGGATTATCTAACCTCAATTAGGTGTTTCCAAAAAAGAAAAACTTTCTAATGAATCAATTCTCCTGGTCATCGATACCATTCAATTATATGCTCTCAAATCCTTGAAGAAAAATTACTAGAATAAAATAATTATACATTTAATAATTATTATAAACATAATTTCATTGATAAAATACTACTATTAAATAATTTTTGAATCCACACACAAGATCATTAATCATTTTACTTCTTCTATAGTAATAATATAAGATTTATTGTGATACCATATCTTCTTTTTAGGTATATTCTCTTTAAACATGGGGAATTTAATCACGTAGTTCCCCATATACTTAAATTTAAATCATTTAACATTTTAATATTTATTATTTCTATTTCAAACTAAATAATTGTGGCATTTCCCTCCTTGCTATTAGAAAACTCTCTTTCCCTTTAAGAATATACTCGGGTGTTTCATTACACAATTATCAGATGTAGGAAAAATCATTCTTTCCCTTATTCACATTATCTATATTTTTCTCTAACCTCCTAATTTTATCTTAATTTCCATTCAAGCCCTAGGACTTGTATAATTCATTCCTTATCATTAAAACACAAGATATTATAACCCCATATCATGAGAATGTTTTGTAGACTAGTTCCCTCTGAAGTATTGGCTTAAGCACATAAAATAAACAATCAATATTGATATTTGGATTATAAAAATAGTCCCTAAACTTAATTACAAACATTTTAATGTTTGATTCATACTTTGATACATTTTTATCTTTATTTAGTCCAAGATTTAGGAATTTTATATGCATATCCCCTCACTACATGTAAGGGAAATATTTTTCCAAGAAGAGTAACATAAAATCCTTCCCCTCAATGCTCACTATTTATTATTCACCCTTATTGTTTTTAATCAATGACTAATATTGATATGTATCCCCTAATAGATAATAAAATTACCTTATAAATATCTCCAATTAATTTTTTCCCAATGTGAGAAATTTCTTCTCTAAGGAACTTATCCATTTCTCATGTATAAATGTATTTTTAGTCCTATTGAATGATGAAGGTTCATGACACATTAAGCTATCTAAAAATGTAACAATGCATGGTTGATCAAAAGGATGATCAATACAGGAAATGTTATTACTCATAACTAATGTTAAATTACTTAATATAGTTATAATTTGATCAGTTCCAGCTCAAGCTTCATTATCGTACTTATGGGTAAATACCTACATACGATATGTGCATTGATATAGTTACAATTTCTTCTACTAATAACCATTTAAAAAAATTATATATTATAATAGATAAGAAAATTTTAAAACATAATGAATGATTATAAAATTATTGAAATGCATTATAGACATTTAAAAATTTATCCACGTCTAATCTCATAATTAGAAAAATAGTTTATTTAGGAAGTATTCCAAGTAATAAATATATTTTAAAACCCTTAATAATGGTTTGTAAAGAAAATGTAAATTAACCCAAACATATCCCAATTGATTTTCAAAATAGGTGTAGCATTAGGACCATTTTCATGTAATAGGTAATTCCTGAGTCAAGCACGAAAAACACTTTTTAGGGTTATTAACCCATATATACATCAATTAAAAAACCATATCCACTTGTAATATCTACGAAGGAATGTATTTCTTGGGAAAAAACTCATAATATCATCCTGAATAAAACTATAAGATATTTTTCTATAATTATCTAAATATTTATTATTTAGATTATTTTCTATAATATATTTTTTCCTAAATCTTGTTTCAATAGTTTCTACTACAATTCCACTAATACCAAATATAATTTTCCCGACACTAGTATCATAGAGTCGATGTTTTATTATTAAATGGGCATGAGATATAAGAAATCATATCACAAAAGATGGAATATTTTAGTAGTCTTCGTCAATTTGATGTGTAATTTAATACCACATTCTAATTGAAAACATAAAGTACAAAAAATTATTATTTTTTCAAGTGTATCATTATGTACTCTATCATAACCTTGCATATAAATCCTAGTACACTTCTTGGAATCCTTGGGAAAGAAATATAAGAACGAGGTGTGAAAAAACTCCCAGTAAGGTTATGTGTATATTGGAATATATGAATAAAAAAATCATAATAAAGTTGGAAAGTTATATAAAAAAATCTCATTCCATTTCACCAATAACTTGAGAATAACATGATATGAATAAATAATGATGAAGTAATGCCACATAATTAATCAAATGGGCCTGAAACTTTTCCATGAATATAATAACTAATTAAATAATAAAATTGACATTAATTTATCATATAATAGTGAGGAAATGAATAATTATAGATATCATAATCATACATTCATGGCATCATTCCATGTCAACTTACATAAATGGGTAAGGGTTCAGTTACAAGCCCAAGCTAGATTCAACATGAAACCTAGCAATGAAGAGAAGATATACAATGACCATATACATTAATTACATATTCCAATTCATTACTAATTTTAAAGGATGAAAAAAATAAATATAAACATTCAAATTGAAAAATGATCATATTAAAAGACATTAATTACATTAATCAACAAAAATAATCATAAACCATTCAACGTAAAATGATGAATGGTATAAAAATAGTTCACACCCAATCATACTAATCCTAAACCATCTATAAAAATAATAATTATGGGATCTTTACAACATATACATATAGGATCATAATTATAATAATTTTTTTTTATTGTTGGTGAATGTAAATACCATTACAATTCTAATTAAAACATTATTGATGAAAACATTCTTTTAACATTGAGAATATTTTAAAAAATAAAAGTTCAGAAAACATTTTTAAAAATAATTTTATAATTTTTTTAAATTATCAAGAATAATTAAAAATTGAGTGTTCATGATGTTGGGAAATTCTGTATATGCCATACATGTTAAAATAAAAATTTCTTTCACATTTGTAGTAAAATCCCAATATTACTTATTAGGAAAATGATATGAATATTCCTTTTAATTTTTTATAAAAATTTTAAAAATGGATAATAATTTTTATAATAAATCTTTTGGATAATGCTAAAAAATATTCGAAAACATTTTTAGAAAACTTTATTTTGAAAGAAAAAATATTTATGGCGGAACATAGGAATAAATCAAGATTTTCTTATAGACACTTTCACAACCATTTTATGTTTCAAAGAGTGTAAAATGGAACTATTACATGAAACTATAATTTATATTCATAATATAATAAAATATATTATTTTATTGAGTGGTATTTCATAATATTTCATCATCATTAATTTAATCATAAACCGTTTGGATAAACAATGAGATTGCAAAATAAACAATTACGACATTGGTAACATTGTAATTATAAACCCCATGAAAGAAATAAATTAAAATGAAAAATTAAAATAATTAATATAAAGGGATTCATAATATAAAATATAAAATTGAAATTATATACACAAAAAAAATAACTTAGTGGTGAATATGGAACACATCTCACAAAATTAAAAGTGAGACGAGAAACCCTTACGTCCGAATTGTTTCCTTCATACCTATTTGAACGGACTATATAATAAATATCGGTTTTTTATTCATCTATTAATGAAACATAATAATATACATAATATAATATATTATTTACTATTATTATTTTATGAGCCATTTATTTACAAATCTTTGTTAAAATCACTATTTCAGGTGAAAATTGCTTCATTTTCCATGTATGTTTTGGTTCGACAATATTGGTCCTTTTTTATTGAACATGGGTAACTCATCTCCCAAATGTAAAAAATGATATTAAAATGATATATATTCATTATATATTAGTTTAGAGTAATCTAAAAATATATATAAATAGAAAATGGATTACACCATTCAGAGAGACAACATGCCATACATACACGTGAATGTTGTTTCCATTTTTCTTGACAGATAGAATAAAAAGAAAATATATAAATTAAAAAATAAATAATAATAATTATTTCATATATATAATTTATATTAATAAAATAAGTCCTTATTACTATCCATGAAAAAATAAAATGAAAAACATTTTACATCGCTACGTGGAGGTGGTAGTCCACATGTATGCACGAGCGACACTATTGATTTCAAAAGGATGGAAATATCAGAGATTATATGTTATATTATACCAAAATTGTTATTCTTAGTTAATAAATATAACATATATTCATTAAATATATACTTAATACCATTCTTGTAAAGCATAAGAAAAAAATAAATCACATTTGCTCGCTAGGAAATAGTCCACCGTACACACGAGCGACGTTATCGTATCCCCCACAGAATGTAATGTAAGAATATATATGTGTTATGAAAACTAAATAACAATAATAAATTAATATATATAATATAAATATTTTAAATCCATCATTATATCCAACCTTTAAAGGAGGTTATGGAAAATGAATTACATTGGTTTGTGAGGTGGTATTCTTCCGTACATACGACCAACATTGTCGTTTCCCATTAGATGAATATGGAGATGGATATGGGTTATTAAATTAACATAAAGAACTATTTATATATATGGGATATTTTTTAATTATATTATCTTATTTTTATATTATTTTATGGTGGTGGAAGAAGAAATAAAATAAAATTGCACATTTAAGAATTTCACTAATTCTTCAGTGATCCTACATAAGTTTATGCCTAAATAATTCTAAGAATGGATTCTTAATCAAAATAAGACCTCTATGATTTTGAGAGGTAATAAAGGAATGTATTTGGGTAGGTCTTACCTAAAATAAATGCAAATAGATGTGTGAATAGTAGAGGAGAGGGGATGGCCTCTTTAAATGGGGAGATGACACACATTACATTTTTAAAGGATAAAGTGATAACCACATTTAAATACTTCCAAAAGAATAAAAAATGATTAATTAAATAACATTTGATATGAAAAGGTATAAATATTTCCCTAAAATGGGTATTAGATATTTTGTATATCATTTTGAACTGTTATCTTCTTAGTTTAACCCTATGGTAAACTAATTTATACATTAACTTTTATAGTTAATTTTCCCTATTTTTACTATTTATTATCGTAAAAAATTAATATGAAAAAATTTAATAATATCAACCATATTGATTCAAAATATAGATTCAATTTTTTCATATTAAAATCATATAAGTTGTAGAATCTAATTTGGAATGAAACCCGTAGACGCATTGAAAAAATATTTTTTCAAAGAAAACAATTTAAATGATTAAATTTTTTATATAATTATTCAATATAAAATTGATTAAAATTACATAAATTAGCTAAATAATATTATAAATGAACTAATTTTACTTTAAAAACATGTAAATAAAAATTATCATTCTAAATAATTTAAATGAAAAGGTAGTTTTCAATAAAAATTATTCTTTTAGAGTAATCATCAAAAAATTAATATTTTTAGAATATTATCAAACAACTACCATAAGATGATTTTCATCTTTTGATTTAAAAAATTAATTATATTTTTTAAAATAATTTTTATAAAAATGGTAAAATTAATTTTTAATTATGTGTGTAAAGCTTGGCTAGACCACCATTAAAAAAAAAATTTAGAAAACATTGATTTTTCATTCAAATGGTTATTAATATATTTATAATCAATATATAATCCTTGAATTTATTTTATATAGGTTCAAACCGTATAATTTTTATAATTTAGTTAGTCAAATTAAAACCTTCCAACAAAACGAGCATGTAATAATAGTCTTGTTTAAATAATAATATTTTAATAGATTATCGTGAATTCATTTAAAACTGAGGTTGCGTGCATATCATGCTATAAAAGATATAAAATAAATATTTTATAAATAATTGGGGTGTTGTATTATCTTCTAATATTTTTTTTCTATGTCATATAGCTATCGAAGATGATACTCCTCTTTTAAAATATCGAAGTGTTATAGTTTACCTGTAAAATATTTTTTATCTATGAAATTATGAAAAAATCAGTATTGTTAAAATAATGAAATTTTATTATTATAGTTGAATAATAATTTTATACTTTCCTAAAAAACAAGTTGAAAAATATAGACACCATAAAGAATACATGAGGACTGTCGCCTCTATGAATGACATGTTCTAATTTTCAGAACCACCATACATGGATAGTAAAAAAGTGTTATTTAATTGAATAATATAATTTTTATATCATTAATATAGATTTTTCATTATTATTATTTTATTCTTCTACCCCTATCCAATTTTATGAAAAATGAGAGTGTCATCCACGTGTATATGTAGACTACAACCCCTATGAAATGTTATATTTTGTTTTCCACAACCACCTAACATGGTTGACATTAAAAATTTATTTAATGTATAAATATGATATTTATGAAACTAATAATATTTTTTAATGATAATATTTGACATTTTTTATGTGATAGTAAAAATAAAGGGTCATATTAAATGTAACCGCTTCAAATGAACAAATCGAGACACCTTTCGTAATTTGATTCCATTTTGGAAAAAACTATGGAATTGTATAAATTTTATAATAAATGAAAAACTAAATATATAATTTTAATTATAGAGATTTTGAATTTATTTTACAACACATTTGAAAATGATAAATATACCAATGATGTTTCAGATAAATCGGCTAAACCATGTCAATTAAATTCCATAAGTTAAAACTATTTATTAAATAAAAAAATATTACAATAAATTGAATTTACTAAATGAAATATTTATTGAAAATATTCCTAATATGGTTTTTAATAAATTTAATTTTATTATTCAGGATGGTAGGTGCATGTGCAGAAAAAATCAGGACCTATGGTAAGGGTTTTGGCAATTAAATTTTTCCTCATTATGATATAATGTTTATTCACCACTTATTTATTTTTTTAGGGTGTATATACTATATATATATTTATTTAATTTATAAAAAAATTTCATTCAATCAATGTTTTTTATATATCATTTTCAAGTTCTTACTTCCATGGATTTTCAATTTGAAAGATAATGATGTTCTAATAGACCTTTCATCTAATATTCCTTTTTCTTGAAGAATTTTTATTATTATGCACCTAATTAAAATTATATGGTATGTATAATTATTATTATTTTATATCATATGAAGAATTATATTTCATTCATTTCATTTTATGTTCAATTTCCATCAATCTCTCTTCGGTGGTGGTGATTAAAATGTTATCCAAGCCATACAGTTTTCATCCCTAATCTCAATTTCAAATCATGATCTATTTCTAATGATAATTCATCTAGAAAATTAGAGTGAATTTTAATAATAAATCATAATAATTTTTTATTCTTTATATTATTTTTTTCGGTTTTACATGTATTTTCACTATTTCATTTCCCCCTTGGATCAGTATTTACCCATTGCAAGAAAACTATCCCTATCTTTTCTTTTTAGCAATTAATCCTATTACTCCATGACCATATTCATTAAATGATTTTATTAATAAACTTATCTATGAAAAAATAATTTATTTAGTTCATTTTATACTACTTATACATTCTTTAAAAGTTTAAATGAAATTTTTAATGTTTTCCATATAGGGCATTTTCATCAAGGTGTGAAAATCGTCTCTTTTTAATATTTTCCTTATAAACACATATTCCTGTCATATTTTTGTTCTTTTATAAAATATCTAATTTACTTTTTTAGTTTTTCAAAGGAAATTATTATTCTCCTGGTTTTATAAAATATTTCTATTTAATTAAATATTTTAAAAAATTTAAATAATGTTTCTTATTTCCAAAGTTATTTTCCTAATAATATATTCCAATTTCATGTATGAATACATCATTTAACATATATTATTATTGATTTAGTGAATTATATAAATGTTAAAATAAATCATATTTGTTTAAATGTACAATATAACTTTATTTTATATTAGATAAATGACCCACCACTACCTTTTTCTTACACAGTAATTGAATGATTTTTTATAAGTTGGTTCTTGGGTAGAAAATTTGGCACCATAAATATACATGAAAAGGATTAAAAATGTCTAAAATATTGAAACATATTACAATCATTATTATGGAAATGAAGTAAGTCAGTAGGAAGTTCATTAATCCTAGTAATGTCTTGATTGACTCTCTTGTTTGAAAGATAATTAGAAACCATGTTAGCTTCACTATGTATATGAGTTATGATGTAGTTGATGTCGAGAATAGAACAGTGGTAGTCCATCCAACAGGTGGTGATTGGCCATAAAAGATGTATCATACTAATCCAAAATGCCTCCACATTGGTGGTCGAGTCACTCTCAATCCAGAGGTTGTTTCAACCGTGTTGTTTGAAAAAAAAGATGGCATGAATCATACCAATCATTTCAGCTTCTAGTATAGACGCAATGCCACAACTACCATAGAAGAAACCATTGATCTGACCAATATGGTTTCTTCTAATTTCATTCCCCTTTAGACACACTATATTTCTTTCTATTGATTGAATGATGTTCACCAATATATGTTGATTAGTGGTGAGAATTATTGACAAAATCTTATATATTTTATCTATATAGTGTAAATACAATATCCCTCTTCATCCTAATTGATATCTATTTACCTAGAATGTTATTTAATAACATTGGATACCTATTTATTTTTCATTAGTTTATTATGTTATAATTATTTATTGAATTATGAATGATTTACTTGTATTAATTCATTTGAAAAGGATATAAAATCTATTTTCTTTCATTGTGTTATATATAATATGATGAATAATTTATTTCAAGTGGCAAACACAAGAATGGATAATTTACTAATGGGGTCTTATATTTGTCTCTGATGAATTTGTAAAATGTTTAAATATCATGAGATATGTATACACAATCACAAGTAAGTAGTCTCACAATACTGAGTGCAAGTGTGAGACTTATGACAATGATGTACACATGGGTATATTAAAGTTTTCTCATAAGTGTGTGTTCTAGTGTGTGAAACAAAAAGGGGATTTTTCCTTATACAAATTTTTATGAAACATTTATAAGGTTCCCAGATGTTATTCTCTAATGACTAAGGATTATTTAATTATGTTATCAAAATCTATTGATTCATGTCATTTTCCTTATTCCAGGATTCATGATTTTTGATCTATCCTTTGGGGGGCTTGATTCCCTTGTATTATATCCATGTACACTGATTATACTCTTATGCTCATATTATGATCAATTATAATGTTCAGAAATTATAAATTATATTTAACATTATTGAGAATTTTATATCACCCTTTATATGTCTATATTTTCCCACTTTATGAAGATGAGGGAATTTATGAGAAGTGTATATAGATTATATTCTGGCACAATTATAGAGATATATTTAAAAGTTTTGTAAAATAATTTTCTTATATAGAGAGTTCTCAAAGACATTAAATCATATTTTCTTTGGATTATGTGATTATTTATGAGAGGTAATTTTAAATTAATGAGAATTTTTTAAAATATATATATATTTTCTTAGTTCATCTGACTTTGTTTCAAATCCAATGATTAATGAAATTGTTTTAGTATCAGACCCAATAGTACGGGTTTGGGGAAACTAAGTCAATATTAGAGTTGGGGATATTTATTTTTGGGGATTAATTTAGTTATTTTTTGGTATTTGGATAAGATAAATTTAGTGAAAACCATAGTTATTAGTCTAAATATAGGATACCATACCAATTTTTTTGGGGATAAAGTATAGATTTTGTTTTTCTCCCAACAGTTACATCCCTATCTAGATAATAGAATTTGGATGTCATTGACGTTTCAGACGTAGTAGAAGCTCATGGGTGGATGTGCCCACTTGTCCTTTTTTCCTTTCAATGATCAATCCAGGATCAATATGATGATAAACTCTAGTCTCCATAGATCAAATCATAGAAATAGAAAAAGAAGAAGAAATGTCCCGAAACCATAAAAGAAGGATCATCAGAGGTTGATTATAATTAATTTAATTAATTGACAAAAAGTACCTTTTATGGTATTCTTTCTTCATTCATATTTCTGATCATGTTCTGATGTGCTTTGCCATTGCATCACAGAAGACAAGTGTAGACATCCTCTAGCAGTGATCCACATGTGCACCACGTATCTCTGGACATCGCCAAAGGAATCTCCAGATGCTAGCGTGGAGAAACCTTCACTTTTTTTGTCCTCCTTTGATCGCCATGATCTGATGGAGCTAGATCTCTCTCAGTCTTGAGAGCGTTCTTGGAGGACGAAGTTCTTTTGGTCATG
The DNA here is from genome assembly GCA_963277665.1 of Viscum album. NCBI lineage: Eukaryota > Viridiplantae > Streptophyta > Magnoliopsida > Santalales > Viscaceae > Viscum > Viscum album. Next base: position 697,008 of record CAUJRU010000041.1, on the reverse strand, counting down.
AGGGAATTCTCCAGAATTTTTGTTCACAATGATTCGTAGGAAAAGAGTTAGGGTTGTAAGGATATTTATAATTGGGTTTGAGGTTGTAGAGTTATGACAATAAATAAAAGTGCTACACATTTTATTTATTTCATTAACTATTTTGAAAATCCCTTGTCGAATCATTAATTCCTTGACATACGCCCACACTGATTATAATAAATATCATTTAATAAAATGATATTTCATCAAAATACCAACTGGAAAAACTACATGGCATGTAATCATAAAAACACGGTTTATACTTGTTTGTTATTAAAAAAATACACGACGTGTAATCATTAATACATGTCATGTAATTGTTTTCAAAATAAAAACTACATAGCATGTAATCATTAATACACAACATGTACTTGTTTTCATTTCATTATTCCTCCAATATTAAAACGATTCAGGATTCCTTGAATAATTGTTAAACCAATTATGGGAATAATCTTTATTCTACTTGAGATACTTGGATACAATAAGTGTGTGACCTTCTAGGCCTCTTTCTCATTGGCATGAGGTGGGCTTACCTAAAGTCCAAGATTTCTGTCTAGAAACGGGTCAAGGAACCCAAGAGAAAGAAGTTGATGCTGTATTTACATGTCTCCTCATATGAACGCTTACTGTGTAATTTAATCCCTTTGTCTCAATATCTCATCATGAATGTTTCATAGAAGTGTCATAAACCTATAGGCTTGATTTGTCATTATTTGACTTCTAGAAATAAAGTCGTCACGACACCATGGACATGGAATTTGTGCGACAGTTCTATTTAGATAAAAGGGCCTGGGATATCTAATTCTATAAATATGATAGGGAAAAAACCTTCATCTACTTATCTATTAACAACATGTCATTTGTGATTCACCCAATGTACCCTACTTCCCGCCAACTATCTTCATGACGGGTTTCATCAGCAAATCTAAGTGAATGACTCATGACATGAGAAAGTGATAATCTTCCACTCTATGGGCCATTACAAACACTCATAGATTTAAATTTCTGATGACACCAAGGCATGAAAAATTACTATTGGCGGGTTTGTTCTCATAATATCCTATCTTGGAGATTACCAAGTATGAACTCCATGAGGTAGAGTCTCTTCTTCTTACGAGTACTTTCAAATGATGTTATGTATACTATGTTTCCTATCATAGTATGTCATCCAACAGAAGATCTTTATTTAAGAATATTGTTATAGCATTTCAAGGTACTCATCATAGTGGGGATCTTCTAAGACCTTATTAATGCAACAAATATTCTTGGACATTATTATATTAAAGTCATGAAGAACAATTGTAACACCCCGAGCTTCCACAATACGCTTCTCATTCAATAATGCAATAGCTTGCATTGTACGCAACTTCGAGTTCTAAAACACCGCGATTAATCATAGTAGCCGTTATGAATAGTAATAACGACTTTTTAAAATTATAGAAATTTTATATATCAAAATGGACTTCATTTTTGTATTCCTAATATTGAAATTAGCCTATGTTGAATTTTTTGTAATTTTCTGAGAACTTCCAAATTTTTATGAATAGTGAAAAATAATTAAAACAACTTTTTTAATCAAAATAATTTATAGTGATAAGTTATATTATTGAGTGGTTTTAAAGTATAATTAGAATATATTTTTACCATTTTATCCAATGGTGTTCATCAGAATTAATTTCACTTTGAATTTGGACATAAACAATTGCCAATCTTTTGATATAAATTGTTTCTTAAAACACGCTATTTGTTGTGACAGCGGGAATTAATTATAAAATTAATTAATGCAACTTATATGTTTGGAATTTTGTAAAATAGACATCATTTTTGAATTCAGAATATCAATTATAGCTTAGGGTAAAATTTTGGCATTGTTCTGAAAAACTTCAATTTTTGATGAATAGTGAAACCACTAAGTGGTAGTTAAATAACTGATTTTTCGTTTAAATGAAATATTACCACTTCTGTGATTTTATTTTCAAAAATACGACATACATGGTTGTCATTAAGAAGAAAAATGTGGTTCAATGAGATCAAAATAATTTTTTGGTGAATAGTAACTTTTAAGTTCTTAATCGCGATTAGAGGTAATTAGTGTAGTTTAAGGTAAAAATAATGTTTTAATAATATGAGATGAGCTTGACACTTGTCTTACTCCTATTGGATGAGTCATGGCCGACCAAGACAACCCATGGGTCAACTTGGGGACCCCATGGAGCCACTTTGGTTGGAAAATGACATTAATATATATTTATTTAATGTTAAAATTAAATTGACACAAACATGAGTTGGTTTAATAAAACAGTTTTTAAGTGGGGTTAAACAAGTCCAAATTTTGATTATAAATATTCATTAGAAAGATAAAAAGATTTCCTACATCATAGTATTTTTTTTTATAATTTTTAGACATTAAATAAATTAAATTATTTATGACATGATGATGATGCAGCGATGACCTCATTATTTAACGATTTAAATAAAATGGGAAGATAATGCAAAATCCAAGGCTTACACTTGTCCAAAGCCAATTGGATGAGGCGATTTCGAACCCTTATCACCTTAGCCTCGAATTATATAAGTGTGGGACCTTTAGAATCCGAAAACCATTGTGTAATAATGTAACATTTCAATCTTTCCAAAAGAGCCCCTCCTCTCCTCTTATAAAAGGCCCCCATCTCTCCCACCTCATTTACACATTCAAGCCATTTTGCTTGGCCAACCTCTCCCCAAATACTCTCCCAACATCCCTCTATTACTCCTAGAAGCCTCACTTTGTGAATAACTCTTCCCAAGGAAGCCTTTGGCTCAAATCAAAAAGAGTTACCCGATTTTGAGGTAATGTCTTCTCTAAGTTGTTTTGTTTTATTTTTCTTCTCCAACCCCCTAAACTCTTTTTATTCATTTCTTTTGTAAAAACAACAGTATCCTCAATATACTATGATGTTTTTATAAGAAGTATTCGAGCTACACTTACACACACCTACATCTAATGGTTAAAGAACATACGGTTTCTGTGGATGGCGAATTTCTGCCTCACGAAACGATGATTGTTCAACACTCATATAACACCTTCAAAGGTGGCCATTAAGATGTCACTATTTTTATATATGATATATAATATGTTCATGTTTTACTTATGCTTCTGTATTTCTCATTTATGGCATACTTTATGATTTCCATTATGGGTAAAACACGATAATTTCATTTTAGGAAGTGCGGACTACCGCCCCCTCAAAGTGATGTGAATCGTTAATGCCATATGTGGGAAGTATAAAGGATGGAGTAAATGATATTATATATGATATTATACTGGAACTATATTATACCTTTATATAATTATGATTTCACTATATTAAATACGAAATAGAAATGAAAGTAGCGTTCATGCGTACGTACGACTTACCGTCTCCATGAACGGTGCATTTCATTTCTTACCTCTAGATGTTACGTAATATTATGAATGAATGTATATACTGGATATATATGATATATATGATATCTAAATCATTAATATAATTCTGGATATAATGGATATTTCACCACATGAACAACTTGTAATTATAAGAAGGTTATTGTTGACTCAAGTACCAAAGATCGACAAAACGACCGTTATTAACTTAAATAATTAAATAATGTTCATAACATGGTAATAAGTGATATAAATGGAATAATGAACATGAAAAAGGTTCTTAAGTAAATAGAAATTAACTCTAGTTTATTATTCATGAGGTTAAAGAACGGTCGAGTCAGGACAAGACGCAAGGTAAGGGAATTTTTTAGCCCAACTTCCATTCTTTGGGTTAATCTCCTACTTTCAAATTATGTCATGATATTATTATGTCCTATTTTGTATTTTTACTTTCTTTATGTGTACCTATATTTAATACACATAATAGATCTATATTATTTTAAAAATTATCTTTTAAGGACTTCGTCTCAATCCCCTTTCATTGAGGTATATTTGGTTTTATACACAACTTTATTTTATACGGTGTATAAACCCCTTTGACTTTTACGTTTATTCAAAAGGAGTCTTTTTTATACGAAGCGTTTACTAAACGAAAAAAGGGAATGTTTTTGTCGTACGTATGCGGCGACAACGACTTCTCCGCCGCCGTGACCACTATTTGAGTTTCGGCTTCCTCTACAAGCCATACCCTTTTTTTATGAAAAAAATAAATACCATGTTATACTTTTCTTTTCTTTTGGTATTGAAAATGGTTTTGAAAGCATTTTTATTAAATCAATGTGTTGTATTGATATCTTGTGATTGAAATGTGGAAATGATATGTTTCCTTTATGCATGTTTTACGTGATATGATTATGTTATGGTTTATGATGTGTTGAAACCTATTCATATGAGGAATGTATTGGACTTAATAAGTGACGGGTGGAGCCCGCTATAGCTCCTCAATGCATCGGTAGGTCTCATGAGACAACTAGACGTGGAATTGGCTGAGGCCCTTTCCCAATTTGATTTATGGTTTAGGCCGAGGCCTTAATCATTTTAGACGTCTTGGCCGAGGCCTTGACAAAATGTTTCAGAATGTCTGGCATTATACATTCCCTCATTATGAAAGTGGTTATTGATATTGCATGTGATTATTCGACCAGTAGAATATCCATGTGAAGAAGTGAATGGCATTATCTCATTTTACTTTTTCCATATTATGTTGAAGTTCAAGTTTAAAAGGATTTTGTTTTAGTTATACATTGCCTTAAATGTTAATGTTTATTTATGAAAGCTTCCGCTATATTGTTATCCTTACTGAGCATCTGAGCTCACCCCTTTCAATGTTTTAATATTTTCCAGGATGTGAAGAAGTATTTTATGAATGACCTGCAGGGATTGTCAGAAGAGGATATGAGTGTGATCTATGAAGACTTTGTTATTTTAGTTTTTCACTTTATGATGTAATGTAACGTTTACGAATGTATCTAGTGTTTCCAAGGCTACTAAACTAATCGGTCTTTCGAGACTTGATCTTTTGTGATCATGCCAATGTTCCGAAGTAATGCACCGACTCTGGGTAGCTGGGGTCGGGGTGTTATAGTTGGTATCAGAGGCAGTTTAGTACTAACCTTGGAAGCTAGATTTAGATAAACTCTGATTAAGATCACATAGCCCAAAGATAGACTTTGAGGATTAGTATAGAAGAACTTCCTAGAATTTTGGTATTGTAGAGATGTTGTGAGTTTTCCGAGCAATACATCCCTGTCTGGATACGAGCAGGTAGAGGCGGCTCTGGCACAGATGTACCTAGGGGTAAAACCCGAAAACACCGCTTTGGGCTAGACTCGAACGGGAACTGGTGCACGACAACGGGCCTTGCTGCACTCTTGGTTACGACACTCCCGGGGGATATGCTTAGGATAATTCTCATTTTCTTTACAAACCACTATGAAGGGTTATGAGTATATACTTTACCAATGAAAACATTTCTTTTTATGATTATGGATTATATCCATAAATAGTTCAATTTATGTAAAGTGTTTTACAAATATGGAATTATGTATTTTAATTCATAAACTAATCTAGTTTATGCCATTTTTTAGAAATGGCGCCTAGTGGAAGGAATGGAAACCGTATCAATGCACGCACTCTGTGTAGGGATTTCCCTCCTGCTCAAGATAATTATTGTGGATCTAGGGATACAACTGGTGCTGATCAAATTATTACCATACTGGGACAACTCACTCAGGTTATGAATAATAACCTTACTCGTATGGAGCACCCTGATCCACAACGTGGAGGATCAATGTTAGACCGCTTCATGAGGAAACAACCACCAACCTTCAATGGGAGTACAAATCCTATAGTAGCTGAGCAATGGATAAGTTCCTTAGAGAAAATATTCCATGCCTTGGGGAGTAGTGAAAGGGAGAAAGTTGTCATGGCAGTTTACCGCCTCATTGGAGATGCCGATCAATGGTGGTCACTAATTCAAAACACAAAGGAAGATGACGAATTAACAAAAATGGAATTGCAGGAGTTCAAAGAGTTGTTCTTAGAAAAATACTTTCCTCGAGACCATCGAGCGGATATGGAAAGGCAATTTTTGAGTCTGATACAAAAGGAGGATGAGAATGTCGCAAAGTATGAGGCCAACTTTACAAGGTTCGCGAGGCATGCTGCAGATTATATACGTAACCCAAGAAGTAAGATTGATCGTTTCTTTGATGGGTTAAAACCATTTCTTCGTCGAGCATTAGTCTCACAAACCTTCTCGTCGTACGAAGACATTGTCTCATGTGTTATCAGGACAGAAAAGGAATTCTCTAAATCTTATGACAATAAAGTAAAGCAAGAGAAGAAGAGAACTGTGGAACAAGAGACAGATAAAGGGAAAAAGGGAAAGAAGGATTTTCCATTATGTGATAATTGTGGGAAGAATCACCATGGTACTTGCCTAAAAGGAATGGGAGTTTGTTATAAATGTGGAGAAAAAGGTCACCAGGCGCGTGATTGCAAGGGAAAGAAAGAGGCTATCAATGTTGAATGCTACAATTGTAGAGAAATGGGGCATTATGCAAATGAATTTCCTAAGCGTCAAGGAAACTTACCTCAGAAAAGGCCAAGGGATCAAGGACAATCTTATGCTGTTACTACAGTTGAAGCAGAATAACTAATGTATTGGTGCTTTTGGACTCATGGATTATATTCCGGTTATAAGAATAATGTGATATATATAAATATTGTACTGCAGTACTTTTTGATTTCAGTAAGGTTTTAATATGATTAAGGTAATCATATTTTTAGTATGTGACAATAAGAGAAACTTTTCTTTGTTTGGGGAATCTGATGTTACAATTGATTTTGGAATTTAGAGACCTTTTAGAGAAAGTCTGGATGGAGGTATTTTGGATAACTATTAAGGTTGGAGTGGATTAAGTTGATCTTTGGATAGTATTGTTTATGGTTAAAAAAAATTTATGAAGATTATTTTTGGAATTTTATGATACTATAGTTTTAGGAAAAGGACAACCTGCAGGGTGGGGCATAACCCGTCGCGTCGGACAAAGCTGCAGGAATCGAACCCACAATCAAAGTGCAACAGGCCTTTATTTCCTACCACTAGCCTACAGGAAGTCCCTGGTTATTACAAAATAATTTTACTAATCTAAATGGTATGTGTTAACATTTGGAACCTTATACAATTAGGATAAATAGAATATTTTTGAGTTTCGTTACCATTTGGAGTAAAAGTATGGTTTGTGGTAAAAATTTATTAACGAATGAAAGTATACATAACAAGTATGTATATTCCCTTACGTTCTTAGTAAATCTCCTAAATAAATTCCTCAACATTATAAAAGGTATCTTAAAACAAAAATGTTGTCGGTTAACTTTTCCAACTGGGGATTCAATGACCGTTTAACCAATCACAAGTTTGTGATTTTCTTGTTGTTAAACATTCTCTTAATCCTGTTTTCTATAACTCTCCATCAGACCTTGATGGTTTGTTTCTCCTCCATATCAATATTTTCATAGAATCCTAGAATGGGCTATATCGGGTGACCTTTGTACTTATCTTGCTTTCTTTTAATGTTATATATTTATTAATCTTATTTCCGATGAGGGTTTTCCACAAAAGTATTTTCTATTTTCAACCTTTTATTTTCCAAGAAAAATTTCAAATTGCGAGGACACAATTTATTGAAGGAGGGGAGAATGTAACACCCCGAGCTTCCACAGTACGCTTCTCATTCAATAATGCAATAGCTTGCATTGTACGCAACTTCGAGTTCTAAAACACCGCGACTAATCATAGTAGCCGTTATGAATAGTAATAACGACTTTTTAAAATTATAGAAATTTTATATATCAAAATGGACTTCATTTTTGTATTCCTAATATTGAAATTAGCCTATGTTGAATTTTTTGTAATTTTCTGAGAACTACCAAATTTTTATGAATAGTGAAAAATAATTAAAACAACTTTTTTAATCAAAATAATTTATAGTGATAAGTTATATTATTGAGTGGTTTTAAAGTATAATTAGAATATATTTTTACCATTTTATCCAATGGTGTTCATTAGAATTAATTTCACTTTGAATTTGGACATAAACAATTGCCAATATTTTGATATAAATTGTTTCTTAAAACACGCTATTTGTTGTGACAGCGGGAATTAATTATAAAATTAATTAATGCAACTTATATGTTTGGAATTTTGTAAAATAGACATCATTTTTGAATTCAGAATATCAATTATAGCTTAGGGTGAAATTTTGGCATTGTTCTGAAAAACTTCAATTTTTGATGAATAGTGAAACCACTAAGTGGTAGTTAAATAACTGATTTTTCGTTTAAATGAAATATTACCACTTCTGTGATTTGATTTTCAAAAATCCGACATACATGGTTTTCATTAAGAAGTAAAATGTGGTTCAATGAGATCAAAATAATTTTTTGGTGAATAGTAACTTTTAAGTTCTTAATCGCGATTAGAGGTAATTAGTGTAGTTAAAGTTAAAAATAATATTTTAATAATATGAGATGAGCTTGACACTTGTCCTACTCCTATTGGATGAGTCATGGCCGACCAAGACAACCCATGGGTCAACTTGGGGACCCCATGGAGCCACTTTGGTTGTAAAATGACATTAATATATATTTATTTAATGTTAAAATTAAATTGACACAAACATGAGTTGTTTTACTAAAACAGTTTTTAAGTGGGGTTAAACAAGTACAAATTTTGATTATAAATATTCATTAGAAAGATAAAAAGATTTCCTACATCATAGTATTTTTTTTATAATTTTTATATATTAAATAAATTAAATTATTTATGACATGATGATGATGCAACGATGACCTCATTATTTAACGATTTAAATAAAATGGGAAGATAATGAAAAATCCAAGGCTTAAACTTGTCCAAAGCCAATTGTATGAGGAGATTTATAACCCTTATCACCTTAGCCTCGAATTATATAAGTGTGGGACCTTTAGAATCCGAAAAGCATTGTGTAATAATGTAACATTTCAATCGTTCCAAAAGAGCCCCTCCTCTCCTCTTATAAAAGGCCCCCACCTCTCCCACCTCATTTACACTTTCAAGCCATTTGGCTCGGCCAAACTCTGCCCAAATACTCTCCCAACATCCCTCTATTACTCCTAGAAGCCTCACTTTGGGAAGAACTCTTCCCAAGGAAGCCTTTGGCTCAAATCAAAAAGAGTTACCCGATTTTGAGGTAATGTCTTCTCTAAGTTGTTTTGTTTTATTTTTCTTCTCCAACCCCCTAAACTCTTTTTATTCATTTCTTTTGTAACAACACCAGTATCCTCAATATACTAGGATGTTTTTATAAGAAGGATTATAGCTACACTTACACACACCTACATCTAATGGTTAAAGAACATACGGTTTTTGTGGATGGTGAATTTCTGCCTCACGAAACGATGATTGTTCAACACTCATATAACACCTTCAAAGGTGGCCATTAAGATGTCACTATTTTTATATATGATATATAATATGTTTATGTTTTACTTATGATTCTGTATTTCTCATTTATGGCATACTTTATGATTTCCATTATGGGTAAAACGCGATAATTTCATTTTAGGAAGTGCGGACTACCGCCCCCTCAAAGTGATGTGAATCGTTAATGCCATATGTGGGATGTATAAAGGATGGAGTAAATGATATTATATATGATATTATACTGGAACTATATTATACCTTTATATAATTATGATTTCACTACATTAAATACGAAATAGAAATGAAAGTAGCGTTCATGCGTACGTACGACTTACCGTCTCTATGAACGGTGCATTTCATTTCTTACCTATAGATGTTACGTAATATTATGAATGAATGTATATACTGGATATATATGATATATATGATATCTACATCATTAATATAATTCTGGATATAATGGATATTTCACCACATGAACAACTTGTAATTATAAGAAGGTTATTGTTGACTCAAGTACCAAAGATTGACAAAACGACCGTTATTAACTTAAATAATTAAATAATGTTCATAACATGGTAATAAGTGATATAAATGGAATAATGAACATGAAATAGGTTCTTAAGTAAATAGAAATTAACTCTAGTTTATTATTCAGGAGGTTAAAGAACGGCCGAGTCAGGACAAGACGCAAGGTAAGGGAATTTCTTAACCCAACTTCCATTCTTTGGGTTAATCTCTTACTTTCAAATTATGTCATGATATTATTATGTCCTATTTTGTATTTTTACTTTCTTTATGTGTACCTATAGTTAATAAACATAATAGATCTATTTTATTTTAAAAATTATCTTTTAAGGACTTCGTCTCAATCCCCTTTCATTGAGGTATATTTGGTTTTATACACAACTTTATTTTATACGGTGTATAAACCCCTTTGACTTTTACGTTTATTCAAAAGGAATCTTTTTTATACGAAGCGTTTACTAAATGACAAAATGGAATGTTTTTGTCGTACTTATGCGGCGACAACGACTTCTCCGCCGCCGTGACCACTATTTGAGTTTCGACTTCCTCTACAAGCCATACCCTTTTTTTATGAAAAAAATAAATACCATGTTATACTTTTCTTTTATTTTGGTATTGAAAATGGTTTTGAAAGCATTTTTATTATATAAATGTGTTGTATTGATATCTTGTGATTGAAATGTGGAAATTTTATGTTTTCTTTATGCATGTTTTACGTGATATGATTATGTTATGGTTTATGATGTGTTGAAACCTATTCATATGAGGAATGTATTGGACTTAATAAGTGACGGGTGGAGCCCGCTATAGCTCCTCGATGCATCGGTAGGTCTCATGAGACAACTAGACGTGGAATTGGCCGAGGCCCTTTCCCAATTTGATTTATGGTTTAGGCCGAGGCCTTAATCATTTTAGACGTCTTGGCCGAGGCCTTGACAAAATGTTTCAGAATGTCTGGCATTATACATTCCCTCATTATGAAAGTGGTTATTGATATTGCATGTGATTATTCGACCAGTAGAATATCCATGTGAAGAAGTGAATGGCATTATCTCATTTTACTTTTTCCATATTATGTTGAAGTTCAAGTTTAAAAGGATTTTGTTTTAGTTATACATTGCCTTAAATGTTAATGTTTATTTATGAAAGCTTCCGCTATATTGTTATCCTTACTGAGCATCTGAGCTCACCCCTTTCAATGTTTTAATATTTTCCAGGATGTGAAGAAGTATTTTATGAATGACCTGCAGGGATTGTCAGAAGAGGATATGAGTGTGATCTATGGAGACTTTGTTATTGTAGTTTTTCATTTTATGATGTAATTTAACGTTTACGAATGTATCTAGTGTTTCCAAGGCTACTAAACTAATCGGTCTTTCGAGACTTGATCTTTTGTGATCATGCCAATGTTACGAATTATGCACCGACTCTGGGTAGCTGGGGTCGGGGCGTTACAACAATGAACAATACATAATAAGTTTACATTCATGTAATCAAAGTACAAATAGTTGGTTCTCAAGACACCAAATCTAACAAACTCTCACTTGGACTAGAGCCAACTTCCTACGAACTTTAGTCTGCTAGACCTCAAATGATGATCATGTTTATACTAAGTCAAGGCTTTATTCAAGGGGTCCGCCATGTTGTCTTCTTTGGAAATACTACTCACTGAAACATTACCTCTCTGATAAAAACCCCTCAAGAGATTATACTTCCGAAGTATGTGCTTTGTCTACTGATCTGACCTTGGATCTTTTGCAAGTGCCGCCACTACAGTATTATCACAATAGAGTGTGATAGGATCTTTACTGCTAGGTACTACATCCAATTCATGGACAAAGATTCACATCCATACTGCTTCCTTGGCTACCTCAGAAGCTACGATATACTCGGAAACTACTGTAGAATCTATGACCACACCTTGCTTTGAGTTCTTCCAGCTCATTGCACCTCCATTCAAACTGAAGATGTACCCAGTCTGTGACTTAATGTGATCTTGATCAGTCTAGAAAATAGCATCTACATGTCCTCTGATGAATTTTTCCTTATCTTCACCAAAAACCAGGAACATATCCTTAGTACACCTCATATACTTAAGGATAGTATTGACTGTCGTCCAATGGCAGTCTCCTGGATCAGCTTGATATCTACCTACTACACTTAATCTATAAGAAACATCTGGCCTTGTACATAGAATAACATACATGACTGACCTAATCACAGATGCGTAAGGAACCCTTGCCATCTTCTTTCTTTCCTCATGTGTCTGAGGACATATTTTCATCGAAAGATGAATGCCACGTGACACTATAAATAATCCCCTCATGGATTTTTCCACACTGAATCCCTTCAATATCTTTCCAATGGAAGTACTTTGACTCAGGCCCAGCATTCTCTTGGATCTATCATGATGGATCTTGATCCCAAGAATATATGCTGCCTCACCCATGTCTTTCATAGATAAGCTTTTATCCAACCATGCCTTAATTGACTGTAAGATAGGTACTTCATTTCCAATTAGTAATATGTCATCAACATATACTATTAAGAAAACAATTGCACTTCCACTAAGCCTTTTGTAGACACAAGTATCACATTTTTTTATAACAAATCCAAATTCCGTTACTGCTTCATCAAAATGAATGTTCCATGACCTTGATGCTTGCTTTAATCCATAAATGGATTTATGCAACTTTCATACCTTTTTGTCATCCATTGGAGTCACAAACCCTTCAGGTTGTTTCATGTAGAAATCTTTTTAGAGGTTCCCATTAAGGAATGTTGATTTGCAATCCATTTTCCAAATTTTATAGTCAAGGTAAGCGGAAATGGTCAATAGGATTTTGATGGATTTTAGCATTGCACCAGGTGAAAAGGATTCATCATATTCAATTCCTTGACGTTGTCTAAAACATTTTGCAACCATTCATTCCTTATAGGTGCTGACTTGTCCCTCCATGTCCAGTTTCTTCTTGAATACCCATTTATTACCAATAGGCTTTAAATAAACTGGAGGATATACCGAAATCTAGGCTTGGTTTTGGTACATGGAATCCATTTTAGTATTCATGGATTTTTGCCACTTGGAAACATCTATGCCTTCAACTGATTCCTTGTTGGTAAGAGGATCATCATTGTCAACCAGGAATAAGTCACCATCCTCAGTGACAAGAAAACCATATCGTTCTGGTTCTCTCACCTCTCTCGTGCTCTTACACAGTTCTTGTGTCTCGAAAATAGATTGTTCTTCCACGGGACATTATGGAATCTGTTCTTGTACGAACTCCTATGTATCTTGAGCCTCGACTTCATCAAAGTCTATCTTGCTCCCACTATCTATTTTGTAGATTTGCTCCCTCTCAAGGAATATGGAATGTCATTCCATTGTAACCTTTTTATCTGAGGGGTTTTATAGGTAATATCCCCTTGTTTCTTTGGGATATCCTATAAATATACAGTTTGTGCCTCGGGGTGAACGTTTTTTACTTGAATAGGCCTTAACAAATGTTTCACTACCTTACACATGTAATTTCGATAACATGGATTTGCTTCCACTCCATAACTCATATGGAATACCATTTATCGATTTAGTTGGTACTTGGTTTAGTATGTGTGATGGTGTTTGTAATTCATATCCCCAAAAGGATAATAGAAGACTCGCATGACTCATCATTGATCTCACCATGTCTAACAGGATGCGGTTCTTCCTTTCACATACATCATTACACTGAGGCATGTTAGGAGGAGTGAGTTGAGATAAAATCCCAAACTCCTGTAATCAATCAATGAAGTCCTGATTAAGATATTATCCTCCTCTATCTGAGCGGAGTTTCTTAATATTCTTACCAAGCTGGTTCTCAACTTCACTCTTGTATTCTTTAAACTGATCAAAAGAATCTGACTTATACCTCATTAAGTAAATATATCAATATCTACAGAAATCATCAGTAAAAGTTATGAAGTATAATAACCCACCCCTTTCTTAGACTGGAAATGGTCCACACACATCTGTGTGAACTAATTCTAGAATCTCTTTAGCCCTTTCACCTTTCCCCCTAAATGGGGATTTGGTCATTTTTCCTTGTAGACACGCATGACATGCACCAAGTGGTTTTAGTTTGAAAGAATCTAAATACACATCTTGATATAATTTTGTCAAACATTTCTCATTGACATGACCTAGCTAGAGATGCCAAAGTCAGGTGAGTTTTGAGTCATCTGAATTAACTTTGTCATTGATTTCCATTACTTGGTTTCTGTAGTCTAACACATAAAGGCCATTACATAAATGTGCCCTACCAAAACAAATACTATCTTTATAAATGTAGAAACATTAATTTCCAAACATGAATATTAATCCATCAGTATCTAATCTGGATACTAAAATTATTTTTTTAGTAACAGAAAACACATAATAACAACCCTTTAACACCAAGATCATTCCAGTTGGCAATGTGAGGTGGTAGTCCCTGACAGCTACAACAATATGTATGGCTCCATTGGCTGCACGTTGATCTACCTACCCTCGATAAATCTTCTAGAATCTACTTGGTTCCTGTATTTGGATACATATAGTAACACCAAAATCTGTATCTAATACCCAATTTGTAGGAACATATAGATTGCATTCGATGACAAACACACATGAAGCTTCCCCTTGCTTCCTTGGCGGGGTGCAATTTTTCTTCCAGTGTCCCTTCATTCCACATGCAAAACAAATAGCATCATATTCTCTTGCCTCCCCTTTGATCTTCCTTTTCTTGGAAGGCCTTGAAGAAGCTTTGGGATTAAATCCTTTTCCCTTCCCTTTCCTTTTATTCAACATAAGTATAGAAGGATTTTCATGCTTCATATCATTGTCCACTTGGTGAATAAAGATAAGAAGATCAGATAGAAACTTCTCAATGTTGTTCATGTTGAAATTTACAACAAAGTTAGAGAAGATCTAGGGGAGTGATGCGAGAATGAGATCAATACCTAGTTCCTCGGGGAGTTTAAACCCTAGAACCTCCAAGCGCTCAATGCAGCCAATGAGTTTGACTACATGAGGCCCGAATGGGGCACCTTCTCCAAGATTTCTTGGGAATAGAGACTTTGAGATCTCAAACCTTTCATATATTACTCTCTCTTGTTATAGACCATGGGGGCGCTCAAGAATGCTATAGGCATCCATGTCCTCATGAGACTTCATGAACTCACTAGACATTGATGACAACATCAAACATTGAACGTCGAGGGAATCATTCAAATGCTGATCATAGATCAAGAAATCTTGATCACTCGCCCCTTGGGCAAGAGAATCAGGATGTGAGGACTCCAACACCTAAAACATTCATTCATAGAGTAGGATAACCTGAGTGAATCTAAACAATTCCTGAAAGTTAATGTTGGTGAGGTTATTGTCTTTTCCAAGAATTGATTGCAGAGAAAATGTGGTTGACGAGATTTTCATATTGATTATACAAATTAAAAGAGAAGATTTATCAGTACCTTTCGATTACATTTTATGTAGAATAATAACTGAATTTATTAATTCTCCCACTATTTTTTCAAGTCCCAATGGCCCTTACCATTGAAACCAGAGTGTCTAGCTGATTTGACATTTTAGTGGAAAGGATCTATATTCCCCCTCACATAACCCCAACTAGGGTTGGTCAATCTATTTGGAGGTATTTAGGTAGGCAGGTCTTTGACAACTATGAGCATATAGTTCCTTGATCTTTTGAGTGGACTCCCCAATCCTAAAATCCTGAATTGGATTTCCTCAACACTTGCCTCCATTTTAAAACAAGTCTAGCAAGGGATACTCCTCTTGATGTAAAATGTTTAAGTAAACCCGTAACTTTTATAATAGCTTCCTTTATAAAAGTATTTGTCCCAACAGGGGTTGGTAAAACACATAGTTTTATTGAGTCTTGCCCTTAATCAAGTAATGGAAGGCTTGGTTTGACTTAATTTGGTATTTGAGATATTTTATTCTTTATGCATTGTTTTTCATTATCACATTCTTGTTAATTTTAAGTGATGCTTGATTAAGTAATTAACCATGTTCTGATAATGTTTATGCATAGTTATGTTTTTATTTTATTCTATATTTTAATGCTTGTTTATTTCATTAATTATGTAAATGCGACAACACATATATAATAAATAAACCATGCAATCAGATAGAAATAAAATAAGATGGCATGATCACAAGATTCTATTGGTTAACTTATCTAGCAGCTTTGACAAGCTAACCCTGACCTAGGGAAAACACCGTGAACTTGATGGTTCATGTTTTTCAGCTCCCATCTATCCACCTTTGCATCTTCTTGGGTTGGTTTCGCCTGAGATTCAGATTTTTGAACAATCTCCACTAGCTTGGGAGATCCTCTATTACATGGGGTTTACATTAATGAAACTGTGGGCATGGAGGCCCTATATTTTATTGGAAGATGTCTTGCAGACCAATGAATTTAAAATAAACATATTTAAATGAAACCATACACACATACAAAGGGTATTTGGTCTAGATCCTGATCATCCAAAGTATGCAACGACATTTATGCATATTTAGAATTCAATTTCTTTTAATCGTTCTATTTATTCAAGATAAGTCGGGCTTGAATTCAATTAATTATGACCTTATAATTTATCAATTATTTATATTAAATTCATTTCTGAATTTCCATGAGATTCTTCTCATCCATATAACTTATACAGGGCGTTGTAATTTTGGAGGAAACCTGGTGAAATTCTATTTCTGGAAAGTACACGGCGTGTACTATAGCCTACATGTCCTGTATTTTTCACCCTTTATCCAAAGTACATGCTGGGGTCTTTAGTGTGATTTTTGTACTTTAGAAATTTTGGAGTACATGGCACGTAGATTAATCTCACACGACATGTACTTCCTTGTTACATGGTTACAGGCCTTGTAATCTTGTGTACGTGGAACACAGATTCTCCTTGTACATGGTTTCACTTGGTCCAGATCAGACTACATGATGTGTCGATCCAAGATGCATGTCGTGTATTCCGGTTCCCATGCGTCATTCATTTCTGGTCAACACGGTGTAATAAATACTTAGTTATATTCAATTAACATGGAGTGGTTTGGCAGATGAGTACCGGTTCGGTGAACCTAAGTATACAGTGTGTAGTTTTCACTACACACCATGTATTCTTGTGTTGTACAGACAGAAAGAGGGCTCCTTCAGATGAGTTCCTCGTTTTTAATTTAGCCAAAATTAAAATTAAAATTTCTTTACTATAATGTGAATTGAGAAATTAAGAAGGAAGAATAGATATCGTTCATTTAGTTTTATAGACCGATTTATTTTGAATTGAATCAAATATCAATGTGTAAATTATCAACAAAAATTAAATAACTATAATCAATGTTGTGACCTTATCTAATACCACTTGAAGGTTTCAGGTGTAGTGGAAGCTCATGGGTGGATGGGCCCACTTGGCTTTTTTTCATTTGAAATGATCAATCCAGGATCAATACGACGATAAATTCCAATCTCCAGGGATCGAATCACAGAAACAAACAAATAAGAATAAAAGTCTCAGAATGATAAAATTAGGATCATCACAAGTTAATTATAATCAATTTAATTTATTAGGAAGAATTACATTTTATGACTTTCTTTCTTCATTGATATTTCTGATCACGTTCTGATATGATTCGTTATTTCATCGCAGAATCCAAGTGTAGACTTCCTCTAGCGGTGATCCACACGTGAACCACATATCTCTAGACGTCGCCAAAGGAATCTTCGAGTGCTAGCATGAAGAAGTATTTTCTTCCATTGTCCGCCTTAGATCGCCTTGATCCAATAGAGGTGGATCTATCTCGGTATTGAGAGTGTTCTTGGAGGATGATGTTCTTTCGGTCTTGAGAGAATTATCTAGAATTGTTGTGCACAATGATTCTTAGGAAAAGATTTGGAATTTTGAGGATATTTATAATTGGGTATGAGGTTGTAGAGTTATGACAATACATAAACACGTTACACGTCTTATTTATTTCATTAACACATTTGAAAACCCCATGATGAATCATTAATTCCTTAACATGCTCCCACATTGATTATAATAAATATCATTTAATAAAATGATATTTTCTCAAAATCCTGACTGGAAAAACTATACAGTGTGTAATGATAAATACACGGTGTGTACTTGTTTTTCATTAAAAACTACACGGCGTGTAATCATTAATACACATTGTGTACTAGATTTCATTTTATTCTTCCTCCAACATTAAAATGATTCAATATTCCTTGAATAATTATTAAACCATGTATGGGAGTAATCTTTATTCTACTTGAGATACTTGGATACACATAGTGTGTGACCCTCTATGCCTCTTTTTAGTTGGCATGCGGTGGGGTTGCCTAATGTCCAAGATTACTTTCTAGAAAAGGGTCAAGTAACCCAAGAGAAAGAAGTTGATTCTGCATTGACGTGTCACCTCATACGAATTCTTACTATGTAATTTAATCCCTTTGTCTCACTATATCATCAAGTAGGTTTCATGGTAGTGTCATAAACTGATATGCTTGATCTGTCATTCTTTGACTTCTAGAGATAAACTCGTTATGAACCCACGTACATAGAATTTGTGTGATAGTTCTATTTCAATCCAAGGGCCCAAGATATCTACTTCTATAAATATGAAAGGGACAAATCCATCCTCAACTTATCCATTAAAAAATGTCATTCTCGATGCACCCAACATACCCTACTTCCCGCCAACTATCTTCGTGACAGTTTTTATGAGCAAATCTAAGTGTGCGAGTCATGAAATGAGTTAATGACAATCATCCAGTCTAAGGACCATTACAAAATCTCGTAGATAGAAATTTCTGATGACACCATGACATGTGGAATTACTACTGGTGGGTCCATTCTCATAATCTCCCATCTTGGAGATTACCAAGTGTGAACTCCATGAGAGAGAGTCTCATATTCTTATGAGTACTTTCACATGACAGACTGTATACTATGTGTTCTATCATAATATGTCATCCAACCATAGAACTTTATTTAAGAATATTGTTATATCATTTCAAGGTTCTCATCATAGCGGGGATCTTCCATGAACTTATTAATGCAAAAAATATTCTAGGACATTATTATATTATAGTCATGCAGAACAATGAATGGTATATAATAAGTGTACATTCACGTAATCAAAGTACAAATAGTCGGTTCTCAGGACACCAATTCTAATAGTGGTTGAGTAATATATACACCAAGGGGTAATCACTTTGAAAAAGGCTCGTTTAGTCTCAACTCAATCTTTACATAATATATTATGTGTAGGCCTAATATTTCACTCCTAGATAGATACTCCTAAGGGAAATGCTTTGGGGATTCACATTATCCTTATAAACAATTATGGAGGATTCTAGCGCATATTTTTGGTATGGTTATAGAACCTTACATGAATATGAATTCAGACTATAATGACCAAAATATTTATTAAATAAATTTATTTTGAATGAAGAAATTCATTATTGGGAAATGAAGTTATATAAAACACATGCACTACTTTCCACTTTTTTGGACCATTATAAAATATGGCCCCAATTTTTTCATCAATATTGAAAGATATATAATCATTATAAATGTAGATAAGATAGGTATAATTTAGTGATCATTAAGAATAATATATATTTAGGGTTATGATAAAGTATACTTGAAAAGATAGAATAAGTCGTGTTCTCAAACTATAGGATCATACATTATGAGGTATATTTTTCAGAGCTTCTGAGGGAGATAAAGTTATTGGGTTCTTCTCTTGAAAAAGCCCCAAACTAGATTCAAGAATTGAAAATCGCTAATAAACATTTATGGGAGAATTTCAAGCTTTTGAAGACCACATCCCATATAATCGAATATAATAGTTTAACAAGGGGTTATATATAAAGACACATTTAGTATGAATTTTTATATTCTATTTTAATAAAAAATGATTATATATATCCTCTTTTCATTATATATATATGGTTAAACAATTAGAGTGATAAAAATATTATTTTGATTCAAATAAACTAAAATGTTATTTTTTGTAGAATATATAGTTTCAATTAAAACACTCTTATAGATAAATTAAATATTTTTATTATTATTTTATTTTAATGAAATATTCATATTGAATAATATGTATTTAAATATAAATCATAATACATTGAATTACCATGTACTTTTTATATGTTTCATAATGAATTTAGTGTTATTAAAATAATTACTTACTAATAAATAAAGAATTTTATTTAAAAGTGTAAATTTCAAAATATAGAAATTCATTTCAGTAAAATATTTTTTTTGAAATTATCTTTTTAAAATTCTCAAATAGGGAATTTTTCATATTTTTTTGACACAATAATTTTTTTGGGAAAAAATTAAATATGATATAAATATATTACATGTATTACAGAATCAAAATATTCCAAAAGGTAGGTAATAAATATTATAAAAGAAATCCATGACACAAAATATATTTCCCCTTAAAATAATGTATTTCTAAATTTATTTGATTAATTTCACATAACATTATTGAATCCTTCAAATCATATAATATATTTTTCAGTCTTAAAAACCCTTATTTATGAACATGACTCACTTACACATCATGCATTTTCTTATTTTATGGAGTTTGGTTACTATTCTAATAAAATACTGAATACCACTCCTCTTTGGAATAAACCTTGAGAAAAACCATGGGAAATTTTTTTATTTTGACTATTTTATCCCATAGATTCCAAAACCTATGTTTAGAAATTAATAATGAATTTAACTATCTTTTTCTATAATACACACCCAACATACCATTTTTCATCACTAAAAACCCATTGAGCATGTAATCCATCTTCCTCTAAATTTCTATATCCCTCCCATGGTGTTCCCAAGATCTTAATAAGATCCTACAAGGTTTTATAAGGACCCAGTCAATGTTATGGATAATATAATATTCCTTTTATTCAAGTAATTTCCTTATATTCTGCCTTTTGGTTTCCAATTATTTTATATCAATTTGTTTTTACACATCCCTTTACTTCTATTTTTATTACCATTTAATTAGATACAACCATTAACTCTCATTAAACCCTTGTATAAACCCTTATATAAACACTTATCTATACAAATTATTCTACCTAAATCATCCCATGAATTTCCATGATAATTTTTTGTGATGTGAACACTCATCCCCATTTTTAATCTAGGGTATTAACATATATTTAACTGTCCTAAATTAATCAAGTACTTTCATGTATATAACCCACACTCCTCAATTATGCGATTAAAATTAATTAAATTTATTCTTATGTTGTATGATCAATGGGGAAGAAAAATGTATGTACATTATATTAATGTGACTGGTGGGCCCCAAATTATATACCACGCCAAATAATTGGGTAATGTTTTTATCTCACGAGACACTACATATGGTTTACAATTTTTATCCTAAGAACACTATGTTATGATGTTTTAATGGTTATCATTTCCTTATGGTTATGATGTTATGTTTTATGTCATCACAAAATTACAATATTTCTACTATGTTATCATCTAATATCATGCTTCAATGTTCATGTCTATGATTATATACCTTATATTTCACCCTAATATACCTCTTATATTAATTTTAATATGTTATTAATTGATTATTCCATAATGAGATTTATAGATCATATGATTCTTATTTATGTCCCCAGGTTATCCTGTATTGTTTTAGATGATCAATGAAATTTAAGAGCACACTATGCATTTTGTTTTAAATAACTTCATTGTATCCATGTTTCTTGTTGTGTGCTATGTATCAAATTTAGAAATTACCCCAAGCCTCTCACTATTCAGGGATTATATTATATGTTTCTTTATATAATAAATCATGAATAAAAAATTATAAAATATATGGGTTGTCATGGTTGGTAGTGGATTGAGATTGGAAAACCTTTGTAAAATAAACAAGGATTATTTAAAAACATGGGAAAACAGTAGTAAATTTTGTTAAAGTATAGAGTGAGTGGTTCCAAGTAGTAAAATCATTGTTTGTAAAGTACAATTTTATGTGGATCTAATGCTGTTTTACAAAGGTAAAACAACCCCAAAAGTCACTTTGGGTGTTAAGTCGATCATCACATAGAGCATGACCAGGATGCCTTAGTACACACCATGTTTGGAACTCCCTGGTGATATGCTTCAGTAAATTCATAAGATCTTTGTGAAGCATTACAGAGTGGGCATAGTTTTATTAAAATTTTATGTTATTTAATAGAATGTGAATAACATTTATGAAAACCTATAGAGTCATAGTTTAAGAAATAAACATCATTTATGGTTTATTCCTTCAATGTTCATTGTTTCCCTTTTATATGTTTAATAGTTTGATAATTCTCATCCATAATTCTATTTTGGAAGAATAAAATGAGTAGAACTGAAATAAAATAGTGGATGGTAGGATTATCATCCATTCATGAACATAAAATGTCCTATGTGACTATGGTTATACACATTCATTCATATCACACATGTTTAATATAAATATTAAAAACCCACCTCATAACATGGATGTCAATATATCCATGAAAATGATAAATGGGAAATTATTTCATACCAAGAATATAATTTCTCCCCTGTAAACATTTTCGGGATATAATTCCCATTTAATCTTTTAATACACCCTTTAGTAGAATTTGATATGATTCTAGGTTTGGATGGGGTTTCCTTGTTTAAATACAAAATAATTTATTGAGAGAAGGAAATCAACCTCTGTTTCTTGAATCAATCTTCAATTTTATATATGTTTAAATTGGTCGAATTATCTATTTTGTATTGATCATCTCAAACAATAATTTTATTTCCTTTTAAGAACGTGTATCTTGATCAAATTATTAAGACGATGGAAAAGATCTTCCTTGATGGCTTGCCTATTATAAGATAATACATTGATTTGTTTCCTAAAAAATTTCTCAGTCTTCATCAAAACTGAGATGTTAAGATCTCATTTGAACATATACCTATAGGTTTTCCAATATCCAAGATTCCATATAGAATGGATAATATTGAACTTGAAGAGTTGAAGAAGCAACTATAGGAGAATCCAGATACATAGAATATATAACCAAGTTCTTTTCTATGATGTGCACCATTCCTTTTTAATCAAGAATAAGTATGGTTAAATGAATATCTACATTTATTTTAGTGAGATCGATAAGATCATGAATAATAATATATATCCTATTCCATAAATTGATGAATTTTTTAACATATATGTAATGCTATGTACTTATCTAATGTGGATCTTTAGTCAGGATATTATCAGGTAAAGGTGAAGAAGGGTGATACCCCCAAGGCTAATTTTTATATAAGGTATGAGAACTATGAGTTCATAATGATGCCATTTACACTCAATAATGCTTTATAAATCTTCATAGACATAATCAATAGAGTCTTTATGAATTATTTTGAAAATTTTATTGTAACCGTTATTGATGATATTATTATCTACTCTAAAGGTAAAGAGGAACATGAGGATAATTTTAATTTTTTACTAGAGACATAGAGAATTCCAAATTTGTATGTGAAGTATAATAAATATGAGTTTTTTGATGGGAAGGGTAATATTAATGGGGTATTTTATCACACACAAATCTATATCTATGGATCCAATAAAGGTATTGGTAATTTAAGGATGGTCTAGACCGAAAATCTATGTGGAGATACATAGTTTACATGGATTAGTTAGGTTATATTACTGATTTTTGAGAAACATGTAATGATTTTCAATCCCACTAACCAACCCAACATAGAAGGGAGTATTTTTGGACAAATGATTATGAGGTGGGATTTAAGGAATTAAATAAGAGGCTAATAATTTCACTTATGCTCACATTACCAACTAGTAAGCAAGTATTTTTGACCTATAGCGATGAATCTAAAAAGGTTTGGGTATTATAGTCATGAAAAATTTAAAATTAATAGCCTATGACTCACACTAATTAATGATCCATGATAATATATTCCTAATCCAGGATCTAGAATTAGGAACAATGATTTTCACACTGTATATTTATTGAAATTCTCTCTATAGAGAGAAGTGTGACATATATATATATATATATCATAAAATAATCATGAATATATTCACTAAAGGTGCACAATATTTACCAACAAATGTGTTTTAAGATGATAAAGGATTAATATTGTTTAATCTATTACCATCCTGGAAGACAAAGAATGTTGCAGATGCTCTCAGTAGAAGAGATCATGTAACTTTATCAATGGTGAGGACTAAATATGTTCCCATATTTTTTGACATGTAAATGATTGACATTAGAACCATAAAATGAACTTCAACGAAATATTCTAAAATAACTAACCATCCCTTCATTCCTTACGAGATAAATGTGGCCCGAAATGATGATCATAAACTACAAATAAATGTAGGGAATATTGAAAAGTTCAAAATTTTTAATGATGGAGTTATAAGTCTTTGAACCCAGATATGATTCTCATCAAAACCAAAACTAGATAGGGATCTTCTAGATGATGAATATAACACATATTTCTCTATTCATCCAAGAAGTACCTAGATGTATAGAGATATAAAGAAAATTTTATGATGGGACACCATGAAGATTTGGATTATAGTATTTGTTTCTCAAAAATTCGTATGCCAAAAAGTCAAGTATTAATGATAAAAAGTATATGGGTATGATAAAACCATTTCTTATACCATTACAGAAAGGGGAAAACATAACTTTGGATTTCACCATTGGACTCCCTGAGACATCTAAACGAAATAACACCTTTTTCTTGGTATTTGATCACTATAAAAAGTTAGTTCATTTCATTTCTATCACAGAAGATGTCTCTCTTGACCAACTCACTATGATATACATAAGATAATTGGTAACACTATATGGAGTACCAATCTATATTGTATCTGATTGAGATAAGAGGCTTAACTCAGGATCCTTGAGAATCCTTTAGAAAGTATTGGTTATAGAGTTGAGTTTAAGTAATTATTATCACCCTTAGATTGAAGATTATTCTGAGAGAACCATTCAAACTCTATAGGTTATTCAATGATTTTATTCAATAGAATTCTAAAGATGTTGTAAACAAAACCTTCTCACAACAATGTTCTCATATAAAAATGGATTCCATTCTAGAATTAAAATAGAAACACATTAAGATTCATATGGGAAGAGGTATCAGACTCAAACATATTGGGAAGAGGTTAGAGAGTGGAATCTAATAAGACTTGATCTTATCCAAGAGATGAAAGAGAAGTTACAAAACATTCAATGATATATAAAATCCATGAAAAATCGACATAAAATCTATCAAGAGAATAATTTATGAGACTTAGAGTTTGAGGCCCAAGATAAGGTGTCACTTAATATTTCACAATGGAAACAAGTCATCAGGTTTGAGAATGAGGGAAATATTTGTCTTAGATACACCAGATTTTTTATGTTCCTTATTCGCATTTGAGTTGTGGCATACCGTCTAGCCCTTCCACCTAACCTATCTCAAGTACATGGTATTCTTCTGTGTCCATTATTAGGAAATATATACCAAACCAATAATATAAAATGAATCCATAGGTGATACCCTTGGAGTATAATCATTCGTAAGAGGCATAATTGGTGAAGATCCACTATTGTATAAAATGAATCTTCACATTAGTATGATTTTTTAATGTTGGTCAGTATGAAATGTTTTTGTAGGAGAAATTATGAATAATATTTTAATGTAATTTAATAAAATTTTATGTTGTAAATAAATTACTCTATGTGTTTTTCATGTATGTTTTTATATAAACCGACATGATGAAATGATATTCACGCTATCTATGTGATAATAGACATGAAAAACCCATCAATATTAGTTTTTTACCTCTATTATCACATAACTGATGTGAAAATCCATCTATATTGGGTTTTCATTTTTGTTATTTGATAACTGATATAAAAAACAAATTTTGATGTGTTTTTTCACGTTGATTATTAAATAAGCAACATGAAAAACCAATATTGATGAGTTTTTCACATCGGTTATCTGATAATTGTGATGGAAAACCTTTTTTTTAATAATTTTATTTTTATTTATCCTCTTCAAAACAGGCATGAACATAAAACAAGAAGAAAAATTGACAGATAACAAGTATAAAACAATAAAAAAAACTAGAAAACCAACCAAAAAACACACTTACAAATAAAAATTTCATGTTTATAGTATATACCACAATAAATTAAAATCCAATCAAGTCTGGGAAAGGATTCTCCCATTAAATTTGTAAGTGTCTCAATTCATATGCATTATAAGATTGAGGATCATAAAAAAGATACAAATTACAAGGAAAACATTTAACATGTATTTGGAAAAAAATGAACAAAATATTTAGGGAATATTTATAAAAATATATGACCTTATAGAACATTATAACTGTCCTAGTTGAAATTATTTCATACATAATCATTAAAACATAATATTCACATTCATTTATGCGTTCTTGTTTATGGAAGCACTATTTAAACTAATTTTTCAATTAAAAATAATATTTTTATGTAATATATCAGAATTTAGTATTTGTAAATGAAAATTAACCTTTTTTATTATATATCTGGTCCAAGATCTCTTCTTTTTTTATGATATCTCTATATAAATTCCTTGAAATATTTGAAAATAAAATGAATAATATAAATTTAAAAGTCATAAAAAATAAAATTATTAAAAAATTTAATCTTATGTGTCTAATACATTCATAAACGTTTCTCACACTTCATCATGGATAGAGAATAGAAAATAATGAGCCTTATCCCTTGAAAAAAACTCCCAATATCTAATCGCCACTTATATGGAATAAAATTTAATGTTAGTAGTTATGATGTTAATATTTATAGAAAACTTTTTAAGATATATGTTTCATTCAATATAATATAAGGAAACATCTAACACTAAATAATTGAATTATTTTAAAATATTTTAGGAATATAAACATTTCTTTCACCACCAGTCATTATCCTCATTATTGGTGAAATAATTTTTTGGTCAATAAATATATACAATTATATCTTTTCATTATCCTTAAAAATTGTATAAAGACACATAATGTAAAAAAGCCATTAGTATAAATTTCTATTAAATTAACCATAAGAAAATATTTATGTTAATACATATATGGAAAAAACTTATATCATGTTGATTCACAACTGATCTCTAGTTACAAGATTTTTGATATATTTTTTCATAAACACCACATTAATTTTATACCCACAAATTTCAAATTCAATTGTAATCTCATAAATATCCGACAACAAATTTTGATATGTTGACAATATATTAAGACTATAATAATTTGTATTTGAAGTGACAACACTTTTTATTTGTTGTTTTCTAAAAAATATTTATTTATATTCAATGTCTTCATGTAAAAAATAGATAACTATATAAATATTAAAATGTTAAAAAAAATTAATTGAAAAATTAAATAAAAGATAAAATATGTACATACCTCTAAGGTAATATATTGAATAGGTATATATGAAAAAACTCAAAAGTGGATGATATTATTTCCAACTGTACTCACCTCATTTGTAAGTAATGGTATTCTTGTCGATCTATCTATATTGTTCTGTACAATGAACATAAAATACTATGTCACAATATTTTGATAATGAATAGTATCACTAATATAAAATATCATCCCATATACAACAATATGATGCTAGGGATAATCACTATATTACCCATAATAATT
Source organism: Viscum album (assembly GCA_963277665.1). Taxonomy (NCBI): domain Eukaryota; kingdom Viridiplantae; phylum Streptophyta; class Magnoliopsida; order Santalales; family Viscaceae; genus Viscum; species Viscum album. The sequence continues at coordinate 669,255 of CAUJRU010000041.1, read as the reverse complement.
GGTAATCTATAGAGGAGGGGGAGTCTGAGTAGGATTGGAAGGTGTGGGGTTTTTAGGTGGATGTGGAGGAGTGGGAGCTACCATCGGAGGTGGAGGAGTGGGATCAGTAGTCCAAAACTATCATTACATGACTACAAACATCGGTTATATCAAATATTTGATCCCATCCTCCACTTCCACATGAATCTCTTTAACAATAGTATCAAAAGATTTTATTTTTTATAAACATCCTCCATTGAAGAAGAATCATAACATGAACATTATTTTTTCATTGATACACCTTCTAGGTATCCTCAGACACTCTCTAGGTGTTCATCATTTCCCAATAATGTAGCTAAAATATCTTTCCAACAACCAACTGTGAAGACCCCCCATGTTATTCTCCATAAGGGAATCCGATATAAAATATTTGTAAATATATGTAATTAATCACAATATATAAAGAATTTATTTAACTTAGATAAATAAAGTAAACATATTACAATCCTCTTAGATACAACCCTTGAATGTTTCATAATATATTCTCCATTTTTATTAATCAAGAATTCTCCCAGTATTCATGTTTAGAGGGGGGAGGGTCACCCTCTATAGATCATTATGTGCCAGCTTTTGATTTTTGAAAATTTTTAGCCATCATTTTGTCTTCCAATAACTAATACCCTCCCTAAGAGATTTTATGAGGTTATAGGTTTTTATATTTGATCACTTAATGATATTTTCTTGGTTTCTATAAATTATTAAGAAATAAATTATTAATATAAAAAAATTCTAAACGGTTGCATTGCAATTAACAAAAAGTCTTCTAATCTTTTACTTTCAACAAATTTTGTTCAAATATATTCATCTATAAATGGATATATATCACATGGAATATGATATTTTATATTCCCAAAAATTAAATCTAATGTGAGGGTTGATTTACATTCCCTTCATCTCCTAGCATCCATTGATAAATATTTCTTTATAACTCCCCCAGTATCTGATATATCATATGTCAACTAATAATAAAAGGGAAAACATATATTACTACAAACATTTCAAGATTAGTAAAATAATAACAAATGAGCTTACCAAAATGATCTATCACAAGTTTAATATTTTCAATTTGTAAACACATATCTAACCATCAATCAGAATACTAACTTTGATTTTAACCAACACTAATATATTATTTTTGAATTGTTTTAAATTTGGACCTCATAGAATTTCATTATCATCAAAGTCTACTAGTATCCTCCTGTCCTAGTTGTGGGAAAGTACTAATTTTGTTAAACATGCTCTATCACGTTTACCAACCATCAAACTCTTCTTGGGACCCATTTAAGTAAATTTCTATTTTAAATAAAGATGAGGCTAATCAGTAGGATCACACGTAGATTCTCCCCAGAGGTATGAGCATGATCATCTATAGAAGTATGTGGTGGATCATATGACTGATGAGTCATTATCCTACAAATTAAAGATACAATCAATCAGTAAAAAAATATAAAAATCCAATTATTACATACTAATGTAAATAAAAAATAAAAAATTATCAAATGAATAATTAAACTAAACTGGGCTTAACACATTTTTATTCATATTTATTATAGTTAAATAAAATTATAACAACATTAATAAGAGATAAAATGATATATAAATGAATAAAAACAAATCCAAAAATAGTGTGTGAATATTAAAAATGCTCCAACCTAATATATAATTTTTTAAATGTAAAAGAATATTTTTTTAATATACTCTTATACAGTATTTTTGTTTTTACTTTACATTTTAGATATAAAATATTTTTTTTCAACAAAATCAATTAATAGATAAGTTACGTTAGGGTAATCATGGTTAAACAAATAAATATAAATTAATATAAACAAATAATTTAAAATATTTGTTATAATACATGTTTTAATAAAGAAAAAAATGAAAATATCTAGCATTTAATGAAATTTTAAAAAGTGAAAAAAGAAATAAAACATATGATACTTGTAATATTTGGAATTTACTAAAGGATTATATTCCAGAATTAATTTTTCATTATTTTTATATATGTCACAAACCATGTCTATAATGTGCTCATAAATATTATCATGTAATATATCCAATGAAGTAGGGATATCACATAAATTAACATCTTCATCAATGTTATCATAAAAATTAAACTATTTTCTTCCTTGTAAAATAATAGAACACTACATATTTGATTTATCAGGAACATATCAATTTATTTTTTATGACTTTACTTTATAAAATGACCAGTTGTGTTTTACAATAAATTCAGATTAACTAGTGTCATTACAAATTCATCATGTCTGAAATTTTGGTTACCGATATACCATTTTCTGTTAAACATTGGAACATGATATTTAATGAAATCAACCCCCCATATGTTTACAATGACTCCATAATATACACTTTATGCAAATATTTGGTTTTTTTATTAGCACAAAAAAATCATTACTTCTACAAACACCAATAAACTACTATTATGAACTGCACTTCTGTTGTTCGGATCATTCAAAAGAAATGTATAGCCATAAATTTCATACCAGGACCTTGTTATGACATTTATACATAGAATACCCACTAACTATATCAATGTTTCTGATGCATCTAATCTTCTTAGAACGGTTTCTTTACACAATGGGAAAAAAAATTATTATGCTCATTCAAAATCTGCATATCATTCTTCTTTCGATAAATTTGTTTCAACACATTAATATGCAATGTTATATATAGATGAGAATCATATCTATTATTCAAGATGCATAATTATACATTATTTATCATTAGAAAGGATACATCAATTGTGGATATACATGTCTATAATGATGTATTTTTCACACCAAATGAACCATTGAATGCACCATGATATCAAAAAAAGATGGAGGAAAATACATTTCCAATTGAAAAAGTTTTAAAACCACTTCATTCTCCAAAATTTTCAAAACATTTAGATAAATAACCTTATTAAGAATTGTGTTGAAAATTTAGCACACCTTCATAATAATAATTTTCACATGGATGGGAAATATTTCATGTAATGAAATTTGTAGGAACTGTAGCATCATGGTGTGAAAATCAAGATATTTCATACCTGTCAACCTAAAATCCATCAAAAACACAAATTTTTTCACATGTGAAGAATAACCATATTAAACTATTATATCATGAAGTAATTGAAAAAAGATAATTTTCTCCCTCTTGGATAATGTATGATAATCCAGGTGTAGGAAAGTCCACCTTCCTTCAGAAGTGGGTACAAAATCAAAACATATTCCCATTACGAGTACGTCCAATATTTAATTCAACCAATATTTATTCTTTCACCTAATATCTATCAATTATATAATAAATATATCATATATAATTATCAATATGCACTACATCAATATATTGTTTGACCTCATGATATCTCTAATATGGAAGCTCAAAAAATAGCGATTGTTACTTGAAAAATATTTCTATCATCACAAGATTTATGTGTCTTTGCGAATGTCACATCATTTTCCCCCTCTCAAAATATTGATCAGTGGATAATGGTTTTAGAGAAATATCAATTTTTTAAGACCAATCTAATGTCTTTTTTAATCTTATATAATTCTGATCCATAGACAAAACGTTTCACTGAACTATGTATAATTTTTTTCTCCCGTGATGCAGTTGATAATATGGAGTCTTTTTTTTCACAAATTAGGCAACCTTTATGACCATTAACACTATATCAAAACAAATTTTCATATGAAAGGAAGTCATTTATTATTAAAATAATCATTTCACAATATTAAATATATTCCATTTTATAAGAATCATACACCCTAATATTATTCTCCCATAGAAGTTTCAAATCATAAATTAATGGTTACATGACAAAATTAATATCATTTCGAGGATGTTCTAGTCCATAGATCATTAAAATCAACATGAAATATTTCCCATGATAAAAAATTCAAGAGAGAAGTTGTAAATTACCAATAAAATAGGCCATGAAACACATGTTCAACAAAGGATTTGATATGGTTACATTAAATCTATACACAGTTCATGTATGAAGTTTCTAACATCATTCACAAATGTATTATACTGCTAATCAATTTTATCCCACTATGGACAATCAGCTGGATGCTATAATTTTCCATCACATAACTGCTCATCTGAATTCTATCTTAACCTTTTTTCATCATGTGAATTTGAAAATAAACTTTTTAAACGAGGAAATATCGGAAGATACCAAAGTTACGTGGTTGGTGTCTCTGTGACGTCTAAATCATCCAGTGATTTTTCCTTCAACATATAGCAGGACGACCCATATTTAGGACACTTTAATAGAAATTTTTATTCCATCCTATATAGAACATAGTCATTCAAGAATACATGTATTTTTTTATACCCTAATCCCCTTAGGAATAATATTTTATTCTATATATAATGTAAATATGAAATATTATTGTCTTTAGGAATAATATCTTTCAACAATTATTTCGACTCTATAAATATCTTTTCACTCCATCCTTGTTTCACCTTAATATTATTTTATAATAACACTATCGATAAAACCGTAAACTCTATACAACTTGATTACAATGGGTTTTCAGAATCACCATATAGATGCCCAATTTTGATCACTTTTAAAATTTTCTATACTTCAATATCATAAATTATTTCTTCAATTTGATCAGATTTATCATGTGGCAAAGCATCATCATCAATAGATTAATAATTCTCCCCCATCTCACTCTACAAATTCCATGGGTTTTAACATGGATTAAAACCATAAAAAATTAAATGATATTTAATATATTTTATTTTTATCTTCTTCATATTAAAACATTTCAACAATGGATAGAAACACATATATTTACTTAGAATATTTCATTTAGAAAATTCCAAAAAAAATAATCAACGCGTTCCATATATTCATCACTTCTTCAAATTGAACTCATTATTTTCAGTAAAAAAATAGAAACTAAAATTCTTTTAAAAAGAATATAGTGGTGAGAAAATGATCAAGAGGGTTAAATAGTAGTTTAATTTAATAATAATAAATAAGACACACTTGTGGTATAATTCCTCAGAAAAAAAATATTTATATAATTTTCTCAAATAGTTAATATAATTTGAAAAAATGTAATAACATTAGAGATGAAATTTAACGTTAGTTAGAATGATTATTTATCAATTAAATAATAAATAATCTAAATTTATAAAAAAATATCATAATTTGAAATTAATTTGTTTAACTTTAATGAAGATATATGTGTTGAAATGTATGATTATAAATTCTAGACAATTACAAAATATAAGTTAAAATACTTTTGGTAAATCATAGAAAGAAATGCATGGTCGTAATTTTAAAAAATAAAGTTAGATCATTCTCGCATTTCTCATTTCATTTTGAATGAAATAAGATGATACTTGAAAGTGAATATTATTTACCAAAATCCAAATCATGTATATAGTTTCCATTTTTATTTGAATATATATCATTGATTTTTTAGCAATTTTTTTGCATGAAAAAAGAAATAATTATTCCAAGAAACATTAATTCATATTATAATATAGTTATAAATTATTTTTGAAACAACAAAATGATGAATTTTTAATTCAGTAAATATTTATATATACAAAATTATAGTTATATATTATTTATGACACGTGTATTATAAAAAAATGTGAAAAGAATATTACGTACTGTGTATTCTATGACAAAATGTTTTATTTGAACGCAACACAATAATAACCCATATTTTAAATATTTTATTCTACATCATTTGATACATTAAAAATCAAAATTTATTAGGAGAAAAGTTCTTTTAGTGTGAATACCAAGTGATCCATTTGTAATTCTAGGAAAATATAACATAGTAAAACACTACCTATGTAGTGGGTGAATCCTTTAAATTTAAACATTAATGAAACCGAAAGTATTAATGGGGATAGTAATCACACCAGTCACTATTACCTTTTTTACCATCTTGGTTAAATAGTCCAAATAGACTCAAAACTTAATACATATTTATCATGATATAACAATGATATGTAAATGAATGAATTGATAGTTCATATTGTGTATTCACCAATAATATGAACATTATATTGATAGTAACTCATAATATATATAATAGACATTTAATATATTATTTTTGAATATAATAATATGCTCGCATCACAATAAAAGTGTTGATATGAATAAGAAATACTTATATAATATTGTGCATTGATCTTTATGCAAATTTGAAAGTATGTATATATTACATTTTTAGATCATTAATTCACTAATAAATGTGTAATTTTGATTGAAATTTTTTCATACACATGGATGAGTATTCATTAACAATTAATGATTCAAAATAATTATCCAAATAATTTTTTATGAGAATTGATGTATAAAATTAAGATGGGATGCAATTTATACTTCTATGACACAATTTAGTGAAAATACCTTTCCATATAGTTGAAACACTAGAAAATTGATTTATAATGCCTAAATTTATGATCTTACATTGATCATTAAGTTATATTAAAATCCAAAAACCTTTTAAAATAAATCATTAGATAATTAGGATATACAATAAAGAAAATATGAAGTTTGAGGTGATCATATCTATATTAAAATGTCATACAATGAGGTTGATGAAACTTGAGGGTTTATGAAGATAATAATGTAATTTTTGAGTCCATAGAATCCAAAAAATTATAATTAGGTAATCTATATGATTGAACAACCAAAAGAGAGGAGATACGTGTGAGGATTACTTGAGGGGATGAGCCGATTGAATGCACAATGATGAGACTGATGAAACACAAGGATGTATTAAGATGGAAATATGATATTGGAGTCTACTAGATTGAAGAAATGATGCATAAGGATTTTAAATGAGAGAAATGAGTCTACTTATATAAGATTTAATTACACCTAACAGATTCAAACCGATGATCCATAAAATTTTTCATGATTTATAACATTGATTATATAATAATAGAAATGTTAAAGCATTGAAAGTTTCATTTTCACATCAGTTATTATCTATCAGTTGAGAAAAATTCACTTTATTATATTGATTAATATATAACTAACATGGAAAAATAATGATTTTTTCTTCATCAGATCCTTTATTATACAATCAATGTTAAAAAAATCCTAGATTTATCATGTTGATTTTATATCCACTAATATGATAAATAATAATACTTGAATTTTTCACATCGGTTGTATAACAACCGATGTGAAAAAGAAAAATACCAGGCATTTTCACGTCGATTGTAAGTAACAAACATGGAGGGTCTAAAATGATAAATGATTTCTATGATATTGATCTTAGATTATAGAGAATAATTTATATGATATAAGACAAAAAACTAGATCAAAATACTATTGAAGAACCCAATTTTTTAGGAGGCAACAATAGATCTGAAGAGGCAATGAAGAAATTGTACCGTCATCTGTTTTAGTGTATGAAATGAAATTTTGAGAGTGAAATTTATAAAGGGAGGATAAATTTAATGACTAATTTTTTTTTAAAATTATGTTCCCATTTGAATGAATAAATTTCTTCTTAAATAATTTAATTATTGAAAATACATGCATTTCATTCTTTTTTAATATTTTTGGACCATTATAAAATATATCCATAATTTTTCTATCCGGATTAAAAGACTTTTATGTATCAAAAATATTGATAAAATTTAAATTTTTTATTAGACATAATTATTAGTATATATTAAGGGTCATGGTAAATTCTAATTGACACGTACTAAATTAGTGATTACCTCGACCAGTTGGATCATACCCTATGGAACCCATTTACCAGAGACTCTAATGGGGATAGTATCTTTAGGGTTTTCCCTTGATCAATCCGAATTTGAGATTCAACAACTAATAATAAATAAAAACAATTTATGAGATAATTTCAAGCTTATCAAGGTCATGACCTAAATAATGGTCAAAAAACCATCCTAAGAATGTACTACCATCACACACCATACCCTTGAGAAATACTTTGGTGTAATAAGGGATTTTGTATCTAGACTATAATACTATGAATTTTTATAATTTTTTAGTAAAATGAGGATTATATTTATCACCTTATCATTATTAAATTATATATATGTTATTAAATAATGAGTTTGACAAATATTAGATTTGAATATGTAGAATCAAAAATGTTATTTTTGGGAAATATAATGTTTCAATTACAAAATTCTATTTGATAAATTTAATAATTTTTGAAGTTAATTTTATTTTAATGAAATATTATTTTAATAATATTTATTTAAATATACATTAAAATATATTTAAGTAAAATATTACTTTTATAAAGTTCATAAAGAAGTTACTACCATAAAAACTAATTTTTTTATTAAATAAGGATATTTATTTAAATATACAAATTATCATATTTAGAAAATAATTTTTTGTAAAATGAATATTATTTCTGAAATCATATTGTACAAATTATCTAATGGGGATTTCTTCATAATTTTATGTGATAAATAATTTTTGAGGTAAAAATTAAATATGATATAAATATATAGTATATATTATGACATCATTATAGCCCAAAAGTGGTGTACTAAATACTATAAAAACAATTTATTTCCAAAATGTGATTTACCCTTTAAAATAATATATTTTTGAAATTATTTTATTAATATTTCAATCCTTTAATGAATCCTCCAAAACCTATATTATATTTGAAGGATTAAAAAATCATAATAAATACAACTTAACCCCATCAGGAATGATGTTATTTTAAGGAGTAAAGATGTTAGACTAATAAATAAATAAGTACCACTATTCTTTTGAAAAAAATCATGGGAATGTTTGTAGTTTTGATTATTTTTCACATAGAGTCCAAAAGTATGTTTATAAATTAATAAAATATTATCCTCTATTTTTCTATAAATAACCACTCGACCTCCTATTCCATTTCACTAAACACCCATTGAGAATGAATTTCTTATCCCTCCCTTTATCTAAATCCCTTCCAAGGTGTTCCAAATATCTTAGGTATATCCTCTAAATCTTTTAAAAGAACCCTATAAAGTTAATGGCTTCTCTCCTCTTCCTCTATTTCACTTACATTCTTTTAGTAATGAATTTTACCCCAATTTATAATGTTATATTTTTTTAAACCAACCATTAGCATAATTATGATTTACAAGTAATTATATACCAAATTTCACGCTCATTAAACCCTTCCAAGAATATTTATGTACACATGTTATGCCACCAAAATTATCCCATGATTTTCCATGCCAATTTTTTATGTTGTAATTACCCATTCACATTTCCACTAAAGGGTATTCACATAGATATACCTATCTTTTATTTATTTTATAATTACACGTATGTAAAAAAAATTCCATAATAATGGGTTTAAAATTTATTAAATATTTTCTTATATTGTATGATCTATGTGGAACAAAAATTTATGTATATGATATCAATGTGGCCGGTAGGACTAAAGTTATTTAGACCTCCAATGCATTAGTAAATGTTTTTATCTAATGAGATACCTTGTATAGTGCATTATAAATTATACTATGAAAATTATTTTATTCTCTCTTAGTGGTTAGAATTGAAATATTATTATATTTTCATGCTTTATATTGTTGAAACATTCATATGTTTCCTTTATGTTATCATTCTATATCATGATCTGATTTTTATGTTTATGATTCTCACTCTTATATGTTAGCTTTACATTATTATTGTATTGCTTTCATAATTATGTGATTTTATTATTCCCACACTATTCTTCCTATATCACACCTTTCTAATTCACATCCCAAGATTATATCGTGTAGTTTTAGAAGATAAATGGGATTTTGGGGAATGTTATGGATTTTTTAAAATAATATAATTGTATCTTTATTTCAGGTAATTATGATATGTGTTTGTTTAACTAAAGAAACATGGTTTCTCAATCTTCTAAAATTTTATTATATGTGTATTTATATAATAAATGATCAATTATTATTAATAAAAGACCTGGGTTGTAATATGTACAACCTAGGTTAAATTAATCACATGATAGGTTGATCAAATTATATCAATTTTGAACTGAAAAATATCATAGGTTGGAATAATGGTGTTGTTAGAGAAGACATATTAGGTTTGAGTTTTCATTTTCCTATGATCATTTACTCTAATATTATTGTATATTAAAATAATAATTTGTCTTTCCATATTTGGTTTGAAAGAGAATCTTAAAAATGATGTTATGGATGATACGTCTCAAGAAACTCTTAATAATAAATTAAAGAGGCATATTTGGAATAAATGGTTGAAAATCTTAATATATGCATATTATGAGAAAGATGACATGATAAATATTATTCCCTAAGATATAAAGTTTTTCATCTCCATTAAAGATATATCACGATTCATTATAATCTTTTAGATATGATTAGATATTTTTATTAGCAAGTGTTAATTAAAATTGTGTGGAAACAATTTTTTTAGGGGGGAGATTGTAACATGTTGATATTTTAGAATATATAATTTCTTCTCATTAAATATTGTATCGTTAGATTATTTCACTCACAAAAATAAAATAAAAGTAGGAAAACAATAGAAGATGAATAAAATTATGAAAATTTATGAATAATAAAAATCTATATAAATAAAAAGATTGTAATTAATTAAAAATTCATAAGGATCAAAAAACATTATCGCTTTAAAAGGGAATTTTTTAATAATTATTATTTTTCATTATTTATTTTATTTTATTTTGTTCAGTGATCTTATATTTTTAGTTCATCATATCAAAATTATCTTATGGATAATTTTTTTAGGTTTTTTTAAAATAATTGCTTTTACTTGAACAGAAAAAATATAGAATTTTTTCCAATAACATCACTTTTATGATATTATCATTATATTAAAATGCCTTAAAAGTAATTGAAAATTTTAATATAAATATATATATATTTATTAATTAAAATAAATCATTTAAAATCTTTTTTAAATTTATAAAATACATTTTTAATGTTTTGGAAACATAAGTAATATTTTACTCTAAAAATGTGTTTATTAACTTATATTAATATATAGTTTTCATCACTTAAAGAAATTAAATATAAAAAAATAATTTAATATTATAGATCACCATGTTCATATTATGAAATAATATCAATTTAATTTTTCAGAATAAATTTATGATTACTAAGATTAATGTTAATGATCATTATAATGGAAGAACTATTATTTTTAAAGAATTATTTTATTAATATTGTGTAATTATTATTTAATATATTAAATTAAACTATTTTATATAATAAATATAATATTATTTTTAATCTTATATGAAAATATATTATCATATTTATTTTTAATTAATTTTTTTTAATATTAAGAACAGATAAGGGAAGGGGATGCCACCACATTATTCCGACTCAAATGCCTCTATATGGCCTTCCCTTGTGAAGGACCCCCACTATGATAATATGGATGGGGGATCCTCCCAATATCTATTGTTTTCTAAAAGTAGTGTAATATAACCTTTAAAGGAGACTCTTAGTTTGGATAATGAAATGGATGCGCGTTTTGGAATTGTTTAGGTTGAAAAATCTACTAAATACCACCATATTCAATAATTCAACACAATTGGTAGTGGTTTATGTGAATGAATTCTGAAACATATAGGTGGATGTTTCTGACCATCACACACATATGTTGGATGTTTCAGGTTATGGTAGGGAGGATGGTACACTGGGGAACCAAGTCCTTTGTAGTGCCACAGATCCTAGATTTCCTCTTAAATTTTTTTACATCCACCACATGAGGATGTTTTCCTGTTCACAAAGAAGCCTCATAAAGAACAGGGCCAAGATGAGACTGTTTAGGATTCATTGACCCTGGTTTCTTCTCACCATTAACAAAATCAAAGAAATAAGTATATTTATGAGAATACTATTATGTATTCACCTAATAATATATAGAAAAATTTATAACTTATTATCACTTCTTCATATGATATAATTTTCCCTAATATTGGTCAGGTTTATAGTGGACAACATGAACATTTGGAGTAGTTTAAAACAACTTATCACTCTATCCCAGTGTGTGATAACCTTGGTATGGAAGCATATATGATGATATCAGTAAATAAAGAAATCTATAGGAGGAAACATCCTGATGTAGGTCGTAAGATGAATGAACAAGTTAATGGAAGAACTATGGAGAAACCTTAATAAGATTCATCTATTTTCTGGGATTCTATAAACATTTTTGGAAGTTCATCGGAATTGGGTGTCCTCTTTTCATATATTAACACATATTTTGTTCAATTCGCAAATGAATATTCAATGTGAAAAATTAAATAGCATGACCTTACTATTTTTTATTCTTACATTGAGAAACTGTCCCATAATCATGAGAAGAAAGATCCGTTTTCTCATATTCCCTCAGGAAAATATGCTAAGAGGAAGATTATAAAAGGACCCATATTTGTTAATTGATCAATCTCCCAATAAATTCACTCCTCTCAATAGAAAATTATTGAATGATGATTGCGAGGTCCTTCTCTTCTTTGACGCCTCCTTTGATTCCCCTATAAAGTTTGATGAATTCATCGAAAGTAGGAGTGATTGGAGAAAATTAAAAGGAAGGGGAAAGAATAGGAGAGTGGATTCACCACATAAGAGAGGATATCAAACTATGGGAACAATTACATAATAAATGGAGATCCTTTATTGGAACATTCAAGGTTTTTTGAACACTCCCATTGTCACAGCCTTGAGAAAATTCATTGTGAACAATAAACTAATAATAATTGGTCTTGCTAAACAAAAAATTAATATTGAGAAAATGGGATACTTTCAAATTTGGACACCCTTGGATATTAATTTATCTCACAAAATTCAAATGAAAGTGATGATGAGAATCTAGGGATTCTAAAGCCTAATAGTATTACCTTCACTCTCTTATAAAAAAATTTCAATATGTTTCAGTTGATATTGGAATATAATGAATTATTATTTCCATATTTATTATCTACCCCGATAATTTTTATCTTAAAATAAGAGACCTATAGAGATATCTAGATGAGATATTTGATCATATTCCATAATGATGGGGGATATTTTTTTGATTTTAACACTATTCTACGACTATATGAAAAAACTAATGCTCACTTCATGAGGCTCAAAGCCTTTGATTTTTATTCTTCTATTGATAGATATAATTAGCTTGATGCCCTATATTGTGGGAGGAGATCACACCTACAGCAGGTACAATCTCAATAGGAGGAAATCCAACAAACTGAGTAGATTTATTGTCTTGGTTGATAAAAGGAATAATATAATCAATTTTTCTTGTATCATCCTTCCCATGTGTTACTCTGACCACTAACTGATTTTGGTGGATATATTAACTAGAACATTATGGTCATATTCCCCCCTTTAAGTTTAAAATGTCAATTATTTATTTTCCTCTATATAGAGAGGTTATCATAAATTGTTTAAATTTTTAATCTTTTGGTAATCCACTTATAATAATGTCTAACATGATTATGTCTATAAAAAATATGATTAGGGAATGGGGAAAGGAAATATTTTTCAATATGGGAAACAAGTTTAGGGCTGCTGAAAAAAACCTCCAGGAATGTAAAAAAATTCGAATTAGAATTAGTACGACCCTTCTAGATATGAGATATATGATCTCTCTGACTGTGATGACTTTCTTTCTCTCAAGGAATGAATGTCCCAAAATCTATACAATTTCATATTGTTACACTAGGGAGATACAAAATCTATGTTCTTTTAATATTTTCATAAGGTGGATAATATCAAGAGAGGGGTCACTAACCTTAAAATTAGTGGTACTTTTTTCATCTTAGGGATTGAGATTTATAATTCTATGGTCACCTATTATGAAAAAATATTCTCAGAGATATGGGAAGATTAAATACAAAAAATGGTTTATAATATTTCACCCAATATTGATACATGTCAAAATAGAATGATAATGGATGCTTCTTATGAGTGGGAAAACAAGGCATCCCTCTTTTCCTTGAATACTGATAGTGTTGCAGGACCTGAGGGGTTTAACAAAAAATATTTATTTTTATTATGACATTGTGTATTACAAGTTCATAAATATATTTATAGAGTTCTCTAATCATGCCTCCTAACCTTAATGTATCAATGATAACATTATTTCAATTATTCTAAAAAAATGATATGGATATTATAGACATTATGCCAGTTTCCATTAGGAACAAAGTTCAAAAAATTATTAGTAAAATCATTTCCTCACGATTTGTAAATATTTTTAGATGATTGAAAACACCAAATCAATTTAGATTTTTCCCGGGAAAGAGAAATCAGAATTTTATTTTCACTTCCTCAGAATGTTCTAATATTATGAAGAAGATGGTAAAATATGGGATATTTTCCTATAAATATAAAATCTCTTAGGACATCAATACAATAAAATTGAGCAATTTTTAAAATTATCTGAAATTGTGTTGTTTTTATTCTTTCATAAATTTGGTCATACCATTCTCAAAAGTGTAAGGATTTCCATTCTTATTAATGGGTCCCCTAGAAGGTTTCCCAATACATTAAGGGTTTCAAGAATATGGATCCACTTTCTAAAATTGTTATTTTTTCTATGGCTAAAGACTATCTGAGTGTTTTCCTTAATGATATTGTTCATCTATGTTAATATAGGAAAATCATGGATGGATGAGATCTATTTAACCTTTTACACCTTCTCAATGCCGATGATATTTTTCTTTTTGTTCAAGATGATAAAATAAAATATTCTTGCATCCATAATATTTTTTCACATCACAAATAAATTTCTGTACATGTAATAAGTTTTTATAAGCCCTTTTTGATGTTTGGGAATGGAAATATTGTCTCCAAGAAGAACAAGGCTAGTAAAACACTGGGAATGAACAAAAATTATCTTCCTTTCAACTATCATGTGGTTCCCATTTTTTTGGATAAATCAAAAATATACTACCTTCAAAAAAAATTCAGGATCATTACCAAGATGTCCACATAGAAGGGTAAAATTATTTTTCAAGAAGGGTTAATATTTCTTCTGAACATGGTGATAACCTTCATGTTTGTTTATGATTTATCCATTTATAGATGGCCTAAAACTCTTATTATAGTTCTATAATATCTAACCACGAACTTCTTTTTGAATTTATATATAAAGGAAATTAATCTCACTAATGTGTCTTGGAAGGAATTTTTTAATCCCATTTATATGTTAGGAATGGGAATTAAAGATCAAAAAATTTCAATGAATCACTTCTCTGTAAATTCACCCAGAATTTACTAACATCTAGTGATACCCATTTGGAGTATCTCTCCAATAAATTAATATCATTGTTTTAGAATGAATAATCTATGTATGTTCCCTCATGTATCTTTCTTGCCATCAAACACTCATTTCATGAGCCTATGAAATGCTTGAAGTGGTTGGTTTACAAGAAGTACACTCTAAATATATAGAGTACATAATGGCTGGATATGTCTATTAGTGAAGACATAACCATTCCTTCCTCCATGAAACACACTTTTATTACTTATTTTCACTATAAGATTGATTTT
Source organism: Viscum album (assembly GCA_963277665.1). Lineage (NCBI taxonomy): Eukaryota > Viridiplantae > Streptophyta > Magnoliopsida > Santalales > Viscaceae > Viscum > Viscum album. The sequence continues at coordinate 653,688 of CAUJRU010000041.1, read as the reverse complement.
AGGGTTTTCTTTCTCTTCATATCTAGATTGGTGTCTAAATATATTCTCAGTTTGATATATTTAATATGATTGGGATTCCAAATTCCAATGGAAAATTCACCTCCAGGGAATATTATAAGTACATTTTGGAACGTAGCATCACAATTTCTTCATTGATGTAGATTTCAATAGGTTTCTTCAACTCTCCATCATATATGCTACTATTGTAGAGTATTTAGATGCATAGGCTGCCTGTATATAGAATGTTATAGAAAGGATGGTTGTAGACTACTCCTACATGATAACTAGGCTTGATAGCTGAGTAATCAATCAATCATCTTTTCAATTATTATATATTTTCTTGTGTATTATCAAAGAATATTTTTTATATATTTGGAATAAAGCTAAAAATAGGTATCATTGTTGATATGATGAAATTCACTATCAATACTATACAGAGTGAACAAAAATCAGGGAATATTGTTCACACTAGTGGTTGTTATCATTGTATACATCTGGAAATGAATAAATGGCCTTGATTTTGATAATCATGGTCCTTATATGACATAAAGAATGAATTTATTATACCATTAGATAAATTCTGCTTAAAAAATACAAACATGTTACATGAAGAGTTATTTAGCTGATCTTTTTATTTTGAAAACATTTGATGACATTAACAGCTTAAAAAAAACCTCGGGTACTAATGTTTATTATATGGATTCCATTGATATTATTATGGTTTAATGTATACATTGATGGGGTGCCTTTAGTTTTACAGGGACCCCCATGATGTTTTGGTTTATGTTTCACTCATTGGGTCTTTATTAAAGACTGCATTTATGATTACCTTGGTAATGGCTCTACCAATGAATCAGAATTTTGAGCAATGATTAAACACATCAGGGATACTTTACATTATGGTTGGAGGAACCTTTGGGTGTAATTTGACTATACTACTATGTTTCATACTTTAAATATCATATCTAGGAATTTTCCATAGATAATGTTTCTATCATGGATTAAATGCCTTCAACATAATAAGAAACTTCATACGGATATCATTCATTCTTATAGGGGATCTAATCAGGTTGCTAATTCGAAATATGTAAGACATGTTTAAACTTCTTAAAATGGTCAAAATACTCCCCAGACTATGTTGTTTACTATAGGTGATCTTGGAAAACCTTTCATGAAGTTCATAGATTCATCATCTTATTTCTACTTGGGAATGGATAACAGAAAAAAGTCATTGTAGTTATTGATATTCCTCCTTCACTTATAAGTGAAAAATATAGTGAATGTTCCAAATATCTAACACTTCATAGGAGGACACTAACACTAGTGACATAAGTCTCGATACATTTTGGTGACACCGAGATATACTGCCCAGACTAAGGCATGAAATTCCCACATCAAATCCTCTTAGATGTCCGATGGGACCCAAAGATTCCCATCAAATTAAAAACTATCATCCTCATCTGGGGTCTATCCTAAAAATGAATCATCATCTGAGATAATTTACATTAGGACTATTACAATGGTATTCAAGAGTTTCCTTATTCTCACTCGTTCCCTAAAGGTAGATGTCACTATTAAATATTAGAGGACAATTTGACCGTGATCTTTATGACCATCAATATGTATCTCTAAAAACAATTTCATGAGTTTCCACTCACCACTGGCCTCCAAAACCACTTATGTTTGAGTATTTCATGTCATAGAATCAACATCAACATTACATTTATTGAGAATATAGGTAAGCAAAAGATTAAAGGACTATATATACTCAACCCATCTTTGTATCCCCAAATTCAGATCACATTGTGTAAAGATATAAATGAGGATTTTTAATCTCTAAATGTGAAAAAATAATCCTCAAGTAAATAATTTTTCCAAAAACATAGAAAATGAAAAATAAATTCAAGTTTAAGGTTGTTCATTAGGTAGTTCTTCTCCTGAGTCCATAACTGACGAGATATGTACACCATGAATCAAACATCCTTCATTAGAACTCCTCTTAACGTGACACTGAATTTGTCATAGTAAAGAGTATAGACCATTCCTGACTCTAGTAGAATTTGTATTGGCACTGAAGTCAACCTAACTTTCAACTCTTGAAAGGCTGCTTCACAAGATTTTGACCATACAAATATCACACCCTTCTTAGTCAATCCCATAAGAGTAGAATTTAGGCAAGATAAATCCAAGAGGAAACATATATAATACTCGAATATCCTCAAGAAACTCCACATATTAGGTATATTCATAGGATTCTCCTAGGAAACTAAAGATCTCATTTTATTTGATTCTTCTGCTACTCTTGACTCTGAGATGATATGAGACATGTAGTGGATGTTTTTAATCCAAAAGTATCATTTTCTAAGATTTTCTTAAAGTTGGTGCTCTCCTAATTCATTTAACATTATATCAAGATGGTTTTCATTGTTATGTTGAGAATGTGAATTCACTAAGATTTCATCCACAAAGGAAGCCTTGAAAGAATCCATATATGAGAGGAAAACCCGATTCATCAAAGCTATAAAAATAGCTGTTGTAATCATGTGATCGAATGAAATTACCACGTACTTATAAAGAACATACCCTCTCTTGAAATATATAAGTTGTATGTAAGAGGATATGAAATGTAATTAATGGTATTTTGTTCTCAAATAAATATTTTAAAACACCCTTTCTCAATGAATCTGATCAAATTGTTCATCAATTTGAGGTAGGAGATATCAGTTCAAAATCATAAGCTAGTTTAACTAGAAGTAGTCTATGAAAATACTGAGGTTAATATATACCTTCTTAGAAAAAATCATGGGTGAAACCCATGGGGAAGTAATAGGGTGTATGAAACCCTTGGCCTCTAAATCATCTAACTACTTTTGGAGCTTCAAGATCTCGATAGGTGCTATCATATATAGAGAAATAGACACTGGTGACACTCCAAAATGTATCTCAATGGAAAATTACACCTCTCTAACTAGAGGTAGACCATAAATTTTATGAGGTATAACATCCATAAAATGATCGACAACATGATGAAAAATAATAGGCCATAACCCCTGATCATCCAAGAAAAGACTAAAAATCTATGATATAATTCTTCCCATCCCCTAACACTTTACTCCGACTTGAGATGTATGAACATAACATCATCTCTTATAAACATACCTACCACCCACTAGTGATTTTAACATCAGCCTACGACATTAACAGTTCATATGGGCTCAATAGGGAACAACCCAATACATCCCAAGAATTACATCAAGCCCAACCATGCCAAGGTTGAGAAGATCACCCAATAATAGGTAACCTCCTATGTCAAGGATAAATCACTTACACAAAAAAGGATATATAATCAATTACCTATTGGGGTATAAAGCATCATCACACCATAATATTTTTTTTTATTTTGAGGTACTGTCTCTTTATAATTGCATCAGATTTGAAAGAGTGTGATGTACCTATTTCAAATAATGTAGAAAAAAATGTAGGTGGTACTAGAATGTTACCTAAAATAGTAGAGGTCATGTGTTGTATTCCTATAGTGTAGGATTCACTACATGTAACCAGCCTATACCACAGCCTTGAGTCAGAACTTGACTACCCTGAGCTGGCCCACTCTATTAGCACTGCACGTCCTAAGTCTGATTATTTCTGCCTAAACCACCACCCCATATTGAGAGGTTGATAGTAATCTAGCTTCCTTTTTTGGATAGATACTACTATCCCCACTTAGGAATGTTGGTTAGGTGTAGATCCTATCTCAATAAGTACAAATGGTAAGGTCATTGAGAAGTGATGGATATTCCCCATCCTTCCACATCCTTTTCACTCTATTAGATCTCACATAAACAGGGATTTTTTGTGTCTGGTTTACTATAGCAGTGACATATAAAGAAGCCATCAAGATGATTTTATAGACTTCTACTACACCAAATAGAAACATTTAAGTATTTCCTAAATTCACTAAGATAACAACTAACATATATAGGTTCTAAAACACTTTGGATTTCACCATATGATTCCAATAGATCCCTCTCTTTAATTTTTTATGGTTTTACTATCTCATAAATAATGGTCAACCAAAATACATTGGCCTATGATCAAATGGCTTATACCATCCCATACTCAAATCTCCTCACAGTCATAACCTCATCACCAGATAATGCTGGAATGAATTAATATGACTTTGTAAAATAAGAAGAATACATCATCATAGACATCACTCTCTACTTAAGGTTCATGAGTTATCTAGCATAGTCAGCACTCAATGAGTGTAGAAATATGTAATCATTGAAGATTGTCTATAATTCCATCTAAATCGTATATTAATGTTGGTCTACCTAGGTAATGAAATCCCACCATCACTAAGAAGAACTACATAGAATATATGTAGTGAGGTTGACTATTTTATCAAGAGGAATATCTCGATTATTGAAGATATAAATCAAAGCCTTTATCCATGACTCTACAGCATGTGGTCCACCATCACCTGTGAAAGTAGAAGTATATTGCAGTTAAAACTCCAGAGTCAAATATAACATAGTTTTGGAAGGTCGAGAATTGACTGTTATAGACTACATCATAAGATGAAATCCATCATGGAACTCAGTGTTGATACCCATATTAGAAATGGGATATAATTTTATAGGTGGAACTATAGGAGTTATCCCCAGAGTCTTAGGGCCCTCCTCCTCTAGTACATGTTCATCACTACCTTCATGGAATATGATTCGAGGCTTTCATGGTTACATGATTTTAAAATTCCAAAGACACACCTTACACGATAATTTACAGTTTAAAAAATTAAAGATAGATGATTAGGAATGGTACAAAAACTTCCTATGAAATGATCACATAACTATTCCTACTTCTACATACAGTTCAAGGTGATAATAAAGAACATTACTGGCAATAAGTACCATAAAATACCCAGAAACTACCCCTACTAAGTCAAGGATTGAGTATAGGTCACAACCATCATAATAGGGGTTCTAATATTTGATGTTTCAATGGGATAATATAAAGGAAACAACCTTTACTTTGAAATTAACATCCTATATAGGGGGACCAATTTTAATTTAAATGTTTAAATGTGATTGACATCATACTCCTTGTGTATGTATATATATATATATCATGGTTCAGAACTACTACGTACCATACCCACAACGTGGAATAATTGGCTAATTAATTTTTCATCACCAATATATATGGGAAAACCTATTTATATTTATTTATTCACATTAATTAATACAAATATATTCTCCTGATAATAAATTTCAACATGTTTCAATATATAATAACCATAAACTAATAATATGTAATAGAAAAATACATGTAGAAATTAGACATGGCATGAAAAAATGCCTATCATATTAGTCTTAATGTTCTTATAATAACACATGAGTTCCTATATCTTTAACTTACCTGGACAAGGATTGTAGTCTGTGTTAATAATATCAATAATAATAATATCAAAAAGCACACGTGTCACACAATGGTGCATTCATATCAACTATAACAAGTGTAATCCAATAAAAGTAATTACCTACCCTAGGTATTTTGGTTTTCCTCAATACATGAGTTAGCTACTCTCAAGAACAGTCTCATTAAAAAATTCCATTACATCTATGTATTCTATATAATTACCAATGAAGAAGAAAAAAGGAAAAATATTCTCTAATAATACATTGTAATGTATATAATTGAATTCCTCTCAACTGAGGGCCCAATCTAGTTTGTCATATGCCCTTAAGTGTGCCACCATTTATGAAAAAGGTTTTCGACTAACAATAGGGGTCTAAGGTGGTATAGAAGGGAGTCTATACCCTAATTTAATATTGGCACAATGGATATGATAATTATAAAGAAATGGAAGAGTCTTAATATAATACTATGGAACGACGAAAAAAATACAATAATCAATTGTCAAATCATAAATAACCAAACAGAAATAATAATCAAAACCCCAAAAGGGTGAGTCATATATAGTGATGTCATGTAATTTTGATATAAAAAAAATAAGTAACATGCATGCACATCAAGCTATACAAAACAAAAAATTCCTAAAGAATTATCCACTAGAATCACGAGCATATGATCATTCCTCTTCTCCCATTCTCTAAGATTTAAGTAAAATATATCAAGAATATATAGTAGGGAACTTTACCGTATCCATTCCTACAGACATGAAGTATACTCAGGAACCAAAGGCCATGTAGGGTGTGAAATAAACTCACTAGGCCACTAGCAATAGTGTATATAAATAATCAAAGTAGTGTATATAGAAAAATGTTTGAAGGTAAAAGGTATAATAAAGAAAGATGAATAAATACGTACAAGTCAGCTCAATTTCCATTAAGACACCAAGGAGACTCTATGTGCTTCAACATAGGCTTGAATATATCTAATTTTAATACCATATATATATATAATTAATAATATATAGAGTCATATATGGTATACATGCATATTCACTAGGTATGTGAGGACATAAGTTTCCATATACCTGAATAAAAGGTGCTAGTTAGACTTGGGACGCAACACAAGACTCTGTAATTATTCGAATGAGCTATAGGATCAGGCAAGGATATATTCCCTAAATATAATGATGAATGTGGGACATCTTGACCATTATTAGACATGGTTGGGGGATTTATCATATCCTGCACTTGATACTAAGGAATTTGGAATGTCATGACCATTACCCAAATATAGGTACAATAGTGTAAGACATATTTCCCAACACATGGTGTAATGGATAGTGAAACATCAGGATCAACAAGTCTCTTATCTATCATTCAACAAAAAATATCCATGGAATTAAATTAACAATATTAATTTGTTATATATATAAATAATTCCAATTCATAAATCCCAATCAATGATGGGCATAATGATTTATTCAGTACCCAACACCCAATGTGGAGGAATGTCAAACATCCTTCACATCACCCAAATATAAGTACAATAGTGGGATACATCTTTCCCTGCACACGATTTAAGGGATCATGAAACTTCATGCTCAAAAATCACCTTATCCATAATTAAAAATACAATATTCATGGCATACTAATAATAATAACAATGCATTATATATAAAAATCATTCCAATTCATCATTCCCAATCAGTCACCAGCCTCACAATTTATTAAATTCCCATTTATAATTATATATCACGTGGCAAGGAATTTCCACTTGATTCCAAACCATTAAAATAATCCATTCAATTTAATTACAAAAGGAGAATCTAGAGTCAAGAAGAACCACTTTGGGGGTGGATAGATTCATAAACCTTTATATTAATGAGATAAATTTTATCCATCACACCCAAAGGGGTGGTGATCAATAAGGTAGACATCCTATAACAAGATAAAATGGGTAAACAGTGTTTAAACACATGTGTATATTAGGTTATAAGTGAAAATCACATTTTAATGTGATGTGTGGAAATGAAAAGAAATCTACAGAATCCATAAATCAATATAATCACATAAAATTTTAGGTAAAACAATAATACCACCAACCTAGGGGCTGTATATGTCCCCTTGTTCAATATCATCTTCCTGTTTGAAGTATAATGTAAAAAAATAGATGAACGGTCCAACACCCTAAAAATAGGGAAACGAGTTCACAAAAAATAGTGCATGAGATGTGAAGATATATGATTGGAGGATGTAAGATGATCCAAGATATTACTATTTCAGATCAATCATGACTGATGATTTTTGAATTATGAATCAGATCAAGGAGTTATTGAGAAACCTATAAGAGGATGAGGAAGAGCCTTTGCGATAAGAAAGTGGGGTTTTACTCTAGAAATAGTGGTAGGAAGAGGGATTTTGTGTTAAAACCCATTTTGGGGAAGTTTAGTAAAATCATATGAAAATATGGGGTCACATGATTTGGTCTAACAATTGGCCAAACTGTGGAAAAATCATACTTCTTGCACTATCCCCGAATCTGCTTCACAAGGGATAGGTTCATGGTTTGTATAGCCACAAAAAACTATTAAAAAACATATGTTAGAAACATATAAAATCCCACATGGGCATGTGGATAGGCTTTCACAATTAAAGACAAAACATGTGGCCTCCTACTATACAACAACACCATACATATTTAAGCTGCACGGTTAGTATTAACAATGCTATAACCAAGTAGCCCACTCCGTTTTTCCATTTATAATATCTATAGGCTCAAAAAAATACAAAGATGCTACTGAGACCTTCTTTAGTCCATAAGAACCATTTTCCATGTGAAAATGGGATTTGAATAAGACAAAATGAGTTGTAACACTGAGAAAATCCGAGTCATTATAGGCGGACCCAGGAGTGTTGATTTGGGGAGCCTCATGCCGAATTTTATATGATGGATTTCTAATTTTAAGTCCTCGAATAATCCTTTAGGGGATTGACTAGATGATTAGTGGTTTAATATCACCCTGACTTGAGAATTCATTATATTTCTATAGGTTTATCCTTGAATAAAAATTTGAATTTAAATCCATGATTTATATCATATAACTAAAACATGTTTTTAAATGTTTATAAATTAAATAATGTTTTGATATTTTTCTTTTCCAACAGAAGATAATTTTCTTCTCAGGATATGTTTTAATAAATAGGGATACCTCATGACTTTATAATCAAACATTATTCACATAAAACTTGAATAATAAGTGTTTTTAAATGAATTAATGTCTCTATCTAATAAGAAATGATATTTAAAGGGGTGATTTGGTTTTAAAATTATTTAAAATAATGGAAACTCATTTTGTTGGAATGTTTTTTAAATTATTAGTTTGTTTTTTGTTTTTACAAGGTCATTCTTAGCGCTTATTTTTTATTTCATATTATTTAATGACATGTACATGATTTTTGTTTTCAAATACACTTTTATAACCCAATTTATAAAAATATTCTATGATATCCAGATTGGAACTTCATAAAAATGGGGTTTGTCGATGAATTATACTGATGATGTAAACCCAATCATGTTCTAGTATAAAATATTCATTGATAGATATATTATTTAAAGGTAATGGAATTAACCCGGCAATGGGATGTTTTTATTATGTTTCTATTGTTGATTTTTTTGTTTTTTATAATAGGGTATACTTTTGTGGAGGGTGTTAAGTGGCGACAGTGTGTTATGAATTTTATTTTTTAATATTTCTATAAGTCATTGAGATTATTTTTTACATGATTTCATTATTTATGATACACACCTTTATTTGGTTGATAATGGGAACTATAGGTGCTTTAGTAGGTATTTTTGGAAGATTATATTTCTAGATAATGATTCTACTCGACCATGTTTATCCATGCATAAATTAGTATTCTATTCTGGATAACATGGAATAGTTTAGTATTGTGGTCTATCTAGTTTCATCATGGGAATCCCCACTAGTTTAGGATTCTTCACTAGCTAGTACTATAGACATAGATTGAGATGTTTTTATATGGATTTATATGAGGATCCTAGTTTCTACTGTGCCAAGTCCTTAAATGATTCTTCCCATGAAAATGGGTTGTTGTTTCATCATTTTAGAACATGTTATTGTTGATTACATTAATTTATTCCCTCTTTTTTATGCTATTTGATTTGTAGTTATTATGTCAGCTTTTAATATATTTTGAAATTTTTATTTAAAATCATAAACTATTCACTCTCATGATTTCTTTATGTAATTTTAAAGGGATATTAAAGCATGGTCTATTTTCTATAATTACTATAATTTGAGTATTTTTAATGTAATTTTTTGAAATTGATACATTTTTCAAAATTATATCTTATCATGAGGTTTTTTGACATTTTAATACATTTATATGGTTTAGTTAATCAACATGGGTTAAAATGAGTTTATGGAATTTTCTAAAGAGTATTTTATTTAATTAAAATGAAATGGATACTTTTTTATTTCTATTTTCAACTAGAATGAAATTTATTTACTTTTTAAGTATATACATGGGGTGTAGAGAGGATTTATATGGGGAGTTATTATCTAATACCTATCATATTATATGATCAATACATGTTCTTCCCGGATGTAGAAGATAGTCCCTAGATTTTGATTTGACTATGGTGATGGTGCAAGAAAAATGTGAATTTTTATTGACACATAGAGAAGAAAAGTTATGGTCTTTGTTTTATTTTGGGTTTTTATTCATCATATATAATATTATGTATTGATTTTTTTCAGTATAGTTTTATGATATTTTTCGTAGATTAAAATTAGACAGTGATTATATTAAGATATTTAGTTTATTCTTGTTGGGTTTTAATTTTTTTGTTGATGAGTTGGGAATTATGTTGTACCTTTTTTAGTTTCACTTTTTTTTAAAATAGTTATTTAATATGTAAGGTTCTCTAAGTTAATGAGAATTCATGTTTCAATTTTCAGAGAAACTTCATTTTTATTCTTTTTTCATAAGAATTAATCATTCCCATAGATGTATATCACGATGCACAGGAAGTAGATTCCAACCTATGGGGGTTGATAATTCACTTTGGGGTTTTTCACAGACCAAATCAGGTTTGAAATTTTGGGAATACTAGTTTGGTTCATGAAAAAAGTTATTAAATCCCAATTTCTATTTGGTGAGTCTTTGTAGATATGATTTTGTATTATGAAGGTTCAAGATATAGGTATTAATAAGTCCCAAACAAATACTTTTCTTTAAAAGACATGAATTTCTAGTAGATTTTAAGAACTTTTAGTGTTAATTTCATGCTTGATTTTTCATTTTTATGCGACCAATTACATTTTAATGGAATGTTGGAAGAGGTTTCAATGAGTTTTAGGGGTTGGGTATATGATCAAGGGACTATGAACATGGGCCATGAATCTCTGAAAGATGTGTGTTTTTCTGTTTTATTTTGTCAACAATTTTAATGATTCCAATTAATTTTATGGATTAATGATGATTGATATCAAGTATTTTTATGAGATTTCAATATTATTTTAATATATTTTATTTGTAAGTTCACATAAATTGACTCAATATTCAAGAGGTGTTTTTTTATTTAATTATATTTTATTTCATCTTTTATATTTTAATTTTTTGTGTATATTTTTTTTATAAACTGAAACTCTTAGTCACAATTGATTTTATAATATTTCCCTGATTATCTCTAAATTCTTTTCCCTTTATATAAATGAAACATAAATGTGATTTTCAAGAGTTGAACTTGCATGTCATTATTTTAAGTATTTTTTGGTAACTTGACCAAGGATATCAAAGAAACTCTTAATTAAATTATAATACATCCAAATATGGCATCCATGGGTTTCTTTATATATAATTTTGATAATAAAAATACTATTCCTTTATTTTAAACATGGTTTTTTAGTTGGAAGTTAATGTGCTCAACATATATACATTGAAATTTTTATGATCAATTAATTAGAAATTATATAGGATTTATGTTTTTCATAATGTAATAAAGGTATAAAGGAAGGTTTTTAACATAAAAACCAATAAGTTTCCCGAAATGAGAATTGAATTTTTGTGATTATAGGGCTTTGGGATTTATATTTTCCTAAAGTCGAGTAAATAGTTTTCTCTAATCTTGGAGAATAACTGTATATATTTTCTTACTTTATTAAATGGTTTAGACTTACCCCCATTATTTTGTAATATGAATTTAATTTTTTATTTTGTTTAAAAAATTTTAATTTTTGATAAATGGCCATCATAATATGTGGATTTATTTTTGGTAGGAATCCAAAAAATAGAGATATAAATACATCAACTTAATAATCACTAAATATGATTCATAACTTCATCCAAATGACACATTTCAGTGGAATAAAAATTGAAAATGGGTTATCAATAAATGTTTTGGACTAGAATATTTTAATCATGACTGTATAATGTTTTTAGCATGCATTTTTTATGAAATGTTTGGTTTTATTTTATTTTTTCTTCATTTTAAATTTAAAAAAATTAGTATACCCAGGCATTAAATTATGACCTTCAACCTTTCATAAGATAAAATTTAACGAAAAAATGTTTTGTTTAAGTTGGTAATAAATAACCATATGGATAATAATTACCGCTAGCTTAACTTTTATAGGAAAGTGGGGTTTAGTGATAAAGGGGGTGTTATGGTTTTATGGAAAAATTTTATTTTTAAAATAATTGGTGATTTGTAAATTATTGATTATATTTAACATAAGTACTATATAATACCCTTTTTATAATGAATTTATTTTATAAACATTTATTTCTCGGGCTTTTAATACGAAAACTAATTTATTAGAAGAATTTGAAAATCATGAGAGACTTTAAAATTATAGGTGATGTGTACAAATTGTATTTTCAAAATATTCCATTTTTTAATATTATAAGTGCTGATAAAAAGATTAATATCATATTTAAAAAGTTTTTAGAAAAGTTTAAAATGTAGGAAATGTATAAGTTATTATGGTTTTGTTTTATCATTTATTTTGAATTTGATTTTATCACCATATTTATATTTAAATAATTTTAAAGATACTTCATGTTGTGGGTTTATGTGATATTTTTTGGATTATACCATGTTTTTTTAAAATCATAAAATTAATTTATTATAATTGAATATGATTTATATTTTATGATTTTATAGTCTATATTTATTTTGAAAATGTTTTATACAGTAGAAATAGTTTATATTTTCATGAGTATTATACTTTATATGATATATTAGGATTAATAAGATTTAATTATTTTTTGATTACTCCTTTTATAATCCTATTTTCATTATAATTTAATTTTTAATTTTTTTAGTATAATTTACCAACCTTAAACATTTCATAAATTAGTAAATTCTTATATAATTCACATTCTTACATTGAAAAATATCATTTTGGTTTAGTGTTTTAGAGAATTAGGAAATGATTTATACATATCATACCACACTCATAAAAACTGAATACTGCTAATGCATTATCCATTTCTTCCATAATAAATTTTTTTTAATATAACATGAATTCATTTCATAAAAAATGTTCACAATATTAAACTCGGCTTCTTCTTTTCTCTTACCCCTCTTTAAAAAACTGTTGAAAAATATTTTAAAACACGGGATGAGTGAAAAAGGTCAAAAAGGGACATAAAATAATGGAATTCATTAGTCCATAAATACTTATAAAAAATTAAATCATTTTCTCAAATACATTCTTCTATCCCTTAAAGTATCATATACTTGCTATGTGAAAACAATATATTTAAATAAAAAATATAAAAATAAATAAATCTATAAAGGTAACTTAGGTAAATAATTAATTAGGATTGTAATAATCCTTGTAACCAAATGATTTATAACCCCCACAACTACATTGCAATTTACCCCTCATGATTACCTTACAATATAACCCTCACAGCTACCTTATGGTGTAACCATAACAGTTACACTTAGAGTAACCATACTGTAAACATCCAATATAAATACACCCAATGAATTGAAGGGAGATATAGGTCAAACAATTCATCATAAAAACTCACAATAACTATTACATAATAATAAAACATCATTACTTTAATCATAAAAACATTACTTTTGAGTTTCATAAAAGTACAAATTTAAAAAAGGATTTTTAAAGAAAAGTCCATTAAATTGGGTTCGTATTACTTAAAACATGTTCAAACATCTTGTATAATGATTTAATGAGTGTTGTTAATATATTAAAGAATTATATTCATATTTATAATTACTTATATGATCTTTTTAAACATATTTTCTCACATTAATTAATAATATTTTTTTATTTTCATTGTTTCACGTGAATTTATTTGATTGTTTATATGGTTGGATCATCATGTATTTTCATTAAAAATGGATGGAAAACTCTAGAAGTAGAATGAAATAGTTTTAGTATGTTTACATAATTTTAAATGATACCATATATCATTTGGTTTTCAGATACAAGGATAAATTATTAGATAAAATATTAATGAAAATGATTTAATTTATTTTGGCAGTTTCAATGACCATCACAGATATATATAATTTTATTCAATATAATGTTTATATATTGGTTTCAATACATTAAAAATCCTATAATATGCATAATAAAATATTATTTAACCATTTAAATGGTTTTATGACTATCCTTGAAGTTGGTAAAAAAATGAAAATGTATCATCCATGATGGTGGTAAATAGACCCATCAAGGATGATGTTCTCATTTTTTGAATAAAAGGAAGAAGAGAAGGAGTTTTATGGTGAATTTTTCCACCAACAAGATAAATTTTCAGTAAATATTAGATAATGGATTTTGTATGCTTCTTTGATAAGGGGATTTGATGATATAATTTGAAAAGAAAATAAATTAAAAATGAAAATAAAAGAAAATGAAAGAGTTTTTACCTCTTGATTCACACCATTAAGAAACTCCTTAAGGAACCTGGTTATTTTTATTTGGTGATACCAAAAGGTCTTTTATATGGGTAAGATTATTGTTAAGGAAATTAGGTAGAAATAAAACAAGCTACAAGGATTTGTGGTGTGAGGAGAATAGGCGGTGAGTGGAGGTATTTATAATAGAAAAGATGGTTGTTTTTGATTATTTTATTCATTAGATTATTATTTTGGGACAAGTATATGAATAATTTTATAATTATCACTAAATATATTAACAAAATTTTGGATATTTTGATATATGGGATTATATCAGCCTTACATCATCTATGACTCAATAATTTGTGTATTTGTTAAATACAATAATTACATATTCCCAAAAAATTAAAGTATTTTAATAAAATAATAAAACAAACCGTTTAAATTTTTTGAAATGTAGAAATCAAAAATTTACTTCATTTTAAGTAAATAGTTTTTTAAATATGAGAAATTTAGTTTTTTAATAAAATCATTATTTATTAAAAAAATACCACATTTAAATTTATAACTAATTTTATAACACTTTGGAATATTAATTAAGGTCTCATAAAATTATCTTATAATCATAATAAAGTAGAATACTAGTTTATTTATCTATTTAATGAAAAAAAATTCTTTTAGATCATTAAATTTATTATAAAATTATAAATAAACAATTATGTTTCACAAAAATACCAACAATTAATTTATCATTTTAAAAAAAACTGTTATTCCATAACATAAATATACAACTTTTTCACTTATGTGATATATAAATTTTATTTATAATTACACAGGTGAGGTTACTATTCTATTAGTATAGATTCTTTAATTTTTATAAATCCCACTTATTTCATTATATATTTATAATCAATTTATCTATTTTGTTAGAGAATGAAAATAACTTATTTTAAAAGAACATAGGTTGTTACATTCTCACCACCTTCTATAAATAGCATCCTCGAAATGTTTATTCACTTAGTTAACAAGTGAGGATACCTTTCCCTCATAACATTTTTATATTCACGTGTTCCTTGTTCGACCATGTGGCTTCTACACAAAACCATAACGTAGTGTATTACCTTATTCTTTAATACTTTTTCTCTAAAATCTAGAATCTAAATAGGTTTCTCTTCATAAGAAAGGTTCTATTCCAAATGAATTACTTTCGGACTCAAAACATGAGACTAATCTGGCACATAATTTCTTAGTATCGAAACATGAAAATCATTTGTTACATAAGATAAACATGGAGGAAAGTCTACTAGGTAGCCAAATGGTTCAACTTTATATAGGATTTCAATTGTTTTAAGGATCCATGGACTCAGTTTCCCCTTCTTACCAAAATAGATCAAACTTTTCTATAGGGAAACATTGAGAAAGACAAGATCACTAACCTCAAAAGAAAACACTTTCCTCTTATTATCTGTATAGATTTTCTATATGCTCTAAGATGTCTTCACTTGTTACTAGATGATATTTACTTTCTTAGTCACATCATATACAAATTCTAGTCCCATAATTTTTCTTTCCCCATCTTCTTACCAAATGTAAGAGTTCAATACAATTTTTATATATAATTTGTAAAAATTTTCCATCTATATACTAGAATGGAAACATTTATTATAAAAAAATCAACTAAAGAATGATGTTGATCCCAAGTTCCCTGGTAATCCATTAAACAATCTTGAAGCATATCCTCCTTTTTTCAAATTGTTCTATGGTTATGTCCATCAGATTGAGGATGAAAGACTTTGCTGAAATTTAATTCTATGCCCAATGACTTTTGAAGGCCCTTACATAAGTTATAAGTGAACCTAATATCATGGTCAAATAGAATAACGAGAGGAAATCTATTTAACTAGAGAGTATCTTCAAGGTATAGTCTAGAAAGATAATGTTGTGAAAGAGTGCCTCAAATAAGAAGTAAATGTGAAGATTTAGTTATTCGGTCAATAATAACCCAAATCACATTCTTACCTAGAGATGTCTTTAGTAATCCCACCATGATTTCCATGGATATATTTTCTCATTTCCAATCAGGTATAGGAAAAGGATAAACAATCCCCTTTGGAAGTTTTTACTCTTCTTTAGTCTATTTATAAGTCAAACATTTCATAGTAAAATAAGAAATCTATATTTTCATTTCATCCCAACAGTAATACACCTGAAGGTATCTATACATCATAGTCCTATAAAGAGGAACAAAAAATAGAGAAATATGAGGTTCACTTATCAATTATTTCTTTATCAAAGAATCACAAGACACACATACTATCTTCTTAATTATTAAGACACAATATTTATTATAATTCCAACAATTTACCTTTCTTAACCAATTCTACCTTTTTCAATAGCTCATGGACTTCCTTCTATGCTTGCTAAATTCTGTCTAACAAAGATGACTGAACTGAAACCTGAAATAAAACAGACGAATTTATTACACCAAAATCATCTACTAAATAATTCATCAAATCATTAATCAAGGAATCATGTTACAAATTTAACATGGTTAATGTAGCATTTTGTTTTCAACTAAAGGCATCCTCTACTTAGTTTTCTTTTCCCGGATAGTAATTGATCATGATATAGTAACATTTTATATGTTCTACCCATCATATCTTCCTTATGTTCAATTTATTCTAAGTGAATACATACTACATCCTTTTATGTTTAGTATATATTTTACATTTTCTCAATATAAATGATGCCTCAATATTTTCAAACCAAACACTTGAGCGGCTAATTCCCAATCATGGATGGGATAATTTAACTCACAAGGTATTATTTATCTTGAAACATAAGCAATTAGCTAACCATTATTTATCAGAACACAACCTAGACCACTCAAAAAAGATTCACTATAGATAAAAACACCACCATTTCTGAAAGGTAGATCCCAAATTTGATTATTCACCAATATTCCTTCTCATTTCTCACTAGAAACATCACAATATTCTTTCCAAATAAATTTAACTCCTTTTCATGTAAACATAGTATAGAGGCTAGATAAATATCCAATTTTTTTTACAAACTATCAGTAATAACCTGCTAATCCAAGAAAAATATAAATCTTAGTAACATTTGACGGTCTTGGACAATCATAAAGAACTTTTTTTGTGGGATATAATATTATAAAATTGTTATTTAAAATGTTCCCATGAAAAGATATAGATTGAAACAAAAAAACACATTTTCTAAATATTCCATAAAACTTATTCTCATTGAGAGGTTTCAAGGAACTCATAAAAAGTTTTACATGGTCCTCATGAATTATTGAGAAGACAAAAATATCATCAATAAAAACAACACAAACTTATCCAAATATTCATGGAAAATTATATTAATAAAATCCATAAATAAAATGGGATAATTAATCAATAAAAAGGGAAAAACAATACACTAATAATGCCCATTTCTAGTACAAAATTATATTTTTATAATTTCATCCTTTTTCCCCTTCAGCTGATTGTACTTAGATCTCCATCCAATATTAAAAAATTACTGAGCTCTATTGAACTGATAAAACAAGTCATCGATATGAGGGAACTAATACCTATTCTTAATAGTAATGTTATTTATAACTCTATAATTAATGAATAGTCTCCTATAACTATATTTATTTTTAAAGAACAAAATAAGGGCACCCCTTGGTGAAGTGCAAGGATGAATGGAACCTTTATCATGAATCCTCCGCAACTACTTTTTCAATTTATGATGTTAGAGTTGAGCTATTCAATAAGGGGGTTTATAAATTTGATTAGCATATAGAACTAATTAAATAGTAAATAAAACTTCTTGATTTGGTATAACATCTGGAAAATCATTATGAAAAAACATACACATATTCATTTACCACTATGACCTCATTTATCCCTGTAGTTCCCTTGTTTTCAACAATCTGTAAAAGATAAAATTCATTTCAATATTTAAAAATTTTATCATCTTCTTAATATCTTATAAATTTTATGGGATAATTATTTTATATAAACTAAAAATATTCATGGAAAACAACTTATTTATCTCTACGATCATTATTATAATGGTAAAAAACAAATCCAATCTATACCCAGATAACATAAAACCCCATTAGGGGAAAACAACAAGGTTTTCGTGTAATGTATTTCTATATAAAACAATAAGAATATTATAATAAATCCTTTTTTCATAACATTTCACCAGGTGTTTTTTCACACTTTCCAAAAATGGAAACTAGAAATTCTTAACTTCATATTTATTTGATTGATTATCACCAATTTACTACTATCTGAAACCTTTTTTTCTTGGTTTGAAAGTGAACATGATGATCAACAAACTCTATTTCTAACATCTTAGCACACCTAACAAGTTTCTCAAAAGTTTTAAATTCATTTCAGGCCAATTCCCATCAATATCTAGGCTTTAATACTAAGTAGACACAATTTATTTTTCTATCAAGACATTGAATAAGATTTAGAAAGTACCTTTAAAATCGAGTGAAGTTTTCATCACACACGACCACTGAATCTTCCAGCTTATATGTCAATTCAAGGAATTTATATTCCATCATATCTCAAACAAACATGGAAATATATTTATCAAGGAAAAATATTCATAAATTCAACAGATTCCAAGGAATCATTCTCATTTCTATCCCTAATATTCATGTCCATTTACCACCGCTGGTTGGCTTCACCTTCAAAACCGTAAATATAAAAACTAAACTTTTTATTATATAAAAACCCCATGACATTAAATATATTTCCAAGGGATTTAATCCACCTTTCAACCACCACTATGTCATAAGTTCCCCTAATAGAAAGAGGGTGTAGCCTTATAAAATGTTCCACTATCATTATGTTATTTTTTGGTAGTGATGGTTGTTTTCTTGTATAGATTCCATCTCCATTTATAGCATCAGTAAACTAATTGATTAAAAACACAATATTATTGGTTCCAATTCCCACCATTCTAGCTTGTGGATTAAGAATGATATCACCCTCTCGATGCCTTCCGACATTAGCTTCCATGTTTCTTTTGTGCAAAACCATTTCGAACAATCATATATTTCATGAATAAATGTTTTAATATTAAAATTACATATCATTTCAATATAAGAATAGGGTAAAAATAATTTATAGTATTCTAATAACATCGTACTAACCCTTAATTTTATATAAATTGTTCTATGATAAATACTATAAATGTTCAATCATTAACATTAAATAAACTAGATTTTTTTTAGAATTCACTTTCTTACATTCCCAAAGATATTTTTAGTTTATATTTTTAGGGATTTAGGAAATGATTCATACATATCCACCCACAATTATAAAAATTGGATAATACTAAAACAATTTCCATTTATTCTATAATAAATAAGTTTTTAGTGTAACATGAATTTATTTCATGAAAAAGCTTCATCATATTTTGATTGGATTCCTCTTATCTCTTACCCCTCCTTCAACGGAGTAAAAAACATTTTGAAATCTTGTATGAGAACAAAAGGATCAGTAATGAACTTAAGATAAAGGTAATAATTTTCCATGAATACTTATAAACATGTGAAATAGTTTTCAAAAAGACATACTTCTCACTCGTAAAGTATCAAATACTTTGTGGAAACAAGAGATCTCCATAAAATATAGAAATACAAAAACCAAACCATAAAGGTAACATGGAAAATTACATACTTAATATTTTAACCCTCATAGATAACATATTATTTTTAAACCACCTAGAGACCATAGAGCATAACCTTGATGGATACCTTACAATTTAACCTTCACAGTTACCTTATGGTGTAACCATTATAGTTACACTTGGAGTAACGAGATGGTCAACCTCCAACAAAAACATACCCAATGAATTGGAGGGATATATTGGTCCCACCATTCATCATGAAAAATTCTCAATAACCATTACATAATCATAAAACTTGAATACTTAAATTATAAAAAAATCCTTTTGAATTTTGTAAAAATAGATATTTAAAAGAGGTTTTATAAATAAAAGTACATTATCTTGGGTGTTTCTTTCTACAAATGTATTAAAATTTATTTTACAATGGTTTAAAATGTGTTATTAATATATTTAGTATGATCTAATTATTAAATCTTTCCACTCATTTATTAATAATATTTTGTTATTTTAATTGTTTTGGGTGCATTCACTTCAAAATTTCTAGAATTAGTTCATTATGGATTTTCATGTCGAATGAAAGGAAAACCTCATAAGTGTAATGTAATGTTTTGAATATGACCCCATAATTTTAAATTATACCATATAAAATTTTTCATAGGATAATGATTCATTAGATAAAACATTATTGAAAATTATTTAATTTATTTTGGAAAATTTATATGACCATCACAAACAAATATAATTTTATTCAATATAATGGTTATAAATTGGTTCTAGAATATTAAATAAAATATAATATTTATAATAAAATATTATTTAACAATAATAGTTATTTTTTTACAAGCCTTGAAGGTGTTAAAATAAAATTAATAACTATCATCCCCAATAGCATTATGTCGACCCATCACAGACGATATTTACATTTTTTGAACAAAAGGTAGTGGAGAAGGAGTATGATGATGAATTTTTCCATCAACATGGTAAAATAATTGTATGTATATGATAATGGTGTTTTAATTCCTTTTTTATAATGTCAGTACAGAGATAATACAAAAATAAACGAAACTAAAAGGAAAATAAAATAAAATGAAAGAGGATTTTACTTCTTGATTTGTCCTCCTTGAGAAACTCCACAAGGTACATGGTTTTGGGATTCTCGTGAGACCAAAAGTTCTTGGAATTGTATAAGAGTATTTATAAGGTAATTTAGTATAAATTTAAATGTATAAAAGGATTTGATGTGTGAGGAGAAGAGGTGGTGAGGGGTTGTATTTACAGTGGAGGAGAGATGAGTTTTTTTTATTTTTTACATTAGTATAATATTTTGGCTCAAGACTATGAATATATTTAGAATTATCACCAAATATATTGAAATAATGAAAGATATATTGTTGTTATGGTCTTAATCATCTATGAACCAGTAATTAAAGTATTTTCAAAATAACGCAAATTACCATATTTCACTATTCGCAAAAAAATCAAGTATTTTACAAAAAATAATAAAATTAATCCTAATAATGTATTGAAATTTATAACTCAAAAATGAAATCCATTTATGAAAATATTTTCCTAAATATGAGAAATTTATTTTTTTAATTGAAATCATCATTTATTAAAAAAATAGAAATTTTAAACTAATAACTGATTTTATAATACTTTGTAAAATTAATTAATGTCTCATAAAATTATCTTATAATAATAAGACAATAGAATATTAATTTATTAATCTATTTTAGGGGAAAAATTATTTTAAAGCATTAAATTAATTAAAATTTTATAAAATAACATATATGCTTAAAAAAATACCAAAACATAATTTATCACTTTCAAAAAAATTATTTACTAATTACATGATATAAATATATCCAATTTTCACTTATAAGACATATACATTTTATTTATAATTTCATAGGGAGGTTATTATTCTATTATTATATATTTATTAATTTTTTTAAATACCACATATTTCATTATACATTTATAATGAATTTATCTATTTATTTCCAAAATGAAAACAAATTATTTTATAAGTACCTAGGTTATTACATTTATTTTATATTTTTAATGATATTAGTGATGTTTATAAATGAATAATGATATATATATTTTTAATGTCTTTAATTAAGTTAAGACAATGTATAAGTGATTATGTTGAGTGATCTTCTATATTGTGAATGGGAAATAGAAGTTTGACATTCCCATATAGAAGGTGATTGGGAAGTGGATTTCATGCTTTAAAAGATCATTTTTAAAGAAAGTGGAGAGTATATCTAAGTGAAAATAGATCCAATGGATAAGTTTTTTATTATTTATGAGAGATACATAGGGCCTCTATATTATTTTATGAGGTTTCAAGGTTTTTGATTTTAATCTAGAATATAGAGATTATAGTTAAAATTTCAAAAAGGGATATATATATTAGTTATTCAGGGTATGTGTAAGAGTAATTTATAGAACAAGTAATAAAATCTTGAAAATAGACAAGATATAGAAAATGTTCTTCTAGATTCTACATTTGAGTTATTCTAGAGGCCATTGACTCTGCCTATTTATCATTTATACAACTGCAAACAAGTCATTATGAATGAATGAAACTATGCATGAGTCATCTTAACACTATATAATAATGAATTATATATTTTATAATTATTATTGGGATTTTTGTAAAAATAATTTTCAGAGATGTGTAAAACTCATCTTGATTTTCATAATCATGATTAAAGTCCACATGTTCTATTGAATCACTAATTGGGGGAGGAGGTGATTCAATGATCTCTTTTACTTTTACGAAATTTCTCCCTTTTAAGAACATCAAAATCTCTTGTTGGTTAATGAATCAATAATATACTTTATAAAATCCCATATTCACCTCGTATAAAATATAATGAAATCACAAAACCTGAATATGAGGATTTAGAATTTTGGACATCAAATCATAATATTTTATATGTTTTTTATACACCCAAACATTGTTTCTCCAAAAAAATTAAATATCCATTGGTCACAAACACCTACGAAAAAAATCATTTCATTAGTTATAAACCACATCATCTCTTCAATAATTAGTCATACACACAAATTGAAAACAAATTCTATGATTGGTAATACACCCCAACCACAAGTCCCTAGTATAAATTTATATACCTCATCGACATGTTACTTTTCAGAGTTGGTCCATTTTATAAATATATTCTCTATTATATAGTTTTCATCCAAATGAATGTTCGATCACTATAGGTTGTCTAAATATTATTCAATATCTTCATCCACTTTAATGAAATATATAACGGTCTTGAAAAATCATATAGATCATGTATTATCCAAATCTATTCATTAATCTTTTTCACAAAATTAATTTCTAGGAACATCTTCTTCTATAAAATTATGTATTCGATTATTCTTCTTCTATAACTATATCATTCTGATTCTTCTTCCTTCACATTGTAACAACCAAGAATATTTTAAGTAAAAATATCATAAGACTTCTTACTAAATAGTAGATGTAACAACACTTATTAATAAGCCATATCCCCTTTATGTAGTCATACATCCTATGAAAAACAAGGAGGAATCACAGGCCCCAAATTCAAGCTTCCTTCTTGACTTATTTTTTATTTGAAAATCATAAAAGCTTTTAAAAATTTGTAGTTATCATTCTTTATCAAAATTTCCTAAAATATCAAAATCATTGAAATCATCCAAACTTCCTCAAATCTCATATATAGATACAAAATTGAAATTAGTTCTAAAAAATATCATAAATTATGGCTTTAAAAAGTTGAGGTAAAGATCATTAATACTAATTGTGTAAATAATTTCATAATAAATGAATTTAGAAAGATAATGTAAAGTTCTTAAATCCTCTATATGGTGTATATTAATTCAAAATGTATCACTTTGCAATGTTTTGGTAAATTTAATCAAGTCTATTTATGATGTATAAAATTTTATATATTAGGATTCATATAATTCAAACTTCATGACTTCCTGAATTGAACTTTGTACACCTTAAAATTATAACTCACCCATTTCATAAATAAACATTATAAATTAAAATTTATACAACAAAAATTTATAACTAAGACTTTATACAACTCAACAAGTAATGTTATTATCCCACTAGAACATATTTAATATAATTTTATATCAAAATATTATTCTGAAAAGTTATTATGATAAAATAATGAATGTTCTACTGATAGTATAACAAGTATTATTCTAGAATATTCTTCCTAAATTTTATTCAGATAAATTCAATTTTTATCTTATGTAAAAAAAAATTCTCCTTTTTTAAAATTTAGATAGAATATTCTATAAAAAACCAACATTCATTTCATTCAAATAGTCACAATTTTTCTCTTTCATAATTTATCCTTTTGTTGAACTCACAAAAGATTATATAAAACACCTTTCAGAGAAATCACAAATTTCCTTCTAAAAATGCATCTAAAAAAGCTATACGATAATTTTGAAAAAACAATTCTTCAAAAAATTATTCCAAAAATGTTCTTCTAGAACTAATTTAGGTAAGTTCAATGTAAAAGATTATAAATTAAAATTCTATGATTAAATCAATATTATTTCTTCCTTAAAAGTGACATTTCCTACTTGAATTATCAGAATAATAATCATATGAATTGTTATTAAAAAACAATAAATGGATTAGGTTTCTTTATATTTTATTCTAAAATCCATTCAATGTTATTTTACACCTACTATAATGTGTATCTTTAATGGACATCATAAAACGTCTTCCAAAATCATTCTTCTTTAGCCTATCTAGTATCCCCACATCTGAATCATCATTTAAAAATATGAAGTCACCTATTATATTAATCATATAAAAACTAATTTTGATGAAATTATATATTTATATCCACAAATCCTTTTATTAGACTTATAAATGTTTTTCCTGATTTTTTGCTTCCAGAAACATACAAAAAGTCTTCATCAAACTTTTTTTACATTTAAACACATATTTATATATTTAATGAAAATAAAACCAAAATTAATTGGGTATATGAATCTACCCCTTTATATAAGATTTAGGTTAATATCTTATTATAAGAATAAGAAACTGTAAAACATTACATATTACTCAACAACAAAACATGTAGTCCCTTTATATCAAAATTATATAATGTATTATAAAGACCAATACAATATAATAAATTAATTATGGGATTGGGGAAAAGACATTTCATATATCAAAATAGTGTAGAACCATCATATGTATAGAAACTCAAAATTGTCGATTCAGAATCACCACATGTTTCTTGATGTATAGGCATCACAACCTCTTTCCAATTTTTTATCAAGCATTACTAATCATTTCCCATTAAATAATGACATTTAAATATTTAAACAATTCAATGTAGGGGTATATATGGAACACAAAGAAATTATATATTAGCTATAAATATTTTTCACAAGAAAAAAACTAACATTCACAACATAAAAAACCGATGATTAATAATGTGTTTCATATTAAATTTTAAAATATATCAAATAAAAAACCACAAAAACAAGTTCAATAAATATCAAGTTAAATAAACCAAAATAGGATCTTATTAAAATATTTTAGTGGGTAGATCATAAATCATAACATCCTGGAAAATATATTCCATTTTATAAGGAGTAAAATGAAATAAAGAGATAAAACATTTTATTTTCAAAGGAAAATCATTTTTTATTTTTTTAAATACCTTCTCTAAAAACCCTATTTGAAAAGGAGCTAAAAATTATCAATTAAAAGTTAAAAAGGAATTTATGAAGGTAATATTAATTGATACATATATTTTTTCAATACATTATATTATAAAAATGGTGTTAAGTGAAAACATATACTTGAAAAAAATATACAATTAAGAGATAGATGTTCATTCATGATAATGTTATAATTTTAGGTGATAGAAAAATAAAGAAGGAATATTTGTTTCAAATATAAATCTCTATATATTACTAAATGTGATGTTAATTAATAAGTATAATATTGAAGGAAGTAGTCCAAGGTAACCAAAATTACTCAAATAAGTATATTTGAGTTACCAAAGCCCCTTCAATTACCTCTATAATTCCAAATAAATCCATTAAATTATAGTATCATCAAGAGAAACGTATTAATAAGCTATTTAAAATTATTACACAAACTAATTTCTATTTATACAATGCATTTATAAATATAATATACATTTTCTTAGTAACCAATTTTACATAATGGAATTTATAATTTTTACCATTTATATATGTTTCACTACTATGGTGTTTATTTTCATTCTTCATTAAAATTTTACACTTAAAGTATCATTAAATTTACTAAAATTGGATATTATATTTATTTATTATGACTAAATTTTATTTCATGAGTTCTTTAGTTTTTATTATAGAAGATGAAATCGATAACAATCATATATCAGAGACTTCTAACCTAAGAAGTGTGTTTTTTAGTTAATATATAAAATATTGGTATTACCCTCCAAGATATAATAAAATATGATTATTTACTAATTTATATCATATAAAACCATTATATATGTTTTTCTAATAATCCATGATATATTTTTATAGCATTTTTAATGTGGATGGTCAAACATACCCAAACTTGAACGTACCATGATTAATGAACAATTATGAATTGATTTTGTTGAAATATAACTATTAAAATAGAATAATTATCCCATTTTGTGTTTATTATAGGGTTATAATTTTTTTCTAAATATTTATGAAATGAAATAATGGACCCAAAACAATAATATTTTACAAAAAAATTGTTATTCATCTTAGTTCGTTTGTTTAAAATGGTCAATTTTAATTTTTTTTCATTCATAGAATTAAGATATTATTTATTTTATATTAGAAGAAACTTATTAATAGATAAAAATCACATTTATCTTTTATAATCACACATATATCCACCCCTAAACGGTGGTATATAAAATTGAACTCATAAATTCTTCGAGGCATTAGTCCACACAAACACATGTTTATTGTTTTCTTTTTTATTGGAAAAGGAATGGGTGGACAATGATTGGTCTATAATTATAATAACATGTAAGAATAATAAATATACAGATTTTATCATTTTAAAAACGATGTAGTTAATATTTAAAATGAAAGATGGAATACAAAAAATTCAAATGAGAAAGATCAGTTATGAACTTATACATCACTTATGAGATTATCTACATTGTGAAGGGGATTAATCCTTTTAGGGATGTCCTTTTGATAATACCAAAACATATTTATAGTGGTTATTAATGTTAATAAGTGTGATGGATATATTTCTTGTTTAACTAAAGGCCTTTTATTTATAGGGGAGGGGGGATATTAGAGCTCTTTTATAAGTGGGAATGTATTTCATTTTTGTAAATACCAAAAATAAATCCATAATGGGAGTAAATCACAAGGAATGTAAATAAAAAACTTGATAATTAATGTGGTGGGGATCATGAATTGTTGATCAATCTTGAACTAAGTTTTTAACAAATGTTTTAATCTTATTTCAATCACATTACTCGTTTAATTGTTAATTATATTCTTTTAGATTTTACTGTAGTTACATCTCTTTACCTAAGGTAACATAATTATTCTATATAAAAGTAAAGTGGTAATTATTATACATTTTGGACCTGCTGATACTAAATTTGAAACCCAACATTTCTTCAATTTATTTCATTTTAATAAATTAATTTTAATATGGTAATTATATAATCTATTTTTACAATTTTGATAAAAATATTAGTTGTGTTTTAAAATATCAAATATTGGTCTTTAAACTATAATAAATATTTTTTAATGTATAATTTCAATTATAATATATATATTTTTTCAATAAAATATTTCTAAAAATTTTTAATTCACAATTATACACTAATAATGACATAAAAGGCTTAGTATTTCTAAAAATGGTATATTCCATTATTCACATAAAAGAATTATTTCAATAAAAATCTATAAAATAATCATATAATAATATTTTTATGCTATTTCTAAAAAAAATATCATAATTTTTTATAACTCACATCATAAAATTTATAAATTTTATTTTTAATTTAAATATATAATATTATGGAAAACTTTTTTATAGGGATATTAGTTTTGATATATTATACATTATTATTCTTTATTTACTATAAAATATTAATTAAAGTAATCTTAATAAACTATTAAAACAATAATATATCATACTTAAGAACAATTAAATTTTTGAAAAATAATTTTATTTTATTATTTGTTATATTCATTGTGTTGAAATTTCAAGTGATCTTTATCTTATCATGTACTTATATAAATATATATATAGTATAAGTTTTAATTTCTTACTTGAAATTAAATTACATTTAAGAAGTAAAGTTAGGGTACTTTTCTCTCATCAAATACACGATTTCTCATTTATCTTCCTCGAACTTGTAAGTCCTCTATAGACCTTTAGCCAGATGTGTGTTTTGGTATTGTAACACCTTATATCTTTAATCAAAAATTTACAATGTTTGTTCCTCATATGATAGATCATGTTCCAGCTGTACAACATCCTAGTTTAGTAAATTTAATGGGTTGGGTATTTACAATATAAATAGTTTTACATAGAACACATCATGAATTTGGGAGAGAGATATATAAGAAATTATATGATATAGTCTATGGAGCTAACACATTCAATGATATTGGAGGGACTGATGAATCGAGGTATTAGCATCCCTTTCATCCCAAAACTCTTAACCAAATTCCATAGAGATATCTTGAGGAATAACTTTTCACTAACTTAAAAATATATATCTCATTAATGATAATCAGTGTAAATATTTTATCAATAATGTGTTTCTTCCACATGTAATTGAATGATTTTAATATTATACTTCATATATTAGATATATTTGAGACATATTAGATTCATCTCTATAAATTCATCTCAGTATATTAGAGTCTAATATCTCTTCCCATACATTGCCTTATATTTTTCCACATGAATATTAGAATTAAAAAAAAAATCATAGGAGATCTACCTTGGGGTTGAGTTAATCCCAACATCATTGCGAATCCATCGAATAATACCACAACATATCATCCATTATTTGAAAAGACATCTAATAATAACTATTTATGTGAGGTTCATAATAATATTTAAAACTCAACTCTATCTCCAATTAATTTTGAGTAATTCCCCAGAACATTATGGTCAACCACAAAACCCGGTCATATACAATGGAAAGTGGTACTCCATATAGCTTTACAAATTCCGTTATCTGTATCATTGGATATTTTTTCAAGAAATAAAAATTAATTTATAGAAATAAAATAAACTGACATATTATGTTGGTCAAATAGAACCCAAAATAGAAATATGGACCTAAAACTTTTTAGGAGTCCTCTGAAAAAATCGGTGGTAATGTTTTCCCATATCCATAGTTGCATGGTAAATAGTAGCAATGTACTCTTAGACTTATTTTTTCAGATTTAACATGATGGAATATCAAGAATTAATTTATTTATCCTCTAATATCCCTCTACATTTTATCCCAGCAAAAATTTTCACTAAAACTTTATACATCTTCTTGTTTCTTACATGGATAGAGAATGTTCAGTTATATGAATCATCTAAAATATTTTTCTTCAATTCTTTTCTTGATGGGACACATATTTGGTTCCCAAAACATATAAATCCATCATTATCAGAGATAATCTCTATAACAATCAATAAATGTTTCTATAGGTTTGAATTATTTTGTTGGGTTCTATGATATTCATATGAATGTATGGTTAAGATGAAATTTTAGAATGATAGGATTTCTCTCCCTCCCTCATTAATTTATGATTTATCCATCTTAAATCCATGAGTTTTGAGTCTTTTTCGATCCACATTATTTATATGATAGAATGATATTTTTTTCTATATGAATTATAAAACATGTTTTCAGTAAATGTTTGAAAATTTATTGGGTAGTCATAGTCCTAGATCAGTTCAAACAATTTTTCTAGGCATGTGTTTTACTATTTTTGGGTGAATATATAATTTAATCACTTATGTTAAATATAAATATCACACATCTCACTATATATATGATACCATGTGCCTAGAATTTTTTTTCATGAGTGTCAAATCGAGATGAATCATAGAAAATTATCTTCTCATTCGGTATAAAAAATCAACATAAAAAATTCAAGGAACAATGACTATATATCAGATACTCTTCTCAATTTGAGTTTCGTGTAAGTACTTGTGGATTAAAAAATATATACTTAATATTCCTAATGTATTCCTTTCATTCCACTATCTAGAGGAACTTCATTCCCATCCATGTCAACGTGGTTATTGGATTGTATAATCTTGATTTTTTTACAAAAAATTAGTTGTATCTAACTAATCCAAGAAAAGTATAGATGTATTTTAAAGAGGATCCCATTTTCCATTTTTCAAATATATATGCCTTCTATGTGTCCATGAAAATACACTCACTTGTGATAAAATTACCTAAGAGGGATATTTTTTTGAATCCAAAATTCAGACCTTATGAATACGGAAAATAATTTTTGCTTTAATAATTTATATTGTACTATTCTCCAACGCACTTCAGGTTCTTCCTTACACTTAAAATTTATAATAATATCATATATAAATACTATAATGAATTTTTCATGGTAATCCGTAAATACTCGTTACATCAAATAAATAATGATAGTAGAAGAATTTTTAAGTCCTCAAGGAAACACTATTAATTCATAGTTCCATTAACTTTGTTGGAATTATATTTAGGATAATATTTTCTCTTTACACTCTATTGAATATTATCATATTAAAATATAATTATAAAGAAATATCAATCTCCTATAATATGATACAAAATATCATCAATATAGGGCATATGATATTTTTTCTTGATCATGATCTGGTTATGTTCATGATAATTGATAAAGATATGCATTGAACAATCATTTTTCTTAATATAAATCACTTGTGAAACACATGGGGATTAACTTAGGTGTAAAAAAGAATTTATAAAAATCCCCCTTGATGTTTACATAATTATTCCAATCAAATGAGATTCATTCTATAAAGTCTCCTTGAGATAGGCATAGGCCTAGTTATGAGATCAACAGAAAAATCAACCTCTTACTTTAGAGGAAGCCCTCACAGTTCATCTATAAATACATATGTATACCCTCTTATAGTAATAATATCATCTATTTTGAATTCAAACCATAAATTATAAGATAAGGGCCCCTTATGTTTTTGTTTTTATAACCCATATTAAATAATAATATTTTAAGGGGATATCATCCAAAATATGATATTTGAGAATAGGATGATCTATTATAATAAATTATACCTCCTCCCAATTAATTACATCGTCTATTTGTAGGTATAGCTAATATATACCCAATATTAATTAAATTTCAGGAAAGTGGAGAATAATTAAATATATATTAAGTGCCTTTCTACAAATTTTGATTGGATCAGATTTATATATATTACATGTGATTATTACACCACTAGGTTATTTCATCAATAGATAAATATACAAATATTAAGTTCATGATGATATATGATTAAAAACCATGTGTGATACAACATAATTCTATAAATAAGAATAAAAAAAGAAATTCTAGTAACTTGAAATGAGAACAAGTGTACCTTACATAACTTCATTATAGTGATGCACCTTAGTAGTAGGGATTGAATATACAATCCCATGTTACACGGTTTTGGTAGATTTATGGGGGCCTATTCACATCATTAGGTATGGGTTTATGTTATTTATTCACATAATTCACAAACCCTTTTCATTTTATGTATTAAAGAGTGGGAGGTGAGTTAGTAGGTACATTATTTTTCTCTATTGGAATTTTTTAATCCATTACGAATTTGAAAACATGATGGACTACTTTAACTAATTTAAATCAACTTTTAATACCTCTTAGTATTATTATGTTTATTTATTGCCACATTTCACGAATTAACATATATTTATATTATGTCATTCTAGAGAATTTTCATATGAGTTTCATTGAAAATACATCTTTGTTTTCTTTTTTCTTCAGTAATTAGTGTCTCTACCTTATATACACATAGAATCATCTCTTTTTAGAAACCAAAGTATCATAGAGATAGTTCTATTTGAATATTTAGTTTCAGGAATCTAAAATATTGTTTAATCTTACTCCTAGGATATATAACAAATCAAGAGGCATACATTTCTATCTTTGAGAATTTTTATTCATGAGTGAAACTGTTTTCATTATCATTTTTTTCGAATATAATTTTTTATCTCCCTTAATGTAAAAAGTTTAAGGAAAATGTCTAGTGAAGGGCATATTATTTCACACTTCCCATACAAAATATTCTACAACATCATTCTTCATGTTATTCCTAATCAGAGTCTACCATTGGTCATCCTTTCCTTTCAAATGATTGGCAACAAGAATAACTTGCCTATATTTTGAGCACAGATAAATAGAAAATATCTAACCCACCAAAATGATATATTTCTCTACAATTAGTGTATTATATGATCCTTCAAAATAGGGTTGATTTTTTCACATTAAAAACATAAAAATAACATTATCTCACCTTGTATTGTTAAGGAGATCAATGAGATTTATGTTATTTTTTATAGATCGATATATTTTGGTGATACTTTCCAACTTGTTTTTTGACCCCATTCCCAATTCCAATAGGTTCCTCATTGGGGAAGTCTTTAAATTGCCTTCCAAATCCTTTATTAATTTGTTTATATCTAGTTATACTAATATCTAAAACCAAAAGGTGTTAACTTGAGTGGTAAACATTTAACATCATACAGGATTGTCATAATTGTTAATATAAAATGGACTCAACCTTAAAACCTCTTTCCATTTTACATCATCGTGCTAGCCTATAATTCCATCAGTTATATTTATCTAGGTTATCATATACTTCTCTACCTAATCACATAATGTGATAAAGAAGTAAATCCTTCAAAAGGTTTGTAAAAATTAGATTATGGACTAAAAAATATTCCTATAGAGTGTTTATCCATGTTAGTTGTATTTTAACCACTTATAATTCATCATATTAATGAATGATTCAATTTTCATCCAATCCTCTTCAGGGTGATTACCCCTAGGTATATTTTTTCTACTACCTCATCCACTTATCATTATCCATATATGGATGTTTTTTCTATGAAAACATCTAGATAAAGGTTTTTACCACACTTTGGGATATCAAACTATAATTAGAATCATATTTATGGTTTTGAGTACAATTATGTAACCATAAAACCAAAGGTTATGAGACTAATATCCAAGAATAAATAAATAATTTCACTAATACAAAATGAGGTGACCAAAAATAAGCAATCCTTTATTTTACATCATTTACATAATTAATAAATTAAATTATATAATAATATAAAAAACAAAAGAAATTGTAGGATTTATGTCATTAGATACTTTCTATATGATACAATTATTTTATAGCTCTTGTTAATGTTTCCCTACAAATTCATCAAACATTATATTCTCCAATAGGCATCATAAATAAAAATTCATCCTCATAACCTTGGTAATGGAAACATAAAAAGGTGGAGATCCAAAAATCTAAGTAATGTAATAATAAACATATCAACATGTAACCCAGGGTGAGATTATAAGCATATGAGGAAAAATTACAAGGAAATAAATCTTGATTAATGTTAAATCGAATCATAATATATTTTTAAATTTAAAAATCAAAGAAAAACTAATCCTAACATATCATATATAGAATATGGAGTAAACACCAAGACAACCTAAGATATTAATCATGATCTATGGTATTATAATAGTTTTATATCAAAATATTGTGGCACTAACATAATTATAAAAAATTCACATTGTGAATCAGTAATTACCATTAATTTTCCATAGTGGATCATGTATCACAACATGTTTCCCATATAAGATAAGGAAACAATTTTTTTTCCAATTGTGGGGTAGGAATCACAACATCTTTTCCATTTTTTATCTATACTTACTACTCATTTAACCATTTTATTAGGATATTTAAATCATTATCCAATGCATTGATTGGAAATATTGGGTCACCCATCAAATAAAGAGAAACCAAAAATGTGTTCCATAGGAAAACATATAATCATCACATCACTAAAATATGGGAATAGGAATTGGTTTTACTTTACATTTTTAAGGTGTCACCTAAATAACTACCTAAACCAAATCAATCGATTAAAAATTAGATCACACAAAATAAGATATTAATAATCTAATTTAGATGTTAGTTCATAAATACTAACTTCATTGAAATGACTCACATAATATAAGTAGAAAAATAAAATCATATGATAAAACCATTGATTTTGAATGGAAAATTATTTTATATGGTTTAAAATAACTTTTTTGAAAACCCACATTAGAAAAATAAATAAAAAAACATATCATAAAAAATTGTAAAAGGAATGTGTAACATCTCGATTGGGGTGCCACATGCCCTTTCCCAAAGTCGGTTGATTTTATGGCCTAAGGCATGCCTCCCCATATGAAAGAGGCCACTGACTAACATTGTGGTCCTAAAATAGATATCAGTGGGAGATTATAACATCATCATGAAAGTATCACAATAGAAATAATAAGTAAATAATATCCAAATGATAACAATTAATAAATAAAACAATGTCATAACCAAAATAGACCAGTATGACATGATAAACCAAAACATGGAATCAATATAAAAACCAAAATAACATATATGTCCTTCCCTAAATGTGTCAACTATCAAATGAAATTCCAAATAAAGACACATTTACAATTCCCAAATGGTTCATAACACCATGTCGTGTTCCCTCATCTATGCTCTATCCTAAATAATCCAACATAGATCTCTTTTCCATATCCTTTCCTACCAACATGAAGTGTATTTATGTAACCATCAAGCAACCCAAGTAGGGTTTCAGTACTAATAAATTGTCCATGACTAGTATTGTATAATCCAATATCTAGTCTATAACTATGTATGCATGTGTATAAATAATAAAGTAATATAAAAAACTAAATAGTTTTCACATGTCATTATTATTTAATAAACTACATAAATTTTATGGGTTCAGGATGACACATGAAACATCTGTACATGCTTCGTCCTAGGCCAGATTCATAACTATATCACTTAGGGAATCAAAATTAAATATATTAGTGGATTTCATCATTCATTTAAGTCAAATTTTATTTCATTAATACTTGTAACACTAGCCCGATGCCAATATTAGGGGCATACAAAATTGTGTCGATCACCCCATGGGTATTTGGAGTATCAATCCCAATACCGCAACACATGTGTATTTGGAGTATCATTATTTATCCCATACAATATTAGTTTCAGGCATGAAATTGGGTCTTGAACAAGATAATAAACAACCCATCTGTATTTGGAGAATTGTTCCTTGTCCTACACCTCATTTATCATTCTAACACACATATATCACATATATCTCATTCATCTAGGTTAATCGTAAATTTTTTTAATCCATCATTTTAATCATCATACACCATTTCAATTTATCATAAACATCGTGGTTCTTCATTTATGTCACATGGAAAATTTGGAAAAATTCACTATTAAAATATTTAACAACATTTAATCATAATATAATTTACCCATTAATGGTTAATCAAACCAATAATTTAGTAAAATTTATTTATAAATAACATAATCCCTTTAAAAACCAATTACATAATCAAGAAGTTCATCAATTTCAAAATCCCATTATTCCATCATTTCCATAAACCCATTAATTAATTCTAGAATAAATTATCAAATGTGGAAATTTAAATTCCACAATTAAATACATGTAATTTTAATTCAAGACTATGTGAATTGATATTTAGACCAACTATATCAAGTTTATTTGTGGATGCACATCAAACCATAAATCACTAATTTGATGTGGAAAGATCAAGATTACAATATAATGTAATATGTAGGACCAAATCCTAGAAAAAATAGAAAATAAATTTGGATCCATGAAAAGCTATATCTAGACACTAATCAATAAAAAAATCATCCCTCTTCCTCAGGAGAGTGAGAACATAGAGATAAAATCCAAACGGCGAAAAAAAAACATACCCATAAAGAGACTATCCTTCTAATAGGCCATTTATTTGTGAAGAATATGGTTCTAGGATCCTTGGATTCCACTAGAGACCATTCAAAATCATTGAAAAAAGTTTTGTGTTGAAATATGGTGTTTATGGATAACAACCTGGCCATTCTAGAATTTAAAAATAATTTTTTCAGAAAAATGAAACTCATATCTAGGGTTTTGTGGATAGGCCCTATGGGGTTTTAAACTATCTACCTTAAACAGACATCTCATCTTAGAAAAGATACTTACTCTTAAGAAGTGAAAATTTTGACAAACCATGATCCAACCATGAAGACCTACTCTATATGAGGGTTTATATAATGTGGATGGAGGATGCAAAGTGTAGCTAAATATTAGACCCACTATCTTCCACCTCATGTATCATGCAAAAATCACAAGTCTTCTTGTGAAAAACCACATGGTTTTCCCTAACAGTGTGCCAAAGATGCCCAAAAATACGGCCTTCAAAGCATATCAAATTCTACCCAAAATAACCCCCAAAACCCCCCCACCATTACATACTTAGAAAACATAAAATA
This sequence comes from Viscum album, assembly GCA_963277665.1. Classification (NCBI taxonomy): domain Eukaryota; kingdom Viridiplantae; phylum Streptophyta; class Magnoliopsida; order Santalales; family Viscaceae; genus Viscum; species Viscum album. Next base: position 617,054 of record CAUJRU010000041.1, on the reverse strand, counting down.
GTACCTGATAATAGTCATGCGACATCTCCATAAAGATTAGGATCTTACAATCTCCCCACCTTATAATAGATCATCCTCGAGTTGTACTCCCAAGAATCTCTAAAATTATAATGTAAAAGGCCATTCCAATGAGCCCACTTATCCTATTATTTATCCAATGTTTCCTCTATAACATAGAAATGTTCCCACAATACTTGAACTATCGGAATGGCCTTTCCTAAATACTCTTTCTCACTACACTCTATATCATGGGTTAGATGCTCCTCAAAGTAAGAATTGGTATCAAGCTTGACACCATCAATATCAATCATACGAGAAAGGCCATGATGATGAAACTAAATCAATAAAATAGGAATAACATATTTCATATCACTTTACATATATAGAAGAGACAATCAGTATGCCACCATCCCAGTTCTCCCCATAATCTGGAAATATTAAACAAACCTAGGAACAAACATTCCCTTCCTCCCAATCCTATGATGACCAAATATAGCTGGAACTCGAAGGAACACACATTCACCAACTGTTAACTCAAGGGTTCATAAATATCTATCATGATATGACTTCTTCCAAATCAATTCCATATCCTTACATTAATAAATTATATAAACATGCACTGACATAACCTATATGAGTATTTATCCTAACCACTCTGACTCCCCTTCCACCACCTAGTATAGAGTATATCTATAAGGTCGTCCAAAAATATCCTCACATGGTTTTATCTAAATAGATTCCTAATAACTATTGTTATAGGTGAACTAAAAAAGTTCTTGGTGATTCACCAAAGATGCACCAATGTCTAAAACACATGCCCATAGTAGATTCTCGATTACATGTATAGTTTACTATGACTTCCCATATGTATGTGGGTGTAAATCCATATTCAGAAATACATCTATACCCAATGAATACTGTACGAATTTCCAAAAGTGTGACTTAAAACATGAGTCATGGTTTGAAACTGCACCCCAGTGAACCTCATGCAGAAAAAATATCTCCCAAAACATTTATGCCACCTAACTAATCAACTGATAATGTATCCTGAATAGGCCCAAAATGAGATAATTTTGTTAGTCAGTCTACAATCACCCATATTGTTCATTTTTCTATGGTTTCTATTGGATAACCACCACAAATCCCATGGTAACAACATCCAATTTACATTAAAGAAAGGTCAATGGGTATTATAAACACCCAGGTTGTTCATGCATGGCATCCACCTTTTGATAGGTGTTGCATCATGTCACAAACCCAAAAATATATTTTTAATTACATTCGACCAATAATATTTATTTAGGTTACAATTTTTTTTTTCAAACCCAAATGAACTGCCCACATTAGGGAATAAAAGTCATGAATCATCTCCACTTGCATACTCATATGCACTACAATTCAGTTCCTCACAGAGATGATCTCATCATCCTCAATGGTCCAATCTGAAGGTGACTCCCCACCATCACATCATTCCTTCAATGAAAAACACTCTGGGTCATAATATTTCATCTCCCAGATATGATTTTTAAATGTGGACTCAATTGATACTGATATGAGGGTAATATACTCTTGGATTTTATGAACCAAAATATGTATATCCACCTATATGGCCATCATATTCTACTCAGAACTAGACTCATGAACATCCTAATTATGTGTTTTCATTACCAAACATTCATCAATAGTATTTTCTTTCCTATGAATATGTGATAGATCAAAATAAACTAATTGTATATATTCAACCAACCTATGATATTGGATATTCCAATCTCATTGTGAAAAATATACTTTAAGATCTTTTTATTTCTATACATAAATAATTCATTTTTCAAAACATATTATGTCACCAAAACATCAAATCCTAAAACACTACTGCCAACCTAATCTGTAGAATAGGGTAGTTCTGGTCATGTGACCTCAACTTCCATGACCCATACACAACAACTCGATCTCCCTGAATCAACACTACTTCATTTCATGTCCCAGATGCATCACAAAACACTATATACTCCTCACCCAGCTCGTGTAGGATCAATATTCAAGAAGTAGTCAAACTCATATATGACTCCTTGAATTCACTCTTAGATGCTCCATTCCATTCAAACATAAAACTCTTCTTGGTCAAGACTAAAACTTATGCTACCAAATGGGAAATTTTCCAGATGAATATATGATAGTATCCTATTAAACCAAGAAAGCTATGAATATCAAAAGGATTATTAGGATGCTCCCAATAAACCACTGCCTTCATCTTCTCTCGATCCAATACAAACATTCCTCTATAATGATAATACCCATGAAATTTACCCAGTAAATACTGAATTGAAACTTAAATATATTTTCATATATCAGATTCTCTCTCAGTGTACCGATGATGATTTCAATATATTGGTCATGATTTTCATCATTAATGGAGTACACTATGATTTGAACCATAAATACAACCACAAGCTGATCCAGGTTCCATTGTAAAACATTGCTCATCTATTCTATAAACACTAGTAAATATATTTTTAGACAAAAAGATATCATCATTAAATCAAAAGGGCCATACCTACATCTAGAATCTATCTATTGTAAATCCAAATCCATAACTCTCAACTGATGATACCCATTAATCGAGTAAATATTTTGAAAAAAATAAAAGCTCTTATAAGCTTTTAAAATAGATCGTCTTTATGTGGAAGTTGATACTAGTTCCTCACAATCATCTCATTCAAATTCTGTTAATCAAAACAAAAGCACAAGTTCTCATAATCCTTATTATGAAACAAGATTGGAGAACCCCAAGGTGACATACTTCAGGGGACAAAACCCTTATCCATAAACTCATCCTTTGGATTAGTATTTTCCTAAAGAACTATTGGTTCCATTCTATAAAGTGTGACAGAGATTGGATCAACTCCATGAATGATCTCAATTGTAATCTCTACATCTCTCTCATGTTTCATCCTTAATAAGTCCTCATACAACTCATCTTGTAACTGATCTACTATGGGTGGAAATACGTCATTCTTCACACCCCTATCATCTACCAGAAGATTTTCAATATCAAATTTGGGCATCCACAATTGCTAATGAACTGGCCCTGTAAGGCCCACCTTGTAATCCCAATCTCTATGATGAACATAATTATCACCCTCATGAGATGTAAAAGTCATTTTTTAGAGGTAAAAATATACATGGGATCGATACGCTACTATCCAATCCATACCCAATATCCATTCAAAACCTAACATGTAATGTATTTAATGATCTTAATATAAAAAAATACTCCCAACCTCGATAGAGCATTCCTTGAATAAACAAACCTATTTCAACCATACTCCCAATAGTGTATCCATCATCATAACCCCATTAAAAATTCAGAGGATAGAATCTACCCATTCACAAGTTGTACAGATATAAAAGAATTATAGGAACCAATATCAAATAAGGAACTATACAGAATAGAATCTATAAGAATCATACCTCTGGATTTCGATGGTCCAACCTCTATATCCCCAAGTGCAAGATGAACTGGAGGTAACTTCCCAGCCTCTATTCCATATTCTTCAATCTATGTCCATGGAGCTACACCGCTTTTCTGATATGTACGCTCTTACCTAGAAGTACAACATCCACTACCAAGACCTCTGAAACCATTAGAACAGAATCTGCCAGACTGATATGGGGTAGAAGACCCCCTTCCATCTCTTTCATTATGATTAGCTTCTATATCATTACCCACTAGTTGTGGGTTCATAGAAAACAACTATAGATGTCTCATCTTACTGTAAACATGGAACTCTACCTGTGGTTGTGGGAACTATATAAGAAGGTGACTCATGCTACTGTAATAGTGGAAATGAACTCTATTAATTTCTAATGTCACTGATCTTTACCCCTAACCACTATTCTTTCTATTTCTCTGGTAAAAATTCTTATAGCGATGATCCCTACTCTCAAAAGATGTACAACCAGGTCATCCAGTGTAAACAACCTATCCTACACATGAAGCCTTACTTGGGATCCCCCCAAAAATGAGAGATTGATTTTACTCATCAATAAATGTCTTCAAATTAAAGATAATAACATGGGACATAATTCCACATTTAATCCCACCTTCAAAATACTTCACTATAGTATGATAGGAAATTTCTATAAAAAGCACCGAAAAATCTGTGAGGTAACCTACATAGTTTATCATGGATATGATCCCCTATTTCAGCCACATAAACTCAATTTTCCTCCCATAAATGAGCATGTCAGGGTAAAAGTGCTCCATTAACATCTATTCCAACCCTTTAAACTCCTTACTCTTCATCTGACCATCCCATGTCAAGATGTACTTAATGGAATTTCATTAACCATGTAACATATATGCCTCAAATTTGATTCTTTTTTCACCATGAGTCTCTAAGTGGTTAGAAATATTCTGTCCAGACTCAATCTAGAACTCGAGTTCCTCAAGTATGACCTCTCCGATGAAATTAAGTGGGTGATGCAATTAGAACTATCATGTCAAGTTAAAAAATGTTTAACAAAACTTTACCTTGGACTCTTTCTATAAAGAATATAAATTGATAAAAGTTATGGAAATGATCTTCATCATCCTCACCCAGAACAATCAGATCCTATAGTTCTGGTACTAGAGGAACATTTCCAACCATGTCCTCATGTCATTCAATCAAAAAGAATCATCATGGAGTCATATATATAAAATTACAAACATAAAAATTAGGACACTTAACACATCATTATAACATTTACCTTAGTGGGATTTAAATAAATTCAGAACAAGTCATCCCTTATACCCCTTTAGATGGTCAAAATAGAGGCACTATCACTTCCCTTAACCATACCTCATATAGGTTATGGTTAACAAAGGGTAAAATAATCTTATTTATCAATGATTGTCATTTTAAAACCATTTGACCACATTTACCATATTTATCATAATTTACAATTTAAAATTTTATAAAATAAACTTTTTCATGAAAATTTAACAAGAAAATAATATTCATTTAAAATAATCACCAAAAACCTTCTTCTTGTGAATCCATAAAAATTGTGAATGCCAAAATAATTCTTAAGTTCCTGTAATGATGCATGTATACTCATTGTTCATTTCATACTGGTCCATGAATAAATAACATTAACAAAAACATCACAAAAAAATTATATCACCAAAGGTGTAATAAAATACAACTCTAATAGAAAACATCAATACCAATAATCCCACCCTAGGTATATGGGTTTCCCTCCATACATTGGTTAGCTACTCCCATGCATGAGATCATTACAAATGACCAACTATTCATAGAAACATTTCTACCTTTCTCAAGTAGTAATAATAATCTGATGAATATATAATTAGGCTCTAATACCACTTTTTAACATCCTGACTTGGGTACCACGTATCGGAGCCCTGAGCAGATTTGTCACATCACCTCAGGTGCACCCCTCAAACCGACAGAGGATACCAAATAGCCATGATGGTCTAATATAGATACCATGGGTACAATAAATCATCCTTATCTAGAATAAATATGGAACAAATACCCAAATAATAACAAACAATAACCATAATAATGTCATAACCAAAAGTGAAAATTATCACATGAGAAACCAAAACATGGAATCAATATCCAAAGCAGAATAATATAAATTTCATGAAATATATGTGTTATGTTTCAAATGAAAATACTAATAAAGACACACTAATATCTCTCAAGAATTCCCCAGAACAATTTTTGGGGTTTCCTCATCCACGTTTTATACCAACTAAACCATTTTCCATAGTTCTCTTTCCCATATCATGTCTTGTAAACATAATGTATATTGGGGTACCGATCATGAAACCTGTGTAGGGTGTGATTATGACTCTATAGGCCACCAACAATAGTTTCTAATAGAATATTGATTCTATAACATTGGATAAATTTATATAACGATAAATTTTAAAAAAAGTAAATAAATATAAAATTTTATTATTCATTAATTAACCACATAAATATGTTGGGTTCATTATATAACATGAACCACCAATACCTATATCAGTGCAAGTTGGAGTCTGAATCATATCACATTGGAAATAACATTTCAATATATCATGGGATTTCATAATTAATTTAAATCTAATTTAATTTCATGGTTACTTTGAACACTATTACAATGAATAAATTATGGGCCTATAACACCATGTCTAGAACCTCATGGGTATTTTGAGCAGTAGTCCATATCCAAAACCTCATGGGTATTTGGATAACTATTCTCTATCCCACGAAATAATATTCACACTCACTAATTTTTTCCTACAATTCCCTTTCTAGAACCCCATGGGTATCTCGAGAAATAGTCATTGTCCCACACCCTTCTTATCAATTAGTCAAACATATATCACATATATAACATTTATGGAGTTTAATCATCATTAATGTTTTTATCAAATAGTCTCATCATGGTAAACCATTTTAATTTATCGAAACAATCATTGTTATTAATTTAAATAACAGGGAACATTATAAACATTCCATAATTGAATCATTCATCAATATTTAATAACAATATTCTTTAGCCCTTTAAGGATAATATAAAAAATCATATAATTCTAATTATCAATCAATATGATAATCACATTAATTAACCAATAACACAATTACTACTTTCTAAAATATCGTAATTATAGTATTCAACCAATTATATAAAACCAATAATTAATTATCTAATTAATTCATTAATTCGAGATTTAATTTCCAAATGTGGAAATTGAAATTCCACAATTATATTAATAAAATTATAATTCAAAACTAAGGTAATTGGTATTTAGACCACCTACCTTGAGGTCATTGATAAACGTTCAACAAAATGAAAATACCTAATTTTATGTAGATAGATAAAGATCAATACATTGTCTAAGATTTAAGGAAAAATCCAAGAAACAATATGAAAGGGAATAGGAACCATGAAAACCTAGATCTAAAAAATTTCCTATAGAGGAAAACTCAATCTGATTCATTCTAAAATAAAGGCGGGAGAGTGTGAAATGTAATTGGGGAAGAATATAATTACCCATAGGGAGATGATTCTTTGAGGGGATCTTCAATATGTCTGGAACAATGTTTCGAGAGCCTTGAAATCCTCCTGGATGATTCCAAAATCATAAGAAAATGTGTTAGTCTAGAATTAGTAATTTAGGGATAATATCATGGGGGTTCAATAATTTTAAAAAATATTTTCAGAGTAATAAAACCTGTATCCTCGATTTCCTAGTAAGGGGTGCACGATTTGGAAATCCATGTCCCACATCTTATGGGGTGCATAGTCTATCTTATCTGGTGAATAGTTTGAAAATACATCCACCATTTATGAAAACCCCTTTCTTTGTGGGTGCACAGCTTTGGTAAATAAGTCGCAAGGTATGTCTAAATCATGATACAACAATGTACCACCACCTATATAACCAAATAGGTTCATTATTCCCTATGGAATTCATCATAATTTATCATTCCCATCCACCATCAGTTCACAAGACTAGGGACATCCAAACTTCTCATATCTTAACTTTAAAAACCCCAAAAAACCTAATAAAGATGTTATCAAAATAAGGTAAAAGTGTACCTAAAAATGAGAAAGATAAATCTAAAAAAAGGTTAGGGTTTTACAAAAAATATTATGATGGAATAAAAAGATATATACTTGAATATCAATATTTTAAAAAATTACATTTTTCATAATTAAAAAAATTGACGTAAGAAATGAGGCAATTAGGATATGGACTGATAATATTATAAATTTAGGTGAGGGGAAAATAAAATAATAATATTTGAATAAAAATAGATCTTTACATATAAAGATATAACATAAAATCAAATAAATTTTTAAATCAATTAATAAAGATAATATATGATGTATAGGTTCAACGAAAACCATATACCTTAAAGAGATGGATTTATTTTAACAAAGAGATTACCATAACTAATAAATTTTATGAAAGTTATTTTGCTTCATATATCTTGATGTTAAAAATATTAATCACCTATTTAAAACCATATATCTAATTATTTACATTTGTGATTCCATATATCAATATTTACAACATTTTTATGAGTTACCTTTCTTCCTACATAAGCTGGTTATCATTTTGACCATTTATTCTTGTTTTGTATGAGGAGTATGACTAATCAATCTTAAATAAATGTTTTTCATAAGAAGACTATTAAATTTACTATAAAGGATTATTGATAATTATTTATAATTATTTATGTTGTTTAAATTTCCTTTCATCAGTTCTTTACTCAATATCCTAGAAGATAAATTCAATAACATGCATATTTTAGTGACTTTTAACCATAAAGTTCATTTTCATAGTTAATGAATGAAATATTATTATAAATATTGCAAAAAAACACTAAAAATACAGTTTTTAAACATATTAAACTATTAATTATTTTCACTTACTCATAAATGATATAATTTGAGAGCATTTTTGATGTATGTCATAATACTGAACCAGTCATGAGTTTTTAAAAATTAAAGGAAAATTATGAGGTGGTTAATTGAAATATAATTATACATGTAGAATAATGAAATTATTTATTGTTAATTAGTGTTATAAAACAGAATTTCAAATAACTAAGAAAATAATTGATGGATATGAAACAATTATATTATCAAAATAAATTATTTTCCTCTTAGTTCGCTTAAATCAGATTTTTGATTTTACATTGATAGTTATAAGTCTTAAAAATAACAAGATAACCAATATGTATTTATGGAATTCATTTAGTTAATAAAAATAATATTTATCCTTAAAAAATTTCTCAGAACTGTCCATGATTTTATGTATAGAAAAAAATCCTTTATTTGAGAAGGCGGTAGTCCACACAAATTGAAATTTAACATTTTCAATTTTTCTAATAGAAATGGAATTTTTTTTCATGATTGTACCATCATTATAAAAACATACCATAAAAGAGGATGCTATTTTTTCATTTTGGTTTGTTTTATTGATGTTTGAAAAATAATGAGTGTACAAAAAGAAAAAAAAATGAGGAGAAATGTCATAAAAATATACCTGACATCTTTCATTATCTCATTTTTAAGGGGTTAAGTATTTGATGAATATATTTTTGAGATAAAAATAAACTCTTAAAGGTGTTTATTAATGTTTAAAAGAGGGATATAATGTTTTTGGGATAATCTGAGGGGTTCAGTTTGTAATATGTGAGGAGGGGAGTTCCACTTTTATAAGTGAAAAGGATATAATTTTTGTCTGTTTCCAATACATTTAAGTAATGGTGACTCTCCCCCACGTAATGTGTAATTACATGGTATTTTAAGATAACACTATGCTCTATAGCATATACAACACACAACAAAGAGCTCAAATGACCCACAAAATAATATTTAATTAAATATGATCTTTATAACATAATTGCTAAATTGGATGGTATGAATAAGTGTAATAATCTAAGATTTTTTGAATCTTTTTTCTCAAATTAATTTATTCATTTCAACATTTTTTATTAAAAAAACAATTATTTTATCTTTTGTTACACGAAACATGGTTCTTATATGAAACGTAAAAATTTAATAAAATATTATTATATGATAGATATCACATAACTGTAGAAATGGAGGGCTAGAATAGTATTAACTAAATTATGAAAATATATGGTTTACACATGTATATAAAATAAATTCTTCTGTGACCATTTAATTAAAAATGAAAATAATGAAATTTGTTTCGTAAAACTATTTTTATGAAAGGAAATGTGTCCTAATTAAATAAATTAAACAACCCAATTTCTTGAAATATTATAATTAAATTTAAATAATTTATATTCTATGAAACATTTCATATATATCTTATGTGTTTTATATATTGTAAAAAATAATAAATCCAATTTTACGCTTTAAACCCACATTTCTCAAAAAAAAAATGATTTTTTAACATTTTTTAGAACTTATATTAAAAAAAATATTTTGTGAATTTTAGAAAAATTGATATGAAAAATAAAGAAAATTTTAGTTATTTTAATTTCATAACTATCTTATGGTAAATTTTTGGAAATGTTCTGAAAACATTACTATTTTGAAGAGTTGTTAAAAACATTGAATTAAAATTATAAATTAGAAAATAATTTAAATTATTTATAGAGTTTAATTATATTTGAAATTTGTTTAGAAATAAAATTATTTCAATTATATATATATATATATTAATCTAATTTAAATCATTTGAAATTTTTTATATTGAATTTTGATGCAATAACTTTACCCAATATTTAAAACTCTCTCATTCAAAACATTCCTTCTCATTATGTATGTGGGGAAAATTTAAATATAAAATTTTCCAAATATATTATTGGAATTTGAAAAAATTGATTCCATATTTTCAATAAGAATAATTTATATTATCTAATATGTTTTGATAAAGTTTTCACTATAATGAATAGTAAGAACAATAAAAATTATTCACCTCAATTAAGTTAAAAATGGGATTTTGGGGGGTTAAACAAAAATGATAATAGTTAAAATGACATAAATACATGTATAAAATATATTTTATAACATATTACGTCCATATAATGTATAATTCTCTAGAATAATACATTTAGGAACCTTTTTAATGTGAAAAATGGGGTTCACCTTTTTCTTTTCATAAATTACAAGTGTGTCACTCACCAAACTTCAAAAGGAACACTACTCTCCTCTCCACTTCACACATTAAAATCTTTTTTTTCACCAATACATGAAGAAATCACATCTGAAATTTCATACTCTCATATTATAAGACATATTTTGGGCATAAATACAACTTAGGAAGGCTTTTGGTAAAGCCTAAAGAGGTTACCTAATGAAGCGGTAATATTCACCAATGAGCGTTATTATATTTTTCTTCCTCCAAATAGTTAAATTATTATTAAATCAACATGATATAATAAAATAGAAAATTTCAAATAAATAGGTTTTTTTACATAATTTTAATGACCTAAAACCTTACCCGTATACTTTAAATGGCTTATGAAATTGCCATTGATGTGTACATCGCACTACCACCTCATGATCATATATCATTTAGATTTCTATTACCACATCTAACAGTAGGGTTTTATGATAGATTTAAAGTATATATTTGATATTTATAACATATTTATACCTTTTGAGTCATTATATATTATATAATGTTTTACATTCCATTCTATAGGGGATACAATAAGGAGACTCATGTGTGTGGGGTACTACCACCTCACAAAGTGGTGTGATTTTTGTTTCAATAACGCTTTAAATAGAATCCAATAAGGATAAAGTTAATTAATATATGAGATATAAATGAAATTATTACGATATAAATGAAATATTTATCATTATGATGTGATAATATATCAACTTACGTCTTATCATTTCACTCCTTGAAAGATGGTAATGTCGTTTGTGTATGTGTGGACTACTGCCTTCATTAAGCGATGTCACTCTCACATTTCATCACCACACCACATGGATGAAATATATATGTATAATTTGATAAATAATATTTAATTATGATATTATAATAATTATTTAATAATTATATTTAACTAATCTTTATTCTATAATGATTATTGAAAAATTGAAACGTTACTCATGCGTACGTACGACCTCCTGTGTCCATGATCTTAACATACTTCACCTATCAAAACAGATGTTCATGATTGGTTATAATAATATAATTGACGTATAAATATTATAATTAATTCATGATAATTATTTTGTAGATTATTGAACAGTGATCAATGTTAGAGGTCCAAAAAAAAGAAATCAACACATATAGTAAAAAAAATCGTTATTACCTGAAACATGATTTTAACATGGAATTGATAATATATAGGAAACAATGATCATAAGTATAGAATATAAGGTATTAAATACATAATTATTTTTATATAATATTTCTATAATAAACATATATTAATTTTACATAACATTTTAACATGTACATAAAAGTCGACACATATGGTTAAGGATTTATAGTCTCTTTTATTTTTGGGAGACATATGAAAATTCATCACACTTTTATTTATAAAATGCTTATTTCAAATTTTATATCATTAATATCCTTATCCTAATAATTTTAAATTATTAATTGTATTTTATTCTTTATTGTGCCTTAAAATTCAAAAGTTTAATAAATCATTAAGGGATTTTTCACCTCACTTTTATATCTGTGAGATATAATCCATATTCAATACTTGTTTCAATTATGTGATGTATATACAATAAATTACTGAATTTTATATTTAATTTATGAATAATTATAGGGATTTACATATACATTTTTGTATATCTCTTTTAAAAGGTTTAAGGTTAAAAAGTTACCAAAGCAGTAAGGGATTTTTGTCTCAAATTGTTTTCTTGGAGATCTAAGTTAGATCATGCACCTATATTCATCAATGAAATATATATTATACCCCTATAAAATGTTATATCAAGAATATCATTATTTATATTATCTTATTTGTTTGGTTAAATTTTATAATTTCATGGGTATTATGATTCGACGATAGAAAATTGGTAATAATTTTATGTTACAATCTCATCAGTTATTGGGAATGATTACAATTATTATTGTAGTGATAAAATCACACGATCCATATCTCATGAATCTCATGAATTTTATCCTCTTATGGTATTTCCTTATAAAACATTTTCCCTCCAAGTTTCTCTCTTTATGTACGAAATATTCTAAAATATTTTTTTCATAATAATCCTGCCTTATTTCACTCTTCAGTCGAAACATTTTTTTTTTAAAAACATGTTTTTATAAAATATTTTAAAAAATATTTTAAACATTATAAAAATATTTTGTTAAGAATATTTTAACTCATTTTTAATTTTTACATTTTTAACTAAATTATCATTTTATTTTCAAAACAATTCTTATTTTACTTCTACTGAAAATGAAATTGGATTCATTTTTTTGATTTTTACGTCAAGAATGAAATTTTCCTCTATTATGAATGTTATTTTATTTAAATATTACATTATATGTTTTCAAATATATTTTTATAATTTTTTTTATTTTTTAAAAAAATCTATTCTTAAATTAGAAAGGATATTTTCATCATGTAAATTATTGGAAAATTTTTAAATCGTCCTTTATATGTTTTCAATGATATTTTCAATTGAACTAGTTTTTAAAATTATTCCTTAAATAGGGATTTCAATGTGGAATGGCTGTTTTCTAAAATAATGTTTTTCTAATATTTTTAAATATTTCATTAGAAGATTCAAATTTTGTATTCAAAGAATATTATTTTCCAAAAAATTTATGATTTTTTAGGTATTATTTTCCTAGAAAAGTTATTTTCCCAAATAAATGTTCCTAGTGATTTATAATTTAAAAAAGTTTTCTTCTAAGATGATATCCTTTGATGTTTTTAAATATTTACTGTGTTTATGAACCATAGATAGCATTACTATTCTTTCCCTGAATGGTATTTGTTTATGATGAATGATATTTATTAAACCCATTTCTCTTCCATGGATTATGAAATGAAAAAATTATTATGAAACCCACTTATTTATTTATAGGTTATATTATCATGAAATTGTGAAATGACTATAAAACCTACCTATTTTTTATAGGTGATGATATAAATAAATGTTTATTAAACCCATTTCATTACATAGTTTATGAAAAGAGGTATGTTTTATGATATTGTGGAACAATTATTTATGAATTTAATTATGTGATAGTAGTTATGTAATATCAAAGGATGGTGGGTACATTATAACAAATAATAGATGGTAAAAAATTCTCCCTCTAATACATTGGATATATATTTATATCTCATGAGATTAATAGGGCTGGAATAGGGAGAGAAACTGATTCTATAAGGGCTATGGTCTTCTATAACGGTCATAGAAGTAAACGTTGGATAATATGATGGTTTTGGTATTGAACCCATTATACTATAACATCCTTCTAAGTGAACCATTTTAACTATGAAAATTATTTCTATGCTTATGTGTATGTCGTAATTACATATCTTATGCCAATGTAATTCTCTCTTGGAGAAATTTTCTCAAATTTCCTAATGATTTATTTCTTATGAACTACAAATATTTAGGTCATGACTCAATATTATGTTATTTTCAATACATGGGATGATTTTTAAACATTTGGTTAATGTTATCATACCCTTATGTTCAAGTTATTCTATCTTATCTCCATTATTTCAATCAATGATAATCTTGGTCAACATTTCTCAAGATTCTATTCCCCATTTATAATAAAATATTTTATGTAGGGTATGTTTTATAGAAATACTAATGGGAATGATGTTAATGGGATAATTTAATGTTCTTTAACAAAATTAGAAGATTTGGTACATAGTCTCCAAATACACTAAACTATTATCACCCCCAAGCATGTGTTTGTGTAATCTATTGAATATTCATAAAAAAAGATGTAATATATATTTTTGAAATTCTTGGGTAAATATAGTTTGTATCAGATAATTTTTTTAGTAAACCATCATTTACTTGGATAATAAATTCTTAGTGATATCTCTACAAGAAATTTCTAAGGATATATCTAGGGACGACTCTAAGGGTAAGTCCAAAGATGATTCAAAGTATAGAAAAATTCCCAGAAATTTTGATAAAGGATATAGAATGTGGTTTCTAAGAAATTACATCCCTATCGAGATATTAAAAGTGTATTTTTCTATATAATTTAGGTTTATAGGGAAAATAACTAAGAAAAAGGCTGCATTTAGATGGAGATGATCACCACCTAGTGCATTAAAACATGCCTTGATGCACACCTAGTTTGACACTCCTGGGGGATATTCTTTAGAAATTCTCCAATCCATTATAAACCATCATTAATAATTTAAATTGAGTATTACTATAAATGAACAAGGATAAACCTAATATTTTGTAGAAACCAATTATATGTCATGATTTAGATATCCTACAAGTGATTTTCTTGATTCTTTGGTTTCCCATTATGATTAATGTTGATCCCACAATGATTTTTGGTTTTATCTAATGTAGGAAACCATAAGGAACTAGGATAACATTGAATGTGATGGAAAATTTATTGATGTGTAGGAAAGTGGGATTATGTATGGAGTGAAGGATATTATTCTGATTATTAATCACCTATCACAGAACATGATTAACAATGTACACCTAACTAACTCTTATACTCAATATAGAAGATAAGAATATATTTCATTGAGAGTTTATGTAATGGATACCGTGTAGGAAAGAATATTCAAATTTATATATGACAATAATTTGGAAAGAATCACTCAAGGGAATTTCATAGATGGTTGAGTAGAAGTTTTGGGTGTGGAAACTAATATCATAAAGAAATTTACTATGAAAGAAAAAAAATGAATTTATCTATTCAATGTAATGGATTATAATAACAAAATACATAAGGTTGCATAGACTATTGAATTTTTTAAATATATAAATTATATAAATTATGAATATTGATGTCCTAAGGGGAAATCTCATGAAGAGAATCATCTAGTTTGTATTAGTATTTTCTATATTTCTGACTATGAAGAGACTAAAAATGAAATATGAACGGAGATAAGTATTAGTGAGTAATATTTAGAATACAAATCAATAGTTTGGGGAGGAAGTGGGATGATTGAATTGATTATGTATTATAATAAAAAATTAGTTAATATGAATCCTAAAATATATAAAGACTTGTCAGTAGGAATTTTCCCATAAGGATAAGAGAATATATGATGAATAATACTAATCATTCCAAAAATTTATATATTGGATTGTTAATATTTTACGAGGGACACATGGTTAATGGGATATAACCCTTAATATTTTCCTTGATTTGATAAAATGGTGCTTAGTTTTGATAATGAGATTATTTATATGGATAAAATAAATTGAATAACTTTGATGACCATAGAAAAAAGGATTTGGTGATAATGTGGATTATTTTATCATTGATGTAGTTTATAACATTGTTGGATCTATGAAAAATGTAAAATAGTCTATGGTTTTATTAATGTAATGTGAAATAATTTATGTTTTTATTATGTTTTTTTTGAAATTTTGGTTATTACCATGCTTTAGGATAATATATGACCAAGGTATTCATATATATTTCATATAACTATTAATTTATTATCAATGAAATTTAAAGGATTAATATAAATTTTTTTTAATTTATTGACATTCTTTATAAATTTTGAATTTTGAAATGATCATAAGGTTAACCATTTGTGGAATGGTTTTAGTTGAAATTTGGATGATGTTTTATAGATTATTGTATTAAATCACCATATTAAGGTTTATCCATATTGGAAAACTAGTGTCCAGAATTATTTTAACTAAAGATAGAATAAATGAACTATCATATTTTATGGATTTTATTTATTTCTTTATACAATAACAAAACCAACTATTTGAGTAAGAGAAGAATTGTAAATTGACCAAGGCATATCCAGAAAATTAAATTTTTCCAATGAAATAAAAAGATATCAAGTATGTACATTTTCAAATGTTCTCAATCTAAAGGAAAAGTAATTCCCAAAAATTTGGAAAATCATATTGGAATAAATTTTTTCCCTATTTTCATCATATTTATGATATTATTGACATTTTTCATTCCTCTTGGGTTTAAAGACTTGTGTTCTCTAACTTTCCCTTTTTGATGCATTGAATTACACTCCATTAGTATTTGGGTGTCAGTTTTATCTTATATGTATTTGTTTTAACATGTCTCCTAGGTTATCCAAATTGGAAACCTATTTTTTGTTACTCTATATGACTTTCAAAAATCCCCTTCTCATTTTAGGTGGATATTTTATTAACCCTTTTTATGTTGTAGGTTTCTATAAATGAATTTTTAAATGTTATACCATGGATGAATGTGATTAATTTGGTAGGAAAATATTATTTTAATGGGGGGATACTATAACATGATGATATTTAGCGAAATATATTTTTTCAATTGAGTTTATTCTTTTTCATATTTTCAATTACACATAAGACTATATTTACGTTTTGTTAAATGAAACAATCTGATTAAATAAAATATAACATATTATTAAGATTTTTTTTATGATAGATAATTCATATACAATGGATTAGAACATATTAATCTGGTTAAAAAATTACGAAAATAATTTTTTTACACAAGTTTCTGAATTTAATTCTTTGGGGGCCATTTAATAAAAATGAAAATAATGGAAATACTTTTCTAAAAAATAATTATAATACAAAAAAACTTTTTTAACAGAATAAATTAAAAAAAGAAATGTTTTTGAATAATTTTAATTAAATTTATATAATATAAATTCAATAAAATATTTAATATTCTTTTTATGTGTTTTCTAGATAAGAGATATGAATAAATTTATTTTACACTTAAAAACTCTATTTTCCTAACAAATCGTTCTGTCGCCTTTTTTGTACAGTTACAAAAAAATAATTTTTAAAACATTTGGAAAAATAATTTGAATGATTAAATTAAATATTATATATTATAATATAAAAATAATTTTAGGGTTGATTTTTTGTAAATTTGATAAAATATTAAATTTTCATTGAATAGTGAAAAAATAAAATTTTAATTGAAAAATACATCTTCGTTAAAATTTCATTTTATTTTAGATTAAGTTTTAAATTTATTTTATGTAAACATTATCCAATTATATTAATGTTAAACCAATTTATTTCATTGAATTTTTTTTTCATTTTAAAATTTGATATAAAAACATTATAATCTTTTGAACAATTTTTCTTCAAAAACCTGTTTTCTCATCACATCTACAGGATAAATTTTTAATTATATTTCTTCAATTATCTATATTAAATTTAGAAAAATGTATTTAATATTTGTAATAATAATATTTTATATTATATAATAATGTGAAATTAATTTTTGACCATAATGAATAATAAAAATTTTAAAAATTATTTACTATGGTAAAGGTAAAAATGGGTTTACTTAGGAATTAAACATAAAATATAATGATTCAAGTAAACTAAAAACCATCCTAAAATACTCTTAATAGAATATTTTTTACCCTAACATATTTAAGGATCTATAATAATTCATTATAAACCCTTTTTTAATTTTAAAAATTGGTTATAACTTTTTGTCTCCAAAATTTTACATCTGTGTCAGTCACCTCAATTATAAAAGGATACCCCCTCTCTTCTCTTATTCAGACATTAAACCCATTTTGGTTCATAATATACCCGCATAAATAACCTTTAAATTCCATTATATCATACTAGAAGCCTTATTTTGGTTATAAATACAACTTGGGAAGGCTTTTCGTGAAAATATAAAGAGGTTACCAGAAGCAGAGTAACGTTCTTCTTTGAAGAGCCTTATTTCTCCCTCCACATCCTCAAATTATAATTAAAACATACTGATATAATAAACCAAATATCATAAATATAATGGGATTTTATTTGTTATGTTTATGACCTAAAACTATTCTCATTTCTATTAAAAGTGTAACGCCCCGACCCTAGTTACCTAGAGTCGGTGTATTATTACATAACATTGGCATGATCATAAAAGATCATGTCTCGAAAGAACATTTAGTTTAGTAGCCTTGGAATCACTAGATAAATTAATAAAGTTTACATTACATCATATAATGAAAAACTACAACAACATCTTTTCTCTATAAACCAGACTCATATCCCCTCATACTATCCCTACATGCCATTCATAAAATACTTCTTCACATCCTGGAAAAAATAAAACACCAAAATGGGTGAGCTCAGATGCCCAGTAAGGATAACAATATAGCGAAAACATTCATAGATAAGCATAAACATTTTAAGGCAATGTATAACTATAACAAAAGCCTTTTAAACTTGACCTTCAATATAATATGGCAAAATAAAATGAAATAATGTCATTTACTTATTCACATGGATATCTACTAGTCGAATAATCACATGCAAAATCAATAACCACTTTCATAATGATGGAATGCATAATTCCAGACTATCATAACTACATAGTAAAGGCCTTGTTCCAAGACTACAAATTAGATTTTTTCAAGGACTTGGGCCAAGACACTAGTTTGTATCACGAGACCTACCAATGCATCGAGGAGCTATAGAGGGATCCACCCATCACTTACTAAGTCCAATTCATTCCTCATATGAAATGCTTGAAACATAACATAAACATTCATATTAAAACTTGCATATGAAATGTCAATACTTTATCGACCAACCATGAATGGTATATAAATAGAACATCCACAATAAAAACCAACTCATTAACTACAATATGGAAGATTTTATTGTAACAAATTAACCTCAATCTATAATAATGAAGGATATTGAAAAGATGAAAATAATCATTAAAATTATTTGAGAGAAATATCCCCCTTTTTCTTGAAAACATTTATAAGTGAAACTATTTTTCAAGAAGCCATTTAAAAATAGATTTTTGAAACAATGTTTCACATACCACTTTGAAACTTTTAAAAGTAATTTTAATTTTAAATAATTAATGTCCATATAAATAAATCATTAAAACTATTTTTAAAACATGGACATTAATGAGAAAGATTTAGAATAATAAATCATTAAAACATTTAAAATGATATTTTTGTTAGAGTTCCTAAACAAAAGAGAGACACTTGAATACAAATAATTGAGGTAATAAAAACTTTATAATATCATGAGAATAACAGGATTCATGATATACTATGTCAAAGTACATTATATACACCATATAAAAGTGATTTGTTGTATAACAACAAAGAAGTCTCAATGGAATGTAAATTGAGATAAAATATCATATAAAGACTATATCCTTAGGTTAAGGATAAATCAATGACATAATTATGTGTGAAAAATATAAATACACTCAATATGATTGGATATTCAGTGTATATCAATCAGAGGACATTCACACATATTCTTGTAAAAACCACACCAATGAATTAGATGTTTAACTCAATAAATGGAGATTCAGTTAAAATTAATCTTATCAAGTTCATATCGATGACTTTAGAATTTATCAATGGAGTGATTATGTGTATAAAAAGTATATCCACAGAAAGGGGAGTGGAAATTATTACATAATCAAATTAATAGTGATTCCCCACATAATCTTGGAGTAAAATAATCAATGAAGTATGAATAAAGCCAAATGAGTGGAAATTGAAATTTCTAATTCCCTTATCAATTTTGTAATTTACGAAACATACAACCATGAAATAAGGATCATACAATGATGATGTAAATATCCATAAATTAATGTATATTACACAATGAATGCAATCATGGTCAGTACACACACCACATGCAATAAATAAGTGGTGAACAATGGAAATATCACAGAATTAAAAGTGAGATAAGATACCCCTTACTTTGTCCTTTTTAGTTGGTTGAGGGTAGGTTAAACTCGAGTATAATGGTAAAATAATTGTTATTGAATTATAAAATAATCATATACATTAATATGATATCATATATAATCTTTTAACAATTATTTGTTGATAATATCTTTGTATTATCTTCGTTTTGTGAGTTAACGGATTCGTTTTCCTTTATATTCTTTGTTATGTGATCCTTATTTTTTATGGATAGGATGTATCTTATTCATATCCAGAATGATATTAACTCTTTAAAATTATTTTTAACCATCAAATGAAAATTATTCTTGGATGGATACGATGGGGAATGAATCTCATCGTGTTCGCGGAGACAGTAGTCCGTACGTTCACACGAGTGACAATATAATTCTTTCGATATTAAAATAATATATAATTGGATGTTATATCATATATACAGAATCATTATCATGTTATATTTATTATTTACAATAATTACACAACATTATTATTCCCATCCAAATAATAATGTATTGAATAACAATTACACCACGACGTGGAAACGGTAGACCGTATGTATGCACGTACGGTGTCATGTCATTCAAAGGATGGATAGAATACTGAATATGGTTGTACCATATTTATAATAATATCACATTATATAGACAATAATATATTTATTATGTTATAATGGAAATAACAAAGAAATAATAAGTGGAAGAAGAAAGGAACTTGAAGGAGGGTGGTGAAATCATTACCTCTTCTTTGGGTTCATCGTTTTGATTTGATCAAAATCGATCCTTAGGTTGGATTTATGATCAAACTAAGGCATCTAGGTTAAATTGAGGGAATTTGGGAGGATATTTGGTTAGGGGTTGGCCCAACTAAAAGGCTTTGATGGTTTGAATTTGAGAGATGGGGGAGTGACCTTTTATAAGAGGGGTGAGGGGCCCCTAAGGAAAAACTTAAAATATTATTTTATAATAAATTTATATTCGAATTATAACAGCTCCAAAGTGACTTATTTCGAGGATAAGGTGGGTATAGGTCGAAATCCTTTCAACCAATAGATTTTAGACATGTGTGGGACACTATATTAACCTTGTCATTTATATTTAACTCTTAGTTAAATAGTTTGACATTTACCATGTCTCTTTGTATTTTTATATTATATGGTTAATAAACTTACTATATAAATTCAAGAGAACCCCAAGTGGTTAATTAATGATACACCTATCATTACATAAGTCCTTTTTTTAAACCATATATATTTAAGCATAGAATATAACTTAAGAATATAATATTTGTTTTAAATACTCATTTATGACAATTTTGACACTATTTAATAATTTTTTTGTTAAAGTTCTAAAAACTTTATTAATTAGAAAAAAATTAATTTAATTAATCATAACATGTCATATTAACCTATAAAATTAGTTTAATTCATAAAAAGTATCAAATTACATTTATTTGGATATTTATAATATAAATTATTTTAATATTTCATTAATTAGGTAATTTCTGCATCACCATTGTGTCATAAATATATTAAATTATTTAATGTATAAAGATTATAAATAAAATACCAGTATGTTGGAGATATGTTTAGCTTTCTAATGAATATTTATAATTGAATTTATCTTATGTATAATTCTATATTAAAAATGTTGTAGTTATTAAGCTTTGATTTTAACTCTTTTAACTCTTCTTTGAATTAAATAATAATAAATGTACTAATATAATCCAAGTGGACCAAAGAGGTTAATATTTTATTTCTAAGGTTTTTTTTGGTCTAATTATACTAAGCCAATAGAATTAGGACATGTGTTAGGGTAATAATAATATCAGTTTTACCCTTAATTACCCTATTTAGTTTTAACCGTGGTAAATAAAAGTAAAAAGTTACTATTCAACAAAATTATTTTTATATTATTGAACCAAATTTTACTCCTATATATTAACCTTGTCTCTTGTATTTTAGAAATTCCACTCACAGAAGCGGTAAAATTAAATTTTATGTGAATTTTCAAATTCTCATTGGAGATGGGTAAAAGACAGAGAAAATTTAAATGAAATTTTTTATATCAAAATTATTATAAACTGACTCTAATGAATTACATTGAACTTATATAGGTATTATGTATCTATTTTTACCTAAAATAAATTTAAATAAAATAAATAATTATTTCAAAAAAATTTGGTTTTAAACTCTAACTCATTGTTTTTCACTATTCATAAAAAATTGAATGTTTTTAGAAAAATACCAAAAATTCACCCTAAGCTAATTTCGTTATTTTGAATCCGAAAATGAAGTCCACTTTGAATGATAAAATGTATAACATTTTAAAAAGTGGGTGTTACTATTCATAACGTCTAGTTTGATTGGTTGTGGTGTGTTATAACTCGAAGTTGCGTACGACACACGCTACTGTATTATTCAAAGAGAAGAATACCGTGGATGATTGGGGTTTTACATTCTCCCCTCCTTTAATAAATTGCATCCTCGCAATTTGAAAAAAAAAATTCGAAAATAAAAAGTTGAAAATAAAAAATATCTTTGTGGGAAAACCCACATCGGAAATTGGGGTAATAAAATTTTTTCTTAATAAGGGGAAAAGAGAAATGAAAGGGTCACCACAAAATTATGATCTCGATTTGGAGAACATTGGTGGAAATTAGAGACACGTAATTGGAGGAAAAACATAAATATTTATATGGAGTGATTGAGGTCATCAGTCACAAACTATTGTATAATTGAGAGCCTCAAAGCCATCAATCTATGATGATTTAAATTATCATCGGTTCAACAAAACATAAGGTTTGAGGATAACACATTTTTATTTTTAAGATCCATTACCTAATGTTTAAGAATTAATTTCTTCATAGAATAAGAGAAGAAAAATATATATATATACTTGACAATTATAGTTCAATCCTTTCTCTAATTTCTACCACAAACTCATCTTTCACTCTAAAAGATAATAGAACTAAAAAAATTATTCCATTTATCCTAATCATATAGGGCTCAAAAAAATGAATTTCTAATTCATCTACCAGACCTTTTTTTAAAAACTACATTATTCAATCCAGGATGTCACGTGGGCCTGTGGTAGGTGATACACCCTTATCGCCCTTTGGTTGCGAGTTCAAGTCTCACGGCCTTGCCGGACGCGACAGGTTGTCGCCTGACCTTTGGGTTGTCCTTTTATGGCAACCCAAAAATAATCTCCAACTAGAATTATCCAAAATACTTCTATCCAAAATCACAGTCCAAAATTTATAAGGATGGTAAACATAATGAAGATCCTTTTTTTCATATAATAACATGTGAACACCTTCATCATGTATTCTTTTAAAGCACTATAACATCCTGAATTATCATAAAACCTTATTGATTACATTCATTATCCCTTATTTCTTTATAGAATACTGAATATACTCCTTATATCCAAAAATGTTTTAAACTCTAACAATGATGGAATATACAAATCATTAATCAGTTTCAAGGGAGTCAAGAATATCCAATATAATTTATCCAAATCAATCGTGTATTATTCCAAAATCACTACCTCGGTATCAGAACCATATTATGGTTCATCTTTCACTCAACCATATATTTTCCAAACATTTAACCTGCTATTGAGTCACATTTTTTGGTTCCACACAATCTAAAGTCCTTAATGAAAATTACTGCAGTATAATCCTTATATACACCATAATTATTATAACCAGTACAACATTGATACAACATTCAAATGACATAATTTTTTAATAACTACATAATAACTCTAATCATACCTCCTCATCTATGGTAGTATCATAACTTGATTATTATCCAGTAGCATCATCTGGGGCATACTCTGATGTTTTGGACCTTGGTTTGTGTAGTGTCCCTACTCCTTGAAGATGAAGCATTATATATTTGAAACATTTTTATTACCCTTACAGTCACGTACTTGGTGTCCTTTTTCTCGACAATTATAACAAACTCTCATTCCCTCCAGGAATGTTCTAGGGTGTTTCTTCCCACAATTATCACATATGGGAAAATTCTTATTTTCCCTCTTTCATTTATCGATCTTTCTCTCTTACATCCTTTTCTTCTCTTGCTTTCCTTCAAATACATAGTACATAGAAAATTCCTTACTTATCTTATTAACACATGATAATATTTCTTCATATGTTGAGAATACATGGGAGAGAATTTACCTTCTAAATATTGGATTAATACCATAAAGGATAGGATCCTTCTAACTCTTTGGATCATACATATTGCTTGATTTTACATTATTTCTATTGGGCACATTTTTTATACAATTTGATGCACTAGATTAGTTTATGAATCACAATACATAAATCCAAACTTGTAAAACACTTAACATAAATTGAAAAATTTATGGATATAATCCATAATCATAAAAATGTTTTATTTGAGGAAGTATATACTCATAAACCCTTCATAATGGTTTGTAATGAAAATGAGAATTATCCTAAACATATCCCTCAGGAGTGTCATAAACAAGAGTACAGCAAGGCCCTTTGTTGTGCACCAGTTCCCATTCGAGTCTAGCTCAAAGTAGTGCTTTCGGGTTTTTCCCCTAGGTAAATATGTGCTAGAGCCGCCTCTACCTGCTCGTATCCAAACATGGATGTATTGCTCAGAAAACTCACAAAATCTCTACAATACCAAAATTCTAAGAAGTTATTCTATACTAATCCTCAATGTCCATATTAAGTCTATGTGCACTAATTAGAGTTTATCTAAATCTAGCTTCCATGGTTTTAACTAAAATTCATCTGATACCAACTGTAACGCCCCGACCCTAGTGTTAGATTACTCATGTATTAATCATGTTTTAATGATCAAAAATCATATTCCTACTAATTAATCTCAATCTTAATTGCACATCTTGCTAATGTTATTCAGTCTCAATAATAACTACACATCATGTTTGAATGATAACAAATTTTATTGATTTATTATTTACAAGTCTTATGCATGATCACAAATCTCACTTATATTATCAGGCCTTTATATTTATGTTTAAAATTCTCTTACTCTCTAATGATTAAGCTTAATCCATATTCTGCATATTACTGTTTAAGTATAAATACAGATATTTTTCTTAGTATGGACACACTGTGAAGGACACACCGTGACCCAGACTCCGTGAAGGACACAACGTGACCCAGACACCATGAAGGACACACCGTGACCCAGACACCGTGAGCTACACATCGTGACATGGAGACACCGTGAACCATATACCATGAAGACTATACCATGATGAAGACATCGTTTTCATAATCACTGTGACACCGTTTCTTAACTTTTTGTCAAATTTATTTAAATAATTCTAATGGTCATATTTGATGTTTTTAATGCAATTAATGTTATTTAATGATAGTTATTGGCATGTCAGGAAACCGTATCTCATACCTATGAAAAGTTAATCATTCCTACTACCAGAACTCGTGGAATATAAGGAAGATTAAGAGTCATTACACGTGCCAGTGGTGAAGCCAGAAAAGTGTGACAATACAAAAAGAAGAACTTACATACACCCAAGAGCACTATGCTGAACAAAAAGAACAATCCTGATCAAGAAGGAGATCGCAAGACTTTCCAAGAACTCTCAGGAGTGTAATCCAACACCACTAAAGAACACACGACGAATCAAGAGATCATTTTCACTCCTGTAGAACACAAGCTAAACTACGACACTCTGTTTTTCAACAGAAAACCCAAACAAAGACTAGGTAACAATTCTGCTGAATCCAACGTTTCCAGAGCTACATTTCTAATTAGTAGAGCTTTCTAAACTCTTATCTATTCTTTCTATGTGATTTTTTTATTTACATTCGAGCATTGTGGTGTAATCTGTATATCTCAAACACACACTGTCTCCTGTACTAAACTGGAGGATATCAAAATCCTCACTCTAAACTCTTAACCCTTGTTTACCCACGTCAACTATGGAAGAGGACCTTGTGTGGCCTGATCTTGTTTTGTTTCCCACGAAGAATAGTGGTAGAGGTCCCTGCGTGGCCTGGACAGTTATGTAAACTATTGTTAACCCCGATCCAGGGTGTGGATCAAAATTATATAAATTTGATAGGACTAAGTCTCAGCTTGAGACTGAACCTCTTGTTACATCTGTCGTGCATCATTAGTTTATGTTTAATGTAACGCCCCGACCCCAGCTACCCAGAGTCGGTGCATTACTTCGTAACATTGGCATGATAACAAAAGATCAAGTCTCGAAAGACCGATTAGTTTAGTAGCCTTGGAAACACTAGATACATTCATAAGTCTTTCATTACATCAAAAAGTAAACAAACTACAATAACATGGTCTTCATAGTCCACACTCATATCCTCACTGACTATTCTTGCAAGTCAGTCATAACACACTTCTTCACATCCTGGAAAATATTAAAACATTGAAAGGGGTGAGCTCAGATGCTCAGTAAGGATAACAATATTGCGGAAGCTTTCATAAATAATCATTAACAATTAAGGCAATGTATAAATAAAACAAAAGCCTTTTAAACATGAACTTCAACATAATATGGAAAAAGTAAAATGAGATAATGCCATTCACTTCTTCACATGGATATTCTACTAGTTGAATAATCACATGCAATAACAATATCAACTTTCATAATGAGGGAATGTATAATGCCAGACATTCTGAAACATTTTCTCAAGGCCTCGGCCAAGACGTCTAAAATGATTAAGGCCTCGGCCAAAACCATAAATCAAATTGGGAAAGGGCCTCGGCCAATTCCACATCTAGTTATCTCATGAGACCTACCGATGCATCGAGGAGCTATAGCGGGCTCCACCCGTCACTTATTAAGTCCAATACATTCCTCATATGAATAGGTTTAAACATATCATAAACAATAACATAATCGTATCACATGAAACATGCATAAAGGAAACATAACATTTCCACATTTCAATCACAAGATATCAATACAACACATTGATATAATAAAAATGCTTTCAAAACCATTTTCAATACCAAAATAAAAGAAAGTTAAAACTTTGTATTTATTTTTCATTAAAAAAAATGATGGCTTGTAGAGGAAGCCGAAACTCAAATAATGGTCACGGCGGCGGAGAAGTCGTTGTCGCCACATAAGTACGAAAAGAAAAACATTCCCTTTTGTCGTTTAACAAAATGCTTCGTAAAAAAAGATTCCTTTTGAATAAACGTAAAAGTCAAAGCGGTTTATACACCGTACAAAAGAAAGTTGTGTATAAAACCAAATATGCCTCAATGGAAGGAGATTGAGACGAAGTCCTTAAAAAGATCATTTTTAAAATAAAATAGATCTATTATGTGTATTCACTATAGTTACACATAAAGAAAGTAAAAATACTAAATAATACATAATAATATCATGACATAATTTGAATGTAGGAGATTAACCCAAAGAATGGAAGTTGGGTTAAGAAGTTCCCTTACCTCGTGTCTGACTTGACTCAACCGTTCTTTAACCTCCTGAATAATAAACTAGAGTTAATATATACCTTATTAAGAACCATTTTCAATTTCATTATCCTTTTTATATCACTTATTACAATGTTATGAACATTATGTAATTATTTAAGTTAATAACGGTCGTTTTGTCGATCTTTGGTACTTGAGTCAACAATAAAATTCTTATAATTACAAGTTGTTTATGTGGTAGAATATCCATTATCTCCAGAATTATATTCATGATTTAGATGTCATATATATCTCATATTTCCAGTATATACATTCATTTATAATATTACATAACATTTAGAGGTAAGAAATGAAATGCACCGTTCATGGAGACGGTAAGCCGTACGTACGCATGAACGCTACTTTCATTTCAATTTCATATTTAATGGAACGAAATCATAATGATATAAATGTGTAATATAATTCCAGTATAATATAGTGTATAATACCATTTACTCCATCTTTATACATCCCACATATGGCATTAACGATTCAAATCACTTTAAGGGGGCGGTAGTCCGCACTTCCTAAAATGAAATTATCGCATTTTACCCATAATGGAAATCATAAAGTATACCATAAATGAGAAATACAGAAGCATAAGTAAAACATAAACATATTATATATCATATAAAAATAGTGACATCTTAATGGCCACCTTTTAAGGTGTTATATGAGTGTTGAACAATCATCGTTTCGTGAGGCAGAAATTCGCCATCCACAGAAACCGTATGTTCTTTAACCATTAGATGAAGGTGTGTGTAAGTGTAGCTCGAATCCTTCTTATAACAACATCCTAGTATATTGAGGATACTGGTGTTGTTACAAAAGAAATGAATAAAAAGAGTTTAGGGGGTTGGAGAAGAAAAATAAACCAAAACAACATTAGAGAAGACATTACCTCAAAATCGGGTAACTCTTTTTGATTTGAGCCAAAGGCTTCCTTAAGAATAGTTCTGCCCAAAGTGAGGCTTCTAGGAGTAAGAGGGGGAAGTTGGGAGAGTATTTGGGCAGATTTTGGCCGAGCCAAATGGCTTTAAGGTTTGAATAAGGTGGGAGAGGTGGGGGCCTTTTATAAGTGGAGAGGAGGGGCTCTTTTGGAAAGATTGAAAGTTACATTATTACACAATGCTTTTCGGATTATAAAGGTCCCACACTTATATAATTCGAGGATAATGTGATAAGGGTTCGAAATCTCCTCATACAATTGGATTTGGACAAGTGTTAGCCTTGGATTTTGCATTATCTTCTCATTTTATTTAAATCGTTAAATAATGAGGTCATCACTGCATCACCATGATGTCATAAATAATTTAATTTATTTAATGTCTAAAAATTATAAAAAAAAATACTATGATGTAGGAAATCTTTTTATCTTTCTAATGAATATTTATAATCAAAATATGGACTTTTTTAACCCCACTTAAAAACTGTTTTAGTAAAACAACTCATGTTTGTGTCAATTTAATTTTAACATTAAATAAATATATATTAATGTCATTTTCCAACTAAAGTTGCTCCATGGGGTCCCCAAGTTGACCCATGGGTTGTCTTGGTCGGCCATGACTCATCCAATAGGAGTAGGACAAGTGTCATGCTCATCTCATATTATTATAACATTATTTGTACCTTAAACTACACTAATTACCTCTAATCGCGATTAAGAACTTAAAAGTTACTATTCACGAAAAAATTATTTTAATCTCATTGAACCACATTTTACTTCTTAATGACAACCATTTATGTCGGATTTTTGAAAATCAAATCACAGAAGTGGTAATATTTCATTTAAACGAAAAATCAGTTATTTAAGTACCACTTAATGGTTTCACTATTCATCAAAAATTGAAGTTTTTCAGAACAATGCCAAAATTTCACCCTAAGCTATAATTGATATTCCGAATTCAAAAATGATGTCTATTTTAAAAAATTCCAAACATATAAGTTGCATTAATTAATTTTATAATTAATTCCCGCTGTCACAACAAATAGCGTGTTTTTAAGAAACAATTTATATCAAAAGATTGGCAATTGTTTATGTCCAATTTCAATGTTAAATTAATTCTAATGACCACCATTGGATAAAATGGTAAAAATATATTCTAATGATACTTTAAACCCACTAAATAGTATAATTTATCACTATAAATTATTTTTATTAAAAAATTTGTTTTTAAGTAATTTTCACTATTCATAAAAAATTAGAGGTTCTCAGAAAAATACCAAAAATTCAACATAGGCTAATTTCGATATTAAGAATACAAAAATGAAGTCCATTTTGAAATATAAAATTTCTATAATTTTAAAAGGTGGTCATTACTATTCATAACGGCTACTTTGATTAGTCGTGGTGTTTTAGAACTCGAACTTGCGTACAATGCAAGCTATTGCATTATTGAAAGAGAGGCGTATCGTGGAAGCTCGGGGTGTTACATTCTCCCCTCCTTCAATAAATTACGTCCTCGCAATTTGATATTTTTCTTTGAAAATAAAAGGTTGAAAATAGAAAATACCTTTGTGGAAAACCCACATCAGAAATAAGGTTAATAAAATTTAGCCTTAATAAGAGGGAAAGGGAAATGAAAAAGTCACCACCCAATTATGATTTTGATTAGGAGAACATTGGTGGCAATTAGAGACATATAATTGGAGGAAAAACGTAAATATTCATAGGGAGTGATTGAGGTCATCAATCACAATCAACTTTCAAATTGAGGGCCTCAAAGCCTTCAATCTATGTTGATTTAAAATATCATCAGTTCAACAAGACATAAGGTATTAGGATAACGCATTTTTTTGTTTTAATATCCCTTTAATAAAGTTTAAGAATTAGTTTATTCATTGAATAATAGATATGTATATATATATTTATGCCTGACAATTAGAGTTTCAACCTTCAACTCACCTTTCACTCAAAAAGATAATAGAACCCAAAAATATTATACTTTTCCTAATTGTATAAGGTTCCAAATGTTAACACATACAATTTAGATTAGTAAAATTATTTTCTAATAACCAGGGACTTCCTGTAGGCTAGTGGTAGGAAATAAAGGCATGTCGCACTATGGTTGTGGGTTCGATTCCTACAGCTTTGTTCGACGCGACGGGTTATGCCCCACCCTGCAGGTTGTCCTTTTCCTAAAAATATAGTACTATACTATTTCAAAAATAATCTTCATAAATGTTTTAACCTTAAACAATACTATCCAAAGATCAACTTAATCCACTCCAACCTTTATAGTTATCCAAAATACCTCTGTTCAGACTTTCTCTAAAAGGTTTCTTAATTCCAAAATCAATTTATCAGATTCCCCAAAAAAAGTAAAGTTTCTCTTATTGTCACATACTAAAAATATGATTACCTTCATAATATTAAAACCTTACTGAAATCAACAAGTACTGCAGTACAATCCTTATATATATATATCACATTATTCTAATAACCGAAATATAATCCATCAGTCCAAAAGCACCAATACATTAGTTATTCTGCTTCAACTGTTGTATCAGCATAAGATTGTCCTTGATCCCTTGGCCTTTTCTGAGGTAAGTTTCCCTGATGCTTAGGACATTCATTTGCATAATGACCCATTTCTCTACAATTATAGCATTCAACTTTGATAGCCTCTTTCTTTCCCTTGCAATCACGAGCCTGGTGACCCTTTTCTCCACATTTATAACAAACTCCCATTCCTTTTAGGCAAGTACCAGGGTGATTCTTCCCATAATTATCACATAATGGAAAATCCTTCTTTCCCCTTTTCCCTTTATCTGTCTCTTGTTCCACAGTTCTCTTCTTCTCTTGCTTTACTTTATTGTCATAAGATTTAGAGAATTCCTTTTCTGTCTTGATAGCACACGAGACAATATCTTCGTATGATGAGAAGGTTTGTGATACTAAAGCTCGACGGAGAAATGGTTTTAACCCATCAAAGAAACGATCAATCTTACTTCTTGGGTTACGTATATAATCGGAAGCATTCCTCGCTAACCGTGTAAAGTTAGCCTCATACTTTGCGACATTCTCATCCTCCTTCTGCCTCAGACTCAAAAATTACCTTTCCATATCTGCTCTATGGTCACGAGGAGAGTATTTTTCTAAGAAAAGATCTTTGAACTCCCTCCATTCCATATTCGATATGTCATCATCTTCCTTTGTGTTTTGAATCAATGACCACCATTGATCAGCATCTCCAGTGAGGCGGTAAACTGCCATGATAACCTTTTCCCTTTCACTACTCCCCAAGGCGTGGAATATTTTCTCTAAGGAGTTTATCCATTGCTTAGCTACTAATGGATTTGTACCCCCATTAAATGTTGGTGGTTGTTGCCTCATGAAGCGGTCTAACATTGATCCTCCACGTTGCGGATTAGGGTGCTCCATACGAGTAAGGTTATTATTCATAACTTGAGTGAGTTGTCCCATTATGGTAATAAGTTGATCAGCACCAGTTGTATCTCCAGATCCACAATAATTATCTTGAGAAGGAGGGGAATCCCTACACGGAGTTCGTGCATTGATACGGTTTCCATTCCTTCCACTAGGCGCCATTTCTAAACAATGGAATAAACTAGATTAGTTTATGAATCAAAATACATAATTCCATACTTGTAAAACACTTTACATAAATTGAACTATTTATGGATATAATCCATAATCATATAAAGAAATGTTTTCATTGGTAAAGTATATACTCATAACCCTTCATAGTGGTTTGTAAAGAAAATGAGAATTATCCTAAGCATATCCCCCGGGAGTGTCGTAACCAAGAGTGCAGCAAGGCCCGTTGTCGTGCACTAGTTCCCGTTCGAGTCTAGCTCAAAGTGGTGTTTTCGGGTTTTACCCCTAGGTACATCTGTGCCAGAGCTGCCTCAACCTGCTCGTATCCAGACAGGGATGTATTGCTCGAAAAACTCACAACATCTCTACAATACCAAAATTCTAGGAAGTTCTTCTATACTAATCCTCAAAGTCTATCTTTGGGCTATGTGCTCTTAATCAGAGTTTATCTAAATCTAGCTTCCAAGGTTAGTACTAAACTGCCTCTGATACCAACTGTAACGCCCCGACCCCAGCTACCCAGAGTCGGTGCATTACTTCGTAACATTGGCATGATCACAAAAGATCACGTCTCGATAGACCGATTAGTTTAGTAGCCTTGGAAACACTAGATACATTCATAAGTCTTTCATTACATCAAAAAGTAAACAAACTACAATAACATGGTCTTCATAGTCCACACTCATATCCTCACTGACTATTCTTGCAAGTCAGTCATAACACACTTCTTCACATCCTGGAAAATATTAAAACATTGAAAGGGGTGAGCTCAGATGCTCAGTAAGGATAACAATATTGCGGAAGCTTTCATAAATAATCATTAACAATTAAGGCAATGTATAAATAAAACAAAAGCCTTTTAAACATGAACTTCAACATAATATGGCAAAAGTAAAATGAGATAATTCCATTCACTTCTTCACATGGATATTCTACTGGTCGAATAATCACATGCAATAACAATAACAACTTTCATAATGAGGGAATGTATAATGCCAGACATTCTGAAACATTTTGTCAAGGCCTCGGCCAAGACGTCTAAAATGATTAAGGCCTCGGCCAAAACCATAAATCAAATTGGGAAAGGGCCTCAGCCAATTCCACGTCTAGTTGTCTCATGAGACCTACCGATGCATCGAGGAGCTATAGCGGGCTCCACCCGTCACTTACTAAGTCCAATACATTCCTCATATGAATAGGTTTAAACATATCATAAACCATAACATAATCGTATCACATGAAACATGCATAAAGGAAACATAAAATTTCCACATTTCAATCACAAGATATCAATACAACACATTGATATAATAAAAATGCTTTCAAAACCATTTTCAATACCAAAATAAAAGAAAGTTAAAACTTTGTATTTATTTTTCATTAAAAAAAATGATGGCTTGTAGAGGAAGCCGAAACTCAAATAATGGTCACGGCGGCGGAGAAGTCTTTGTCGCCGCATAAGTACAGAAAGAAAAACATTCCCTTTTTTCGTTTAACAAAATGCTTCGTAAAAAAAGATTCCTTTTGAATAAACGTAAAAGTCAAAGCAGTTTATACACCGTACAAAAGAAAGTTGTGTATAAAACCAAATATGCCTCAATGGAAGGAGATTGAGACGAAGTCCTTAAAAAGGTCATTTTTAAAATAAAATAGATCTATTATGTGTATTCACTATAGTTACACATAAAGAAAGTAAAAATACTAAATAATAGATAATAATATCATGACATAATTTGAGAGTAGGAGATTAACCCAAAGAATGGAAGTTGGGTTAAGAAGTTCCCTTACCTCGTGTCTGACTTGACTCAACCGTTCATTAACCTCCTGAATAATAAACTAGAGTTAATATATACCTTATTAAGAACCATTTTCAATTTCATTATCCTTTTTATATCACTTATTACAATGTTATGAACATTATGTAATTATTTAAGTTAATAACGGTCGTTTTGTCGATCTTTGGTACTTGAGTCAACAATAAAATTCTTATAATTACAAGTTGTTTATGTGGTAGAATATCCATTATCTCCAGAATTATATTCATGATTTATATGTCATATATATCTCATATATCCAGTATATACATTCAATTATAATATTACGTAACATTTAGAGGTAATAAATGAAATGCACCGTTCATGGAGACGGTAAGCCGTACGTATGCATGAACGCTACTTTCATTTCAATTTCATATTTAATGGAACGAAATCATAATGATATAAATGTATAATATAATTCCAGTATAATATAGTGTATAATACCATTTACTCCATCCTTTATACATCCCACATATGGCATTAACGATTCAAATCACTTTAAGGGGGCGGTAGTCCGCAGTTCCTAAAATGAAATTATCACGTTTTACCCATAATGGAAATCATTAAGTATGCCATAAATGAGAAATACAGAAGCATAAGTAAAACATAAACATATTATATATCATATAAAAATAGTGACATCTTAATGGCCACCTTTGAAGGTGTTATATGAGTGTTGAACAATCATCGTTTCGTGAGGCAGAAATTCGCCATCCACAGAAACCGTATGTTCTTTAACCATTAGATGTAGGTGTGTGTAAGTGTAGCTCGAATACTTCTTATAACAATATCCTAGTATATTGAGGATACTGGTGTTGTTACAAAAGAAATGAATAAAAAGAGTTTAGGGGGTTGGAGAAGAAAAATAAACCAAAACAACATTAGAGAAGACATTACCTCAAAATCGGGTAACTCTTTTTGATTTGAGCCAAAGGCTTCCTTGAGAAAAGTTCTGCCCAAAGTGAGGCTTCTAGGAGTAATAGGGGGAAGTTGGGAGAGTATTTGGGCAGAGGTTGGCCGAGCCAAATGGCTTGAAGGTGTGAATAAGGTGGGAGAGGTGGGGGCCTTTTATAAGTGGAGAGGAGGGGCTCTTTTGGAAGGATTGAAAGTTACATTATTACACAATGCTTTTCGGATTATAAAGGTCCCACACTTATATAATTCGAGGATAAGGTGATAAGGGTTCGAAATCTCCTCATCCAATTGGCTTTGGACAAGTGTAAGCCTTGTATTTTTCATTATCTTCCCATTTTATTTAAATCGTTAAATAATGAGGTCATCACTGCATCATCATGATGTCATAAATAATTTAATTTATTTAATGTCTAAAAATTTTAAAAAAAATACTATGATGTAGGAAATCTTTTTATCTTTCTAATTAATATTTATAATCAAAATTTGGACTTGCATAACCCCACTTAAAAATTGTTTTAGTAAAACAACTCATGTTTGGGTCAATTTAATTTTAACATTAAATAAATATATATTAATGTCATTTTCCAACTAAAGTTGCTCCATGGGGTCCCCAAGTTGACCCATGGGTTGTATTGGTCGGCCATGACTCATCCAATAGGTGTAGGACAAGTTTCATGCTCATCTCATATTATTATAACATTATTTGTACCTTAAACTACACAAATTACCTCTAATCGCGATTAAGAACTTAAAAGTTACTATTCACCAAAAAATTATTTTAATCTCATTGAACCACATTTTACTTCTTAATGACAACCATGTATGTCGGATTTTTGAAAATCAAATCACAGAAGTGGTAATATTTCATTTAAACGAAAAATCAGTTATTTAAGTACCACTTAGTGGTTTCACTATTCATCAAAAATTGAAGTTTTTCAGAACAATGCCAAAATTTCACCCTAAGCTATAATTGATATTCCGAATTCAAAATTGATGTATATTTTAAAAAATTCCAAACATATAAGTTGCATTAATTAATTTTATAATTAATTCCCGCTGTCACAACAAATAGCGTGTTTTTAAGAAACAATTTATATCAAAAGATTGGCAATTGTTTATGTCCAATTTCAATGTTAAATTAATTCTAATGACCACCATTGGATACAATGGTAAAAATATATTCTAATTACACTTTAAAACCACTAAATAGTATAATTTATCACTACAAATTATTTTGATTAAAAAAGTTGTTTTTAAGTAATTTTCACTATTCATAAAAAATTAGAGGTTCTCAGAAAAATACCAAAAATTCGACATAGGCTAATTTCGATATTACGAATACAAAAATGAAGTCCATTTTGAAATATAAAATTTCTATAATTTTAAAAGGTGGTTATTACTATTCATAACGGCTACTTTGATTAGTCGCGGTGTTTTAGAACTCGAACTTGCGTACAATGCAAGCTATTGCATTATTGAAAGAGAGGCGTATCGTGGAAGCTCGGGGTGTTACATTTAAAGTATACTACATATATCTTTTATACTCCGCTGCTATTACTTTGAAATAAAAAAACTATTTTTAAAGCTACTTTGATAGTTAAACTTGCAAGTGTTTACACTCATTGTAAATCAGTAGGTATGTTTCAAAAGTTAGTTTGATCTTATGGTTAAATTAACTGAGCCCTAATCAATCTTTGAGAAACTAGGTGATAATCTACAATCTGTATAATTTATCTACAGTTTAACATGTTTTATAAATTGGGGGATTTTAAAGAGACAATATTTTAACAGAAATTTTAATTGGAACTCAATTCACCCCCCCTCTTGAGTATCCACTCCGACCAACATTTGGTATTAGAGGTTGATTTTGTTTAAGGATTTTTGAAATACTATGTTTTTTCAACTGTGATTTTCGTTGCATCATTAATGATCTTAAATTTATATTAGTTCTAAATTTTATCTCTTTAATTATACTTTCTAAAATCTAGCTACAAACAATAGACTAAAGGGTGCTGCTACTAACATGCCACATTTTTCTTCAATGGTATAAACTATGCTTAGTGGAAGCTTAAAATGAAAATTCATTTAAAAAGAATGGGTTTTGATATTTGGACTGCTATATAATTTCAATATAAAATTCTAGAAACTAATAGAACAACTTGGGATGAACCTAAAAATACAGCCTATAATAATAATTGTAATGATATTAATGCCATGTACTGTGATCTAGGAGAAGAAGAGTTTAATAGAATTTATGCTTGTAAAACTGCTTTTGAAATATGGGATACTTTAAGTATTTCTCATGAAGGAACAAACAATGTTAAAGAAATGAGATTGAATACATATACTATTAAATATAACAATTTTAAAATGAAAAATGATGAACCTATTTCTGATATGTATCTCAGGTTCAATGAGATATTCAATACAATGAATTCACTTGGTAAAGTTGTTCCAGCAAAGGAACAAATTATGAGGATACTGAGATGTTTACCAGACCGATGGAGAGGCACATCTATTGCAATCAGAGAGTCATGTGACATTGCTGCTCTACCTGTCAAAGAACTCATTGGTAAGATTATGATGTTTGAGGAAGAACTCAAGGTAAATAAAGAGGAATAGGATGAACCAAAAAGGAAATCAGTGGCTTTCAAGACTACTGCTTCAAAGAAAAAGGGCAAAGAAAAATCTCAAATACAAACTGAAAGTTCAACAAGTGAAAGCTCAGACTCTGATAGTGATGTTGAAATGGCTCAGATAGCCAGAAGGTTTAAGAAATGTTATAGGAAGAAGATATTTTTCAGAAAATTAAATTACAATGGAAAGTATGACAATAAGGGACATTGGAAGAAGGACTGGAAAAAGCCAGATAAAATTGATGAAGTTGTTTCCTATGAGTGCAAAAGAAAAGGACACATTAAAGCAGACTTCCAAAAGCTAAAAGTCAAGAAGAAATATGATTACAAGGATAGTATGTACAAGAAATCTATGAAGGATACCTGGAGTGCTTCTTAAGACAACTCAAGTGAATCTGGAATGTCTGATTCTGAAAAGAATCGTGCCAACATGCGTTTCATGACAAACACATCTGAGGTAACCTTAGATACTTCCGTTTTAAATTCTTATTATGCTGGAGATGATGTAGAATCTGATTCGGATTCTGAAAACATGACTAGTGAGGAATTATTTGAATATTGTAATATGATGGAGGAGACATGCAATGAACATAAGGATAAATACAAATCATTAAAGAAACAACATGCTCTCACTACTACTGTTAAAACTGAACTTACTATTGAAAAAGAGAAGAATGCTCAACTGTTAATGGAAAATACTGAACTGAATATGTAAAATGAGTATCTTAGAAAGGACTCAGAGAAGTTCTCAAATGGAAAGGATACACTAACTCAAATTCTAGGAAAGCAAGTGGCATCGAAATACACTACTGTAATATGCTACAAACCTGGACAGAGACAGTTTACTAAGAATAGCTTTATTCCTAAATCTGGATAGAATACTGCTAGTTCTAGTTCTAGAAATCCATATGATTTAACTAGATATTCACATAGTTATAAATCAAATAGAGTTTATCTTTAAAAATATATTGATTCTGTAAATTATATGAGACCCGTAAGTCAAATTTGGGTACCAAAATCATTGATTGCTAACCTGTCTGGACCCAAGAAGATCTGGGTACCAAAATCATATTCTATCTAAAACTATTTTGTAGGAAACCTGCTTGAAGAGTTTCCACAAGAAGACATGGTATTAGGATATTGGATGTTCAAGACATATTTCTGGGGATTAATCATGTTTCAAGAGTTTAATAAAGGTTAATGGAGGCTATGTCACCTTTGGTGATAATTCTAAAGGAAAGATCATCGGCATAGGCCAAATTGGTAACAAAAATTTAGTTTTAATTTCTAATGTTTTATTTGTTGATGGACTTAAATATAATATGTTATGTATTTCTCAATTATGTGATGATGGTTTTAATGTCAAATTTAAAAATTATTCCTATAATTTTTTTAATTCTAAAAATGTTTTAGTCTTTTCTAGTTTATGAAATGAAAATGTTTATGATGTTGATCTAAATTCCTTAGCTAAACAAAATGTTACCTTTTTAAATGCCTTTCATAAAGATTTGTGGTTGTGGCATAGGATATTAGGACACTACAATATACAATCACTTAGGAAACTAACTTGAAATAACATAGTTAGAGACTTACCCAAACTTGAGTTTCCAAATGACAATGTGTGTAATCCCTGTCAAAAGGGAAAGAGACACAAAACCTCTTTCAAAAAAAGGAAAGAAGTCTCAATTTCTCAACCTCTCAAGTTGGTTCACATGGATCTATTTGGACCATCTAGTGTTTCTAGCTTAAATGGGGAGCACTATGTCTATGTCCTAGTAGATAACTTTTCTTGATATACTTGGGCATTCTTTTTAGATCACAATAGTGAAGCTTGTTCTTATTTTGTTAAATACTCCAAGTCCGTAGAAAACAATAGTGGAATTAAGATTAAAACTCTATTAAGTGATCATGGCTGTGAGTTTGAAAATCATGAATTTGATTCCTATTTCTCACACAATGGCTATAATCCTAACTTTTCAGCTCTTAGGACACCTCATCAGAATGGTGTAGTATAAAGAAGAAATAGAACCTTCCAAGAGATTTCTAGAACTATGCTTAATGAATATGACCTGCCTATTTACTTTTGGTCTGAAGCTATGAACACTTCTTGTTATATTATTAATAGAGTCTTAATTAGACATATTCTTAAGAAGACCCCATATGATTTGTGGAATAATATAAAACCTAAAGTTAGTAACTTTAGAGTCTTTGGATGCAAAGTTTTTATTCTCAATAAAAAATATAATCTTGATAAGTTTGCTTCTAAGAGTGATGAAGGAATATTTTTAGGATATTATTTAACAAGAACAGCCTATAGAGTCTTTAATAAAAGAACCAAATGTGTGGAAGAATCTGTTCACATCAAATTTGATGAAACTGATCCACATGAGCCTAAAACCTCACTTAAAAATCTTGAGGAAGATTTGAGTATTCTAAACCCTAATGATAAATCTAAATAACCTGCTGTAAAAACATCTAGTTCTGGACATATTCTAGAATCTGCTGATATAGAACCCTCACCTATAGATGAACCTGAAATTTCTAGTCCTACCTTTACTAGATCAACAAGAATTCTAAAGAATCATCCTTTGGATGCTGTTGTAGAAAATCTTGATAGAGGGACTCAGACTAGAGCATCTCTTAGAAATGAGGTTGAACATCAAGCCTTCTTGTCACAACTTGAACCTAAAAACATTGATGATGCTATTAATGATGAATTTTGGGTAATTTCTATGCAAGAAGAACTCAATCAGTTTGAAAGAAATAATGTTTGGAATCTTGATGAAAGACCTAAGGACACTTTCACCATAGGTACTAAATGGGTGTTTAGAAATAAAGTTGATGAATCTGGAAACATAGTTAGAAAAAAAGATAAGCTAGTTTCATAAGGATATAGTCAAGAGGAAGTAATTGACTATGAGGAGACTTTTGCTCCTATATCCAGATTAGAAGCTATTAGGATTTTATATGCTTATGATGCACATCTAAATTTAAAACTATATCAAATGGATATCAAGAGTGCATTCTTAAATGGATATATTGTTGAGGATGTTTTTCTTGAACAACCACTTGGATTCTCAAACCCTCATTTTCCAAATCATATTTTAAAATTATCAAAATTGTTAATGGTTTAAAGCAATCTCCAAGAGCTTGGTACGATAGATTAAGTACTTTTCTAATTTCTAAAGGTTTTACAAAAGGTATAGATGACCCTACTCTTTTTATAAAACGAATTTCTAAAGATTTTTTAGTTGTAAACATTTATGTGGATGGTATTATTTTTTGGATCTTCATGAAATTCCCTATGTACTGATTTTTCTAAAATGATGCAAAATGAATTTGAAATGAGTTTAATGGGTGGACTCAAATTCTTTCTTGGATTTAAAATTTTTCAAAATGATAATAGAATTATTTTAACTCAAAGTAAACATACTAGAGATATTTTAAAACGTTTTGGATTGGATAAAACAAAAATTAGTGACACTTCCATGAGTAAAACTTGTAAGTTGGATCTTGATGAGGATGATAAATTTGTTGATCAAACCACTTATATAGGAATGATTGAAAGTCTACTCTACCTAACTGGTAGTCATCCTAATATTATGTTTAGTGTGTGTATGTGTGGTTGTTTTCAAGCAAACCCTAAAGAGTCACATTTAAATGCTGTAAAGAGAATTTTCAAATACCTCAAGCGTACTCCCAATTTAGTATTGTTCTATACCAAAGGAAAATCATTTTAACTAGTTATTTATTTTGATTCTGATATTGCTGGATGTATGTTAGATAGAAAAAGCACCTCTGGAACATGTCATCTTTTAGGCAAGTTACTAGTATCATGGTGTAGTAAGAAACAAAATTTTGTTGTGTTATCTACTGCAGAAGCTGAATACATAGCTACTGGAAGTTGTTGTGCGGAAATTTTTTGGATGAAACACACATTACTAGACTATGGATATCAATTTAGACATTCCCCAATAAATTGTGACAACACAAGTGCTATTAATATTTATAAGAATCCTGTTTCTCATTCTAGGAAAAAAATATATTGATTTAAGACATCACTTTTTGAGGGATCATTATCAAAAAGGTGATATCACTTTGGAATTCATTGGTACTGAATATCAACTTGCTGATATATTCACTAAACCATTAAATTCTGAAATATTAGACTACATCATACATGATCTTGGTATGATTAATATTAAATAGATATCTTACAGATCTTAATGCTCAGTACTTTACTATATTTTACTTTAGGGTTTCATGACTCACTGTTGTAAAGTTACTGTTTCATGCTTACGGTCTCACAGTTTAACACCTTCTACTCACGGTCTGTCACTTAACTATCTCACCGTGACTGCACAGAATGGTCATTGTCTCACCGTTACGACCACCAACTATCTCACCGTGATGACTGTTTTTCATCACACCGTAATTCCTACCCATGGTATCACTGTGAAGAATATTTATAATCTTATTTTAACTCCTATCATGGTAATTTTTATTTCACCTCTATTTGATTTCCCGGGTTTTTGTTTTTATGACGTTTGACATTCCCAAATGATACAACTTAAGGGTTTCATTTGATTCCTTACCCAAAATCTCTCCTGAACCTTCTCATTCTTGAAAACCTTCTCTTCCCTCTCACTCGAACCTTCAGTGGATTCCAAGGATGAACCGCCCATCTGCACCCTCATCTGAGAAGCGCCGCTCTAAGAAACAGAAAAGGATACCAAGGATAGCTCCTGAAGGACCTCTAAACCCAAACTTAGTAAGACGTACTGTTGTACCTGAAAAAAAGTTTTCCCTGAGTGGCTATTGTATAGCAAGTCGTTAGTTTTGAATGTTTTAAGAGAACAAGGATGGCTTGAATGGTTCTCTGGATAAAATAGACCGATTTACCCGAGGCTGGTATCTCAATTCTACCAATATGTGAAGTTTTCCTTTGATTTTGGAGAAAGTGTTATGGTGACCAGCTAGATCAATGGTCAGAAGTGTTCCTTCTCTTCAAGGATGTGGGCTGCATGCCTAAGAATTCCATATGAAGGAGTTTGGGAAGGCTACCAGAGAGACCCTCCTCTATCTTCTGATATCTTCAATCTGGAGAATGCTTTGGAAATCCTGACTGGAAATGGAACCAACCGAAGGGCCATAGCTGCTAAATTAGATGGGGAGACAGGACTTTTTTTCAAATTTGTTCATAATTTGATTAGTCCCAGAAAAGGGGATTTTGCTGTAATGAAGTATAAGTATCTGTTCCTGATTCACTTGTTGAAGAATGGCCATAAGATCAACCTATGTAAGTATGTTATTAACC
This sequence comes from Viscum album, assembly GCA_963277665.1. Classification (NCBI taxonomy): domain Eukaryota; kingdom Viridiplantae; phylum Streptophyta; class Magnoliopsida; order Santalales; family Viscaceae; genus Viscum; species Viscum album. The sequence continues at coordinate 573,977 of CAUJRU010000041.1, read as the reverse complement.
ATATCTGTGAGCTGATCAAAGTCACTTTCAAATCCACCTCCCGGTTTTACTCAACGATGATTTCAGCCATGTTAGTTGCCAAAGGGATGGTTGGACCGAATGAAGAATTGTTAGAGGACATTGATTTTTGCTTATCCATGCCTATCATCATAAGGATGAAGATAAGTTGGGACCCCTGGAAGAATCATTGGGTTGAGGATAATGATCAACTTTATAAAAAGTTTAATCCTGTTTATTATCCAAGAAGACCTAAGAATCTATCTGATCCTGGTTTGGAACCACATGAAGTGCCTGAGTATTCAGAAGAAGAAGAAGAAGGGGAAGTAACAGCTGAAGTATCACATAGAGAAGAAGCTGGAAGACCTCCAATGGAAACATTTCCGGTTGAAAAAGAAAGGGTTGTTGTCCCTGTAGTTATCCCTACTGAAATACCTCAAGAAGAGGAAGTTGTTGTTGGTTTGAGAGAAGAAGAATCTCCTACTTCTAGTGAGGATGTCAATCTAGAAACTCATCGTAATACTGCATGAAAATTGATTTTTCCTGATTCATAATAGCAAGAAACCATAGAGACATATCCTGTTGAAGAGGATCTCCCTGTTGAGAAAGAAGCAAGTCTGGAAGCTCAACTAGTGGAAAAATCGGTTCCTGAGATAATTCCCTCTACTGAAGAGAGGATGGAAATTGCATTTTAGCTGGAAAGGTAAGAGTTTTATGAAGAGATTAGAGATGATCCTCTGGATCTTGATCATGTTGCTCAGCCTATAGTCTCTGAAATCGAAGCACAATTTGAGGGGGAGGAACCTCAAAACCTTGAGAATATGGAAGCTGGATCTGTTGAAGGTTCTCAACCTACTGTCACATATTTTGTGTACACTTGGTATGACTTCCCAAGATTTAATGATGTGAATGAGTCATAGAAAGTGACTAAAACTAGAATGGATCTTTCTTCTCTATTTCAACTGAAGTCTGTAGCTCATCCAGAACCAGTACCAGAACCAGAGTCTAAATCTGAATTACAATCTGTGTCTGAAGATGACTCTGAACCACAACCAGAACCTGAACCACTACCTTTACCTGCACCCTTATCCGAGCATCAATCTTTTGTAACTAAATATGATTTTAATGTCATTGTAGAGACTATCTTGGCTGGTGTTGAGAAGATTTTATCCACTCAACCTTGTCCTGTGACTCAGTTATGTCAAGAAGATGCCTCAATTCTGCTGGAAAATATTATATTGCATATTCAACCAAGGATGATCTGTGAAATTCAAGAAGTCAGGGTTGAAAATAGGTTGCTTAGTACTGATGTTGCAAATTTGAAAGGTTTTGTGGAAAACCTTCAATCAGAACTGTCATCAAGATCCGAGCATGTGCCTGGTCCTGCTTCGCTCCTGCACCTGTTGATGCTTCTCCTGAGCCAAATGATTCCACCCTTGCAAGGGAAATTGTGTCTCAAGTGCATCTATATCTACTATCATTTGATTAAATGATTGGAAAAAGACACACCAATATGTTGGAACATATGTAAGAGCTTGTGGAAAATCTGAATAAACTGACAGATGAGTACACTAGATGCCTGCAAAAAGTTCTCAAATAGCTCAATGTTCTATCCGAAGCTGTAAAAGCTTCTCCTGCTTCAGGTCAACCTTTTGTTCCTCATTTGGATGATTCTATGCTGAGATCCATAATCAAGGAAGAAATTCAGAATGCCTTTAGTGGCTTGGATCTAACTTCTTTGTCAAAAGTGGTTAAGAACAGTGATCGAGCATTGGACTTGGTTCAAATTCATTCTAAGATAGCCAATGATTCTCAATAGGAGATCACTAAGAAAATAGATTTTTATCTCACTCGGATTTTCTCCAAAAGTGATATGATAGATCGCATTAGATATCTTGTGGAAAACCTGGAAATTCCTCCTGTAACTCAAGCTTTTAAATCTCATGTTCAGAAACTTACAGAGTTCACCAGATTGTTGGAAAAATTCATGGAGAATAAGGATGATTTTGAATAGGCAATGAAATATGTTGGTGAAATCATTACTGATTTCATCAATCTTCTGAAGCCATATATTCATGTGCAGAGTACTGTTATAGTTGCTCCAGCTACTGCACCCCTTAGACCTGGTCTACTTGCCTTACCTCAACAGCCATGTCAGTCATCCAAGCTCTTTCTCAGATCCGTCCAGTAATTCTTGACCAACCAAAGCCTAGATATTCTACAGTTCCTACTTTGGCACCATCCATTTTTGACGTTCTACCCTTACCCTCTTTGCATACCACACCTATGCCTTCTTCTACTTCAGCACTAGCTCATGCTGCTGATAAAGGCAAGGAAAAGGTCGATCCCTGAAGACTCCAGGGACTGTTTTCTTTTTGATGGGATGTCTCTTGTTGTTTAATGTTTTTATTTCTCCTATATGTTTTATTCTGAACCTTTTCAATGAAAAAAGCAGTGTTTCCCTCTTTTCTCTCTACTTGTTGATAATCCTAAAAGGGGGAGAAACAGTACAAGTATCAGTACTATAATTATATATGTTATTATCGAATCTATTATTCTCTAATTTTTTCTATTCTAATATGGTAGTTTCTTTAATGTTGCATTCCATTTATATTTTGACTATACATGATTTGTGATCATCAGAAAGGGGGAGATTGTTGGACTCCTCGTGTATTAATCATGTTTTAATGATCACAAATCCTATTCCTGCTAATTAATCTCAATCTTAATTGCACATCTTGCTAATGCTCTTTAGTCTCAATAATAACTACACATCATGTTTGACTGATAACAAATTTTATTGATTTATTATTTACATGTCTTATGCATGATCACAAATCTCACTTATATTATCAAGCCTTTATATTTATGTTTCAACATCTCTTTCTCTCTAATGATTAAGCTTAATACATATTTTGCATATTACTGTTTAGGTATAAATACAGACATTTGTCTAAGTATGGAAAAATCATGAAGGACACACCGTGACCCAGACACCGTGAAGGACACACTGTGAACCAGACACTGTAAAGGACACACCGTGACCCAGACACCATGAGCTACACACTGTGACATAGAGACACCATGAACCACATACCGTGAAGACTATACCGTGAAGAAGACACCATTTACATAATCACCGTGACACAGTTTCCTAACTTTTTTTCAATATTATTTAAATAATACTAACAGTCATATTTGATGTTTTTAATGCAATTAATGTTATTTAATGATAGTTGTTGGAATGTCAGGAAACCGTATCTCATACCTATGAAAAGTGAATCATTCCTGCTGCAAGAACTCATGGAATATAAGGATGATTAAGATGCAGTACACGTGAAAGTGGTGAAGCGAGAAAAGTGTGACGATACAACAAGAAGAACTTACATACGCCCAAGAGCACTATGCTGAACAAAAAGAACAATACTGATCAAGAAAGAGATTGGAAGAATTTCCAAGAACTCTCATGAGTTAAATCCAACACCATTGAAGAACACACGACGAATAAAGTGATCATTTTCACTCCTGTAGAACACAAGCAAAACTACAACACTTTGTTTTTCAAAAGAAAACCCACAGAAGGACTAAGAAGCAATTCTGCTGAATCCAACAAGTCCAGAGCTGCATTGCTAATCACTAGAGCTTTCTAAACTCTTATTTATTCTCTCTCAGTGATTTTTTTATTTACTTTGGAGCAGTGTGGTGTACTCTGTATATCTCGCACACAAACTATCTCCTACACTGAACTGGAGGATATCAAAATCCTCACTCTAAAACTCTTAACTCTTGTTTACCCACGTCAACTGTGGAAGAGGTCCTTGTGTGGCCTGATCATGTCTGGTTTCCCATGAAGAACAGTGGTATTGGTCCCTGCATTGCCTGGACAGTTGTGTAAACTATTGTTAACCCCGATCCAGGGTGTGGGTCAAATTTATATAAATTTGAGAGGACTAAGTCTTGGCTTGAGACTGAACCTCTTGTTACATCGGTTGTGCATCTTTAGTTTAAGTTTAAATTATACTACATATATCTTTTATACTCTGATAATATTACTTTGAAATAAAAAACTATTTTTAAATCTTCTTTGATAGTTAAAATAGAAAGTGTTTTCACTCATTGTAAATCAGTAGATTAGTCTCAAAAGTTAGTTTGATCTTATGGTTAAATTAACTGAGACCTAATCAATCTTTGAGAAATTAGGTGAACATTTACAATCTATATAAATTCACTACAGTTTAACTTGTTTTATAAATTGGGGGATTTTAAAGAGACAATATTTTAACAGATATTTTAATTAAAACTCAACTCACCCCCCCCTCTTGAGTATCCACTCCGACCAACACCCAGTTACCCAGAGTTAGTGCATTATTACATAACATTGGCATGATCATGAAAGATCAAGTCTCGAAATACCGATTAGTTTAGTAGCCTTGGAATTTCTAGATACATTCATAAAGTTTAAATTACATAATAGAGTGAAAAACTACAACAAAATCTTGTCTCCATAAACCAGACTTATATCCCCTCATACTATCCCTGCAGTCCATTCATAAAATACTTATTCACATCCTGGGAAAAATAAAACATAGAAAGGGGTGAGCTCAGATGCCTAGTAAGGATAACAATATAGTAGAAACATTCATAAATAAGCATAAACCTTTTATAGAAATGTATAACTAAAACAAAAGCCTTTTAATCTTGAACTTCAATATAATATGGCAAAATAAAATGAAATAATTCCATTTTCTTATTCACAAGGATATTCTACTAGTCTAATAGTCACATGAAATATCAATAACCACTTTCATAGTGATGGAATGCATAATTCTTGACTATCATAACCACATAGTCAAGGCCTTGTGCCAAGACTACAAATAAGATTTTGTCAAGGCCTTGTGCCAAGACACTAGTTTGTCTCATGAGACCTACCAATGCATCGAGGATCTATAGCGGGCTCCACCCGTCACTTACTAAGTCAAATGTATTCCTCATTTGTATTGTTTGAGACATAACATAAATATTCATATTAAAACTAGCATACAAAATGTCAATACTTTATCCACAAACCATGAATGGTATAAAAACAACACATCCACAGTCAAACATAACTCATTCAATACAATATGGAATATTGTATTGTAACAAATTAACCTCAATCAAGAATAATGAAGGATATTGACATAGATGAAAATAATCATCAAAACTATTTGAGATAAATATCCACCTTTTTCTTGAAAACAATTAGAAGTTGCACTATTTGTCAGGAAGCCGTTTAAAAATAGATTTTTGAATCATAGTGTCCCATACCACTTTTAAACTTTTAAAAGAAATTTTAATTTTAAAACTTTAATTTCCATATAAATAAAACATTAAAACCATTTTTAAAACATGGACAATAATGAGAAAGATTTAGAATAATAAATCTTTAAAATATTTAAAATGATATATTAGTTAGAGTTCTAACCAAAAGGGAGACACTTGAATAAAAATAATTGAGGTAATAAAAACTTTATAATATCATGAAAATAAATGGATTCATGATATACTATGTCAAAGTACATTATATACACCATATAAAATTGATTTGGTGTATAACAACGAAGAAGTATCAATGGAATGTAAATTGAGATGAAATCTCAGATAAAGATTGTATCCTTAGATTAAGGATAAATCAATGACATAATTATGTGTGAAAAATATAAATTCACTCAATATGATTGGATATTCAGTGTATATCAATCAGAGGACATTCACACATATTCTTGTAAAAACCAGACCAATGAATTGGATGTTTAACTTAATAAATGGAGATTGAATTAAAATTACTCTTATCAAGTTCATATCAATGACTTGGGAATTTATCAATGGAGTGATTATGTGTATAAAAAGTATATCCATTGAAAGGGGAGTGTAAATTATTACATAATCAAATTAATAGTGATTCCACACATAATCTTGGAGTAAAATAATCAATGAAGTATGCGCAAAGCCGAATGAGTGGAAATTAAAATTTCAAATTCCCTTATCAATTTGGAAATTTAAGAAACATACACCCATGAAAGAAGTATCATAAAATGATGATGTTAATTTCCATAAATTAAAGTATATTACACAATGAATACAATCATGGTCAGTACACACAACACATGCAATAAATAAGTGGTGAATAATAGAAATCTCATAGAATTAAAAGTGAGATAAGAAACCCCTTACTTTGAAATTTTTTCTTGGTCGACGGTAGGATAACCTCTTGTATAATGGTGAAATAATTTTTATTGAATTATTCAAGAATCATATACATTAAAATTATATTATATATGATCTTTTAACATTGATTTGTTAATAATATCTTAGTATTATCGTCGTTTCGGGAGTTAATAGATTTGTTTTCCTTTATATTCTTTGTTATGTAAGCCCTATTTTTTATGGATGGGATGTATATTATTCATATACCAAATGATATTAAGTCTTTAAACATTATTTTTAACCATGAAATGAAAATTATTCTTGAATGGATACGATGGGGAATGAATCTCATCGTGTTAGAGGAGACGGTAGTCCGTACGTACGCACGAGCGACAATATCATTCTTTCGATATTAAAATAATATATAATTGGATGGTATATCATATATAAAGAATAATTATCATGTTATATTTATTATTTACATGAATTACACATCATTATTATACCAATCCAAATAATAATGTATTGAATAACAATTACACCACGACGTGGAGATGGTAGGCCGTACATACGCACGTATAGTGACATGTCATTCAAATGATGGATAGATTACTGAATATGGTTGTACCATATTTATAATAACATCAAATTATATAGAATATATTAGATTTATTATTTTATAATGGAAATAACAAATAGAGAATAAGTGGAAGAAGAAAGTAACTTCAAAGAGCATGGTGAAATCATTATCTCTTCTTCGAGTTCTTCCTTTTGATTTGATCAAAAGGGCTCTTTAGGTTGGCATTATGATCAAAATAAGGCATCTAGGATGAAGTGATAGAAGTTTAGAGGATATTTGGTTAGGTTTTGGCTGAACCAAAATGCATTTATGGTATGAATTTGAGAGAAGGGGGAGCGCCCTTTTATAAGAGGGTTGAGGGGCACCATAGGAAGAACTTAATATATTATTTTATAATAAATTCATATCAGTTTATAATGGCTCCAAAGTGACTTATTTCGAGGCTAAGGTGGGGATGGGTATAAATCCTTTCAACCAATAGATTTTAGACAGGTTTGGGTTACTATATTAACCTTATCATTAATATTTAACTCTTAGTTAAATAGTTTGACATTTACCATGTCTCTGTTATTTAATATTATATGGTAAATAAACTTACTATATACATCCAAGCGAACCCCAAGTGGTCAATTAATGATACAAATATCATTACAGAAGTCATTTTTCTAAACGTTAGCTTTTTAGAAATAGAATATCAATTAATAATATAATTTTTGTTTTGAATACTCAATTATGTCAATTTTGACACTATTTAATAATTGATTTTTTTAAAGTTCTAACAACATTATGAATTAGAAATAAATTCATTTAATCAATAATAATATTTTATATTAACCTATAACATTAGTTTAATTCATAAAAAGTCTCAAATTACATTTATTTGGATATTTATAATATCAATTATTTTTATATTTCATTATTTAGGTAATTACTGCATCACCATTGTGTCATAAATAAGTTATATTATTTAATCTCTAAAAAGTATAAATAAAATACCATTATGTAGGAAATATTTTTATATTTATAATGAAAATTTATAATCGAATTTATCTTATGTATAATTCTATATTAAAAATGTTTTAGTAATTAATCTTTTATTTTAACTTTGTTAACACTTCTTTGAATTAAAAAATAATAAATTTCTTAATCTAATTCAAGTGGACCAAAGAGGGTCATATTTTATTTTTAATGTTGTTTTTGGTCGAATTATACTTATACAATATAATTAGGACATGTTTTAGGGTAATAATAATATCAGTTTTACCCTTAATTACCCTATTTACTTTTAACCATGGTAAATACAAGTAAAAAGTTACTATTCACCAAAAAAAATATTTTTATCATATTGAACCACATTTTTCACCTTGATATTAGCCATATGTATAATATTTCTGAAATTCCACTCACATAAGTGGTAATATTATGTTTTATGTGAATTTGAATATTCTTTTAGGAGTTGGGTAAAAGATAGTAAAAAGTTTGATAAAATTTTTATATATCTAAAATTATTATAAACTGACCCAAAAGAATTAAATTGAACATATATAGGTATTATGTATTTATTTTTACCTAAAATTAATTTAAATAAAATAAATATTTATTTAAATAAAAATCTTGTTTTAAACTATAACTCAGTGTTTTTCACTATTCATCAAAAATGGAATGTTTTTAGAAAAATACCAAAAATTTACTCGAAGATAATTCTTATATTCCGAATCCAAAAATGAAGTCCATTTTGGAAGATAAAATGTATAAAATTTTAAAAAGTGGGTATTACTATTAATGATGGTTAGTTTGATTGGTTGTGGTGTGTTGGAACTCAAAGTTGCGTACAACACACGCTACTGTATTATTCAAAGTGAAGCGTACCGTGGAAGATTGTGGTGTTACAAAAAGGGTTACAAAATAATTATTTTTCTGTACGGAGGACTATATCCTCGCGAGCTAATTTCATTCATTTTTCAATTACTGCATCTCATGGTTGGGTATGGTGAATGATATAAATTATATATATGATACATATAAAACAATTTTAACTATGGATTAATTATAAAATATGTACCTTTTTTCCATTATATAGGGGATATGATAACATGGCTCGTGTGTACATTGGACAACCGTCACATGAAGCTATGTGATTCCTGTTTCACTAACATATTACATGGATATAATAAGGATAAATTTAATGAATATATGTGACATAGATGACATAATTATGATATTGATTAGATATTTATGATTTCTAACAAATTAAATTATAAATTTATTTTATACATTTGACCTACCATTACCATGCTCGTAACACACTTCATTTCTCAAAACTATATTTTATAATTGGTAATAAATTTTTTCTTTTTTGTATAATATCTGATAATTATATAATTATTATTATTCCAGATATGATGGAACCATTTTCATATTAAGAGAACAAAAAATAGAAAATCAAAACATATACGAAAAATATTGTAGTCATTGACAGAAACATTATTTATCAAAGAATTATTAACAAATAGGTAATAAGTGGTCATAAAAAATATTATATTATATGATATATTTAATTATGTTTAAATAATATACTTATATTAAATTTATCATTATTATACTTCAGTTTTAAATGTGTATGATGGATGTAGAGAGTTAAGGTAAGAGATTTCTAGTCTCTCTTTTATTTTTGGGCGACGTATGATAATTCACCACTCGCTTCTTTTTTCTACGTATATATACTAACACATTGACATATTATATCAATAATATCTCTATATTATTGATATTTATTGTTTCATATGATGTTATTCATTTTCAGGTCATATGATTCAAAATATTATAAATGTGGTATGTGATTTTTCTTCTCAAATTTATATTTTTAAGATATATTCCATATTCACAACTAGTTTCTCATATGTCATGTTTGTACTGTCCATGAATGTATATAATATTTATATTCATTATAGTTTCTGGTATTTAATTATCCAATTTATTATAAAACATTAAACGGGGTTATGGTTCAATTGTTACCAATACGGTAATGGTTTTTTATCTCAAAATACCTTATTGGAGACCTTTGTTATGTTAGGCACCAACTTCTTTACGGAAGAGTATACACTACCCCATTAACATGATATATACTGAATATAATTATTTTTATGATATTATATGTTTCATTTAATCTTATTATTTTATATGGATTCTGATTCAATGTTACCAAATTGGAAAGAGATTGATGTTACAATCTCATTGTTTATCGAGATTGTTTATGATTATTCTTCCAATGATAAAATCTTACGATCCACCTCTAAATAATTTAATTAAATTTATATTCTTGGATAATTCCATTAGAATAAATTTCCTTCCATAATTATCCACTCTCTATTTACTTAATAGAACAAAATTATATTTTTTGAAAATCAGAGATTATTTATTTCTTTTCTCAAAAAACAATTTCTTTCAAAACCATGTATTATAAAAAAATAAAAAATGGATGTAACATTCTTATAATTAATTATTTAAAAAAAATACACTTTTTTGAATTTTTCTGAATTTTTTAAAGGTAATATTCATGTTATATTCTAAATAATTCCTTTCTAGATTTTATAGAAAATCTGATCGTATTCATTGTTTTAACAAGTATGAAATGAACTTAATTTTCCACAGTTATGAATATTATTTTCCATAAAACATTATTTATTTTTAAGGTTTTTTAGAAAATTAGATTTTCAAAATGTTTTAAAATGTGTTCTCAAATATTAATGGATATTTTCCTCAAGAAATAATTTAAATTATCTTTTAGTATTACATTATTTATTTTTATGGTTATTTCCAAAATATGGTATTTTAAAAAGGTATTATTTATTAGAAATTAATTTTTTCAATGTGGAATGGAAATTTTCTTCAAGATATTTGATATAATATTTTTAAATATTGATTAAATTTTTATATTTTATTTTGAATAAAAATAATTTCCAATATGTTTTATGATTTTTTAATTTCAAAAATTTATATTTAAAGAAATGTTATCTTCATAAAAAAATGTTCCAAGTAATTTATATTTCAAAATTAGTTTCCCAAAAACATATTATACTTTGAGGTAAATTTTTATTTACTATGAATATGACCCATGGATTCCATTCTTATTATTTATTTGAATTTTTTTTATTGATGACATGTAGATTATGAATACCATTTCTATTCCGTTGTTTATACCATGATAAAATTCTTATGAAACATAATTTTCTTTCCATTTGTTATGATATCATGAAACGATGAAATGATTTTTAAACCTGGATCTTTTCCACTGGTAATGATATGATATAATTTTTTTAAACCCATTTCATTTCATGGGTTTTGAGAAGATTAATGTTTTATGATCTTGTGGAACACATATATATGATTTTTATTATGTGATTGTGGATAAATTATAACCATTGATGGGTAAGGTCTATATCTTCATCCAATGCATTGGGTGAGGATTTATATCTCATGAGATAGAAAGGGTTGGAATAGGGAGTGAACTCGGTTTTGTAAGGGACACTTTCTCTTATTATGGACATGGGAGTGAATCATTACTACTATAATGGTTTGATGACTAAACCCATACCACTATGAAATCCATGGATGTGTTCCATGACTACTATAAAAATTATTTATTATGAGTATTTATATTCTTGAATTACATGTCCATTTCAAATTGAATTCTCTTTTTCTTTGTGTTCATTGATTTTCTTATGATTAATGTCTTATGAACATCCAATCATTATGTCATGATTCAAAATAATGTTCCTTGACATATAGGGTTTGGTTTCCAAATGTTATTCTCAAGTTCACATACCCTTATGTTCATGTTACACTTATGTATCTCCCATGATTACCCTTAATAAGAATATTATCTCAACTTTTCTTATGATTCCTTCCCAAATGTTATAAAGAAAGGATTTAAGTAGGGTATGTTTGCTAAATTTAGTAAAGTGTAATATCGTTATTGGAGATTATGAAAAAGTTTCAACAATTTTGGATATTGTGTACATAGTCTCCAAATATGCTAAACTATTATTGTCCTCTTGCATGTGTTTGTATAATGTGTTACATATTTATTTGAAGAGATGTGATATTTATGTAAAAAATATTGTCTCTTAATAATATCTGCAAAATAAATTTAAATATATATTTAATGGTCATACTTAATAAAAAATTTGATTAATTATTAGAAAATAAGAACTATGTTTTTAATAGGGTGATTTTTTTCTTCATAAATAGGTTTCCATCAAAATGGTTTTTTATGAAAAAATATTATATTTAATTTTTAGAACATTAAAAAAGTGTATTTTAAAAAAAAGTATATAATTTTTGAAAAATAAAAATATCAAATTTTTCTTGGGGTGAAATTTTGAAATTTTCCTAAAAAGTTATATTATCTAATGAATAATGAAATATGTAAAAATTTTAAGACAATCGTATCATTTATTTTAAAAAAGATATTTAAATATACCATTTAACAATTAAATAAAAAAAAATAATTTAATTAAAAATATTTAATTAATGGTAAATGAATAATTATTATACCTGATATTCGTATAAATCCAATATTTTGTTTAAAAAGACATTTCTCTAAAAAAATTTATTCATTCTACATTTATATCTCATATTAATTTTTCCCACTTATAGAAATTAAATCATTTAAAAATGATTTTATATTTCTAATCATTAGCTTAAAATTTGGTAAATAGTTTCCTTATATTTTTTTCATGATAAAATTTAACTGCTGTAAATATTTTCCACCTCTGTGACAGTAATTTGGGTAATAAATGTTATAAATAGTATGATGAGGAATAAAATATCACTAAAAATTTTCATTATTTTATTTTATAATATAACTTATTCTATTAACTTAAAATTACATATTAATTAAAAATTTATTTCCACTGTCTATTGATAATTATTTTAAAATTATTTTAAATAACAAATAAAAAAATGTCACTCTCTTTGTTTGAATAAATTTAACATCATTTCATAGGGTTGAAATTTGGTTATACAGAGTTCTAAATAGTTATTTAAATTATTATTTATTTTTTTAACTTTAAATTTAAATTTATTTTTTATTTATTATAAAATTATGTAAAACACTTACACAATGTTGAGATAATGCTTGTGGAAACATTAGAAATATCAACAAAATGATTTTAAAAACAATAAAAGTTATATTTTTTTGGTGATTTGCAGTGTACCATTAATTTTATAAATGAATATTACATAATTTGAATGGGGTAAATGTATATATTCTAATTTCATTTTAATATTGATGTCATTAATGTCAAATTATGTGAATAGACATGAAAATGACTATAATTTTATATTATGTTAACTAATTTTTTACCTAATGATTTAAAATTCATAAAAATTTTATATCATAACAAGGGAATTTTAACTGGTCTATATTATCCTTAATGGTCTAATTATAATTCCATTTTATTTTTATAATAATTTTAATGATCAATAATGAGTATAAAACTATAACAATATAGTAATTGTCAGAAGGAATAACATGGGCTAAAACTATGAGATAAGATTGAAAACATCACTTAAATTTTCTAGATTTTATAAGACATGATTATTTTTAATGGTAAACATATTATTTTATAAACACATAAATATGGTTCCAATTTAACTTAAAAATTAATTTATATTAATTTAAAACATTAAAAAATCCAAGAGTTCCCCTCCCCACACTTATAATTGGATACCTCCTCTTATATCTTCCTCACACCATTGGATCATTCTAGTTCATCCAATATATTTTAAAATGTCTCCCCAATAACCTTATATATATCCAATAGGCCTTGGTCTCACAAAAATACCAAAATTTTAAGGATAATGGTGTAATCTAAATTGGTTATCAGAGAAGATCATATTAGTCCTAACCAGCATATTTCATGTTTATTTATTCATTTAAATTTTTAAAATATTTTTAAGAATATGATAATAATAACAAAAAAATATTCTATATAATTAAATTTTATTATGAATATTTTATAACAATATATCGTCTCCATTTCTATCACATGGGAAATGAACAACATCTCTCATGCATGAATGTGTATTACCAACTTCATGAAATGGTGCATTTAATTTTCCATGATCACCTCACATGGAGGACTAGAATGATGGTTTTAATGTATTTATATTATGTATAGGAATTAATTATTATTCTCTAAAGATAATATATCGTCTGTTTTATTAACATTCCATCTATTGGATGATTATAAAATCATTCATCTGTATGTGTGGATTACCGCCACAAAAAGTGATGTGATTCATCTTTCATATACACCATTCATAAATGGTTATAAAATTGTACATCATGTATAAAAATGGTAATTAAAAAATTATTACTATTCTTTATATGATGGAATAGTGAACTATTTGTCCATGGAAAACCTACCAAAATCATATTACAATATTAAATTAGAATTCCTCGAGACACATGACATGTACTTAACCATATTATAAATTTAATATATCCTCATAATAAATGAAATTGAAGGTATAAATACTAATTAATAAAATAATGAAATATTCTTAATTGATAATATAATTAATTCAAGTTTATAATATTGTAGTTAGAGTACATACACAACATTTTGGGACATTAGCTATGGGATTTCATCTCAATTTTCCTTCATTGAGGCATGTTCAATGTTATAAACCAAATTTATTTTATATGATATATATACTAAACTTTTAAATGTTATATATTGAATACAACATACATAATGATATTTTATGTCAATTTAATGTTTGTTCATCCATGTTGTTTTCATTTAGATGCTACCAAATTTGTAGGAGGTTTCTTAACACAATTTCTATTCAATGGGTTATAATTCTACTTAATTATTTATGTTATGCCATGATTATGTGTAAAATGATGTTCAATATTACTATTTTGTAACTAAGCTTTTTTTGTTCATTTTAAAATTATTAAACACAACCATTTTATTGATTAAATTCAAACATCAATGATATTATCTATGTAAGGATTATTTGTCTCAATATTGTTTCATTAACTCTTTTCTTATATTATACACCTGAATACTCTGATATGGTGTACAAGCTTCCTGTTGAGATATTATAACATGAACAAAATTATTACCATGATATGTAATGTTCATTTTCATTTATCTATTTTTTGATCTGTTGATTCAAATGTGATAAAAAATCCAAGGGTTTTCAAGACCTCAATTTCATTCCTATGAGACATAATTCATTTTATGAAAAATTATATATTTTATAGGATGTACTTGCTACCCCGTTAATTTTTTTGTCATATTATTTCATAGGAAATATGTTATTTATTGAATCATGTTATGTTTTTCTTTTCAAATACATTTTTATCTTAGAAATACCTAGGCGATATGGGTTTGTCATCTCAAACATCGTTCACAAAGATATGTTTAGACCAATGGTCGAATATTAATTTATTTGGTGTACAAGAAAACTATTTAAATATAAAATATTTGATATTTTAATAATTTTTTAATTTTTTGTTCCTGTTTAGTTCATAGATTGGTTGTTTTTTTAAATTTCAAAAAAAAAAATTCATTAAATTTTTTTTAACAATTTTAAATACTTATGACTATACTGTTCCTCTATGTAATTTTTATTATTTTATGAATTTTATTTTCTAAACATAAATTATTTCCTAATTTTATTTTTCAGGATCTTTAATATTATTTAAAAATGTTTTAAAAATAAATATCATGTTGTTTTTCAGATGGTTCCCTTTGGAACCCCTTTACAAAGGTTTTAAAAGCATTATTATTTATAACATTTATTGCTTGAATAGATTTTATTGATGTCTGGATATTATTTTATTCGAATAATCCTATAAAATATTCAATGTTAATTTTTTATAAAATCGTATTTTCGAATTTTTTTCATTATTTATTTTTAAATGTTATTGAATGAAATTGTTATTTTCCCATATTTTTTGAGAATTATTTTAATGTTACTTTAAAGGTATTTTTTTCAATGTGAAACTCCTATAATTATTCTCTCCCTTCACTTGGTGTATGATTGTATGATACTATAATCATATTTACTTTTAATGATTATTTATGGAATTTCAAGTCATTTTTAAGAAAACTAACTCTTTTTTATGGTAATTCAATCTATAATAATTTTGATGGAATACAAGAATCCATATTTTTTGTTTCATGATATGGTACAAAGAAATTATTGATTATAGTGGGATTTTTTATTAAACAAAAATCCTTCAGTTTCTTTTTCTAATATGTGATGGTTGAGTCTATTATATCCCACCAAGGTATTGGGTAATGAGATAAAAGTTAATTTGAAATATGTTAAACTTAAAAGAAGACTGAAATATTTTACTCTTAAGAGAATGTAGATTTTATTATTTATTATTTACTCCAATGAAATATGAGAATAATCTTTTTAGGTAATTCCATGATGAATGATTGATATTCTAAGATACATATACAGTTTTTAAATTATCTCTATGAGTCCTAATGGGTCCTTTAATCATTGATTTTTTTACAATGTTTATGATTGCTGATAAATATTACTCTTTTCATATATTGTATATTTATTCCTTGTATCATTATTTCTTATATAGGTTTTATGGGTATAAAATCTCTTATGCTATGTTTATACCCATGGATTATTTCATCATACACTTATTCCCATCTTATGAGTGCTGATAACATTAAATTTATATTCATATGTTTACCTTTACAGTTTTTTAAGATCACCCTTGTTATGTTATCTATTTCCCAAGGTTATAAATATTGATGATAAATGAATTATGTCTATAATGGATTCATGTGTGAATAATTATTTGCGATATATTAAACAATTATTTTGGAATAATAAAATGTAGGTATAATTGGAAAATTGATCTCTTAAATACCATGGTAATTTAATGAAAGTGCATTATTAATTGTTTAAAGCTCTAATACTAATTGTTCTTAATCTTGGTTTTTGATCCAATATTTCAATTTGATTTTGTATATTTGGATGGGGGAAATTGGGACATATATATTACATTTAGATCCATATATGTTAATATTATTTTTCTATCACAAGATAAAGAAGTATTGGTTTAGGGTTGTTATAATAAGTGGATCCAAAATAATTGAAAATATTGGGTGGGGAATTAATATGGATGCAAAAGACTCATCAATTTCCTTTTCACCAATTTTTTAAACAAATTCAATATGCTTTCACCTTGAATTATTAATTTTAACTTTAATCTTTTAAAGAAGTAACAAGTTTTAAGCTTCTGTTATATAATCTTTATGCCTAAAACTAAAGTGACCCTTTTTAGATAATTTGACGCTACATATTGTAAATTTGAAATCAATTTTTTCTAATTGTATTTATAAAAGTGTTACAATATATTTTTAGCATAATAAATATATAATTTATTAAAATAATTTTGAAAAAAATATTAAATATGTTCTGAAATATAAAATATAGGTTTTGAAATATAATTAATATCTTAAAATTTATCATTTCAATATTAAATAAATATTTTCTAAGAAAGTGGTACCACAATTTTCCATGTCAAACATATATAAAATTAATTCTAAGAAAGTGTCAGTATTAGTAAAAATGGTTTATTTTACTATTCAAATTAAAACCATTTCTTTTAGAAAAATATAAAAAAAATATTCTTTTCCTAATATTATTATACTCAATCAAAAAAGGATGTTAAAATTTTTAAATTCCTATTGTAAAACTTATTAATTTTATATTTGATTATAAATATAAAATATTTATAAAAAATGACCTTATTAGAAAATCTAATTTCATATATCATCAATTCCACTTTCTTATTTTCTATAATTTTTTAATTATACTAGTTGTATAATACTATTCATAACAAAATATATAAAAATTGAACCAAAATGTTTGAAATAAATATTTCATTTTTTTCTTCACTACACTTTTGGATATCATATTTAAAATTATCATTATTTTTTTATTTTTTATGGATATATATATATATCATAATTCCGTTACAACTATTAATACTTCATAATTTTATACCGATATTATAAAGCTATGTATTTCATTCTTTTTTGGAGAAATATATCAAAAAAGTATTTATTTATGATGGAATTGTTTACTATAACATACCTATTTTGTCTGGTACGTTATGGTGTATAATTTTTAAGTCCTTCCTAAAACATCTCTCATTTAATAATGATAAAAATATCATATGTCTTATTTATCACAACTAGCATGCCACATGTGGGGTTAGAGTTTTATTTGATCATTTCGTTATTTCTATTGAGTTGTAAACACTTACATCTTTACTAAATAGTATTAAAGTGAAAAATCATGACATATAACCTTAATATATGAAAATCATACTAAGTGATAATTTATTTCAATAAATCTGTAAATATAGGATTTCCCTCTATGTTTTAAAATCAACATTATCAAACATGTCGTTTCTCTTACGTGATGAAAAAATAATTACCCCTTACTTTCTTCAGTCATGATACTCCACCTGGTTTCTATATATACACCTTGATTTGAGATTACCTCCTTTTTTTAAAATAACTTTATTTGTGAAACACCACTTGGTTTCCGAATATCATATTCTCTAACTAGGGTTAAGCCTAAACCTTTGTTAGAAGCCTCTTATCAGATGATCATACCAAACCCATAAAAACCATTGAATTTTATAAACCATCCATAGGTGATATTCATAAGGAAATAAAGATTATATTCAGCAAATATATGAGCCTAACACCCCCTATGTGACAAGTATAATTTCTCTATATATTGATTAATATAAGGTGAAGCATCATTCTCTATTGATTTTCTAGGGATTCCTCTCGTGATGATCTTGGGATGATCTAATATCTTTCTTGTGGTGAGCATGAGATTCCCCCATTGCCTTACATGGGAAAGATAATGTGGCCCCATTCCTATTTAATTCCCCCATCATACATTATCCTAGTTATTCAAGAAAAAATATAACAAAAAACAAATGAATTATCATTTGTAAATCTAAAAGTATTCCTTGTTAGACACTTTTTTCATTCTCTTCAATTCTGGATGAAGTTAAACAACATGAACATGTTCCATTTCACATGACTTTAAAAGGTACGATGTGTCTAATTAAGTAGAACTAAACATTGTTGTTTTTAATTCCAATTATAATGATACATAAGAATCCATTATCAAAGGTCGGGTGCCAATATCGCAAAAACAAACACCTCCCATGATTATGATAAACTCTAGAGTATCATGAAATGTTGTTTGAAACCAAAGAATCGTTATTTTTCAAGTAAAAATAGAAAATCTATCATACATATAAAAACTCACATAAACACATGATTTCAATCAGACCATTTTAATAAGGGTATCAAGTCCAAAACGGTGATATGGGATGGATACATGGAAATATCTTAAATCTATAAAAGAGTCCCATAGTGAGATATAATCCCCCATAACTTGGTTTCATGAGCCATGACTCCAATCCTATTGACCAATATGAACTCCGAGTCATCACATTCTAGAAACCCATATGATCAAATACTTTGGAAAAGAAAATCTATAAAGAAATCAACATCAAAATTTCATAGATAATGTATCCATTTTAGTTTCCATAACTAATTGAGATATGAATTAGTTTTTTGGTTTATTTGTTTTTTTATTTTAAAAGACATGGGTCAAAGCCTCATTTTTAATTTGAAGCTAGAACCTATTTCAAACTAAGTAGAGGGAGACCCATTACATATCCCAAAGGCCCATGATCAAGTGCTCTGAATACAAGGCCTGGAAGCCCGTTTTTTAGCCCAAATGGAACTTTGGTGAATAGTACTACTACAGTACCCTGGCTGCTACAGTACCACCACTGTTACAGTTCCAGCTACAGTGCTTCCACCAATACAGTGCCACCACTACTATAGTTCCACCACTTCTATAGTACTGCTACAATGACTTACTACAGTGCTGTTATAGTACCCTAGAAATTTCCCCAATATTTTGTGGCATCCGGATAATATTACCCTTAGGGTTTTTGATTTCTATAGAGTTTAGAGTTCCATGTATGCTTTTAAGAATTAAAATGGTGGTTGGCCTCGAGACATATCTAGATTCCACTTGAGCCATTCATGGTTTTATTATGTATTAAGAAATGTTGGGTTTGGATTTTAGTTGTGTGCGCACATAGGATAATCTAGTGGTTGAATATTTCTCTCCATAACACCAACCACAGGAGAAGAATTACTAGACTAATGAACATGGACTCATAGTCTCATAACATCTTGTAAGTGTTTGGAGACACTATCTTTTTGGGGAATAATAAATTTTTATAAGAATTAATAGAGTAGATATTACATCTTTTCTTGAGAATTAATGAATCCCAGGAAAATGTGGTGGGTGGAAAACCTCCATGAATTTGAATTTTACATCACCTATATTCCATGAAAAGTGAATGTGTTTGTTAATGAAATCAACATATAGTTTCCATCGAAAGATTTATCAAATTCTAGTAATGAGTGGTACCTCATGGGTCTCTTTGCACATATGAATTAGTCGGAAAGGGAGGAAAAGGATGATATGCTTTTTGATACAGCTTAGTTGAAACCTTCTATCATCAAGTTCATTCAATAAGATCAGTCAATATATATATACTTTTATTATATCATATCGATCATTAGTGTTGGGGGCACAACCAGTAATTTCTATCTATCTTTTGAAGGTTCACTTTTCTTTAGAATACCTTATTTTTTTCCCTTGTAGATAAAGTTTGTTATGATATAGGATATCCGTTATTCTCAGTTTCCCATCCACCATGGTACTACTATGAAGTATTGGGACATGAGATGCTGATATTGGTTAATAGTTAGAATAAGTGTTGTTATAGATTTGATGTTGTAACCCCTTACATGTTAGTAGGTTAAGTCTAAGAATCTAAAAACTTCAACATTTCTTCATCCCTATATTATTTCTACCTAGAAGTGTGATGAGGTATCCATGGATTTTTTATTGGGATTACTAATTCCTCTCAGGGTAAAAACTACCTATGGTTTGTGATTGATCGACTAAAAAAATATTCTCACTTTATTCTGATTAAAGATTCCATAATGGTGGATTATCTTTGGAATTTATACATGTAATAAATAAGGATATTTCATAATCTTCCATATAATACCATTTCTGATAGGGACCCTAATTCACATATAGATTTTGGAATAGGATGCAAGATTCAATGTGATCTTTGGTAAACCAAAGTACAACACACTATCCACATGAGTATGGTCTGATGAAATAAGGGATCTATATTCTTATAGATATACTATGTCCATGTGCCCTATAATTTTCTTGTTATTAGTATAGCTATATGGGATAGTTTGAGGTCACCAATAATTTCAATTACTAGTCATCGATATGAATGGATCATTTTTTAGGACTTACAATGTTTTTAATATCGGTGTCTCGTCTATTTGGACTGAGGTGGTTGTGACATCCCTAGTGGAACTAAGCATCATAAAGGAGACAATAGGGAGTATTAAAATGGTATGAAAATGATTGATGACCACTCCACGTCTCTATAAGTATAATGTTTTTAGTCCTTCTGATGTGTTTTGGGAAGTGATTTGTTATTCTTAATGATATCACCTCGATTGGAATAATATTGTCTTAAATATTTGTGGAATATTTATCTGAGATATGTGGGACACTTCAGGATCTCAACAAATTTTAGGTAGGTTTCATACAAATTGTCTGTACCTTATCATTTGACCCTGATTCATAACATGTTCCTTGTTTCCAACATACATGTATATATATTTTTATTTTGTCCCATGTTCTGAATTTGGATGTTCTAGAGTGGAAACCTAATGTCTCAATGATAGAGCTGCTCACTTAGATTGTTTAACCCTTAGAGAATGTGATTTTTCCAAAATATGTCATATTAGTACAATTTTTATGGGAGAATGAGAATGATTCTCATAATACTTGAGAGGGTGAATCATTAGTGAGGGAGTAGTGAACTTCCCTCATCGTTGATCAACCATATTTCAGATGACTTTATGAGGGAGGAAAGTATTATTGTGAGGAGAATTATCACACACATCTTGGAATTGTTAGGTATTATGCATGTAACGTAGTCATTTTTATTATTAATGTTTATTTCTAGGACATTACATTTACAAAATTTGAAAATCAATGACATTCACTATTTCATGGTCAGTAATAACTTTTAAAAAAACCCATTTAAAATATGCACACTCTTAATAGGGAATATTTGTTTGATAGAACATGGTATGACTATGATTTTAGAAAAATTGGGTCACTCACTAGGTGTGTCCTATAATGGAATATGATTCTCATTAATTTATATAAAATATTTTTAGATAAATATTAATTAAATTAAATAAACGCACACCCAAGGACTATAACATTTTAGTTCATTTTTTAACTTGAAATAAAAAACTTTTTACTAGGTGAATTATCATGAATATCTCTCAAAAAGTTGTTCCCCATGGATAATTCTACATAAAACCATTATTAAAAACATTTATAAAGGAATAATAATAAATCATAATCTTAGAAACATATTCATGTTAAATAAAGGATATACATATTAATAATACGAACATAGGGGTATGAGAACATGATCAAAACATTATAAAACCATATCATGCATATCAACGATCTTAATCACGAGTCATGGAATAAATATTGGAAGATCATAAGAAATCAATCATAAGGGAATGAAGTAGAATGATCTATAAGAGCATATCATGTGAATATAACATAGAATTTATATATACACATAGGTGTAGGAAATCATTTCTCTATTAGTCAAGGTTTGATACAAAAAACCATCATAGGAGAAAAAGTCCCTTATTGAACCAATTTCACCCCCCATTCTTACCCTATATCAGTGAACTAAGATCACACCTCTTTCTAACCCTATATTATTGAACTGGGTATACTCCCCATTTTAGATTTATATTACTAAACTGGGTTCACTTCCCACTCCTTTTATGTCTATCTCATGATATATAAATGATTACTCAATGCATTGGAGGGAGATATATTTCTCATCTATCGCATAATAAAAATCAAATTTATTTGTTATATAATATCATATACATTCATCGTATAATATTACATGAAATTAAATAGTTATCATGAAATTTTCATTATCAAAGCCCATGAAAAGTTATTTTTCAATTATAATTTAGTGTTATCAATCCTAACATTAGAATAATGAGTCATTAATACAGGTGATTTCAAGGGCATGTAAGGGGCGCTGCGGTGCTTGGGAGCTCTCCTCATCACCTCCTCCTTCCCTTGGTTCTCGCCGCTTCCTTTCCTCAGATCCAGTGGCTGCGGGGTTTTCTCCTCCTCTCCCGCACTCATCACTAGCTTGCTTGCCCGATTCCTTTGCTGGATAGGGTTTTCGTTGGTGGCGTGGTGCTGGTCAGAGTTTGAATCTCAAAGCTCTAGTGTCGGCGGTTGGTTTTTACGGCGGCCCTCGAGGTTGACAAGGACAGAGGTGACAGGATCTGGGTTTTAGGTTTCCTTTGCTGGAAACGGTTTCTGGTTCCCTTGTGTTTAGGGTTTAAGGGTTTTTTCTTTGTTTCTCTGAATGTGTGATTTTTATTTTTTGGATTTGTCTCGGGTGCTTTTTTCCGGGGATGTTAATGTCTCCCGATGGTTGTTGGCTATGAGCTACAGTGGTTATGCTTGACGGTGCTCCTGGTTGGATCTATGGGTGTATCACCGGTTCAGAATACTCTTCGGAGCACTCTGGTCCCTTCTTGGTGCACGTAGGCGTCTTCCGCAGCAGTTGGCTCTTGACCACAGGTGATGGTGTTGTTTTTGGATGTTGGTGAAGCTCACCTTCATCCCGATTGATGCGGTTCCCTACTATTTCTCTGGTGGGCGTGATGAAGTTGGTGGCATGGACGGTGGTTCGTCTGTCACCGGTGTTGCTCATCGGTGAGGCCGTGTGATGATCGATGGTTGGTCCGGCGTTTCCGGCCGACGACATGATTGGTGGCGCGGTTCAAGGAAACTACGCGGCTCGAGGACTGACGCGTGATGATGGCTCGTGGCTCGAGGGTGGGCACGTGGTGTTTGTTGAATCCTATTTAAGTTTGAATTTTGGATTTGAATTCTACTGAATCCGGTTTGACTCGGGAATGTATGTGAGGTTTCTGGTTTTCCTCAAACCGGGTTGGGGTACCGGTTCCCTCTAACCGGTTTCTGAAAATGAAAAAAAAAACGATTGGACAATTATAATTGAGTGTTATCAAAATTCATAAAAAATTGTATTTTTTCAGATAAATCAAAAAAATTCACGCTAAGATAATTTTTAAACATTGAATTAATAAATAAAGATTATTTTATAAAATTCATTTTTTGAAAGTGTAAAAAAATAATTTTATATCAATTTTAAAAAGGACACAAAACCATTATTTTATGAGAAAATAGCTTTTAAAAAAAATTGAATGACATTACTAAAAATTATTTTCTTTGCTAAAATTATGTTTTTGATATAAAAGTATTATAGTTAATATTTAAATTTTAGATAATAACATTTCTATTCTTTTTTTAATTACATTGTTATAATGGTCGTGTTTAAATAATTATTTTAATAATATATCATGGTTTAGTAAAAACTCACTGTTTTGGGTAACACAAGATTTTCCAATGTTGCACATAACACATGAATAACATTTTTTTCATGTAATGAAATCCATCAATGATATTTTTTTATTCAAAAAAATTATAAATACTCAGGGTGTTACATTCTAAACTATTGAAATGAGTTTCACCCTCAAAATTCATATTGGTCATCAGTGATTAATAATTAAAAGTTCCCTCCTAGAAACCGACATTTAAAAAAGAGTTAATATAATATATTATTAAAATAGAGAAATGAATGTGTGAAGGTAATCTATAATAAATAATATTATGTTTTCAAATATGATAACAAGGGTGGGATGTGAAAACATTGACATAGAATAGAACTAACACCCAAATACCGATGGAGAGGCAAAGAAAACCTGTTCAGGAAAAATTTGGCCATAAAAAAACCATAAACCATATATTCATGAACAGGGAAATTGATATCATAAATTTTTTTAATAAAATGAAAACATTTTATTTTAAGATACTTTTTTTAATGTTGAATAATTTTCAGAAGATGATATATTTAATTGATTTCAATCTATTTTATAAGCATTATCTCATCCATCAGTTGTTACTTGATGAATTTTCTCATAATCCATTACTCCAAGAATTAAAGGTTATTTTTTCCTAAAGAACTAATGTACCATAATATTCATAGATAGAATGATAATTTATTATGTTTATGCATGTTTTTCATCCCCTTAAAATGGTTTTCATGGGTTATCCATTTTGAATGAAATAATACATTAATCTCTAAAATCTAACTAGATGTTCAACATAAACCATTTATTAAATGGCTAACCTTATGAACCATCCTAATGGTTAAATATTATAATATTTACAAATAATGACATTAAATTTCCAAAATTATCTTATCATTAGTCCCCTAAACATTGTAAAATAGATCTTACCTTTTACAGACCAAACATGTGAATACCTTTATCTTGTATACTCTTGAATCATGGAAGGATTCTTAAATACCAAAAAACCATATTGAAAACATACATTATTCATCATTCCTAGAATAAAACATATATTATATGATATATTCTTTAAATTAAAAAATATTTCAAACACCACCAATGATAACATAACCAACTTTTTCAATAAATCATATATCTGTAATATGGTCATCAATACTATAAAATTTACATTATCCTAATCAATCACCTCTTTATCCCAAAATAATTATCTCAACATCCTTATAAAATTAAGGGTTATCTTTACAATAATCATGTATTTTCGAGGAATATCACATTCCCATTAAATAACTATTCTTAGTCATCAGCAACATTCATCATATGCATTCAAATTCATAGTAAAAAATGTATGATAAAATGTAAATATATATTTCTATATATAATTATTCTTAAAAAAATATTATAATTCTTATAAATAAATACTTCATTCATTTTACTTCCTTCATAGATAATTAACTATGCTTTTTCGTCATATTCCATAAGATGTATTTCTATTCATTTTTCATTTGTAGTCACTTCATCATAAATACTATAACCATTACTTATATAACAATTCTTATTATCTCTACTAGATTTACCTCAAGGAAATAAATTTTTATAGTTCCCATAAATTTATCATTTAAATAATTTATCCATTGATTATGCATTAGGGATACCAATATTCTTCTGCATTGCATTAATTGAACTCTTCATCTTTCTTTTCTAGTTTCTTTGATTCCTTCTTTACCCCAGTCAAAAATTAATATTGTTCCTGTAGTACATTCACATGGATTTATTTTCCAACATAATCTAAATTTATGAAAAAAAATATTATATACATCATGGTTATAAACACCTAAACCATTAGTGCACTCTTTCCTTCTCTTCTTTGGTAAGTCTGAGAGTTAGTTATGGTACACATTGTTAGTCAAGTTCTATGAAAACTGAGTATATATAATAATTAAAATATTCACTCAAATCATCATATCATTTGGCTAGTAATCTAAAAATCATTTATCATATCCAATTTTAATCCATTTCATTCTTTATCCCACTATTTATTAAGAACATAAAGCATAGTGTGAGTAACACTAATCATATTGGGAACAATAATAATAATTAAAATCAATTATATGATGTATAAATGTAAAAACTTTCTTATATAATCTATGAAAAACATAGATTATTCATAGATAATTCATATTATCTTCAATATGAATCCGTAATTATGTTTCATAAAAAGTTTTTCAATTTCCAAATCATATCACACATGAGTATCAATCTTAGTGACCAGAAAGGAACCTTTCAGGTAATAACCACCTTTTCGTATATGGTTTGGCTTCTTATTTTTTTGGCCCCTTACATAAATCATGGTTTCATAATTTCATGAATGTAATACATTATATAAATATCATATATATCAATTATATATTTTTTATACTAAAAATTATATTTAGTGATAAAGAATGATTTACACCATTCACGGAGATAGTAGGCTGTATGTATGCATAAATGTTGTTTCTATTATCATATCATATTGAAAGAAAGAAAAGTAAATAATATATATATATATTTGAATTATAGTGTAATTTTTTGTTTCAAATATGTCATACATCATTATAAAACCCATCCTTAATGAATTCCATGTAATGTGTGAATGAATCACATCACCTCGGCTAGCGGTAGTCCGCCATACACACAAACGATTTTACCATACTCATAAAAAATGTGAATCATGAAGGTATATGTGATGTAATATTTCTAGAATAATAATAAAATCATAGATACCATAAATATAATATATAAACTACAAATCAATCATTATTCTTGACTATAAATGGTAGTAATTGAAAAAAACAACATCTATCCGTGAGGTAGTAGTTTTTTGTTCACGCGAATGATGATATTGTTACCCATTTGGAAGAATTTTGTGTAATTATACATCATAACATTAACATAAAAAATGTTCATTTTTATGATAATGATTTTATTATATATTCATGTAATAATAATAATATAATGGTGATAAGGAAGAAATAAAACAAAAGCACACATTTGGGAATGCTACCTCTTATTAGGGTACCCTCCTTAGGTTTTCACTGAAGCTATTATATATGGGATATATGTACAATATAAATATAATAGGATAATAGGATAGATGTTGGGATGTTATTTCATTAGATCTTGGTTGATAAAAATGGATTTTGATGTGTGAATAATTGCAGAGGGTGACTTCCCTTTTATAGTTGAAGAGGAGTGGAATTCCTATAAATACTCAAGAGTATCCACAATTGGGAGGTCAATTGTACATAAAGTCACCCAAAATATGATAATTAAAGTTTTGGGGGATGATATTTTCTATTCCCACCTCCAATACATAATGAAACTGATGTTTAAAACATTACAATCCTTAACTTATAAGTATCCATATTTTTACTGTTTTTTGGATCCCACTACGGTAAATAGTTTTCTAATCATGTTAATTTATCCCTTTAGAATAAATTCTAGTGATCTTTAATATATAATTTGAACCCAAATATTTTAAATTTAAAATAAAATTCATATAATATAAACCTTTTTTTGAAATTATTTTTAAAATAATTGCATGTAACGCACAAAAGAATCATTTTAACATAAAGTGTATTACCTAAGTTATTAATATTGTATATTAAATATAAATATTATAACAGAAAAAATGGTCCACTAGTAATCCATAAATATAATATATTAAAATCATAATGTTACTTGGATAAAGGGAGTATTTTTAGTTATTTTAAATTTGTTAATAAATTATAATTTATTATAAAATAACATTAATGTAAATATTTACATTATTCATTTAATTTAAAATTTTAAAATATCTAGAAATGATATAATTGAAATTTATTACTTCAAATCCGATGGATAATGATATATTCATCTAAAAAATAATTCAGAATAATAATTCTCTCAATTTTATTAAAGTTTAATATATTTAGTTGCATTTATTGTATTTAATTTTTAACTAAATAAATATTGTGTTAGCATTTCATAGGAATTTAATGTAATTGTTTGACATAAAAAATTTAAATCAAGTTATCATGATAAAAAATTATATATATAACCAAACTTATGTGGGTTTTTCTCTATCCCAATGCTTTATTGGAATTAAAAGTATTAAAAGTATATTTTTTTCATTTCCATTATTTAACATATTACATGGGTTATATTCAAATAAATGTGGCAATAAATTTCAATATTTTTTATAATATGATGTCCATGTTCAAAATAAAATCATAAAATAAAATTAATATAATATTTTATGTCATTTTAAGTATTATAATTTTAGTTTAACCACCCCCCCCCACTAAATCTATTTTTAATTTAACGATAGTAAAGAATTTTTAGTGCATTCAAAATTAATTTTGGTAAATAATTATTATGTTTACATTAATATAAATTATAAATTACTCAGATTCCAAATATGGAATAAAATTTTCCAAAAATAATTTCACAATAGTGGAAAAAATTTAGTTTATAAATAATAAAGAAAAAGTGATGAGAAATGGGTTTTTAAAGTGAAAATGTTTAAATGTTTTCAAAATTGATATATCCTAAATCAATATTAAGATGATTACAATTACCTAAATTTTAAAATTATATATATATTTGATCTAATTATAGATTTAAAAAAATTTAAAAAATAATTTATCATTATAAGTAAATTAAAATAAAATATTGTTTTAAATTAAAATTTGGTGTTTTCACTATTCATCAAAAAATGAAACTTTTTTGAAAAATGCCCAAAAAAATCTTTAAGAAAATTTTAAATTATGAATTAAAAATTAAAACTATATAATCAAATTAATTTTATAAAAGTGTTAATATATAAATTTTATTATTTTTCACAAGGAGACGTAAAAAACATTTTCTTCTAAGAAAATATTATTTTTGAAACATATAATGACTTTTAGAAAAATTATGTATTTTACTATCAATATGTGATATTTATATAAATCCATTGTAATTAACATTTAATAGTTATTTATTACTATTAATATCACTAATTTTAAAGGTTTTTGATATAAAAATCTCATTTAAATAATATATTAATAATAAATCGTTGTTTTTTAAACTCTGTATTATATGTAACACATACGAAGATAGTTTTGTTTCTCGAATATGCATAACATGGTGTTGTGTGTAATGAAAACCACTAATGAAATTTAATTTATTTAGAAAAAATTCATAAAAACATGGGGTGTTACGTTTCTAGTTCCACTATGTGGTTTGTGAAAAGTTTGAAAAAATATGAATATAATATGTGTGGTCTTATTATAATTTTAAAAATATGAAATTATCTTTATATACCTTCACGTTTTAATTAATTTAATACCAAATAATTAGACATTTGTTAACTCAATGTTATCTATACATCTATTTATCCACATATTCACTAATTTAAAGTTTTCTAGGCAGGGTTTTATCGATTCTTCAAAGAAACCAATTTGTAAATGTTTCCTTCCTAAATCCATGGTACCTTATTCCCTTTTATTATGATTTAACTTCTTATATATGGTTTTAGAGACCCATATATTCTCTTGGTAAATTCTAATTATAGATTTTTTGAAATAACATCATGTTATTGACACCTTATGATACAAATTCATTTTTGATGTAAATTCCCACCACCAGTGAGCATTCAAGCTAGATAATGGTAGATGGTTAAATAAGTTTTATTAGTTTCATAAGAAAGTAATTAATTTCACAAATTGATATTTCAAATTTTTTGAAACAATTTTTTATGGTCTTTAGATTATGATATATATATATATATTAATAATATTTTGTAAATTTTTTCCAATTGAGCTTTGAAATTAAAGCGGCTAGAAAAGAATGGATTTAAGGGATTTTGTGTCATCTCTGATAAAAATACCAATTTAAATTATTTAAATTGCTTAAATATTTAACCCATAAAGGGGGAATAACACATGGGATCAAGGATACATAGGTTAGAGTATTAGTATATGATCATCCTATCATTACATTCCCCACCTATAACTAGATTGATTCCATAAAAATAATTATACACTGTGATGATATGTCTTTGACAGTAACTTTATGGGGGTTTCCCTTTCAATTAGACCTTGAGTGTATTAACCCTGAAGGTCACACACATTATCTTTATTTGGTTTGATGACTGAATTTTTATGATAATCCTACATCGCTCTAAATATACATACCTTAGTTCATTTAAATTGGGGTATGTGGACTGTGTTATTACAGATACAAGTAGAAAAAAGGCCACATGGTGGTGATGGTTCTTCCTATTATCAAGGTATGGTTATGCCTCAATGACATAGTGAGAATTTACCCTTATATAACATGACTATGGGTACCCAATTTTTTATTAATTTTTTTTATTGTTTTAGTATCTTATAAGTATATATCATTTTGAACTCCTCATTATGTCTTATTTTATATATAAGTATACTTTGATATATCGTTCATTATAATAATGATATTTGCACTTGTTATTATTTATGTTATTATTTATTAGATGATATTTTATTCATATTCTTACATATCATTATTTTGTTCTTTTTGTTTAATTGGTAGAATTACATTCCATGGTTTGGAATGGTTATAATGGGTCCTCGATTTCAATATGTTTACTAATTTTATTAGTAATAGTCATTCCTAAGGTATGTTCTTGTTTTTTAGGAAATAGATTCTATATCATGTGGATAATAAATACCCTTCAATCCTTTCTTTGGGCCTGATTAGGGGCCTAGATTTGGGGTATCATAGTTTGGTATTCCACATGATAACTCTTTTGAGTTCGTGGAAGCATTGAAATCTCCAAGACAACACATGGGAGAAAGAGGTTGATTTAAAGTCCTAGTAGGGTAAATTTATACCTTAGAAGATTCTAATGTGGGAATATACTGATTGTGTGTGTGGGGGGGGGGGGGTTAAAATAACCTTATCTTTGGAAGTGATTAATCCCTTATAATTTTATCCTTTAAAATATACTTTGAGTGTATTTTGAAGTAACTTTTGAGTTAGAAGATGAATTGGGGGTGTTTCAAGGGATGAGGAAAAACGGAATATATTGCACTCTTGTATTTAAAAAACACTATGAACCTATTAAAAACACTATGAGGTACCCTGTTGATATGAGGTGGAATTTCCAATTTTATTATCTTAGGTAAATAGACTTTTACCACAAAACATAACCCCTAAAATAATACAATTATAAATATTTATCCCCCAAAATATTCATTTTTGTCTTCTCCATGGGTCTCTATCATATATCATTTACCTCTCTATTGATCCACATTTGAACTATTATCAAATATGTCTCTGATTTTCCGTGAAAGATATTCTTTTATGAGGTAATAACCATATCCTCTTCTAATATTATTTCTCTCTCTATTTATTTTCATAAGTGTTTGTAATTCCTAATTTTCTTAGTTAAGGTTCAGTAAAATACATCAAGTCCCTTATATTAAATTACTTAAATATATAGTATGGACTAATCCTATGTGAATCAAATTTAAGCATATGGGTTTTCATTGAAAATTCGAATTCCTTAAATAGATTTGGAGAAACCCCTAATTTTTCATACTATAGGTTGGGCCATAGGTCTTAATGGTGGTATCCATTATTCCTTTGGACTTTATTAACAACATAACATATATTTGTTTTTTTAACACCTTCCACTCATCATCATATATATCTATCATATAAATGGACTGGTATGATATAAACATTAATATAATAAATCAATTAGCTAATAAATTGTTCCCAAATAGTTTTATGGATGAAAATGATTCATTAGAGGAAATTTCATCTACTTTTTCAATGATAGAAATGCATGATTATGGTAACTAGGATGACTTTTTCCTTATTATACATTACCTTCACATTATTATTATTTTAGTATGTTATGTATGATATGTAAATGGAATATTATGTGTATAAGTTATTTTCCCATTTGATAAAAAAATTGATCCTCAAATTGTGATTTAGTTTCTAGTAATCTTGTATCATCCTTAATTTTTCTCTGTAACCATATTGGGAATGTTCACACACACACAAATATATATATATATATATATATATATTATTGTATATGAACATGGGTAGGTTTCCATGTGGTAATGAATATGAGGACGTTATAGGATGGGATTGCAATTCCAGGAATTGGTATTCTAAATTCCATATGATGGGCAATAAGAGATCCCAAACTAGGTATACACGATTCCCCTTTAATCAAGTTATGTTATTATGGACCAACATGGTATACATGACAATATAATATCTTATGATAATTATACATACATCAATATTTTATATTAAAATTTTCTCTATTTATTGATTAATGATCCCATTGGTATTTTATTTTAGATCATAGGATTTGATCAAAGAATTTATTTATATTAGGGAACCTCTCAATATAATGAGTATGTTTTGTTAAAATTTTCCTTTTAAATATTTTTATAAAATAATGTTTTCCACTATACCACTTACTTGGATTAATATACGCATTACAAGAATAAGCCCCTATATAATGTTTCAGGATTCCTTTGTATGTGACCATAATAATGGGATGGAAACCAAGAAATAGATTTAGTTTCAATTGGAGTTAGAAGATTAAGTAGTATCATTTTACCATTTGAACAGATATAAATTGAGTATTTTATTTTTCTAAACAAATATGTTTTTTGGAGAAATAAAGTATGAAACTCCTCCCTTTTAGCTACTTATGACTTATTTAGACAACATGTTCTGTGTAATCTTGGTTTTTGTATAAAATAAATTTTTTAGAATAAATTTTGGATTCATTAGAACTTATTTTCATCCGAATTTATTTGAAAAAAGTGATTTTTTTGAACATTATCTATGTCTATTTCTTGAAATGTACACATTTCTGTATGTCTATAATATTTTCACTATAGTTAATCAATCCCAATAATCATTCAAAAAATTTTCAGATTGTTGAAAATTATTTAGTAAAATTTTCTTAATGAGGTAAATAAATAACACATTGGATTTGGGATTGAGTATAAGAATTTTGTATCAGCATTGGTTTTAGTATTAAATTTTAGTTTAATGTATGATTTATGATTAATGAGAATTTTCTTATTATGTTTTTTTAATTCAATGATGGTTGGAAGTATATTTAGTATTTTTCTTGATAGAAATAACATCATGATGCATCATGATTGAGGGAGTTTTTACAAAATGGGTGTTGATATAGGATAGATAATATTTAAACTAGAGAGTTTCATCATGAATATTCTTTGGGTTGGGGGGGAACTACAACAAAGTAGATGTGTCATGGGGAGGTGAGTAGTTGCATGAAGTATGTTTTTTCTCTATGATCTTGAACCCATAATTTTTTGGTGTGCCTATAAAATGGATGAGAGGGATCATTTTTTATTTAAGACTTGTGTTTCATGACATTCTTCCCATGATTTAGAGATATTAAAATATGAATTCTAGAAATTTATACTTGGTGAGGAATGCCACGTTATAAATTTTTCCAATGTTTCTTAAACAACATGGTATGTTTTTCTATGTTTCATTGACTGACTATCTATTATGGAATAATGGGATCTATAATAGAAAAAAGAGGTCAATGCCCAAATATAATTAGTGTGTTCATGGGGGTCTTAAATTTCAGCATTCTATAAAAACTCACTCAACCTTAGAAACCACATTGGTATCTTTATGTTATTTATAACCCTTTTTAGATCAATATTAGGATAGGATCCTTAGTTAATCATTGTATATTTTTATTCCTATGATTTTTCATTATTAATTTCAATTAGATTATTCTATTAACCTCGGATCTGGTTGTATATATTTTTAATTTTGAACTTGGTTCATTTAATTGATAATTTTGGTTTGTATTTATAGGATTCTAAGATACCTACGCCATGGGTGTGGTATATTTAGTAAAGGGATCAACGAATTTTTGGAAATTTCATTTCTAGGAAGGGGGATTGAATTTTACTTGATTTGGATAATTTCATTAATTTATCAATTTATTTAGATTTTGAAAATTTAATTTGTTTGTTTATATATAATGGGATTATAGAATGTGAGATTTTTTTAATGTAAGGGATTTTGATAAAAATTTGAAATTTATTGGTTATTTTAATACTGGTATATAAAAAGTGGTTATCAACAATTAAAAAGTATTTTTATGATTTTCATGGTAATCTATGTATTTCATTGGAGGGATAATTCTTGAAATCTACATGTTTTATATTATGGTATTCGGTGTCTTAGAGAGTGTGTGTGTTTGTAAAATATTTTGATGACACATGTTTTCTAAAACACTAAATTTCATACTATTGGGATGGGTGTCGTTGACAGCATGAGTAAAACTACATGGTCATATGACATGGGGATGGGTGGTCTAGGAATGGTGATTACTACTAAATGGAACAATAAGGAACACTTAAGGATGGGGGGTTCATATTTGGTGGAAAATATAGAAATTATTAGATAGATACTTGAAATAGAGTCTATTTGTGGAATGTAAACATGAAAAATTGTTTCTATTTGTGGATTTTTTAATTCCTTAACATGTTAATAGGATTTTTAGTATTGAAAAATATATTCTTCATTGAAACATGTCTATATTTTTGTGTGTGTTTTTAGAATTTGTTTTCCCCAATTTGAGACTGTGTTGTTTTTCCATAATGTTTTTGATTTTCTAATTTTTATCAATAAAATATTTATTTTTTGTATTTTTTTGTTCATGGAAATTATTATGTAACGGTTTATTTGGTGTCTAAATTTTTATAACTAGTACTTGTACTCACGCAATGTTTGTGTATTGAGGTTTACACAAAGGTTTTCTTGGTTATGATATAGGTAGGGGTCGATTTTACATTTTTTTAGGGGTGGTGATATATAGTTTATTTAGAGGCTTGTGATTAAAGATTAATAGGTTCATGGGTGAGCTTATTTCTTAGTGATTGTCGTGATTTATTGGTTTTTTGGTATTATATTTGGTTTTATAAAACTAGTTTTTAATAACTAGATTTTTATATTAAGTACCATAACAGATTTTTTGAAGTTTTCTTCTTTTAAAAAGGGTTTTTTGGATGTTCATTCATGCTTTTAAATTTTTATATTAGAGGTAAGTTTATTTCAAATGTTTTTTCGTATCCCTCTCCACATATCATTATCCTCTAGTGAATGAAGAACCTGGTTGAGGACATAAAAAACCTTGAATAAAATCTCAAGAATTACTTCCTTGGATGGGATGTTAAAAATATATATCAAAGATGAATTTCCAGAGTAAGACTATGTAATTTTAGCAGTCACATGGAATATGGTTCTTATCATTCCAAATGTGCCCATAAAAAGGCATAACTAACCAATTTATAGAAAATGTTGATTTATCAAGAAGTATGATGAGTGAAAGGGGTTGTGGAAACAATAAATGTATGTGTCTTATACATTAATCCTTCTATGAGGTGATTTAATGGGTGTGTGTTCATGTTCATTATATGAAAGTTTTATATATCTTAATTCCTAGGGTGATAGAAAAAGAATTGTATCTCAAAGAAAGGTTGTGAAGAAAATGTCTTCTTGCATAAAAATGGAATTCTAATGTCTCTCTAACATTGAACCCATGAAATTTAAACCTTGAAATGGTTTAGTTATTCATTAAAATTTATCAGAAATGATACCATCAATTCATAGAATTAAATTACTTAAGGGTTATATTGACACATCATTATAGTGAAGAATGTGGGTCTTTATTGTGTGATTTTTATGGATTTACCAATGTTTTGTATGTTATATAACCCATGAGAGATCCTATATATTATGGGAAAGTGGTAACTTGTCATTCTTCTATATACGCTCCGAAGATATGAAAGATAATCAAAATCATCCAGGATTGTATTGGGCATAAACAAGGTTTGAAAAAGGGATATATATAGGGATTCAGTGTTCATGAACCATAACCCCCCCTTTAAGCACAAATGGGGATAGAGTAGGCTATGTATTAGGTGGAAATATTTGAAAATATTTCAATCTTTTTAGGAATAAAAGAGATTACATTGGTAATATTTGGTTAATTATTACTAAAAATACCTATATAGAAATAGTTACAATACATCAAGGAGTCTGGAATGGATACAGATCTCTACCAGAATGGATTTTAAGAGATTTATTATTAGAAATATTTTCCTAAATATATGATGTTAGCTATAGAATGAGAGTTTCTTAAATGTGAGAAAAAAGGAAAACCAACTATAGGGTATACCACTAATCATATTGAATTTATAAATTTTATGCAATAACTGGTGATTAATTGGAAGTGTAATCCTCATAGATTTGAGATGTTTCCACCAACATAGATTGAACCAAGAATAATTTTTTTAATCCTACAAATCTATGTGATAGGGGATGGAATGAATGTTACTATAAGGATGGATATGGATGATGTGAATATGAAAAATTATTCTTTCATTGATTAGATAAATGGAAAAGATCATTTAATGATTATAAGAGGAAGTTATTCTCATTTGGAAGTCTAAAGGATCTCTCCCACAAATAATTCCATAATTATAGTGCATCTAATGTGTTATAGGTGGGGAACCTAATGTACAAGATGATGAATCCACCTCATGTTTACTATTAATAAGGGATATTTAAAAACATAATTTTGTTTTTTGGTCAATTATTTCAAGATTTTTTCAAATAAGAATATAACAAATTGTATGGATTTGGTTTATAGACTATAATATCAACAAGACTTTAGAACTCTAAAAAATGGTGGAATATCTTCTCTATTATGTGATGTTGTATTACTAGAATGAACAAGGATGAATCTTTATCACAACACTAGATTAGGGGGGATTATGGGTGAACGATGGACATCAACGAAGAATGGTACCATAATGATAACCTCCACTCTTATTTTTCCATTGTTTTATATTAATGTATTGTATTTATTTTTCTCTTCTTATATGGTCTATTTATCAAGGATATATGTGGAATTTATTCTATACTCAATATAGATTAAAAATCCTTTATGAATTAAATTGATGAATAGGTTTTTTTTCAACTTATAAAATCATGATTGGGAACATTTAGATCTCATTGGATTTCCAAGATCATGAAATATAGATGTACAGTTTGGCCATTGAGATGGATTGACTGACCTTGTTTAGGAATCATTTTAATTTTTATTATTGTATATTTGTCATTGTGGTCCTTTATATAGCTATCCATACATTCTGAGGAGGGTGGGATAATTATTCTAACTATAAGGGTAATATCACCAGATTTGTTGGACTCTTGACTTGTAAATCAGTTGTGATGGAGCTTGCTTCTATATGATGAAATTACCATTCTTAACTATAGATAGATATGTATCTATATCCAAATGTATTCCCTAGGAAGTTTTGGGCTACCACCAATAACAAATGTAGAGTCTACAATTTATATTGGTTCCCATTTTTATCCTTATTCCACTTTACTCTTATCATGTATCAATAGTGGAGTTATTGTAACTTAAGTTAGATGATATTTTTAAAAAAAGGATTCATTCAACCATGTGATTCCCTTTTAGTGGTGCCATTATTTCTTGATAATAATGTCAATGGTGGATGCCACTTGTATTTCATATATTATATTATAAATCAAATAGTGGTAATAAATAATTATTCATCTATCCCAAGTATATGATTTGTTTGAAAAGTTCATGTGGGCTTGTTTTTTCTCTAAGATCCATAACTGGGTAGGTTATATTCGTCTATGAATAAGATAATTCGATAGTTTTAAGATATATTTATATTTTTATATGGCCTCTATGAGTTCTTGGTTTTTCTACTTGGAGTTATTGATGCTCTTATAGTCTTCCAATCCACAACGAATGTAATTTTACATAAGTACTTGGATTCAGTTATGTTATAGTCTACAAATGATATTCTTATATATTAGATGAATAAAGAGGATAATTGGACGCACCTGGAAATTATTCCAAATAACATGAATGATAACCAGTTGTAAACTAATTTCCCCATGGGAAATTTCTAGAATTTTGGGGTTAAATATCATTATAATATTATTTTAATTGTAGGTATATTCATTACCCAATATAAGGATTGGGTATTTAAATCCTTAGAGAATCTAAGGAATTATCTTAAGGTAAAGTTGTTGGGACTATGTTGGTTGATGATGTTTTTTTATGAATTAAGTATTTTCATTTGTTATCAAGGAATTTTGAGAAGAATGAAAATATCTTCACTCCGTATAAGTGGTTGGGGAAAGAAAGTAAATATATAATAATTTCTATGGTAAATCTGACGATGCATTGCTGGTATGTATTTCACAAAGATCATAAGTTGGTTGGAGAACTTTTGATTAATGATTCATGAAGTAAATAGAGATAAACTATGTTGTCAATAAGTATGGTTGGTTTTGCAGAATCAGGTGTCTAAGGTGGTGCAGTTTTCCAGTGTTTGCCAAATTTTTAGGGTCCAAAATTTAGAGTTGGGATAGCATTGTGAAAATTATATTTCCTTAAAAATATCATCAAGACATTCCAAAGGTATGAATTTTCAAAATATCGAATTCATGAAGTGGATTTTGTGAGGACATGAAGAATTTTGATGGTGAGCTTCAGAATTGCGATGAGGATTTCGAATTGTGAAGAAAAGGAGGATTGTAGGTGAGCCCTGTGGCACAAATGAAGAAAGAGCATCATGAAAACAAAAAGGTAGAAGATGAACCGTGGTCGTACAATGTTAGAAGGATCATCACGGCAGTGCAAATGAAGAAGAAGCATTGCGGTGACACAAATTATTTGAAGGAATGCTTCACGATTATGACAAGATTTGTGAATCTGAAAAATATCCATGGTGCTTGGTGAAGAAGAGTAAATTTTGACAGAAATTTATAAGCTCTTGGATTTGATGCTAACGTGGTATGGAGTTTGATTTAAGGATCTGGAGTTAGTGTAAAACTCGTATAAATAGACCCCTACCCCCTCGAGAAATTTTGAGAGACTTAATGACAATTTTAGAGCACTCAATTTGTCAAGAAGATTCACAGAGAAAACGAGCTCTGTGAAGGCATTAATCTCCATAAAAAAAGGAGAATTGTGGAGATCCGTTGAGATTTAAGAAATATGTAAACTTTTCAACGACCAATCTATGCTCCGCGAAGTAGTGAGATTTACGATCTAGTGAGTTCTGTGAACTAGAGATCTTTGTAAACTAGAGTGCTCTGCGATGCTTGGAGATTTTTGAAGGAGCTCTATGAGAAGAAGATTTGAGTACCCTAATTATGTGAGTAGTGATTTAAGGTGAGTCAATATATGACTGGGGTATATGATTAATTATTATTATATAGTCCAGTTAGTTCCTAGTAGCTTCTAGAAAGAAAATAGGAGAGTTAATTTCAAAGATCAGATTTGAGAATACTTGTCATGAAGCATAGAGATATTGATTTACCCTATTTGTGCTAATAGGGTGCACACATACTTGAGTATTATCTCCCATGTACTAAATGTGTGAACGAGAATATCATAATCATTTTAGTCCACAACAAAGGATTGTTTTCTAGTTGTTACTTTTGGTACTAGATTATTTCCGTACCATACTAAGGATTTAGCTACTCTTGTTGAGAAGTAAACCTTGTAAATCTTGTGTTATTGTGGTTGTGTGTGTTCATTAGGGAAATAACTCTTTAACAAGAAGGGAATTTTTCTTACAAAATAAAGGAAACATAAAGAGAAAATATATCACTGATTCACCCCTCCCCCTCTCGCTGATACTTGGATCCTGACTGGGAACTTCATAAATGATTCATAATCATGGTCAAGTAATATCATAGATTTTTGAAATATTTATATCAGGAGTAATCACCCATTATAGACCTAATTGAAAAAATTGTAATGTTCATATAGAGTAGGATGCTTCAAGAGGAATATAAGGATATAAAGAAGACGTTGATTTCATCACTAGTTTTGGTTCTTCCAATGTCAAAAGTTAGCTACTAATTTCATTAGGTCACATTGGGGTATTGGTTGTTATATGCCTTCAGATATGAAAGAAAAATAATGGAATAGGGGTCTTGTTTGTTGAAACTACATAAAATTAATTAACCTAAAAAAGATATATAATTATCTAACGCTGCTCATGATCTAATGAATTGGTGGAATTACACTATTTAGGAAATGTGTGTGGTGTAAATTTACTATAATATTCTGAATTATAACTTCTTCTATTGTGATCTTAATCTGACCCAACAGTGATTAGTATAACATAACTAGAAATTTCATTTTGAACATTCATAAATTATAGGATAGGGGAATGTTGTAGCTTGTTATTTGGGTACAAAATATTTGGCTCAATATAAGAAGGTGGCAAGAGTGTAGTGGTAGTTAAATGATTACTAACATGGATTTATATGATGTTTACTTAGAAACCTTTTTTTTACTCTCTATCATAAATGTGATTTTCTAGTAATTAGATTGGGTGGGGATAAAGAAATTATATAGTAAGAATACATATAAATGATGGATACCCTATATAGTGGGGATACCATCAGAGTTTGTTCAATATTTATATATTTAGACTATTGGTTAAAAAAATGAATAGTTGTTCTAAAGATATTCAAGAGTTGTGATCTGAGTAATTATCAC
Organism: Viscum album; assembly: GCA_963277665.1. NCBI lineage: Eukaryota > Viridiplantae > Streptophyta > Magnoliopsida > Santalales > Viscaceae > Viscum > Viscum album. Next base: position 532,906 of record CAUJRU010000041.1, on the reverse strand, counting down.
CAATCAGTTTGGGCAGTACATTTGGTGTCTATCTAAGTGTATTATGATGTTTATCCTTAATTTTTAGGATCATTAATGAATTGGGACATAGTTAATTTCATTTCATGATTCTTGACATGTTAGTAAGTAAAGGTAGTTCATATTTTACTAGAAATTTTATTAAATCATTTAAAAATTATAACATTGAAATAAGAGGATATCCAAATGGATTCATTAGTGGGGTTTTCATAATCACTATAGTGTCATGATATCATATGTGTGATTGTAAATGGACATATGAAATAGGATAATTTCATTCTATAATATGAAATGTTCCCAGTCTATAATCTTCAGAATTTAAATATTTTAGATCAAGTTAGAATTAAAGAATAATAAATGTTTGAATATTGGATTGTGTTCCAAAATTCATATAAGGAATATATAGAGGACCCCATATGACTATAGGGACCAATTTTAAGATTAAAATAGAATACCATCATTAGAAAAGTAGAAAATTATAGTGTTTTATTAAGTTTTAAAGGATATGATCCAAAAATTAATTCTTGATTTTGGTGGATATTAAGAGGACAATCTACCACTAGTGGAATAATTTTTTTTGAGAAATTTTCATATATCAATCATAATGTAACAATTCAAGGTATTGTAATATATTTCTTGTTAATCATCATTGTGTTGGGTCATGGTAGGGGAGAGTAACCTTTTGGTGTCTGGATTAGTTAAGTAGATTCTTTTTTGGGTTATGTTGATATAAAATTATATGAAAATGGAACCAAGTTGGTAAGCATCATACATATGTCAAATATAATTACCCCTAATGTTCCAGTTGGGAGGCTATATGTTTTTTGAGATGTCACCGAGTCTAGTTCATGAACATGTTGGGAAGATGAGAAATTAAGACTTTAATTCATTGGACCATTTGATTTTTTCGATAAGATCTATGAAGTGGAAAATCCGTTGGATTTTCCAAAAAACTATTTGATGTTCCATGATATCTATCATTTCCAAAGGATGATGATATATTAGTTGTTATATTCACATGATTTATGTTTGGAAGAAGTAAAATTATATTCAAATTCTATTTAATTGGAAAAATATATTATTAATATATATACTGAAGAGAAGATCATTCAAGGAAGTATAATTCCATTGGATTTAATTCAATGGAATGATAGAGTGGTGCATGTATAGAATTTGGAAAGGGAAATTGAGAGGAATATTTAGGGTAAGAAGTTGTTTCCAGGAAAGGATACTTGTTGATTTTAATGTATAAAAGGACTGATAGTGGGGAGAAATATAACACCCATGATTTTTACATTTTATATAGATACTTTTAATATCATGTGATTTTTTTATGTTGTATTCATTTAAATGAAGAATTTTTTATTAAGGGAAATTCTCTTCTTATTTAATTAGTATTCAATAGTGTTCAAGAATTCATTTGATATTTTTTATTAGGGAGCATGGATCACATTTCATCATGATTGAGGGCATCACAATACAATAAATGCAGCTAAAATATGTATCACCCCATAAAATATAGGTTTAAACCATCATCATGTTCTTAGTTTTTTATGGTAGATTAAGTAAAGGTAGATATAATGGGAGGAGTTGTATTTTCGAATAAAGGATGATGTTGTACCATGATCCCAACCCTATGATTTTATGGTGTGTCTAAAATAAAGGGGAATGATTACTGTTTTGTGACACCTTATGTTGCACTCCGGTCATCCATATTTCAAAAAAGGGGGAAGTGGGATGTTTTATTATAGTTGTTCAATGACCAATGTTGTATTATGACGTTAACCATATTGTTTTAAAATCCATAACATGTTTCTTAGTGAGTTATTGACCAACCATCTATTATAAAATGATGAGACCTATCATGATAAAATGAATTCCAGGACCCTTAATACAAATCATGTCCATTGAAGTTCTAGACTTATTTTTTGATAAAAACCCCATCATACCCAAGCCTCTCCAAGTTAAAATTTTGGGGATTTATTTACCCTTTTAGAAACATGAATTCATAAGATCATTTATTTATTATCTGATCATGGAAAGCCTCATATTAGGATTCTTTAATTCATTGTTTCTAATTCCATTTACATACGATATAGATATTGATATTGTGAAATAAAAAAATACGTTATTTAATTGTGAATAATAGTTTCCATTGATAGAAAATTGGAACATTCGGTCTTTGGATGTGGCCCTATCAGTAGGAAGATTGAGGAATTGTTGATAAATTTTCAACTAGAGAGGTGAATTTTAAATATACCTTGATTTAGATGAATTTATTATTTGTGTATTTGATTTTGATTCATGAAATTTATGTTTTATGGAATGAGTATGTCAAATGTGAGATTTTTTTAGAGATGTGTTTTTTTATGAAAATTTTAAATTTTTATGATCATTTTGAAATGGGGATTTTAATAGTGGTTGTGAATAATGAAAATAAATTTGAATGGGTTTCTTATCTTTTTAGATGTGTGAAGTATTGGAGTTGTTTTTAAATATGTTTGGTTTCATGCCTTCATGATGAATGTATTAAAGGGTGTTTTTTTTTTAAAATGTTTTGATCAAACAAAATTTTAAAGAAAATAAGTTTCATATGATGGTGAATGGTGTCTTAGAGAGAAAGAGTAAAACATCTTGGATTTATGCCATTGGGAAGGAATGACATAGAATGGTGATTACTTCAGAATAATTTATAAATAAATTTTCAAGGACACGAGTTTCAAATTTAATGGAAAGGTAATCTATAATTGTACATGGGAATAAAAATAGTTTATCTTTTCTATTGGAAATATAAAATAGAGTTACCCTTTGGTGTGTTTTGAATTAGTTAACTCTAATACCCTATGTTTTGGTTAATTATTTACTCCAAAAAATTTATATTAATTGATTGCATCAATTTCATAGTACACCAAGTTATGTTTACGCTATATGCAACATTTAGTTTATCTTTTAGTACACAAAACACTGAGTTTTCCTTTTTTTTAAACGTTGAAATTTTTAGATTATGTTATGTGAAAAACTAAGATTATATTGTGTTTATCACACTATTGTGTCCCTTTGATAGCTTGTGTTACAACCAACACTATGTTTTACTAAACTGTAATACACAATATATATTTTTATTGAAATATTAATATATTTTTCTCTTAGTTGTTGAATTAATAGTTATGAATAATATTCACTAAATTATGAAAATATGGATTAAAAAGGTATAAAAAATTATTATTTTTTGACTAATTATATATAAATGAAAATTAAACATTCTTTAAATAAAGGGGAATCTTTTTCTGAAAAAACTATTTTCAGTCATGCATGGGTGTTTTACAGAGAAAAATTTAAAAACCAAATTTTTATTAATTATTTTAATGAAATATATATTATATATTCAATAAACTATTTAAAAATTAATTATTCTATTTTATTTACAATAGATATAATTTAATTCAATTTTATGTATAAAAGATGTATTTTTTAAAAGGTAGTTTTACCGCATTCTAATAACAGACTAATTTTAAATATAATTTATGACCCTTTAATAAATTATATTTGAAAAAAAAATAAAATTAATTTTCAAAAAAATAACTTCAAAATTATCTTAGGGTAAATTATTTTTTTTCATAGTAGTTTCGTTTTTTGATGAACAGTTAAAATAGTAAATTTTAATTGAAATCAACATTTTTGAATTATTTACATAGGAAAATTATATTTTTAATTGGATTTAAAGTATAAATAGATTAATTATAGATTAATTAATCGAATTTACTTAATTTTAATCAAATTCACCTTGAAATTAGATATAAGAACATTTTAATGTTTTGAAAATTTTCACTTTAAGAACATATTTTCTCACTGCGTATGTAGTATTAAATTTAAATTACATTATACAACTTCTGTGATATAAATTTAGCAAAATTGATACCAAATTTGGAATAACAGTAATTTCTAATTTCAAATGAAGGAAAACTTAATTTTTGAGTAAAATGATTAATGAAGAAAATTAAAATTAATTATATCCAGTAATGTAAAAATAAGATTACACAGTGGAAAAATATAAACCATAAGGTGTAAAAATGACATGAAACATGTCCAAAAACCATTGTGTAAACATATTTCCACCATATCCCCAAGTTTCTATAATTTGCTTCATTATTGGAGGCACATGATGTAATTGAGATCTCTTAATGGTGTTTACCATTTGTTATTTACAAAAAATCCACTCCTCTAATATAAAAGGGAACCCCTAACTTCATAAAACATATAAATCCATTTGGATTGTATAAAAACTATTCAAATCTCTTCCCAAATTCCCTTCATTCATCCTAGAAGCCCCAATTCAGGCATAAATATGACCATGTAATTCCTTTGGTGCAATCCAGAAGAAGATACCTGGAGAAGAGGTAACATTCATCAATAATACTTTTTGTATCATTTATTACTAAAACCTCTTTAATATTTTTAATAAAATATTTATATAAAAACCTCAATATATTAAATATAATTAGATTTTTATTTTAAGGTCACAACATGAACCATTAAAAACTTTAATCAAATGGGATACACAATCATCATTCATGTGAAGGATGGACTACAACATCGTGTACCAGTTTCATTAGTTCTTCTATAACCACCATTAAATGATGGGAATATTGATGGATTTATAGTTTATATATTATGTTTATTTTTTATGACTTTTTTATGGAGTTTTAATGTCACTCATACCTTCTAATTTTGCATTTATTGAGAATACGGTAATGTCATTCATGTGTATGGAAGACTACCACCTCAGGAAGCAATGTGATTCATTTATTAATTGGATGGAATGTACTAAAGATGGGTTTAATAAAATTATGTGATATATATGAAAAAAATGATTCTGTAATTATAATATCATCATTAAATTTATTTCATTCAATCCGATAAGAAAATGAAAAGAGTGGTTATGTCTACTTACAACTTATTATCTTCAGGAACAGTATATCTCATTTCATACATCAATCTTTTATAGATTATTATAAATACATATATTTTGAAAATATATCATATATATATATATATCATATTTATAAGTAACATATTAATTAAATCTTTATCCATGTAATATAAGAAGTAATAATAAGTAAAACATGAACTAAAAACAAAGAGGGTCTACCCGAAATTTAACTTGAACATGTAATTATTAATAATCAAGTAACAAAATGTTATAAGTAAATATTATTGGGTATTATATATATATATTTATATGTATATTTTTTTATAATATATTTATGACAAATTTATATTTCTTATACAAGTGGATCGAATGAGTATGATGAGAGTCCAGACATAATGTTAGTGGATTCGTAGTCTCACTTTTATTTCTGGAAGTCTTATTCAATATTCACCACTCATGTTTCTGTGTATTATATATATATTACCATAAGACATGTTAAATCATGAATTTAATTTATTTAATGATATTAAATTTTTTTAATTTACTTTATTCTTTCACATATCTCCAAATTCAAAAGTTACTCAAGAATTAAGAGATTCCTACCTCACTTTTAGTTTATGTGAGACAGAATCCATGTTGAAATATATATTTGGTATGTTGTGTGTATAAGGAAAATGGATGTATTCTTTTATTCTTATACTAATAATTATTATTATTTCCTTATCCATTTTACTATCTATCTTTCATGGGGTTACGACTTCAATGAAACCAAAGTGGTACAAGAATTTTTGTCTCAATTTTCATTCTTTGATACACATGTTGTGTTATCCAACTATATTATTTTATGAAGTTTGTTGAGTCAAAAGATCTCTTTTGAATTTTATGTCTTGTTTTGTAAATCACAAATGTATTCATATATGTTTATTGTACTGACCTTGTCACTCATACTGACCCTGTAAATCATACTGACCCTGTAAATCGTACTGACTATATCAATCGTACTGACTCTATAAATCGTACTGAACCTATCAATCGTACTGACTCTGTCACTCATACTAACACTATCAATCATACTGACTCTATCAATCGTACTGACTCTGTTAATCATATTGACTCTGTCAATCGTACTGACTCTGTCAATCGTATCGACTCTGTCAATTGTACTAACATTTTTGAATCATACTCACTTTGTATCATATCAATACATTACACTAAGTAATAATAATAGTACTCATATTTTACTCTTATAGCATGCTTTTTTTATCCTTTAACAAAACATATCAATCTTAATAATGTTTATCATCTTTATATATCGTTTTTTATCAAAAACAATGTCGTGGAGTTAGTTATAAACTAATCAAAATGATGTCGTGTTTTCTGTTTCAATATGACTATTATAATTCCAGGTGTCCAAGTCCCTTTGAGTTTTCTAGAGAAATATGACCATTGAAGGAAATTTGACCATTGGAACCTGAGGCCTATTAATAGGAGGTCATTTGAAGCTGAGAAGTAAAACTGAGAGACTTTGATCATTCATTGCTACTATAAAGTTCTAGATAGAGACAATGTGACTTCTCTCTTTCTTCATGCGAAAGGCTTGAGATTACAAAACGTGGAGGGATCGTTCATAGTTTTTGTATTTCATTTAGTGATTTTATTTTCTTTTTCTGACCTATCAGGTGATAACGATCGAGGGCTGCTGAGGATAGGCAGACGGTATTACCAATCATCATATCGATGGCTATCAAGTGTTTGAATGATAGAGGTGCTGATAACATACAAAATAGAGGACTTGCAGGGATAGAAAGATAGAAATTCCGATCATCGTATCGAGGGCTTACCAAGGTGGTTGTAAGACCGACCTCCTATCCTACGTGAAAGGATTCCCTTCTCTTTGTGTTAAAATAATTGTAATACCTTTACATTTCCATTGATGTTTGTTTTAGAAAAGGAATTGTATAGTTTCTTTTCTTAATTTCATATTTATTTGTAATTGTTTCTATTACAATCATACTATTACATATTATATCAATTGATTCTACATGCTTTATTGTAGAATCCTTCACTATTTTATTACTCTAATTATTTTATTAATTTTTAATAAAATTGCTTTTCATTTCTTATAGTATTAAATCATATCATACCTTTATATTCAATACATTTGTGGTTAATTGTATTGGTTGTGAATTACATTAGTTTAAGATAATTTAAACTAATTTTCTTAAGTATTTAAACTCCAAGTTTTTTAAACCTACAATTCACCCCCCCCCCCCTCTTGTATTGTTCCATATAATATACATATACATCTATATATCAATCCAAAAATTGGCATCATAGGAGGTTTCCACTGATTTTTTTTTTCTAGCTCTATTTCATTCATATTTCTGTTTCAACTATTTACTGCACTAACGTGTGGAGTGGAAAAGATTTTGTTTTATTAGATGGCAGGAATGAATATTGCAAAAATTGACAATATAAATCCAACTAGACCACCAATCATTTATGGGAATGATTATGAGTACTGGAGAGATCGATTGAAGACATTTTTTATCAATACTGGTGTAGATAATTTTATTATTCTTACTGGAGGTCACAAAATTCTTGACCAAGAAATCAGTACTTTCACCAATCATGAAAAGCAAGAATATCAACTGAATTACAAGGTACGCAATACTTGGCTATATTCTATGACCATGAATATATATAGCTAGATATCATCTTGTGAAGCAGCCAACTGTATTTGGAAGAAATTGGAAGTCAAAAATGTTGGTACATCCAAGGTCCTAGAAACAAGAAGAGCATTGCTTCAAGAATAGTATAATGGATTTCTTTTTCCGTATGGAGAGCCAGTATGTAAAGTGAAACAAAGATTCATGACAATTTTAAACAGTTTACAATCTATGGGAGAAAAAGGTCTTAATGATGAAGATCTTATAGACAAAATTATTGATATAATTCCAAACGAATGGGAGTCAAAAAGGACAGTTATTGATGAAAACAGAAAAGTTTCCCAGATTACTCTTGATGAACTCTTTGGAACTCTTATATAGCCCGAGACAAGAATGAAGAGAGATGTTGAAAACAATAAGAAGAAAAACAGAGATGGAAGTGTAGGTTTTACTACTACATCTAAAGCTAAAACACCTGAATGGATAACAAGATCCAAAGCTAAGAAAGTTATGTCAGAATCAAGTGATTGTGATAATTTAGATAATGAGTTAGCCAATCTTTCTTGGAGGATGAACAAGATTGTGGGGAAGAAAGACTTCAAATATAGATTCAAAAATAAAGATAGGAAGGAAAAGAAAGATTCAGAGGTAACTTGTTATGAATGTAAGAAAGTCAGTCATATAAGACCTGATTGTCCTTTACTGAAGAGAAAAGATAGAAAAGAGAAACATTATAAAAGAAATAATAAAAAGTATTACAAGACACAGACATAGAAAGTAATGATGGAAAGTGATACTTGGAGTGAAATTGGTAGTGATTCATAAGATGATTCTTCAGTATATGAATCCTCAAGACTGGGGAATATTGGACTTATAGCCAGACTACCAATTGAAGATCATTGTTTCAGGGCTAAGGTAGAAAATGATGAAGCTATTACCAATGTATACTTAAATACAAATTATACTGATAATAAATTTTATGATTCTTCAAATGATGAGTCTTTGTCATCATAACATAATATATTACCTTCATTTTAAGAAGTGTCTAGGTTTGCTAAACAAATTGAAAATGAAAATTCTAAACTCAAAAAGAAACATGATAAAGAGAATTATATAATTTTAATTTTAACTAAAGAAGTATCAGATCTTTAAAACGATCTTGATATGAAAACGTTTGATTTTGAAAGTATTTTAAGAACCCTTGAGAAAGTCAAATATGATAAGGATAAACTTTTTAAGGATCTTGAAAATGTAATTTCTAAGAAAAATGTTTTTAGCTTAAATCTACTTCAAAATCAAACATTTTAAAGGATAAAAACCTAGTTTTAAAACTAAAGTCAGAAATTTTTTCCTTGAAGAAATGTTTGTAAAAATTTACTTATGGCAAGGAAAACAATAAAAAAAGTATTCTCAAATTGAACCTTTGAGAAATCATTCTGATTTTGGTTATACTCATTCGAAACCAGTTTTTAGTAATACCTATTTTGTTCCTCAAAGTACCCCTTTTTGTAGAAAGTGTCAATGTGGTGGACACTGGAAAATAGATTGTTTTCTTAATAGAACTCAATATTTAGGATTTCATAATGCCAATTTTTCAAAACAAATGTGGATTCCTAAAATTGTTTTATCTAAACCTTCTAGATCCATACAAGTTTTGATTACGAAAAACTAATTGTTTCTTTTTCAAGAAAATAAGAAGTGTACAAACACGACTATTTGGTACATGGATAGTGGTTGTTATCGACACATGACCAAAAAAAATATTTCATTGAAATTATTATTGAAATAAATGATGCAAAGGATTCCTTCGATGATAATGCTCAAGGAATGTGTAACGTCCCAGACCAAAAACAAATATTTCGCTCGTCCATTAATAATTCATATTTATCATAAAACCATTTAAATTTCTTATTAAATTAACCAGTTTGTTATAAATACATTTTCCATGCAAAAAATATTCTATCAGTTCCTAGAAGTTGATACAGTGAACATTAAATTCTTCAAGACTCTTTCCATGTTTAAAAAATTCTATGTTAATCATTACTATTTTTATCCCTTATCTATAATTTAATTTATAATAACATCTGCATTTACGTTATTTATCCATATCAATAATTCAACCATGATAAACAAAAATAATATAGAAAACCAATTAGATGCCATTTAATATAGTAATCACCAGGAGGCAATATAAAACAAATTCGGTTGTAAGGTCTCAACCAATAATTTGATTGTAATAGCTTAAAATATATCAATTATCCTTAATGTGTGATTATTTACTTTTCAATTATCTAAAATTCAAAATTATACAGTATTTCTCACCAATATTATTTAAGAAATTTAACACCATGAAATGATATCATTTGAATTTATCAAATAATAGTTGCATAAATAAAATAAATTATCTATTTATATATCTTGAAAACGTTCTATAATAATCATTATTATTATATAACATGTAAATTTTACATTATCTTCCTTCCAATAATCATAATAAATATAAATTAATACTATCCAATAAATATTATAAAAAATAAAATTTATTTGTTGAAAATATGATCGGCAATATTAGATATAAATTTAGATTGGTGATCTACACATTCTATGATATTCATAATTATCTACAACAAGAAATATTTGTTCTAATTCAAATATAGATATATTAATAATGGAAATTTAAATAAAATATATATGAAATAAAAATCTATTTCATTACTTGAAAAGGGTATAACACATTAAAAATATTCTACCACATGAAATTTCTCGATTATATTTCTACAACATCATTCTAAAAATTTTAATTTCAATAATATATTAATATCAGCATTTTAATCCACCAAATAGTCATATTTTTTAGTATTAGTTTTTAATATAAATCATGAAATATATCCTTTTTACCTTTAATATACAATTTTACCTCATGAAAATAAATTATAATTCATTTAAAAGAAATTTTTCAAATAAATAAATATAATTGCCTACATGAAATAACACCTCGTTTATTCACTCTAGATAAATTAATGTTTATTAATTGTTAAAAGGTATCATGTAATAAATCTATTCCTTTTTGTATGATTATATATAGGTTATATGATATCTTATTTAATCATGAAATTCCTAGAATTTGGATATAATTATTAAACCACTCTATTCAATTATAATATACCTTAATTAATATATTTCCCTTTATTAAAAGGATATTATTAATTTAATACCTAATTTTTTTACTAGTTATTCTTCCAGTATAAATTGCTATATTATTCAATAACTATTATTCAAGTGATAAAACAATATTATTATATTTTTTGTTTAATCACTTCTGTTAAAAATAAATAATCTAAATCATTATTGATTCACACATGAAATAAAATAAGACTCCTAAATCCCCTACCCTGAGAATAATACTTCAAACATTAGAACACTAAAATGAACAAGAGTGAGATAAGATAAAATATGCAGGCTATAATATTTAGAATAATCTTTAAAGGAGTACAAAATGATTCATAAGACCCTTAGATAAGGCCCTACAATAACCATGAATTGAGAAAATGTAACCATATTTTTTTGGAAGAGAACTCCTTGATTTTAAGATGAAATAAATTTGTTTTTTGGATATTCTGTAGTACATTCCATACTTTCAATTTATTTCTCAATTAACTCATAATAATTAAAATAAGTATTTAGATAAAATTAGAACGTTTCAAAACATTATAAGTGTATTTATAAGAGTCTATATAAATTAAAATACTTGATTTTCATCAATTTAAACCATTAAAATGGGTACGAGAAGAGGTAGATATGAAACAGGATGGAAATTCAATTTTTAACTTTTAAAATGATCACCTTAAATATATATTATGAAATTTTTAATAGTCACATGAATTTAACCTTATGATTTTATATATTGTTATTCATGGGATATAATACCATTTTTAGTTTATGAATACTCAAATCCACCATTACACTGCCAGTTCAAACCAAGGATTACACTTACATGACAAGAATATCACCATGACATGGAAAAGGTTCAATTTTACACAACCCTATATAAATGTTACCGAGCCATGGAACTAAAATTATGACCATATATTATAGATGAATAACTGGAATTACACTTATTCATGATAACAACTAGACTTTATATAAGATTAAACAGAATAATTCTACTTTTATGAAGTGAAAAGGAGATCCCGGTTACCCTTATACACTTATGTAAAAATTCCACCCTCCCTTACTTGACAAAAATAAAATCAAGAATACCCTTATAAAAAGAAAAAGAAAAATGTATTCATAATATTTTTTATTTATAAAATATCTATTTTAATTAAAGCAACTTATAAATAATAAAGGATTTATTAATAATTAAAAAAAATCAAAAAACACATGAAAAAATAATCAAATCACTTTGAAAAATATAAAATTAATTACCATAAAATTTTTAAAACTTTTTAAATTATAATAATATTTTTTTCAAATCAATTTAAAACTACTTCATAAAATATAAAAAACACTTCTGAACTAAAAGAATCCCAAGAATTGAAAATTAATGCTAAAAAATATTCTAAAACATTACATTAAAAACCTCTCAAACAATTCTCTCCCTCATGAATTAAAGGAAAAATAAATGAGGAATAAGTCATGTGGATTTTTTAACCATCCCATGAGAGTACTCTCAAGGATATATATATATGTAAGATAGCCAATACAGTATTAAAAAAATCATAAAAAATATAACCCCTTTTAAATACACAAAGAAGTTTCTCCCAGGGGAGACACCACTCAAACAAGAACATGGCCTTTAACACAACTTTTCATGCTAGAGGTGAATCAATATCATATATTAACATGTGGTTAAATATTTCATCCTAATGAAAGAAAGTATTAAATAACATGGAAAATTCAGCACATATTCATGTCTCACATTCATAATTATGGTCATAGTATCATAATAATTATGACATCAATATTCATAACATACCCTTAATGAATTTTCATAAATAAAATAATCATTATAAAAAACAATATTACATAAGGAAACAACTTTATAAATAGTCACATCATATTTTTTAAAATAGCAATCATAGAAGATCATGTCAAAAACAAAATCATTATGCCCGTCACTTCAACAAAAGTACATATTCATGCCATCAAATGAAAATATTTACATTATTTATTTTCCTTTATTATAATAGAAAATTTAATTCATAACATCAAAAACCTATATTTTTTAAAATGTCTGGAAAAAATATATTATCATTCATAAATAACAATTCATTGAAAAAATTAAATATGTTACATACAATATTTAATATAAATCATATAAAATTTCAAAATTGTGGTGCTAAAATCATTTCACTAAGTCCCATTCTTTAGAAAATCTGTAACGCCCCGACCCCAGCTACCCAGAGTCGGTGCATTACTTCGTAACATTGGCATGATCACAAAAGATCAAGTCTCGAAAGACCGATTAGTTTAGTAGCCTTAGAAACACTAGATACATTCATAAGTCTTACATTACATCATAAAGTGAAAAACTAATAACAAAGTCTTCATAGTCCACACTCATATCCTCTTCTGACTATCCCTGTAGGTCATTCCTAAAATACTTCTTTCACATCCTGGAAAATATTAAAACATTGAAAGGGGTGAGCTCAGATGCTCAGTAAGGATAACAATATTGCAGAAGCTTTCATAAATAAACAGTAACATTTAAGGCTATGTATAACTAAAACAAAAGCCTTTTAAACTTGAACTTCAACATAATATGGAAAAAGTAAAATGAGATAATTCCATTCACTTCTTCACATGTATATTCTACTGGTCGAATAATCACATGCAATATCAATAACCACTTTCATAATGATGGAATGCATAATGCCAGACTATCATAACCACGTAGCCAAGGCCTCGTGCCAAGACCACAAATAAGATTTTGTCAAGGCCTCGTGCCAAGACACTAGTTTGTCTCATGAGACCTGCCGATGCATCGAGGAGCTATAGTGGGCTCCACCCGTCACTTATTAAGTCCAATGCATTCCTCATATGAATAGGTTTAAACATATCATAAACCATAACATAATCGTATCACATAAAACATGCATAAAGGAAACATAACATTTCCACATTTCAATCACAAGATATCAATACAACACATTGATATAATAAAAATGCTTTCAAAACCATTTTCAATACCAAAATAAAAGAAAGTTAAAACTTTGTATTTATTTTTCATTAAAAAAAATGATGGCTTGTAGAGGAAGCCGAAACTCAAATAATGGTTACGGCGGCGGAGAAGTCATTGTCGCCGCATAAGTACAGAAAGAAAAACATTCCCTTTTTGTCGTTTAGTAAAACGCTTCGTATAAAAAATATTCCTTTTGAATAAACGTAAAAGTCAAAGGGGTTTATAGACCGTATAAAATAAAGTTGTGAATAAAACCAAATATGCCTCAATGAAAGGGGATTGAGATGAAGTCCTTAAATAGATCATTTTTAAAATAAAATAGATCTATTATGTGTATTCACTATAGGTACACATAAAGAAAATAAAAATACAAAATAGGACATAATAATATCATGACATAATTTGAAAGTAGGAGATTAACCCAAAGAATGGAAGTTGGGTTAAGAAGTTCCCTTACCTCATGTCCGACTTGACTCAACCGTTCTTTAACCTCCTGAATAATAAAATAGAGTTAATATCTACCTTATTAAGAACCATTTTCATTTTAATTATCCTTTTTATATCACTTATTACAATGTTATGAACGTTATGTAATTATTTAAGTTAATAACGGTCGTTTTGTCGATCTTTTGTACTTGTGTCAACAATAACCTTCTTATAATTACAAGTTGTTCATGTGGTGAAATATCCATTATATCCAGAATTATATTCATGATGTAGATATCATATATATCATATATATCTAGTATATACATTCATTCATAATATTACGTAACATTTAGAGGTAAGAAATGAAATGCACCGTTTATGGAGACGGTAAGTCGTACGTACGCATGAACGCTACTTTCATTTCCATTTCGTATTTAATGTAATGAAATAATAATTATATAAAGGTATAATATAGTTCCAGTATAATATCATATATAATATCATTTACTCCATCCTTTATACATCCCACATATGGCATTAACGATTCACATCACTTTGAGGGGGCGGTAGTCCGCACTTCCTAAAATGAAATTATCGCGTTTTACCCATAATGGAATTCATAAAGTATGCCATAAATGAGAAATAAAGAAGCATAAGTAAAACATAAACATATTATATATCATATATAAAAATAATTACATCTTAATGGCCACCTTTTAAGGTGTTATATGAGTGTTGAACAATCATCGTTTCGTGAGGCAGAAATTCACCATCCACAGAAACCGTATGTTCTTTAACCATTAGATGTATGTGTGTGTAAGTGTAGCTCGAATCCTTCTTATAAAAACATCCTAGTATATTGAGGATACTGGCGCTGTTACAAAAGAAATCAATAAAAAGAGTTTAGGGGGTTTGAGAAGATAAATAAAACAAAACAACATTAGAGAAGACATTACCTCAAAATCGGGTAACTCTTTTTGATTTGTGCCAAAGGCTTCCTTGAGAAGAGTTCTGCCCAAAGTGAGGCTTCTAAGAGTAAGAGTGGGAAGTTGGGAGAGTATTTGGGCAGAGGTTGGCCGAGCCAAATGGCTTGAAGGTGTGAATAAGGTGGGAGAGGTGGGGGCCTTTTATAAGTGGAGAGGAGGGGCTCTTTTGGAAAGATTGAAATGTTACATTATTACACAATGCTTTTCGGATTCTAAAGGTCCCAAACTTATATAATTCGTGGATAAGGTGATAAGGGTCCGAAATATACCCATCCAATAGTCTTTGGACAAGTTTAAGCCTTGGATTTTACATTATCTTTTCATTTTATTAAAATCGTTAAATAATGAGGTCATCGCTGCATCATAATGTTGTCATAAATAATTTAATTTATTTAATGCTTAAAAATTATAAAAAAAATACTATGATGTAGGAAATCTTTTTATATTTCTAATGAATATTTATTGTCAAAATTTTGACTTGTGTAACCCCACTTAAAAACTGTTTTAGTAAAATAACTCATGTTTGTGTCAATTTAATTTTAACATTAAATAAATATATATTAATGTCATTTTCCAACTAAAGTGGCTCCATGGGGTCCCCAAGTTGACCCATGGGTTTTCTTGGTCGGCCATGACTCATCCAATAGGAGTAGGACAAGTGTCATGCTCATCTCATATTATTAAAACATTATTTGTACCTTAAACTACACTAATTACCTCTAATCGCGATTAAGAACTTAAAAGTTACTATTCACCAAAAAATTATTTTAATCTCATTGAACCACATTTTACTTCTTAATGAAAACCATGTATATCGGATTTTTGAAAATCAAATCACATAAGTGGTAATATTTCATTTAAACGAAAAATCAGTTATTTAACTACCACTTAGTGGTTTCACTATTCATCAAAAATTGAAGTTTTTCAGAACAATGCCAAAATTTCACCCTGAGCTATAATTGATATTCCGAATTCAAAAATGATGCCTATTTTACAAAATTCCAAACATATAAGTTTCATTAATTAATTTTATAATTAATTCCCGCTGTCACAACAAATAGCGTGTTTTTAAGAAACAATTTATATCAAAAGATTGGCAATTGTTTAGGTCCAATTTCAATGTTATATTAATTCTAATGACCACAATTGGATAAAATGGTAAAAATATATTATAATTATACTTTAAAACCACTAAATAGTATTATTTATCACAATAATTTATTTTGATTAAAAATGTTGTTTTAAGTATTTTTCACTATTCATAAAAAAATTGGAAGTTCTCAGAAAGTTACAAAAAATTCAACTTAGGATAATTTCGATATTAGGAATTCAAAAATGAAGTCCATTTTGAAATTTACAATTTCTATAATTTTAAAAAGTAGTTATTACTATTCATAACGGCTACTTTGATTAGTCACGGTGTTTTAGAACTCAAAGTTGCGTACAATGCAAGCTATTGCATTATTGAATGAGAAGCGTATCGTGGAAGCTCGGGGTGTTACATTATCCCCTCCTTCAATAAATTGCGTCCTCACAATTTGAAAATTTTCTTTGAAAATAAAAGGTTGAAAAGAGAAAATACCTTTGAGGAAAACCCACATCGGAAATAAGATTAACAAAATTTAGCCTTAATAAGAGGGAAAGGGAAATGAAAAAGTTGCCACCCAATTATGATCTCGATTAGGAGAACTTTAGTGGCAATTAGAGACATATAATTGGAGGAAAAATGTAAATATTTGTAGGGAGTGATTGAGGTCATCAATCACAATCAACTGTCAAATTGAGGGCCTCAAAGCCTTCAATCTATGTTGATTTAAAATATCATCAGTTCAACAAGACATAAGGTATTAGGTTAACACATTTTTTTGTTTTAATATCCCTTTACTAAAGTTTAAGAATTAATTTATTCATTGAATAAGAGATAGGTATATATATATTTATGCTTGACAATTAGAGTTTCAAACTTCAACTCATCTTTCACTCAAAAAGATAATAGAACTCAAAAATATTATACTTATCCTAATTGTATAAGGTTCCAAATGTTTACAGATACCATTTAGATTAGTAATATTATTTTGTAATAACCAGGGACTTCCTGTAGGCTACTGGTAGGAAATAAAGGCTTGTCGCACTATGGTTGTGGGTTCGATTCCTGCAGCTTTGTCCGACGCGACGGGTTATGCCCCACCCTACAGGTTTTCCTTTTTCCTAAAACTATAGTATTATAATATTCCAAAAATAATCTTCAGAAATGCTTTAACCTTAAACAATACTATCCATGGTTCAAATGAATCCATTCCAACCTTAATAGTTATCCAAAATACCTCCGTCCAGACATTCTCTAAAAGGTCTCTAAATTCCAAAATCACTTGTAACATCAGATTCCCCAAACAAGAACAGTTTCTCTTATTGTCACATACTTAAAATATGATTACCTTAATCTTATTAAAACCTTACTGAAATCAACAAGTACTACAGTACAGTCCTTATATATATATCACATTATTCTAAAACCAGAATATAATCCATGAGTCCAAAAGCACCAATACATTAGTTATTCTGCTTCAACTGTAGTAACAGCATAAGATTGTCCTTGATCCCTTGGCCTTTTCTGAGGTAAGTTTCCCTGACGCTTAGGACATTCATTTTCATAATGCCCCATTTCCCTACAATTGTAGCATTCAACTTTGACAGCCTCTTTCTTTCCCTTGCAATCACGAGCCTGGTGACCCTTTTCTCCACATTTATAACAAACTCCCATTCCTTTTAGGCACGTACCAGGGTGATTCTTCCCACAATTATCACATAATGGAAAATCCTTCTTTCCCTTTTTCCATTTATCTGTCTCTTGTTCCACCGTTCTCTTCTTCTCTTGCTTTACTTTGTCGTCATAATACTTAGAGAATTCCTTTTCTGTCTTGATAGCACACGAGACAATATCTTCGTATGATGAGAAGGATTGTGATACTAAAGATCGACGGAGAAATGGTTTTAACCCATCAAAGAAACGATCAATCTTACTCCTTGGGTTACGTATATAATCGGCAGCATGCCTCGCTAACCTTGTAAAGTTAGCCTCATACTTTGCGACATTCTCATCCTCCTTCTGCCTCAGACTCCGAAATTGCCTTTCCATATATGCTCGATGGTCACGAGGAAAGTATTTTTCTAAGAAAAGCTCTTTGAACTCCCTCCATTCCATATTCGATACGTCATCATCTTCCTTTGTGTTTTGAATCAGCGACCACCACTGATCGGCATCTCCAGTGAGGCGGTAAACTGCCATGACAACCTTCTCCCTTTCACTACTCCCCAAGGCATGGAATATTTTCTCCAAGGAATTTATCCATTGCTCAGCTACTATAGGATTTGTACTCCCATTGAAGGTTGGTGGTTGTTGCCTCATGAAGCGGTCTAACATTGATCCTCCACGTTGCGGATCAGGGTGCTCCATACGAGTAAGGTTATTATTCATAACCTGAGTGAGTTGTCCCAGTATGGTAATAAGTTGATCAGCACCAGTTGTATCTCCAGATCCACAATAATTATCTTCAGCAGGAGGGCAATCCCTACACGGAGTGCGTGCATTGATACGGTTTCCATTCCTTCCACTAGGCGCCATTTCTAAACAATGGCATAAACTAGATTAGTTTATTAATCAAAATACATAATTCCATACTTGTAAAATACTTAACATAAATTGAACTATTTATGGATATAATCCATAATCATAAAAAGGTTTTATTTGAGGAAGTATATACACATAACCGTTCATAGTGGTTTGTAATGAAAATGGGAATTATCCTAAGCATATCCCCCGGGAGTGTCGTAACCAAGAGTGCAGCAAGGCCTGTTGTCGTGCACCAGTTCCCGTTCGAGTCTAGCTCAAAGCGGTGTTTTTGGGTTTTACCCCTAGGTATATCTGTTCCAGAGCCGCCTCTATCTGCTCGTATCCAGACAGGGATGTATTGATCGAAAAACTCACAAAATCTCTACAATAACAAAATTCTAGGAAGTTCTTCTATACTAATCCTCAAAGTCTATCTTCGGGCTATGTGCTCTAATCAGAGTTTATCTAAATCTAGCTTCCAAGGTTAGTACTAAACTGACTCTGATACCAACTGTAACGCCCCGACCCCAGCTACCCAGAGTCGGTGCATTACTTCGTAACATTGGCATGATCACAAAAGATCAAGTCTCGAAAGACCGATTTGTTTAGTAGCCTTGGAAACACTAGATACATTCATAAGTCTTACATTACATCATAAAGTGAAAAACTAATAACAAAGTCTTCATAGTCAACACTCATATCCTCTTCTGACTATCCCTGCAGGTCATTCCTAAAATACTTCTTTCACATCCTGGAAAATATTAAAACATTGAAAGGGGTGAGGTCAGATGCTCAGTAAGGATAACAATATTGCGGAAGCTTTCATAAATAAACATTAACATTTAAGGCGATGTATAACTAAAACAAAAGCCTTTTAAACTTGAACTTCAACATAATATGGCAAAAGTAAAATGAGATAATGCCATTCACTTCTTCACATGTATATTCTACTGGTCGAATAATCACATGCAATATCAATAACCACTTGCATAATGATGGAATGCATAATGCCAGACTATCATAACCATGTAGCCAAGGCCTCGTGCCAAGACCACAAATAAGATTTTGTCAAGGCCTCGTGCCAAGACACTAGTTTGTCTCATGAGACCTGCCGATGCATCGAGGAGCTATAGCGGGCTCCACCCGTCACTTATTAAGTCTAATGCATTCCTCATATGAATAGGTTTAAACATATCATAAACCATAACATAATCGTATCACATAAAACATGCATAAAGGAAACATAAAATTTCCACATTTCAATCACAAGATATCAATACAACACATTGATATAATAAAAATGCTTTCAAAACCATTTTCAATACCAAAATAAAAGAAAGTTAAAACTTTGTATTTATTTTTCATTAAAAAAATGATGGCTTGTAGAGGAAGTCGAAACTCAAATAATGGTCACGGCGGCGGAGAAGTCATTGTCGCCGCATAAGTACAGAAAGAAAAACATTCCCTTTTTGTCGTTTAGTAAAACGTTTCGTATAAAAAAGATTCCTTTTGAATAAACGTAAAAGTCAAAGGGGTTTATACACCGTATAAAAGAAAGTT
This sequence comes from Viscum album, assembly GCA_963277665.1. NCBI lineage: Eukaryota > Viridiplantae > Streptophyta > Magnoliopsida > Santalales > Viscaceae > Viscum > Viscum album. The sequence goes on along the minus strand of CAUJRU010000041.1, from coordinate 512,520 downwards.
GTGTATAAAACCAAATATGTCTCAATGAAAGGGGATTGAGACGAAGTCCTTAAATAGATCATTTTTAAAATAAAATAGATATATTATGTTTATTCACTATAGGTACACATAAAGAAAGTAAAAATACAAAATAGGACATAATAATATCATGACATAATTTGAAAGTAGGAGATTAACCCAAAGAATGGAAGTTGGGTTAAGAAGTTCCCTTACCTCATGTCCGACTTGACTCAACCGTTCTTTAACCTCCTGAATAATAAACTAGAGTTAATATCTACCTTATTAAGAACCATTTTCATTTTAATTATCCTTTTTATATCACTTATTACAATGTTATGAACGTTATGTAATTATTTAAGTTAATAACGGTCGTTTTGTCGATCTTTGGTACTTGTGTCAACAATAACCTTCTTATAATTACAAGTTGTTCATGTGGTGAAATATCCATTATATCCAGAATTATATTCATGATGTAGATATCATATATATCATATATATCCAGTATATACATTCATTCATAATATTACGTAACATTTAGAGGTAAGAAATGAAATGCACCGTTTATTGAGACGGTAAGCCGTACGTACGCATGAACGCTACTTTCATTTCTATTTCGTATTTAATGTAATGAAATCATAATTATATTAAGTTATAATATAGTTCCAGTATAATATCATATATAATATCATTTACTCCATCCTTTATACATCCCACATATGGCATTAACCATTCACATCACATTGAGGGGGCGGTAGTCCGCACTTCCTAAAATGAAATTATCGCGTTTTACCCATAATGGAATTAATAAAGTATGCCATAAATGAGAAATACAGAAGCATAAGTAAACCATAAACATATTATATATCATATATAAAAATAGTGACATCTTAATGGCCACCTTTGAAGGTGTTATATGAGTGTTGAACAATCATCGTTTCGTGAGGCAGAAATTCTCCATCCACAGAAACCGTATGTTCTTTAACCATTAGATGTATGTGTGTGTAAGTGTAGCTCGAATCCTTATTATAACAACATACTATTATATTGAGGATACTGGTGTTGTTACAAAATAAATGAATAAAAAGAGTTTAGGGGGTTTGAGAAGATAAATAAAACAAAACAACATTAGAGAATACATTACCTCAAAATCGGGTAACTCTTTTTGATTTGAGCCAAAGGCTTCCTTGAGAAGAGTTCTGCCCAAAGTGAGGCTTCTAGGAGTAATATGGGGATGTTGGGAGAGTATTTGGGTAGAGTTTGGCCGAGCCAAATGTCTTGAAGGTGTGAATAAGGTGGGAGAGGTGGCGGCCTTTTATAAGTGGAGAGGAGGGGGTCTTTTGGAAAGATTGAAATGTTGCATTATTACACAATGCTTTTCGGATTATAAAGGTCCCAAACTTATATAATTCGTGTCTAAGGTGATAAGGGTTCGAAATCTACCCATCCAATAGTCTTTGGACAAGTGTAAGCCTTGGATTTTACATTATCTTTTCATTTTATTAAAATCATTAAATAATGAGGTCATCGCTGCATCATAATGATGTCATACCTAATTTAATTTATTTAATGTCTAAAAATTATAAACAAAATACTATGATGTAGGAAATCTTTTTATCTTTCTAATGAATATTTATAGTCAAAATTTTGACTTGTTTAACCCCACTTAAAACCTGTTTTAGTAAAATAACTCATGTTTGTGTCAATTTAATTTTAACATTAAATAAATATATATTAATGTCATTTTCCAACTAAAGTGGCTCCATGGGGTCCCCAAGTTGACCCATGGGTTGTCTTGGTCGGCCATGAGTCATACAATAGGAGTAGGACAAGTTTCATGCTCATCTCATATTATTAAAACATTATTTGTACCTTAAACTACACTAATTACCTCTAATCGCGATTAAGAACTTAAAAGTTACTATTCACCAAAAAATTATTTTAATCTCATTGAACCACATTTTACTTATTAATGAAAACCATGTATATTAGATTTTTGAAAATCAAATCACAGAAGTGGTAATATTTCATTTAAACGAAAAATCAGTTATTTAACTACCACTTAGTGGTTTCACTATTCATCAAAAATTGAAGTTCTTCAGAACAATGCCAAAATTTCACCCTAAGCTATAATTGATATTCTGAATTCAAAAATGATGTCTATTTTAAAAAATTCAAAACATATAAGTTTCATTAATTAATTTTATAATTAATTCCCGCTGTCACAACAAATAGCGTGGTTTTAAGAAACAATTTATATCAAAAGATTGGCAATTGTTTATGTCCAATTTCATTGTTAAATTAATTCTAATGACCACCATTGGATAAAATGGTAAAAATATATTCTAATTATACTTTAAAACCACTAAATAGTATAATTTATCAAAATAAATTATTTTGATTAAAAAAGTTGTTTTAAGTATTTTTCACTATTCTTAAAAAAATTGGAAGTTCTCAGAAAGTTACAAAAAATTCAACTTAGGATAATTTCGATATTACGAATTCAAAAATGAAGTCCATTTTGAAATTTAAAATTTCTACAATTTTAAAAAGTGGTTATTACTATTCATAATGGCTACTTTGATTAGTCGTGGTGTTTTAGAACTCAAAGTTGCGTACAATGCAAGCTATTGCATTATTGAATGAGAAGCATATCATGGAAGCTCGGGGTGTTACAAAATCTCAATGTTTCAAGACCATTAAATGAATACCTCATTAATCATTATTCATAAAATGGTATTTTTTTTAAATAATTATTGTGAAATAACTTTCAATAAGTTTTTCTAAACATATTTAAATTAAATTCCTGTTTTATGGAAGAACTGAGATTATTGGTTTAAGAAAAAATGTGCATGAACATAGATCTTTTTTTAGGTATGTTTTCCTTTTCTCATCGTTTTTGTGGAAAACATGTTTTTCTAGAAATTTTCGAATTACACGCTATGTAATTTATGAGTACACTTTGTGTACTTTATGGGTTACTGTAAGTAGATGTGTGCTGGCCATGTAGCGGCTAGGCACACGACCATTTGGGGGTGACCTAGAGGCTGCTTAAGGTGGAGTACAGAAATGGGGAGTACACATCATTTTCATTAAAAGTACATGCCGTTTACGTTATTTTTTTCATTAAATTCACTGAGGTCGCATCTAATCACCAGAAAGCTCTACTTCTAGGTCTCGTTGGATCGAGAGCTTCGTACAGTTGCAGATCTTCGACAAACCCCCAATAAAGCATCCGTCCTCCGATTCGAACACCATCAGTTTCATTGGAATCGAATTGGTGAGTTATATCTTCTCCTATAGCATAATTTTATGTTTTATCCACTTTCATGACTTATCATGGGTTGAAAGTTTTATCTTTTTTCATAAATCTATTGAGTTATAAGGCGATTAAACCCTTGAGGTTCAATTATATTGATCTCCCAATGCCAAGGTAGGTGGTTTGTGCCTTTCTGATAAATGTCTTTGAGTTTTATGTGCAAATTTTCCCAATACCCATGAACGAGGTATTGATCATTTACCGTTTAGCCCTATTTTTTGTATGATATTCTTGTATGCTTGAGTATATGATATTTTATTGTGAATAGGATGAATTGACGGGCTTTGGATGTGTTTCCCATGCATGTTTTGCATGTTTTTCATGTTTTGACCTTTGGGTCTTGTTTGCCTATTAGGAAGTTTTTTTACATTCCCATGACTAGTATTGTAGGATGATGTGACTGTTGTTTTGTTATGCTATTATTCTATAGAATGCTATCTAAGTAGTTCTTGAGGTTTACCTTGGCCGATACGCACTGGTACACTTGCTTGACTTGCATAGGGTTGTGTGAACCAGATGTATAGACCATAGGGAGAATGGACGTAAGGGCTTCTCCAGAGTGTCTTTCCTAGTTATGATGTGCGACCATAGGGGGAATTTACATTGAGTGCTTCCTTAGAGACTCTGTAGTTCTTCTATGTGGGCCATAGAGGGAAGGTGATGTAAGTGCTTCCCTGGAGCTCCTTTAGTTACGATATGAGACAATAGGGGGAATTTATGGTGAGTGATTCCTCATAGAGTATATGCTTAAGCTGAACCAAAGGGGATGGGATGTGAGTACTTCCTAGAGGGTTACCTTTTTGTTAGCTACATTCTTGCATTTCTAGGTAGGACCAGAGGTGATGGGTTGTGGTTACTTCCCATAGGGTTACTTGTTTGTGATTATCTGCTTGGTTAGTTTTTTCAAGATATTGAAACTGTGGATGGTTTACTGTTGAGTACTTTCCGATTTACTATTTTCTGTAATTTTACCTGCCATATATTCACTGACTATTAGGAACATATCTCGTGGTGGTTGCCTACTGGGATACAGTCTCACACCCTGTTTGACCCATGATTTTGGGCCCAAATAGATTATATTATTACAGGTATAGAAAATGGAAAGCACCCTTCTACTTTAGGTACTTGACATGCTAAGGAGATGGAGAGCATGGGACCAAGATTAGGCTTACGATGCTGTGAGCTGATTACTATTTTTCTTTTGTACATGGTTTAGTACTGTATTTCTGAATTGTGCATTGTTTCTCTGATTTCCAAGACATATGTATCATGCAACATTTTATATATGTGATCCAGTTTATTCTATCAGTCTTTGCCTGTTTAGTTTTTTATGATATTATTACTGCTTCCACTCTTGTATATATATATTTAATTCTACTGTGTACTCTACCAATGAGGGAATTGTTTCCCCACTATCACACCCAAAGCCCTTGCTACTAGTCGACAGCCTCTGGCGATCGGGGAAATGCACTTGAGGCCAAGTCACCAACTGGGTACAAGGTGCCTCTGGGTGGCTCCTAGAACCGGGACACTACAAATTTATATTAGAGGGGTTTTCTTTTCTTCTTGACTTACTGTATGGAGCCTATAGCCAGGTATAAGATTAAATAGGTATTTGGTAATAAGTTATCCCAGTAGCAGCTAACCCGTGTACATGGAAAATCCAATCTACCTCGTTTATTGCAATTTTCTAGTTTTGCAATTTACAGTTAATTTGATTCACTATTGGGTGATTCACATGTTTCGTGTTGTTACCATTGATGTTATTGAGATTCTATTTTCGTTGCAACCCGATGAGATGAGGGTATTCCATCTCATGCATCATATAGGCCCTTTCTAGAAATCACATGTCATGCATTCTTACCATGCCATCTAGGGTGCATTAGCAATTCCATGTTATTGTGATAGATGTTGTGTAGAATATGCATGATGTTGTGATCTATGCCTTGAAAAAATACCTGTTGTTTGATAGGGTGTTTATTATGTAAGGTTTTTTCTGAATTAATGTCAAACTTTGGTTCTTGAAGTCTTATAGGCCCTCATGGATCAGAACATGGTGGATCATTGACTTGTTTACCATGTAATAACCTGTATAAGGTTCTAAGATTTTATTCATGGTGAGTATGTGTCCTCATGAATCATAATTTTGCACCTTCAATGTTTGTTTCATTTTTTTATTAGTTCTGAAGTAGTTTCTAAGGCTTACTTTCTGGAAAAACCAAAAATACACAACGTGTAGTTTTGACCACATGCCTTGCGTTCTTCTGTTTGGGAAGAAAAGGTTTTTCTTAGGTACACACCGTGTACTTTATATACACGCCATTTAGTACCTAACCTTGTCGTAGGCCGTGTGGGTAGAGACACGATATAGGGAAATTATTGTGGGAACACGCCGTGTATCGGTTTTGAAAACCATGTGGTGTTGACCCTGTGTCTGCCCATGTAACAAACGACACAGAAGGATAAATCATCGGTTTTACACGTCGTGTTAGGTTCGAACAAGCCATGTACTATAATCCTATGAACCCGACCATGTAGCTAACAACACATGTTAGTTGAGTATCTTCTTACACACATCGTGTCCACCTAGAACACATCGTGTAGTGTGAGTCGTGTACCCGGCCGTGTCACTAACGACACGGGTTGATGATGCTCATCTAGTACACACCATGTTTCACTTGAACACACTGTGTAGTCTTGTCTTAGGAGATCCGTCTGGATTAAACATATAGAAGGATTCGTGTAGAGTAAGAGGATTTAGGTACACACCATTTTTTAAGACAACATGTCGTGTGTGTGGGGTGATACACGACCTAGGTTTCCAAAAGTACACACCCATGTGAATGACTTATGGAAAACACTGTGTAGGGTTTATACATGCCGTATAGTCATGTTCTGTAAAACATGGATGTTTTATTAATCTTGTTCCCTCCTAAATCTTCTATGTTTCAGTACCTATAAATCTTGATCTAAGGTGTGTGTTTGACCTTGCAGATTTAGGCCACCGAGACACCCTCCGGTTGTCCACCAGTTACAGGGCAGTGATCAGACACCGGATATGGCTGATCAGGGACTTCCTGAAGATCCTCCTGTTGTGCCAGTCTTGGCACCAATAGTTATACCTGATACCTATGATAATGAATAGTTCAGGGAAGGCTTCATGAGGATGATGCAGACTCTTCACGGAGCACTTCCTCCTGCCCCGTCAATGGCAGATTTGACGTTGGTTTTCCAGCAGTATCATCATCCCACTTTCTCAGGGGAAGGAGGACCTTAGGGTGTTGAGTAATGGCTAGAGGCCATACCGACGATCTTTGAGCATCTAGAGACGCATCTAGAGAGGAGGGTCAATCTCACTACCTATATGCTTCACGACTCCACCAAGAGGTGGTGGGATTTGATCTCACATGTGAGATGCTAAAAGGTTATGGCATGGCATGAGTTTCAGTGCATATTCTACAATTACTTCTATCAGGAGACCCTGAGGGCTGATCGAGCCCAAGAGTTTATGAGTCTGGAGCTGAGAACTCTTTTTTTCATGGAGTGTTCCTCATGATTTACCGAGCTTCTGCACTTCACGCCTATTCCAGGAGGTTATCAGTTATTCCTTGGAAGGAAGTTTGAGGATGGTATGAGAAACGACATCCTATAATAGGTGAACATCTTCGGGTTGAATTCCATCACTTATATAGTCAACCAGGCGCTGATCACAGAGCTCAATCTGAGGGATTCTGGAGTTGTGAGCTAGGGTGGCTCAGCATCTGGTGTTAGCTTTCCTCCTATTGACAATAGGAAGTGCCACAGGGAGTCTTCACGCGGTGATCCAAGGAGGCAAAACACATCTTCTAGTATCCAGGTGGTGTGCTACCAGTGCGGAAAGATCTGGCATACATGCCAAATATACTAAAAGACCCAGTGGAGTGACGATCATGCGACAAGATGGGTCACCATTAATTCTTCTGTCAGATATTCTCACCAGAAGCTCGTGACATGGGTTCTTCTATGACTCCGTGTTCAGGAGCAGCACCGCCAGTTTCTCACTAGTCTGGGAACTGGAGTTCTTTCAGCCGTTCAGGATGAGGTGGTGGTCATGGCCATGGTGGTCAGTCACCAGTATTTTAGTGATAGTGGAGTGGATCAGCTCAGAGTGGTCAGGCAGGGTCACAAGGCCATGGAGCAGGCCAGACCTTTGTAGCAGAGTAGACATAGCTGGAGTAGGATCCCGGACCTTCTACAGTTCGAGGTACGATCCTTGTTGCCTCAGTTTTATCATTAGATCTTTTCGATACAGGGGCTTACCATAGATTTATATCTATTGCTGTTGCGGAGGGGATTGAGATCTGTATATTTTCTTTTGCCGATATATTGACATGATACACTCTGTTGGGGACTAGAACGGCTCGTGTACATCTGTGCAAGGAGTTCCCTCTAGAGGTTCTTGGGTGTCACTTCTTATGGGATCTCTATGTCCTAGAGATAACATATTATGATTTCATTCTTGGAATGGGCTGTCTAGTTCCCTTCCTGGAAATCATGGACTGTTATCACTGTAGGGTGAGTTTCATATCACCGGAGGGCAGATCCTTTCATCATAAGGGTGAGTGGGATGTCCAGGCGAGCAGAGCAGGTCCAGAGCACCATGGTTTAGGGGGAGTTACAGCCCATATTGCTAGTCTGTTTTTGGATGACCTGAGGAAATCTCAATTAGACTTTCCTCTAGTGGTGGATCATTTTAGAGATTTCTTCCAAGATGAATTTTCATGTCTGCCTCTGAAGTGTGAGGTTGAATTTTCGATTGAGCTTGTGCCAAGAGTGGAACCGGTGTCTATTCCACCTTATAGGATGGCTACACTAATGTTACAGGAGCTCAAGAATTTATTGGAGGAGTTGAAGGAAAAGGGTTTCATTTGACCCAGTACTTCTCCTTGGGGTTTGATTGTCCTATTTTCAAAAATGTAAATAGAACCATCAGGATTTGTGTGGATTATCAGACATTGAACCATTTCAAGATCAGGAACTGATATCCCTTACCGAGGATTAATGATCTATTTGATCAACTTTGAGGAGCCCAGGTGTTCTCGAAAATTAACATGTTGTCCGGTTACAATAATTTGTGTGTTAGACCATATGATATACCTCTTAATGCCTTCTGGAGTAGGTATGGTCTATACGAGTATATGTTTATGCCATTCGGTCTCACGAATGCACCTGCAGTGTTCATTGCACTAATGAACCGAGTGTTCCATCCATACTTGGATTCTTTTGTGGTTTTCTTTATGGAATATATCTTGGTGTACTTCTACACTCAACACGACCATGCCACACATCTTGAGATTGTTTTGAGTACACTAAGAGAACATCAGTTATATGCTAAACACTCAAAATGCTACTTTTGGATGGACCAGATTCACTTTTGGGTCATGTTATCTCAGTGACAAGAGTATCAGTAGACCCAGAGAAAGTGAGTGTAGTATTTTCCTTGGAGCATCCGAAGAATGTCTTTGAGGTGCGTATTTTTCAAGGTCTATATGGTTATTACAGACACTACATACAATAATTTTCACGCTTAGCTGCACCACTAACAGGTTTGACTAAGAAGGTTACAATGATCTTGTGGTCAGATTTTTGTGAGTAATCCTTTCAAGAGATGAAAGAAAGGTTGACTTCAGCACCGATACTAGTCTTTCTAGAGATGGAAAAGAGTTATATTGTGTACTGTGATGCTTTAGGTATCGGGCTTGGAGTTGTTCTTATGCAGGGAGAAGGATTCGTTGCGTACGGGGCTCGGCAGTTGCAGCCACATGAGAAGAATTATCATATGTATGATCTCGAGTTGGCTGAAGTTGTTCATACCTTACGCTATTGGAGACATTATCTTCTGGGAGAGCATTTTGTGGTTTTTAACGACCAAAAAAGTTTCAAGTACATCTCCACTCATTGTGATCTTAATTTGAGACAGTGAAGGTGGGTTGAGTACCTTCAGTATTTTGACTTTGAGCTTGCTGACACGACTAGGAAAGGCCACACAGTGGGTGATGCGTTGAACAGGAGAACTCAGATATGGGAAGTTGATGAGGGTAGTAGTGAGTGGTAGCTTATGGCTCTGTTCTTAGAGATGCATTTGGAGGTGCACGACATACAGGGGCATACCTTCCTTTCTTCTGTAGTTGTTACCTCTACCCTTCTTGATCGAGTATGAATGAGGAACCTATCATATTTTCAATGCCTAGTCTTGCAGGAATGTGTGTATAGAGAGAACCCAATTCTTGTATGGACCATAGGTGATGATGAGATCTTGTGTCTCCAGGGGCGCGTATGGGTGCCAGCAGACATACACGAGGAGCCAATGTGGAACTCTCATTCCTCAGTTTGGGCATTTCATCCTAGTGTCACCAATATGTATCGTGATCTACACCATTAGTATTTGTGACAAGGTATGAACAGAGATGTTTCAAGTTTCATCATGAGGTGTTCCACCTATCAGCAGGTGAAGGCAGAGCATCAGTGACCGTCATGGGTTTTGAAGTAGTTACCCATTATCGAGTGGAAATGGAATGATATCACAATGGATTTCATACTAGGGTTACCAAGGTCGCCTTGAGAGAATGATGTAGTACGGGTTGTCATTGACAGACGTACGAAGGTCGCCCACTTCTTACTGATCAAGGATACCTTCAGTGTTGATGAGGAGGGACAATCTTACATCCGTGAGATTGTACATCTGCATGGAGTTCCACACTCCATCATTTCAGTCAAGGATGCACATTTTAATTCTCTGGTCTGGTAGGGGCTACAGAAATCTTTGGGTTCCCATGTGCTTTTGAGTACAACCTACCACCCTCAGACTGATGTCCAATATGAGAGTAAGATTCAGGTACTTGAGGACATGCTCTGATCATGCATCCTGGATTTTGGATGTTCTTGGGAGAAGCACATAACTCTTGTGGAGTTTTCCTACAATAATAGTTTTCACGAAAATATTCAGATGCCACCTTATGTGGCTTTGTACGGTAGGCCATTCCGATCACCCTTATGTTGGTTGGAGGCAGGAGAGGTATCTTTGCGAGGACCTCATCTTGTTCAGGAGACCACGTAGCATATAGAGTTGATTCGGAAGAGGATGGCTATTGCACAGTCTCATGAGAAGTCTTATGCTGATCAGCAGAGACTACCTCTAGAGTTCGAGGTCGGGGTTCCGATTTTCTATGTGTCACACCGAGGTTTGGACAAAAGAGGATCAAGAGACAGGGTAATATTTCACCGAGGTATGTCGGGCTGTTTGAGGTGTTGGAGAGAGTTGGTCCGGATGCCTATCGGTTGCAGTTACCTCAGAGGTACCGAGCTATGCACGACGTATTCCACGTTTCTCAGCTTCAACGTTACCTTTCAGACTCGTATCATGTTTTCCATCACAAGGAGGTTGAGTGGGAAGTGGACACATCTTTCGAGGATCATCCTATCCAGATTGTTGATCATAGTACAAAGGTTCTATATAGCCGGTATGTTCCTCTAGTATGAGTGCCATGGTAGCACGGGTGAGTACATGAAGATACTTGGGAGAGGGAGGCTGATGTACAAAAGCAGTGGTCGGAGTTTTTTAGGGTTTCTTCTTCAATGCCACCTTACTAGGGAAATTCGGGGATGAATTTTTTTAAGGGGGAATGTTTGTAAGAACCCGAATCTTCTTTTCGGGTATGTTTTCCTTTTTTGTTCCTTTTTGAGGAAAAGTGGATTTCTGGAAATTTTTGAAGTACAGGCCATGTGCCGGCCATGTAGTGGCCATGCACACAGTCATGTGGGGGTGACCTGGAGGCCGCCTAAAGTGGAGTACGGAAATGGAGAGTACACACCGTATATTTCAAAATTACACATCATCTAATTTTTTTTCATTAAATGCACTAGGGTCGTGTTTAATCTCCAAAAATCTCTCCTTCTGGGTCTTTTTCGACCGAGAGCTCCGTACGGCCATAGATATTCAATGAACCCCCGTGCGAGCGTCCATCCTCTGAATCGAACACTGTCAGTTGTGTTGGAATCGCATCAGTGAGTTCTCTCTTCTCCTAGAGCATCATATTGTATTTTCTCCTATTTCATGGGTTATTATGGGGTGAATGTTTTATTCGTTTTCATAGATATATGGAGTTCTAGGGCGATTCAAGCCTTGAGGTTCAAGTATATTGATCTCCCGATGCAAAGGTTGGTGGTTTGTGCCTTTCTGTTGAATGTATTTGAGTTTTATGTGAAAATTTTCCCAATACCCATGAACGGGGTGTTGCACATTTACCGTTTAGACATATTGTTTTTCTGCTATGCTGGTATGCTTTAGTAGATGATATTTGATTGTGAATAGGGTGAATTGATGTGCTTTGGATGTGTTTCCCATGCATTTTTTTTCAGTTTTGACCTTTGGGTATAGTTTTCCTATTAGGCTGTTGTTTACTTTCCCATGCCTAGTATTGAAGGATGGTGTGACTATTTTTCTGTTATGTTGTTATAATGTAGAGTCCTAGCTAAGTAGTTATTGAGGTTTACCTTGGCCGATACACACTGTTGCACTTGCTTGACTTACACAGGGTTGTGTGAACCAGATGTATAGACCATAGAGAGAATAGACGTAATGGCTTCTCCAGAGTGTCTTTTCTAGTTACGATGCAAGACCATAGGGGGAATTAACATTGAGTTCTTCCTCAGAGAGTATGTAGTTCTTCGACGTGGGCCATAGATGGAATGTAATGTAAGTTCTTCCCTAGAGCACATTTAGTTATGATGAGAGACTATAGGGAGAATTGATGACGAGTACTTCCTCAGAGATTCTATGCTTAATATGAACTAGTGGGGATGGGCTGTGAGTACTTCCCAAGGGGTTAACTTTGTGTTAGATTCATGTTTTCATTTCTAGGTAGGACCAGGGGGATAGGGTGTGGGTACTTCCCAAAGGGTTACGTGTTTTTGTTTATCTGCTTGGTTAGTTGTTGCTTGATGTTGAAACTGTGGATTATTTACTATTGATTAGTTTTCTATTTACTGTTTTCTGTACTTTTACCCGCCATGTAATCACTGACTGTTTGGAACAGATCGCATGGTGGTTGCCTACTGGGCTTTTGTCTCACACCCTGTTTGGGCCATGCTTTTGGGCCCAAACATATTATATTGTTGTAGGTATTGACAAGGGCAAGAGCCCTTCTACTTTTGGTACTTGAAATGCTGAGGAGTTGGAGAGCACGAGACCGAGCTTAGGCTTGCGATGCTATGGAGCAGATTATTATTTTTCTTTTGTACGTGGTTTAGGACAATATTTCAGCATTGTGCTTTATTTCTCTGCTTTTCTAGAAATATGTATAATGTATCATTTTATATATGTTCTCCAATTTATTCTATCAATCATCTGCTGTTTATTTTTGTATGACATTATTACTGCTTCCCCTCTTGTATATATATGTTTACTTCCACTATGTACTCTGCCAATGATGGCATAGTTTTCCCACTATCACAGCCAAGGCCCTCACTATTAGTTGGAAGCCTTTGGCATTCGGGGAAATGCACTTGAGGCTAATTGACCAACCGGGTACAGGGGAGCCTCTGGGTGGATTCCAGAACCGGGACATTACAATATCTTACCATAAGAATAGTTTTTTCATAAATATTATATTACAAATAAAACAAGTATTGTTACCAATAATGTAATCAAATTAATTCATCATGTATCACACAATTTAAATAATCTACACACCACTATAATATAAAAAATCAATCATATTTCATGTTGAATAAATTCATAAATTTTATAAATACAGAACATTCATATCATTGTATCTAAAATTTCATTTTTAATAGTATTTCTATGAAAGCTCAAATATATATAGACAAGTTACATTTTTTTATCAAATTATTTTTATTAAAATAAGAAACCTCTACCATGCACTTTAACAATTTAATAAAAATACACATATCATAAAAATTATATAACCCAATTTTAAATATGAAATAAATCATAAATTAAACAATAGGATAGAATAAAACAATTTATCCCACTTTAAATATTTTCCCAAATTTTTTTTAAAAATAATAATTAACCTAGTGAACACTTATATAAAATGTAAAAGGGATTTAACGTCCCATTTTCTATTTACTATAGGGGAATTTTTTAATTTTAATGAGTTTTTATATTAACTTCAAAACATTAATCATCCAAAATAAGCACCAAGATCAATATAAAAAAGCTTCCACATGTATACAAATCAAAGGGACTCATCAACTGCACTATGATTTTTTACCAATTTGGGTATCATTAACTCACCCATAATGGTTTAAAACACATCATGATATATAATAAATCATTATGTATGAAGTGTACCCAATCTTTAGATATTCAAGTCCATTAAACATGTTACAAAAATAAGATATTTTACTTCCATAAATGTAATCACATAATTCCATAACCACATCATAAATATTCACATGAACAACCCACATAATATAATACTTTAAGAAAAAGCATATAGATAAATTAATGTAAGACAAGGATGGAAATAAATAAAAGAAAAAACATACAATATTCTCTTACCCCAAACTATGACCTATAATAGCTGGATTAAGTAAAGAGTGTATTGAATAAAAAATAGAATACATATATGAATCCCTTAATCCAAACTGAATATCCACCACACCAGGTCTGAGAGAAGAATACAATATGGGTATAATTATAGAATCCCCTCCTTATGTACCATGACGTCATATATCCTAAACCATTGATAGAGTTATAGAATTAAATGAACAAGGTCATAAAAACACTTTACCTAGAACATACCTCTATATCAAAACCATTATTTGGGAATGATCTATACTTACCATCAGTGAGGGAAATTAAGTGTGGGTTGGAAGAAAAATGATGGAGTGATACAAAAAATCATGGGTTAATTAATCAATAAGTGGGTTCCAATCAACTAAATGAGGATATTTACATATTCTCATTCTTTTGGTCTTGAAATAAAATAATAAATATCATACTAATCATTAACTTCAAGGGGATTTCTGTTAAAGGGTTTCATGATCAAAAATGAAAAACAAAGGTCTCACAAGACAGCATGAAAAAAATTAAAAAATTTATAATGAATGGAAATAATAATCAGTTGAAAATAAACACTTATGTCTGAGGAAAGAAACATTTCATCAAAATTGATCTTTGAAATTCCTCCATAAAACACCCAACTCCTCAAAAACACCTTATAATAAGAACCAAAATTTTATAACTGGCCAATACCGCATCATCATAGTCAACAAAACCTTATACTTATATTAAGCATGAATCAAACCAAAGTCTGTCTCTGAATCCACAAATTATCCATTTTACCATGATATAAAGTGATCCTTCAAACATCTTCGTACTCAAGCACTAGAAATCATGGATTTTACACCTATAAATATTTGTGTTATCAACCTCTACTTTGTGGTGATTTTCTAACATATATTTTACAGAATATATAACATAAACCTGATGTAGACATCAACAATTGGCCATTCCAATAAGTTAAAAAAATTAGGGAAACATAACTAAAGACACTGTTTTTTTATACTTAATGATTTATTTTATTCTTAATATATTCTCATTGTCTTCCTAGTTCAATGATATGAAATTAAAAGTATTATGCATGATTATTTCTTGGGTCTATACCATGTGACCATATTCACTTTTCTTATCATGTCAAGTATATATGAAGGCCCTTGTGTGTTATCATAGGGGTTCATAGAATCCAATATCTTAGTTAGTCCCCCTTTCTTAGAGCATGTAATAAACCCAATAGCCATTTCTTCGCTTGAAAAACATGCATCCTCACCAATTCTTAAATCCAAAATCCCTCTTATATATCTACCATCACTTTTAAAACAACTATATAATGAACTTATCCCTATAAAGGTACCCATTCTAGTTTAGTAATGGATAAATATTGATAATGACATGTGAAGTTCACCTTTAATTGGTCAAGATTAGAAAATAAGAACTAATGGTATATAATCAATTACATGGGAGTAATTTCACTCATATTGATTTGGGAAGTAATAGATAAGATTAGAAAAAAATCATAATCATTTGCACAATAAATAATTAATAACACCCAATACAAGATTTATTATCATAGATAACTATATATCTCTTAAATGAAATGAGAAGGTGATAAATCCTCACAAGCTACCACTAATAAAAAATGAATCCTGGAAAAATATTCAAACTTGTAATATCTGATAGATCACTAAACATATCTTACTAACCAAAAAATATATTAATATTTACATAGTGTGAGAATGACGTATAAAATCCATATGATCCTCCTCAAAACATCTCAAATAAAATATAAATGGAACATACTAAATTCTTGTGATTAAATAAATGAAACTAACTAATTACCAAAATTGGTATATTACTCATTTTCCATCCTCACCATTACACACTCACCAAAAAAATGCACACAATTATAACTAAAATATTGAGAACATATATATTTTGAAATTTTTACCCTATAATAGCTTCCCCATAAGTTTTATGATCACATGCCATAATGTTGCATGTCCTAATTCATCATATCATCTATAAAGCAAGTCATTCATAAAGTTAGTCAACCCTTGACCCTACTTAACTCATCCTCTTGAAGTAATCAATGTATCATGTGGTAATCCATACACATATCTATTTCATCATCATCACTATGAAATCCATAACCCAGTATATGTCTGGATGCCACTACATATTATGTAATTGCATTATACCTAATTCCCTCATAGACAATACATGTATACCCATGGGTAGTTTGACCCACTATGATCAGATATAAATATGTGATTTCATGTCATGTTATCACATATCATAGCACACATTTATAGGAAATAAATCTAATTTATACCTGCATGTAATACAATATCTGAAGGGGTATTGGGGGAGAGAGTTATTCATCCATATATATCCTTCCAAACAAAAATTATGGGGATGGTAGACCCAGAACCTCTAGTTTTTTGTTACCCTTTCATCATGGGTAGGGTGAATATGGAATTTAAATCTATACATGATAGATATAATTGAAAACCAAACTAAGTGAAATAACAAAGCATTAATCTCATCTATAGAAATCATTACAGAGGACACTCGACTTCCGATTCCAGGCTCTAGATATCAAATATCATACTAGCTTCATGTTCTATATTAATCAATCCATTATTCATTAATTATGATTATTCCATTTTTATTTCCAGAAAAAAACATTTTAATTTTCTAATACAAGTTTCGATAACACTACTAATTATTTTTTCTATTCTCAAGTATATCATCATTATATGTAAACATCAAGAATCGACCTCAGAAATTCATCAATTCAGAATCATTTTATAAACATTCAAGTTCTCTAGGATATCATTATCTAATTTTAAAAATATTCTCTAATAATTTATATCATCAAACTACATACAATAGTTAGAAACTAGTATTATAAAAATTTTATTTATCCATAATATTTGAATCAACCTAGTAATAAGATTCGACAAGGAAAGCCTTACCCAAACTCATCATATCCATCAAAATGTCCCAAACCATTGCACATAACAACCCATCTGATATCTCATGCCAATATTTTCACATCCAACAACATATTACACCATAAAAAACATAATTGGTAGGTTGTTCCACTATCATGATCGTAACATGCACCTCGTGTGACCAATCAAACCTCAATCCTTCATCCAATTTCTCATTAAACCATTATAACTAGAGATGTTTACCAATCAATCAAATCAAGACTCTAAATTCATAGTGTATAAATGCATATTAGATTTATTATTCCACGCATAATTTTCCAGGAAACTAAGGCTATATCATCAAATCATTCAAGCCACCAATAATAATGAAGGGTCTCAATCAGCCCACAAAAATTCATCTTTAATAGGCAACCATTTTATTTCCATCATGGATTAACCGGTTTATTATATATAGGTATTCATATTATGTCACTCATATAAGTATATGGAAAGATACCACTGATAAGACATGATTTAATTATAATTTACATGTCTAAAATATTCATGGTTACACAATTATTATTCTTCTCACACCCTGATAATTGAATAAATAATAACATACAAATTTACATTCTCGGTCTATTTCAAGAATTCAACCCTGCTAAAAAATAACAACAAAAACAACCATGTTTAATATCACATTATTTGTAAATATCAATAGAAAACAAAAAAACATGTTCGATTACAAGTCCCCAATCGATAGTTTAATTATCATAATAAAAAAATATTAATTATTATTAAAATTTGATAATTACCATGTCAATTCTATAATATACAGAAGTACAAACTATTTATCCTCAACATTATTAAAGTGGTTTACCATATGACATACAATTATTTTGTTTTTCTTTCCAATAAAAAGTATACAATGATATAGGATTATCTATTCATCTCTCTTGGTTAGTTTCTAGAATAATGATAATTATTCTAGAAGCTGTAATTATTTACTTTTTATTCCCTTTGTTAATGTTATATATTATTTGATAAAATTATATAATGCATTTGATAATTCAATAAATTCATTTTTTTAAATTTTTATTAACAACATTAAATATAAATATTAATAGACAATTTCCAGATTTAATGAAAATCATAATAATCAAGAGAATGATATATTTTTTCAATTCAAATTTAGAAATATTAAGAATATAGTTTGACCATAATCTGTATATAATAAAATTCTATTTAACATCAAGAAATATTAATTAACATTCATAATATTCTACCGCATGAAATTTATAGATTATTGTTTAAAAATTATAGTCTATAGTATTTTAGAATCAGAAATATAATAATATTATCAATTTAGTTTATATAAATATCATTCTATTTTATTTTGTAAAATATTCATTCTAATTCATTTCACATAACCTTTTTCTTGTCATTATTTAATTAACCAATATAATAATAAATTGTCATTCATCATCATGCCATATTTTAGATAAATAATAATAATTGTCTATATGAAATAATTCTATTTTTGTTCTATCTAGATAAATTATAGTTTACCAACTATTAAAATATACCATGGAATCAATGTAGAATATTTACTGGGATGATTTTTAGGTTATTATATCGATTATTTAGTCACATGATTCTGGTATCTGAGATAAAATTATCAAACTAGTACATACTATTATAATTTATCTTAGTTCATTTATTTCCATATTTTAATCAATATAATTAATTTAATACTTGTGGATTTCAATCTGTTATTCATCCAATATAAATTTCATGATTTATAAATAACCATTATATGTGTGACAAAACAAAATTTTTATCTTCTTAAGGTTAATCACATCTATTTGAACAATGAATTTAAGGAATGAATGATTCACACTTTCATAAATACAGATACAATCAATATTTCCAATGAATGGATATGAACTCTCCATGAATTGAAATACCAAAATATATGATAGAGAATGTGTTTGAGAGATGGTTATGTTCACATGATGGATTTTATATAAGGACCCTCAAACTAGAACTTAAGGATTCCAAAATCACTAATATAAGTCTTTAAGATCACCTTGAATTGATTAATACTATGTATATTAGAGTAGGAGATAATTCATCGATATTATGGAGAAACATATATGTTTTACATATATTCCATAAAATACACAATATTTTTTATTTATTCATCCATTAAATAGTTATTTACTAAAATATTTATTTTGATATACTATATTCCTTTTAAAATATTATAAATATTTTTCTACAAGTAAAGAGTCATTTAAATCATTTTTTATCAAAAAAAATTATCCTAAATGGTTAAAAGGATATGTATATAAGAAATAGGGTGAAAATTGGATTTTCTGCAATTAGAACGATACCATAACGTATGGAGTGTGCACTTAGTACGGGTGACATGGTTTTTCACTTATTCATCTATTTAATATTATGTGCCTAACTGACTACCATTAAAGTTTTTTATAAATCATGAATCTACCCATAAGAATCTAATATAATCCATGTCCTTCTCTTATGTGACAAGTAAATCACCTAGACACAGGGAAGGGTCATCCTTATGCAACTCCATATGACCTTTACCCAATATGGGGAACTAAAAATGTACAACTAATTAGTTTATGAATACACAAAACACATTTATTTTTGAAGCATTAAACTCTATGATATTTTATAAGTTATTTCACTTCAACTAAATAAAATTACAAGATATCTTTCAATAAACACAAACCCAATTTTAAATAAACTAATGTATAATATATCATTTTATCCACGATGTATAATTTTTTGAATGAATTTGAAACCCATATTTTTAAAATTATGTTTAATGGTTTTATGTAAATAAAATTTGTTGAAAAATAAGTACTAATTTTTTAGTAAATTATCAATATTCTTCATAAATACATATTCCTTCAATTTTTTTATTATTGTGAAAAAGTAATAAAATTAATTTATAACACTACTAGAAAAATAATTCTAAACAATGAACATAATTTAAAAAACCATTATGTCCAAATTAACTTAAATATATGTATTTATAATTTTATTAAATTAATTATTTATTGATGAATTTTGAAAAATGAAAATTCTTATTGAAAACATAATTTTCATTTAAAGCATTTAAAATTTTTAGTTTTTTTTAAAATGGTTTTGAATTTTATAATTGTTAAATTATATTATTAATAAAAAAATTAGTCATTGGAATTAGTTTAAGGATGGATTTTTATATAAAAATATTTTATACATTACAGAACATTTTCTTGGAGAACCAACATTTGGTTCCGTTTTATGGGTTTAATTTTGAATTAAAATTTTTCCACTTATAAGATATGAATTTTGTAAAATTTATTCCATATTTATAATAAAAAATTCTATTACGTAGTAATTTAATGTTAATATTAATTCATTAGAAATAGTTACTAATATTGAAACTTATTATAGTTATTAGCTTTAAAATGGGTTTATTAGGGGCTTTAGCTGGTAAATAAGATCATAAATTCCAATTAAACATGTATAAACCCTATTGGATGGTCAAATATATTCATTATCCTATACATAATTTTAATCTATGTTCATTTGGAATCATTTTAATTGAATATGACTGTTTCCAATGCTTTCGCAATCAGGGCATGCATCGTCATAATTATGAAAATTTCTTGCACAACATTCCCTACATTTAATAGTGGGAGGCCTTTTCCACCATGGTTGGTGATGATAGATTCTTGATCAAAATTAGATGATGGGATGTGAGTTCCTATTTCTATAGTTCTGTCAATGGATATCATCACCTAGTTCGAGACACCCTCATTGATATGAGTCATGTTCACGAAACATGTTCTTAGTGCCATCTCGAGGGGACTGATAGTTAATTATGATTATTTTGTCCCAACCAGGAACCAAAAATCAGTTAAAATATGTGGTAATGTTGATATTTTATTTTCACCTCTGTTTTTATGGTTTCCCTTCCTTTTGATGTTGGAGGCATCCCATATAAGGAATCTTACGCGGGGAACCTAAGGCAGCATGTGTCAGTTATAAGGCTGTGATTCATAGGGTAAAGGAATCTAAATATTTTTACCATAATAATACCATATTTATTGTGTGTTTTAGAGACTCTATATTAGTATAGATGTTTAACTTCTTATGGTGATCGTTGGTTTTAGTTTTAACATCTTACAGGGAATGGTTTGGTGTAGGTTTAACATCTTGCAGGGATAAGATGATAGAATGTTTAATATCATGTAAGGACAATTTGGGAATTGGTTTAACATGTTGTGGGTAAATCATGGGTGAAGTTTTAACATCTTGTTGGGATAGGTTGTTAATATGTTTAACATCTTATGAGGATATATTGGTCCTAGGTTTAATGTCTTGTAATGATAGATTTGGAAGGATTTTAATGTCTTTCATAGACAAGTAGCATAGTTGAGTGTGTCCCAATGTGAGTTTATATATAACACTCAGCTGTTTTTTAGATTAAAACTCTAGGAGGATTACTATGTACCCTGTTTAAGATATAGGGATAAAATACAATGTTGTTTGATGATGTATTTTATAGTAATGTGACTAGTGCTTCTGTCCAGCTTAACATCATGCAGTAAGGATACTCATGCCACAGAAGGAGGGTAAATGGGTGGTGGTATGGATATTACACTTGAAATATGATAGATACTCACAAAGATAAGTAATGATGAGGGTGGGGATTATATATAGCAGCTTCTCTAGATCTTCTAGGAGATGCAATGATGTGGTTGGGGATTACGTGTGGAATATTCATTGTGCCGCAAAGAGAAATGATAGAGTGGATGGAGGTAATAGAAGATGCCCGAGTGATAATATGGAGAAAAAAATTGAGAATGAGGCTTACATATGGTTTTTACATGAGTTCCACTATATAGAAACAATTATGTGAAAGGTAATTATGTGTTTAGGATTCTAGGCTCCACTTGGAGTCACAATAGCATAGATGGAGCTTATGCACAGGAGATGTCCATGAGGATAGGGGTATTATCTCATGCAAACCAATTGATGAATATAATAATTGTTGAACAATGCATATTGTTATTATTTCACATGTCCTCTCATGTTGGTTTAATAGGATCAGGTCATAGCTTAACATCATTTCAAAGGATATGGTGTGTGGTGCTTACAAATTGAAATTACCACTATGGTCTCCCCCATGCTGGGTCAAGAGGGAATACCATGTTCCTAGAAAAGGAGAAAGATAGAGTTTAATGTCACGTTGAAGGATGTAGTGGGTGAGTCTTATGTAGGGATCATCCCATTCTAGATTCCTCGGGTTTGGTTAATATTATATTCGATTTTTATGTCATAGGTTAAGGTAAAAAATTTATGTCATGTGAACAGATGTAGTGAATGGGGCTCATCCACTAAGTTTCCAATTCTTCCTTCAAAATAGTCGGTTAAGAGGGCATTCGGTCCACTTTTGGGTGATGGAATGTGATCAAGACTTATACCTCCTGCAATATCCCATAGGGGACACTTGGGAGAAGTATGGATACATGTGGTGATTGCACTCTAAGGCTTCCCATTCATCTTCCTCCTATCGATTGATTAATAAATATCAACATACTGATGGCTTGAGGGATATTTATGATGATTAGACCTGTAATGGAGTTGTGTTGGTGTCTTGGTGTTCATCCCATGACCATTACATGAGTTATATTGTTCTTGATGCATAAGAAATATCATGTTTTCGACAATAGGAGTCATATGTTTTTCAAATGGGGTATACAACAGTTTTATGTCATTTAGCATTGACTAATGGGGTTATATCATGATAATGGAATGAGGAATCTTAATATTTATGTGTGTCACATCTTATGTGTGTCACATGAGGAATCATATGTTTTTCATATAGGGTGTACTATAGTTTAATGTCATGTAGAGAGGACTACTAGGAAGAAGATGCTATGTAATGGCTGGATTGAGAATTATTCAAAAGTGTCCTCATATTAGTTTACCTGGCATATGAGATAGTTGATAGGTTTTCATGAGTTTCTTAACGGGTGGTTAG
Source organism: Viscum album (assembly GCA_963277665.1). Taxonomy (NCBI): domain Eukaryota; kingdom Viridiplantae; phylum Streptophyta; class Magnoliopsida; order Santalales; family Viscaceae; genus Viscum; species Viscum album. The sequence goes on along the minus strand of CAUJRU010000041.1, from coordinate 489,637 downwards.
AATCATGGCACTCAAGGAATAAATGTGTAGGATTCCAACCCATAGAATGAAAATGGGACCTGAAGGATTTGGTCAAATAATGGTATGTTATTGAGTGTAGAGGTGTATATTGAATTATGGTACTATGTGTGGTGGACGTTGGGTTTATATGGGGACCAAAAAAAATTCATCATCCAAGCTTGAAAATCTTGCATTTCGAGTCCCCATTTGTCATAAGGTTCATTGATGGTAGAGAAATCATGCGGCCAGAGGTCTATGACCACATGTCAACATTGATCCTGAGTGGGAATTCAGGGGTGAAACCGCCAAAGTTTGGACTAGTGTGAACATGTTAGTGGTTCCATGAAATTATAGGATTCACGAAGGTGACCAACATTGAAAAAATTATACTCCATTAAAGGATTTTTCTAAATTGATATAAAAAAACAATTTTACAAAATTTTGGAGTGTTAAGAAAAATGGAGTTTCTTGAGTCATTAAGATATTATGAAAATTATATCCTTAATGGATAGATAATTCATGAAAAAACCTTAAAAACTAACCCATATATGGGATTTATCACAAGATGGAATTATCAAAAGAATACCCATGGGTACATGAGTTATGAGAACTTATAAAAATATTAGTATTTTTTCAAATTGAGAGAATGATATCATAGTTCGATGTATCCTCCTATACATGATACCATATGGCGGTTATTTCTATCAACAATGAATTTAAGGGAATATTTCTCATGAAATATGCAGACTTTCACAAAACATTGTTAGAATCATGAACATACGAGGTTCTATGAAAGAGAGTTTCATAGTGAAAAGGTTACCGTAAAATAACTATGAATCATGGGAATTCCATGAAGTGGAGTTCCATAAATCAGACTTCTTTTGTGAGAAGGCTGCATACTCAAGAATCATGTGGCCTGAAACTTCTACAAATTGGTATTCCATGAACTAGATATACACTGGATGAATGTTATGGTTAGTGATCAGAATGTCTGAGGACTTCCATGAATTTGAGTTATATGAATCATAAAATCTATGTGTGTATTTTATCATCAGTCATTAATATTTTAGTTACATCTTCATGGTTTCTCAAAATTTTATACTCTATTTCATAAACACTTTTTGCAGATACTTTTGTAAATCTGAATTTAAACAACCATAACATCTGATCCTATAGATTATTCTAGCTAAAAAAATAAAATCCATAGAAACAATCTAAACTCCTAGATCGTGGTTTCTATCATGTGGTCCCTAATTGGATCCATTTTTGCAATTACCAAAATAAACCTATTGTATTTTATTCTTTAATGAAACTCAATGTGTGTCATATCTACAACATATAAAAGGAAAAACCTAATTTCACTTTAACCAATATTAATCCTTCTAGTTTAACAAAAACCAGACTGATTAACATATAAAAATATTCATACATTAATTTGAGGTTGTCGACTTCATCAAATACCATTCAAAGTGTATTTATGATAATATCTAATAGAGGCCTACCCGAGAATAGGTAATGTCCATACCTAACCTAATTCAATGTATTTCTTCTTTTAATTCTCCAAAATATATTTTATTTATCAAAAAAATAACAAATTAAATATCCTTAACATAATTAAATATTATTATTATCATAAAATTACAAATATTCATCCTCTATTCCATCAAATGGAATGTGAAAGTATCACATTGGTGTATATTTGGACAACTTACTCCATGAAGAGATAAAATTTATTTTCATCTCCATACTTCAAGGATGGATATTATTATACATTAAATGATTATAAATGATATTTATGACATAATTTTTTTTCTAAAATTATAATATTACATCTACTTTCTTACCTTCTAATCCTTTGGAAAATGGTAACATTGCATGTCTATACTTTTGAACTACTTCCGCCACAAAGTTATGTGTTTTGTTTTCATTTATGGGTTACGTGGATGGTAATGAGGATATATTTATTATATATAAATAATAGAATAATTATTCTATAACGTTAAATCAATTTACAAATTCATTTATTTCATCCGTTGAAAAGTGAAAACAATGATCATGCATACTTATACCCAACAGTTTCCATGAAAGGTGTAATTAATTTTACTCTCTCTATATTTTAGGGATGCCTCTAATGATATATAAAAAAATTATATGAAATTCTTATCATTATTAACATTTTTTAGATGACTGAACCATAATCAATGTTTAAGTACTAGCACTACCAAACCAAAATTATAATGAAAACGAAAATATTTAATACTCCAAAATGATGATATTAATAAGGAATTAATAATAAATAGTTGTGGAAATGTTATAAGTGGTTAATATATGATATTATAATCATGTAAATTATTATCTTATATAATTAAAATAAATTTAAATTTATTATACGTAATTTTAGAGCACTTTCTAATAAAGCTAAACTTAAGGTAATTATTTTATGTTATAATATCATTTTTATTGGGATTATTTATATTCAATTATCCAATGATGAAATTTTTTATAATATATATCATGAATACCATGAATATTCTTATATTATTATTATTTAGGGATATTACATGGTTTACTGTAATCTTCCTCCCTATAAGAATTATAGATATCAAAATATATTTTTTGAGGAAATGTGACTTTATTTCTCTCTTCCGTCAAAATTCATGTTATTCCTTATATATGTTATCTAAAATAATTCTAAAAAATAAATTAAATAATATTTATTTATTTTTAATCTCATTTTTACAAATTTTTTACTTTTCAATATATTTTTTAAATGGAATGATATTATTTCTTCATAAATGACGTACTTTGGACATTTTATTGAAAATGTGAAAGGAATCAATGTTTTTACATAAATGAAATGAATGTAATTTTCTCGTTTCATGAATTATCAATGATTTGAAACTTACATTACAAGTTTATAAGGTTATTTTTAATGATAATTGTTTCATATTGTTTGAAAAAAAATAGTTTTATATAATATATTTCAAATTTAGAATGTAAATTTTATTAATAAATATATGACTGATCTCTTAAAAAACTTGTATTATAGCATAATTTGATATTAATTATGATTTATTAGGGTTATGATCCATGTATAACACACATATTCTTTATCTATATGTTTTAATATTATGATGATGATATTTTGATGAAATTTATTTTTTTCAAGGTTAATGTTTTGAAAAATTATTGAAATGATTATGAAAATATATTTTTCATCAGTAATGTTATATGATAAATGTTTTATAATATTTTGGGACAAATATGATTTTATTATGATTATGTCATGAGTGGGAACATAATTAAATAACCCTAAAATTATTTTGGTAAATATAGATATCTCATTAGATAATAAGGGTTGTAATGGGTAGTTAACCTAGTTTATTAAGGTGCTAAGTTCACTATGGTAGTCTTGGTAGTGAACATTACAAATCATATGATGGAATATAGAGTGATACCAGTCCAATATATTAGTATTGGATGAAATCCTTAACTAAGGATATTAATTTCTAGTATTATGTGTATTCCATAAACTTATGATTTATGCCAATGATATTCTCTCACAACCCATGTTCTATTATTACATTTTTATTCATTTATTATTAACTACTATGATTTATTCAATGACTCAAGATCTTGATCTAAGATATTTAGGTATGGTTTTTAAATATTTAAATAAATTTCTCAAAACCTTCTTCTAATTTTAGGGTCAAGTGGTCATTCATATCTCTCTTCTTTACCCTTACTGGAAAATTAGCTCATCATTTTTATGATTCCTTTTCCTAGGTTATGATGAAATGTTTATGTATGATAAGCCTAAGAAGTTTTATATTTATGAAGAATATAGTGGGAGGTTATATATCTCTCTTATGAATCTATGTTTTATGTATCCAAGTATCTAAAGAAAATATACCTACATGATTATATAAAAGATCATAATTTTATGTAATGAATATTCATCTATTAATATTTATTACTTTTTATGATTAGTATGAGTTGTTATAGTTGGTCTTACTGAACGTTTTATTAAATTTTAGAAGCTATAATGATAAACATTTATTTAAAAGCCTTTACATTCTCAATGTACTATACAATTCCCTATGATATAGTTAAAATGGCATTTGGTTATCAAAGATAGACATTCATATCAAGATAATACAAGTGTCTGTGGTTTTCCCATAGATTCATATATGGGTAATAACCTCAAAAAGTGTTTTTCCATTATATCTAGTCCATTATTCTTGTTTATAGTGAGTGTTCCCTTACTACAAACCAGGCTTGACACACAAGAGGGATATTCTTAGATTACTAACATTTTCTTTACAAACCATTATGAGGAATTTTAATCGATGATGAAAAAAATGAAAAAGTTCAAAACTTAGGTTTCATTGATTAAAGATAATTTCTCATGATTTAGTCATCCTATAAATGGTTTTTCATTATTATTTGGGTACCCACTATGACATCTTTTTCTTACACTATGTTTTTTAGTTTTAGTCAACGGATAGAACCCAATAGAATTTTGTTAATGATGACTGTGACAAATAATGGAAGTATTTTACTTATGACAAACCAAATGTTTTGGAAGATATATTATAGAATCTTATTTCCATTATTATTAAACAGTATAAATATTTTATTCATGTTGATCATCCAAATGAGTAAAGGATGGAACAACATTCTATTGAGTCCTTCATGAGGAAAAATCAACCTTATTTTATTGGGTTCGTTGGTCTACTTGTTATTATGTAATGTATCAATATCATTAAAATATATTCTTCATTCTAAAATGTTTGGAACATGTTAATGAAATTTTACATTTTTATTATTTAGATGGAAAATAATATCATTCTTATAATCTTATCGTGGTTATGAGAAATTTAATGGAATTGACATGATAGGGTGAGATAAGTTTTGGATCTTTTTTCCATAACTATTATACTAATATTTTTAATATGAAAATATGGAGGTAATTCCATATGCTAATGTAGATGGATGATGAACATTTTAGTGTGTATGAGGTAAATTTAATAGGACTTGTAAGGTATGCTTTTGGTATTACCATCCAACATGAAATTAAGGATTATTAATTATTCAGTGTTTTAAAACTAGGCCGTAAAAAGAATTAATTAGAAACATGAATCATTAGATATGAATAAATAAATCAATGTTCTATAAAGGTGGATATATAGATTAAATTTACCAATTAATCTCAATTTTTTAATAAGAATAAAAAGTTATAATTAAAATGAAATTATAAAATCCATTTATAGGAGAAGGTGTGCTTTCTATTATGATCGAAGTACAGATGGAAACATGGAGTAAATTTTATTAAGGGGAATGGTAAATGTACTGAATGTAAAATTAATGGTCATTAAGAAATCTAATTTTTATGTGATGGGACTAATAAGTTTCCAATTGATGTAGAAAATGAAGTAAAGTAGGGATCACTCACACTCTGGTAAAACAAATTCAAGAAGTATGGGAATTATGATAACCAGTTCTCAAATCTAATGGTTAATGATAACGATCAATGTTATAAAACTATTAATCCTATATACAAAAGGAAATATAATTCTATTAATATTATTGATGAGGGGTATGATAATGACATGTTTAAAGGTACACATTTAATCCAATCTAGAATTACTAAGGTCTTATTTTAATGTGGATATATCCATTATTCTATATCTAAATAATTTTATAATGTTATCATAATACCATGTCAAAAACGTAGATGTTAAATTATCAAGGAAAACACTGTATTGTATGACGATTTCAACTCATGTATATGATTCATCTATGGTTTATGTTTATGTGATGTTTGTTTCTAAAAATATCGTTATTCTCCATATAGTTTATTTTAATATTATTTTTTTCATTTATTGTATTTATTTATATAAATATCACATAAATACCTGAGGAAGGGGAGTCAAGTTTGATATTCCAAAAAACCTATGATTTTTTATTTGTGTGATGGAAAATATCAATTTCTAATGGAAATCACATCAAATATATTGGTCCTGATTCCTATTCAAAATCGCGTTTATCATGGATATTTGGGGATATTATCAACATAAAACATATGAAACTTTTGTGAGAGTTTATTTATGTATTTCTTGTAGATTTTCATACTCCTCAACTGAATTAGGAAGTTACTATTTCAATATAACTCAAACCTGGTGCTACACATATTTCAAAACTAATTATAAAATGTCCTTAATTAAGTTTCAGGAATAGATGAAGAAACTCAAGGAGAATCTTGACAAGGGATATATTCAACCATGTATATAACCTTGGGTGAACAAGTTCTTTATGTTATAAATAATGATGGATCAATGTGACTCTAAATTGATTATTTGGAACCTAACAAGATCACTCTCCATTAAAATTATCATATACCCTATATTAATGACTTCTATGATCAAATGTGTATAGAGTTTAATAACATTTCATGATGGAAATTTATTCTGTATATACTTTATATATGGTTAAGAAGGAATATATTCCTAATAGAACATTACATACAAGGTATAAAAACTCAAAATTTATAGTGACACCATTCGGTCCTACAAAATCCCATGTAATATTTACTAATTTAATGAATACAATCTATATATATTACCTTGATCAGTTTTTGGTTTTATTTATAGATGATATAAATATATATTTAAAGAATAAGTAAGAATATGTCCATAACATGAGGATTGTACTAAAGACCCTAAGGAAGAACAATATGTGTGTAAAATATAACAAGTTTGAATTTTAAAAATAAAATATTTCATTTGTATGTCATTATATCACAACTGAGGTTATATCTATAAATCCATCAATGAATTAAGTAATTTATTGTTATCTCAAATTAACAAATGTGAATGAGATCCACTGTTTTCATGATTTTTCTAGTCATTATCAATTATTTTTTGGGAAACATTTATTTTTTTATAATCCACCTACCAAGTTAACTCGGAATGGAGAAAAGTTCCATTGGTAATATGCATGTGAGTAGAATTACAAACAAGTGAATAAAATATTAGTCAGTGGAATTATCAGTACACAACCCTTAAGAGGATAAGTGTATGTGATCTTTAGTGATGCATAAAATAAGAGACTAGTATACATACTTATGTATAATTATTTACATATAGATTATTCCTCAACATCATTGATGTATCATGAAAAAAAATCACCCAACTCAATATTCTGAGTTAGATGTGGTAATTTTTACCATAATGATACAGTGAAAATATATTTATAGAGAATCATGAGATATATATATATTAATAATAAAATATTATTTTATATATTAACTAAAAATAGATAAATAATCACTAGAAAATATAGTTATAGTTTATTAGATATTATGGTTGGTAAATAAATTACAACTTTGGAAAGAAAACATGGTGTTCGATGCTTTGATTTGAAAGGATCATGCTAAGTTATCCATGATGAGGATCAAAAAAGATCTAATATTTATTTTTTTAAAGGATTTATTTAGAAAACATGATGATTGGGTATGACTCTTATCTTTTTTAAATGAGCATCCAAACATCTATCCAATTTGTGATTAATGTAGTATAGAAAGAAGATGTAGATTTGAAAATAAAGATAATAACCATTCCTAAGATCATCCATGATTATTATAGAATAATAAGGTTCAAGAATAAAGTATCATTCATCTCAATAATTGAAATGAATAAGTATTTATTAGATGAAACTCATAGTTCATCATTCTTGGTTCTTCCAAGAAGTATAAAGTTTTTTAGATATCCAAAAGAGAATAAATGGTGGAAAAACCCAAATAGTGATATTGCATTGTATATGTCACAGTTCCTTGTATGGAATATATTTAAAGTTGTGAGGAAAATATGTAATGGTATATTACAACCATTAAGTACAAAATAATTAAAATAGGAAAATATCACCATGGATTTTGTCATTGGACTCCCCAAAAGGTCTATTAGGAATAATTCTATTTAGGTTATAGATGATCTCCTTTTAAGGATAGAACACTTAATTTCTATTTGATAAAAATTACATATTCATAAAATTTACATAATTTTTATTATTGAAGTGTAATTTTATCATGGAATTCCATATTTTATTCTGTCTTATCATGATACAGGGGTTACATTGATGTTCTGGCAAAGTATCCAACAATCAACTCACTCATAGTTTTGTGTGTGTCCTTCTTATCATACTCTAATAGATGGTCAATTATAGAGAACCATTGAAGCCCTAGATTATATATGGAGGTATTATTATATGTATTTTAAAGGTTGTTTGGATCAATACATTCACCTAATTAGGATTATTTAAATAATATCTTTCACTTGAGAATTCTAATGGATCCTTATAAATCCATAATTCGAAAGAAGTGTAGAACTCCAAAATGTTGGGAGGATGTTAAAGTTGAAAATATTTTTGGGACATAAGAAAAATGATTATATCGAATAGAAAATATAATCCATTCAGCAACACCATAAGGCTTTTGAGAGGTGAAAAAATTGTTACTCTGAAAAATATTTGTGAAACATTTAATTAAAATTTGGTGAGAATGTATTTCAAAAAATTTATATATTTAATAATGTTTATAGATTCATAAATAAAAAACAATAAACCCAAGGTATATATTTCCCATTTAAATTATTGACAATGAAAGTAAGGTAGCTTATCGGTTTGATCTTCCACTGAACATATCCTATGTTAACGATGTGTTCCAAATATCTCTCTTCCGAAAAACATAAATGATCCATGTCACATATGTGTCTTAATTTTGAGGTATTAATTTGTTTATATTTAGTCTAGTTTTTATCCATGTGTTTACCCCATTATTTTTTGTGATATTTTGAGATTTTTGGTCTGATGTTAAGGGTGCACGGTTGGCGGAATGTTTATAAAACCACGCACACTTTCCAAGGAAACAATGCATCCATGTGACATTTCTAAATAGAGGTGAACCGCATGATTGAGAAATGATCTATAGTTATTATAGGAAAAATAATGTTTTATGTACCTCCTGGATAGTGAGGGTTACATGGTTGTGGCACAGTTTGGAAAACCATGTGGGGAAATGAGTAAATTGTCCCAATCCTGACTTCTTTTTAATTGAAAGTTGTGTTCAGTTGGGATTTAACCCCAAATTACCCATGTTCTTCCCAATTCAAATTTATCTTCCATAGGCCCCATAAAACTTTATCCTTTCTCCCCTGGACCTCCATTTTAATATGAATTTGGAAGTATTATTCAAAAAATCATCATGTAAGTGGTTTTACTTCCCGATTTCTCCTAATTTCTTGGGTTTATCAACTTCTTTATTAGGATTTCATATCTCTATTTGGATGGTTGAACTATTTAGGGTTTAATATTAATTCATAGGGTTCAATATTTATTTTTTTGTTCAATTTTGGCTTCATAGGGTTCTCTTTAGGTGTGGTTGTTTTTAGCACCATTTTCCATATGTTTCTTCACTTGAGGTAGGTGATTTTATGCCTAAACATTATTTAGTGATTTTGATAAGATTTCCAGGATTCTAGGTTAGGTTTTATGCATTGTGTATGAGGTGAAAAAAGTGTTTTATAATGTCTTTGAGTTCAATATTGTTTGAAAGTGGATTTTTCTAAGGGTTATTGTTTTTTTAAATTGTTTTATTTAGTTTTATTTAATGAAGGTGATTTATAAATTGTGAAAGTGGTTTAAGAAATTGTGAATCTAAATAAAAACATTGTATGAAGTCTAATTAGTGTGCACATGAATTTAAAATAGGTTATCTTATGTGAACTATTGGTTATAATTTTGTATTAAATTTTTTTGGCTGAGTATGTAAATGTAGTGATATATTTACATAATGAGAAATGGGAATTAATCACAATGTGGAAACCTGGGTATTTAGGTGGGAAACTAGAACTAGTATGCTTGTTGATTCGGAAGTGGAAATCCAAGATTCTTATAGTATGTTGATGCTAGTGGACTCAGAAGTGGGAAATAATATATTCACATAGCAGGATTGATGATTTCAACACTAACTAAATTATGATGATGATCAGATACCACTAGTCCCTCATTATGTTCCCTCCTAGTGGATCATGAAAGAGAATGTTATAGGTTATTGTTATTATATGATTTTTAACTGATCCACGAGCTTCTTAAAATCCAATTTTAGCTATTGAATATAGGTTTTTCTCAGGACATAATTCTATTTTGTAGTATCATACTAACTGTCGACATATGGTTCAATCTATTGTTTAATTCAAAATAAAAGCATGTTTTTCTTTAAATTGTTTAATATAAAAATATATCAACCTTTTTTAATAAAATATACATGTAAATTTTTAATAATTTTTTAGGAAGGGAATATATTTAATTAGGTGTCATACCACTAGGATGTGGCTCACACCATATATACATCTTTGTGTGTATGTATAATTGGTTATGTTTAACTCTGATAAAGTCATGGTGTATCGTCATACTGGATTGGGTTGAAAGTGATCCTTTCTTGCATGTGATAGTGGTGGTGGCTTGAGGACGAGACTCCACTTGTAGCATCATGGATTTTGGGATAGTGTCATTAATCCCATTGGTTTTGGTCCTTTTTTATTTTGTTCAATGTCTGTAAATGTTATGTCTGATAATTGGTGCACCATGTTTGGATTGATTATCTTGTTATATTTTGTTATTATTATTGGTTTTTTGTGTTACACAAATAGGTGAAATAATTCCAACAGGAAAATGACGATACCCAGGAACTTTTTTCCCACCTTTGGAGATCGAGAACACCCATTGGGATACGCCATGGACTAGTTCATGTGTTAGGTTGGGTGGAAATATGGCTTGGTTTTTGAAAAAATGGTTTTAGATAAGGTTTCGCACTTCTTGTTCAAGTTATTTTTGATGATACTTGATTGAATAGAGCTATGAATATAGGGACTTGAGGTTTAGGTTTTGAGTAGGGTTCTTGAGAAGCACACCTCGTGACAGTACTTGAGTCTGTATGGGATATTGAGATTTTGTTTAAATTCTCATTTAGGTGATACATAGAGGATGTAGATAGTATACAGACATTGGGTGAATGTGGAGTGGTCTATTTTTCATGTTATTGTGAATTATTTGATTTTATTGAATTTATGGAATGTTGGTATTTGTTTTTATTTCTGAAATTTTTTATGAATGGTGGTATTTATGGTTTTCTTTATGCTAGTTACTTGTTGTAGAAAAATCCCTCCCCATAGAATTCTTGTGAACCCATGAGAAGAGGTCGAAGATTTTTCTCCCTCACTAATCGATTTGAGATTAGTGGAAGTTGTGGTATGGGCTATCCATGATTTTGGAAAGGGGGTGGGATATAGTTCTACTCTTGTTATATAAGTTTAATCATGTCTTATAAAGGACAATGTTCTAGAGTTTCTAAAGAACATGTATCCTTATTTTTTAGGCAGCATTGAACCTCAAGAAGTCATGGAGTAGAATGACATAATATAGAGGGTGTCGGAGTTTCTTTATACCTCTAAGGTTTTCAAGGTGAAATGTGTTGCATTCTTGTTAGAAGGTCCTAATCAGAAGTTTTGGGGCTTAGTGGTGTTAGCTGGAAAACATGAACAGATGGGATAGAATGGTATTAAATTCATCTTCAATGTGAATTATTTTCCCAAGGTATTGATATATTATAGATCCTGAGAGATTATGGATCGAACTATTGGAGACCAAACTATGATATAGTATTCTAACTACTTTTTTGAGATAGTTTTATAGGCACCGAAGCTCGTTTCTAATGAGAAAATGAAGGGTCATATGGTTGAGAAGGGGATGAGACCAGAGATTTGAGCTCAGGATTTCATATTCAAACTAAAGAATTATGATGAGGTGGTTCACCATGACTTTTTAGTAGAGATTGATCCAAAAATAATGTATGGATTCTCCATAGTAGTGTCTACTATGGGAAGTGGTAATTTTATAGAAAATAAGAGGAAGATGTAAGGGTAGGTGAAGAAGGGAGGTAGTAGTTCTTGCCATCCTTCCTAGATAACATCTTATGTGGCTTCCAAGGTTGGATCAGTTATGTGACATAACAGTGAAAAAAAATTTCTCATATGACCCATGTTCACATATCCTCCCAAACCATAGAATCGATGTGGAGCTATTGGATTTTGGAAATGTGATGCGCCAATATCAGGGAGGTGAAGGATCTGTAGCTTTTAAGGGGATGTTAGGTCATCCAAAGCCATCCATTATAGTGGGTTCATCAGTTAGTGTTTGAGGTGGTTAGGATATATCATCTTCTAGAATTATTCATTTCATGGGATATCTACAAGATATTGGTTATCCTTAGGCTCGGTCAGAGACGAGAAAACTTCATGTAGTGGATTTATCCCTAGAAGAATTGGATGCAGGGGATACAATAGTTAGAGGTACTATTTTTATTGCATAAATCTTAGTAGTAGTTTTTATGGATACATTTGAATATATTTCATTTGTCTCATTTGTTCTTATTGATGTCTTATTTTTTACAAGTTCACTTATTCCAAATGTGATGGAGTTGGTAGCGCTACTTGGTAAAACAAGAGAGTAGGGTTTGAGGAGTATGTATTGTGCACTCATCATGTCAGGGGTCATGTTGGAATGAGATTTTCATATTTTGGATATGGATATATCTGATGTAATCCTTTTTATAGATTGGATGGTTTACTTTTAATCACACATCTATTTTTATCGGTGGTGAGTGAGCTTTGTGGAACCTAATTGAAGTACCCATGTTTTTCATCATGAATGGGATCCTTGTTCAAAGTGTATTAGACCAACACTTCTAGAGTTGGGATGTAACACCCCAGGTAAATAATGAATATGGAATTTTCATATTTATCCATATTTGAGAATAAAATATTAATATGACTTTAAAGGGGACGCTATGCTCGATGGCGTACCCAACACGCAACAACGAGTTTCTTGGGAATCTTACGTTGCACTCTAATAATAAAATAATATTAATTCAAATGGTAGTTAACATGTAGCCGTTGTATTGGCGGGAATGGATAGAAATAACTGAAATATGATTATATATGTTTTTTAAATGTTTTTACATTTATCCAATAAAAGCTAAAGGCTTAAAATACGGAAAGAATTCAATTTTAGGCGTATATGCCCTAGTTTTCACTAAAGGTTCACTTATCGCCTTTTAATGGAGAACTGTCATTAAATATAGTTTTTTTCACTCTTAAACATTCTTTTGGACCAAATAAAACTCTTATTAAGAATCGGGACATCAAATTTTACTTTGTGTAATTTTTTGGTATTTTTCCGATAAAGTTCATTTTTTTAATGAATAGTGTAAAATGTTGTATTTTAATTCAAAACCTCTTTTTAATCTAATTTATTTATATGATTAGATTATATTTTGAATTGGTTTTAAAGTGAAATTATAAAATATTTTTACCATTAAATCCAATAGTGGTCGTTGGAATTAATTTCACTTTGAAATCAGACTTAAACTAGTGTCAATCTTTTGATACCTATTGTTTTATAAAAACACTCTATTTGCTCTGACAGCGGGAATTAATTATTAAATTAATTAATGTTACTAATATGTTCTGAATTTTGTAAAACGGACTTCATTTTTGAATTCAGAATATCAAATATAGCTTAGGGTGAATTTTTGGGATTTTTCTGAAAAACTTCAATTTTTGATGAATAGTGAAACCACTAAGTGGTACTTATAAAAACTGATTTTCCGTTTAAATGAAATTTTTCCATCATTGTGTTTTGATTTTCAAAAATCCGACATACATGGTTGTCATTAAGAAGTAAAATGTGGTTCAATGAGATTATAATAATTTTTTGGTGAATAGTAACTTATTAAGTTCTTAAACGCGATTAGAGGTAATTAGTGTAATTTAAGGTAAAAATGATATTATAAGAAAGTTAAAACACCATGACACTTGTCCTACACCTATTGGGTGAGTCATGGCCGACCAATACAAGCCATGGGAAAACTTGGGGACCCCATGGAGACACTTTGGTTGGGAAATGACATAAATAACTTTTTATTTAATGTTAAAATTAAATTGACACAAACATGAGTTGTTTTACTAAAACAATTTTTACATAGGGTTACACAGGTCCAAATTTTGATTATAAATAGTCATTGGAAAGATAAAAAGATTTCCTACATCATAGTATTTTTTTTATAATTTTGAGACATTGAATAAAGTAAATTATTAATGACATAATAATGATGCAGCGATGACATCATTATTTGACGATTTAAATAAAATGGAAAGATAATGTAAAATCTATGAACTACACATGTCCAAATCCAATTGGATGAGTGGATTTCGATGAATTATCACCTTATCCACGAATTATATCAATGTGGGACCTTTTGAAACCGAAACACATTTCAAATAAAGTAATATTTCTTTACTTTCCAAAAGTGCCCCTCCTCTCCTCTTATAAAAGGCCCCCACCTCTACCTCATTTAACACACTCCTCCAGCCTTTTGCTTGGCCAACACCTACCCATTTACTCTCTCCACATCCCTCTCCTCATCCTAGAGGATTCCCTTTGGGCAGAATCCTTTCAAAGGAAGCCTTTAGGCTCAAATCAGAAGGAGTTACACGTTTAAAGGTAATTCACTCTCTCATGTTCATTTGTTTTATTTTTCTTCTCCAACCCCCTAAACTCTTTTTATTTACTTCTTTTGTAACAACACCAGTATCTTCAATATACTAGTATGTTTTTATAAGATTTATTCGAGCTACACTCTCACACAACTACATCAAATGGTTAAAGAACATACGGTTTTCGTGGATGGTGAAATTCTGCCTCCCAAAACGATGATTGTTCAATACTCATTTAACACCTTAAAAGGTGGCCATTATGATGTCACTATTTTTATATATGATATATAATATGTTTATGTTTTATTTATGATTCTGTATTTTTCATTTTTGTCTTACCTTTATGGCTTCCATTATGGGTATAAGCGATATCTTCATTTAAGGAAGTGCGGACTACCGCCCCCTCAAAGTGATTTGATTCGTTAAATACCATATGTGGGATGTATAAAGGATGGAAATATGATATTATATATGATATTATACTTTAATTATAATATACATTTATATAATTATTATTCCATTCTATAAAATACGAAATAGAAATGAAAGTAGCGTTCATGCGTACGTACGGCTTACCGTCTCCATGAACGGTGCATTTCATTTCTTACCTCTAAATGATTATGTAATGTTATAAATGCATGAATGTACTGGATATATATGACATATATGATATCTACATAATGAATACAATTCTGGATATAATAAACATTTGGCCACACGAACAACATTTAATTGTAAGAAGTCCACTTTCGACTTAAGAACCAAATATCGGCAAAACAAATATTATTAACTTAAATGATTACATAATGTTTATGACATGGTAATAAGTGGTATAAAAGTACTAATGAACTTGAAAAAGGTTCTTAAGGAATTATAAATTAACTCAAGTTTATTATTCAGGATATTAAAGAACGATCGAGTCAAGTCGGACCCGAGGTAAGGGATCCTACAACTCTCTTTCTTTTTAAGTACACTCTTTTATGTCATTTATTTTAAGCTCATATTTCTTATGATTGGGATGTTATTTTATATTACTCCTACTGTAATTTTTTTGTTCATGTGATGAGAGACCCTATTCTCTCTCATCAATCCATTTTGGAAGTTTTGAGTGGCGCCGTTAGGCTGCCGAACTTTCGTAAGAGATCTAACCTCTCTCTTTCTTTTTAAGTACTCTCCTTTATGTCACTTCTTTTAAACTCCTCCTTGAAATGTTGGGGGATTTTATTTTATATTAAACTTGCTGTAAATTCTATTGTAATATGATGGGATACTCTATTTGATCTCATCAATCCATATTCGGAAGTTTTATGTGGCGCCGTTAGGCTGCTGAGTTTTCGTAAGGGATTTTTCATCTCACTTTTATTCCCGTGAGATTTATGCTACATTTGCCACAAATTACATTGAGTGGTGTATGTACTACCCATTATTCTACTCTTTGTGTAATATACTTTCATTTATGAGTATTTACATCAATTACCTATTGTCTTTCTTCATGGGGTGTATGTTTTGAAAGATACCCAAGTCGGTAAGGGAACCTTTCACCCTCCTCTTTTTAAAAGACTTCTTTTATTGGGTCTTTTAATTTACATATTTTTATGTTGGGATATGTTCTCATACATCCTTATTGAAGTAAATTTTATGTCCAAGTGATGAGATACTTTTTTTATCTCTCATCAACTCATTTTGATGTCATGCCGTTAGGCTGTCAAGGGAACTTTTTAACCCAATTTCGATTTCTTTGGGTTCAACTTGTAGTCATTGAATATGTCATCCATTGAATATGTGTGAATGACCTTTTATTGTTTTACACTTAATATCCACTTATATTGGGTGTATATATATTTTTCACAAATATTTTTGAGATTTATTTGTCCCTAATTTAAGGATACCTTCTTTATAAGGGATTTCATCACATTTGACATTTCTATTGAGGGTTCATTGTTGTTATGCACCAATTCACTCTTATATGGTGTATATACTGTCCTTTGGAGTATTATATCATGAATCCTTTTATTATCATGATATTATAAAGTTCTGACTAAATGTTATTCCTCGATTATTGTATTCAAGTGTCTCTAATTTTGGTAAAACCCCTTTAACCAAAATATCGTTTTAAATGTTTTAATTATTTGTTCTTATTAATATCCATGTTTTCAAAATGGTTTTAAGGATTTATTTATATGGATATTAATGGTTTAAAATGTTAAAAGCTTCAAGGTGGTATGGGACACTTTGATTCAAAAATCTCTTTATTAAATGTTTTAAATGGTTTTGGAAATGGTTTCTTTTTGAATGGATTCATTATTTCAATATCCTAAAATGTTATATTGTGATTGAAATGTGGAAATGTTATGTTTCCTTTATTCATGTTTATGTGATACGATTATGTTATGGTTCTTGGGCATTGTTTTGAAGAACGGGTGGTTCCGTGATAAACTAAGGGCGGGCGAGCCCGATATAGCTCTCCAATGCATTGGGTAACGCGAAGGAGTGAAACGTTAATGTTTCTCTGAAGAGATTTAGGGAATATACTGTGATGGGTATTCCAAACGTAACCAAGAGGGTTACTCCCTATGTAAGAATGTTATGAATGCCTCAAGTTACCTTTATGTCTTATGTTTTCTATGATTTATTCATGATTTGATATGCCTATATTTTATGGGTAAAGTATGATTTCATTCATATGTATATACGAACTCATGTTTCCTTTCCATATTTTTATAACCCTTACTGAGCTTTTTATGCTCATCCCAAGTTTTTGAAATGTTTTTCACAGGTCAAGGGAAAGGTACATGATGTGATGATAGTGTCGAGGATGTGTCAAGAAAGAATCAATGTTTCATTTTAAATATGTTTCTATTGATGGGAAGAATGAATACTGTCTTTTATGTAACCACTTTGTTTAAATGTGGAATGTGATGCATGTTTCATGATCTAATTCTCTAAAACTCTAAACCTGAAAAGATCCTCAATGTGTAATCTTGTAATAACTCAAGATTAAGTAAGGTTTAAGGCTGGGGCCTTATAGTTGGTATCAAAGGTCGGTTTAGATAACTTTAGAGGTTAGGGTATTCTTTAAGCATAAGTGACATTACCATAATGGTTAGGATTTCAGAAAGAGTCCTAGTTTTAGATAAAGTGAATGAGTAAGTATATCTTAGTGTTTATCTTACTCATTAGTACATGATGGTTTTGTTGATATACTCACACTGACATTTCTGTTTTTAGTGAATGGCTGGATCTCGCAGGCACCAAAGTGACAATTGGATTGAAGGAAACTGTGGTGGATCTATGATTAAGATACTAGGTAAAATGGAGGATTCAATGAGGAAACTCATGGTTGTTCTAAACCAACTATCAAGGAGTCATGATCAACCACTTCAACCTTGGTGAGTTCTCTAGTGCATCATGTACGAGATGGCCAACTCGATGTGGAAATTCAGGTAATAATTATTAAGGTAACCATTAGGGTTTATATGATCCTTACTTTTGAGGTAATTATGGGTTATTATATGTTCTGATGGAAAATGAAAGGCATGAGATAAACTTGAGGTTAAAATATGTTATGATCATCTTTGAATATTTTATCTCATTTTGGGGAATGTTTTAAGAATTATATAGTTTTGAAAAAAGGACAACACGCAGACCGTGTGACAACCCGTCACGTCGGACAAAGCTGCGGGAATCGAACCCACAACCAAAGTGCGACTGGTATTTATCGCCTACCACTGGACTACGTGAAGTCCCTGGTTATTTTGACTGATTCTTTTTAGTTATATGATTTTATGAATTAAGAGTATTTTGATTTTGGAGGATATGTGATTAGGATAATTACTTTTCAATGTAAGGCTTTAGGAGCGACTAATATTGTTTGGAGATAAATGTTACGATTTAACTTGGAAGACTATGTGACTAAATCCTTCAAATATTTGGGTTTCAATCTTATATTGGTTTACTTTGAAGAATTTTATGGACAAATTGTTTATCGGATGGTCCTCGTTGAACTTTGGGTTTTGTTGGACAAATTTTGGAGATTAAGAATAGATTTTCTTTTTTATAAGGGGTTATCCTTTTCTAGATTATCTGATCTTGTACTAACCTTTTTGGTTTTGGTTTTGGTTAAAGCCTAAATACATGGGATGTATATAGTTCTCTTTTGGGGATTTGGTGATTCTCTAGATGTTGATTATAGTACTCTTGATGCGAACAAGTCTCCCTAAATACTCGTCTTTTGGAAAAAATATGAGTTTGACTAAGGAATCTAGTAAAAGTTGAAAGTCAACATGATAAGTGATTATGCTTCCTTATGAATAAATTCCTCAATAAAAAGTAACTTAAAACAAAAATGTTGTCTATTAACTTTTCCTACTGGGGAATCGAATACCGTTTAACCCATCACAAGTTTGTGATTTTCTCATTGTTAACTTTCTCCTAAACATGTTTTCTATCACTCTCCATGAGAACATGAACCTATGTTTTCTCCTCCATGTCCATATTTTAATACTTGGAATCCTAGTATGGGTTAACTCGGGTGACCTTTGTACTTATCTTTCTTTATTTTTTTTTACCGACTTTTTTTCCGATGTGGGACTTTCAAGGATGTTTCCAAGCGCAATTTTAAAATTGCGAGGACGCAATTCCCAAAAGGGGGGAAGGATGTAACACCCCAGGTAAATAATGAATATGGAATTTTCATATTTATCCATATTTGAGAATAAAATATTAATATGACTTTAAAGGGGACGCTATGCTCGATGGCGTACCCAACACGCAACAACGAGTTTCTTGGGAATCTTACGTTGCACTCTAATAATAAAATAATATTAATTCAAATGGTAGTTAACATGTAGCCGTTGTATTGGCGGGAAATGGATAGAAATAACTAAAATATGATTATATATGTTTTTTAAATGTTTTTACATTTATCCAATAAAAGCTAAAGGCTTAAAATACGGAAAGAATTCAATTTTAGGTGTATATGCCATAGTTTTCACTAAAGGTTCACTTATCGCCTTTTAATGGAGAACTGTCATTAAATAGAGTTTTTTTTCACTCTTAAACATTCTTTTGGACCAAATAAAACTCTTATTAAGAATCGGGACATCAAATTTTACTTTGTGTAATTTTTTGGTATTTTTCCGATAAAGTTCATTTTTTTAATGAATAGTGTAAAATGTTGTATTTTAATTCAAAACCTCTTTTTAATCTAATTTATTTATATGATTAGATTATATTTTGAATTGGTTTTAAAGTGAAATTAGAAAATATTTTTACCATTAAATCCAATAGTGGTCGTTGGAATTAATTTCACTTTGAAATCAGACTTAAACTAGTGTCAATCTTTTGATACTTATTGTTTTATAAAAACACTCTATTTGCTCTGACAGCGGGAATTAATTATTAAATTAATTAATGTGACTAATATGTTCTGAATTTAGTAAAACGGACTTCATTTTTGAATTCAGAATATCAAATATAGCTTAGGGTGATTTTTTGGGATTTTTCTGAAAAACTTCAATTTTGATGAATAGTGAAACCACTAAGTGGTACTTATAAAAACTGATTTTCCGTTTAAATGAAATTTTTCCATCATTGTGTTTTGATTTTCAAAAATCCGACATACATGGTTGTCATTAAGAAGTAAAATGTGGTTCAATGAGATTATAATAATTTTTTGGTGAATAGTAACTTATTAAGTTCTTAAACGCGATTAGAGGTAATTAGTGTAATTTAAGGTAAAAATGATATTATAAGAATGTGAAAACACCATGACAATTGTCCTACACCTATTGGGTGAGTCATGGACGACCCATACAAGCCATGGGACAACTTGGGGACCCCATGGAGACACTTCGGTTGGGAAATGACATAAATAACTTTTTATTTAATGTTAAAATTAAATTGACACAAACATGAGTTGTTTTACTAAAACAATTTTTACGTAGGGTTACACAGGTCCAAATTTTGATTATAAATAGTCATTGGAAATATAAAAAGATTTCCTACATCATAGTATTTTTTTTATAATTTTTAGACATTGAATAAAGTAAATTATTAATGACATAATAATGATGCAGCGATGACATCATTATTTGACGATTTAAATAAAATGGAAAGATAATGTAAAATCTATGAACTACACATGTCCAAATCAAATTTGATGAGTGGATTTCGATGACTTATCACCTTATCCCCGAATTATATCAATGTGGGACCTTTTGAAACCGAAACACATTTTCAAATAAAGTAATATTTCTTTACTTTTTAAAAGTGCCCCTCCTCTCCTCTTATAAAAGGCCCCCACCTCTACCTCATTTAACACACTCCTCCAGACTTTGGCTTGGCCAACCCCTGCCCATTTACTCTCTACACATCCCTCTCCTCATCCTAGAGGATTCCCTTTGGGCAGAATCCTTTCAAAGGAAGCCTTCAGGCTCAAATCATAAGGAGTTACACGTTTAAAGGTAATTCACTCTCTCATGTTCATTTGTTTTATTTTTCTTCTCCAACACCCTAAACTCTTTTTATTTACTTCTTTTGTAACAACACCAGTATCTTCAATATACTAGGATGTTGTTATAAGATTTATTCGAGCTACAATCTCACACAACTACATCAAATGGTTAAAGAACATACGGTTTTCGTGGATGGTGAAATTCTGCCTCCCAAAACGATGATTGTTCAATACTCATTTAACACCATCAAAGGTGGCCATTATGATGTCACTATTTTTATATATTATATATAATATGTTTATGTTTTATTTATGATTCTGTATTTTTCATTTTTGTCTTACCTTTATGGATTCCATTATGGGTATAAGCGATATCTTCATTTAAGGAAGTGCGGACTACCGCCCCCTCAAAGTGATTTGATTCGTTAAATACCATATGTGGGATGTATAAAGGATGGAAATATGATATTATATATGATATTATACTGTAATTATAATATAACTTTATATAATTATTATTCCATTCTATAAAATATGAAATAGAAATGAAAGTAGCGTTCATGCGTACGTACGGCTTACCGTCTCCATGAACGGTGCATTTCATTTCTTACCTCTAAATGATTATGTAATGTTATAAATGCATGCATGTAATGGATATATATGACATATATGATATCTACATAATGAATACAATTCTGGATATAATAAACATTTGGCCACACGAACAACATGTAATTGTAAGAAGTCCACTTTCGACTTAAGAACCAAATATCGGCAAAGCAAATATTATTAACTTAAATGATTACATAATGTTTGTGACATGGTAATAAGTGGTATAAAAGTACTAATGAACTTGAAAAAGGTTCTTAAGGAATTAGAAATTAACTCAAGTTTATTATTCAGGAGATTAAAGAACGATCGAGTCAAGTCGGACCCGAGGTAAGGGATCCTACAACTCTCTTTCTTTTTAAGTACACTCTTTTATGTCATTTCTTTTAATCTAATCTTTCTTATGATTGGGATGTTCTTTTATATTACTCCTACTGTAATTTTTATGTTCATGTGATGAGAGACCCTATTCTCTCTCATCAATCCATTTTGGAAGTTTTGAGTGGCGCCGTTAGGCTGCCGAACTTTCGTAAGAGATCTAACATCTCTCTTTCTTTTTAAGTACTCTCCTTTATGTCACTTCTTTTAAACTCCTCCTTGCAATGTTGAGGGATTTTCCTTTATATTACACTTGCTGTAAATTCTATTGTAATATGATGGGATACTCTATTTGATCTCATCAATCCATATTCGGAAGTTTTATGTGGCGCCGTTAGGCTGCTGAGTTTTCGTAAGGGATTTTTCATCTCACTTTTATTCCAGTGAGATTTATGCTACATTTTCCAAAAATTCCATTGATTGGTGTATGTACTGCCCATTATTCTACTCTTTGTGTAATATAATTTCGTTTATGAGTATTTACATCAATGACCTATTGTCTTTCTTCATGGGGTGTATGTTTTGAAAGATACCCAATTCGGTAAGGGAACCTTTCACCCTCCTCTTTTTTAAAAGACTTCTTTTATTGGGTCTTTTAATTTACATATTTTTATGTTGGGATATGTTCTCATACATCCTTATTGAAGTAAATTTAATGTCCAAGTGATGAGATACACTTTTTATCTCTCATCAACTCATTTTGATGTGATGCCGTTAGGCTGTCAAGGGAACTTTTTAACCCAATTTCGTTTTCTTTGGGTTCAACTTGTAATCATTGAATATGTCGTCCATTGAATATGTGTGAATGACCTTTTATTGTTTTACACTTAATATCCACTTATATTGGGTGTATATATATTTGTCACACATATTTTTGAGATTTATTTGTCCTTAATTTAAGGATACCTTCTTTATAAGGGATTTCATCACATTTGACATTTCTATTGAGGGTTCATTGTTGTTATGCACCAATTCACTCTTATATGGTGTATATACTGTCCTTTGGAGTATTATATCATGAATCCTTTTATTCTCATGATATTATAAAGTTCTGACTAAATGTTATTCCTCGATTATTGTATTCAAGTGTCTCTAATTTTGGTAAAACCCCTTTAACCAAAATATCATTTTAAATGTTTTAATTATTTGTTCTTATTAATATCCATGTTTTAAAAATGGTTTTAAGGATTTATTTATATGGATATTAATGGTTTAAAATGTTAAAAGCTTCAAGGTGGTATGGGACACTTTGATTCAAAAATCTCTTTATTAAATGTTTTAAATGGTTTTGGAAATGGTTTCTTTTTGAATGGATTCATTATTTCAATATCCTAAAATGTTATATTGTGATTGAAATGTGGAAATGTTATGTTTCCTTTATTCATGTTTATGTGATACGATTATGTTATGGTTCTTGGGCATTGTTTTGAAGAACGGGTGGTTCCGTGATAAACTAAGGGCAGGTGAGCCCGATATAGCTCTCCAATGCATTGGGTAACGCGAAGGAGTGAAACATTAATGTTTCTCCGAAGAGATTTAGGGAATATACTGTGATGGGTATTCCAAACGTAACCAAGAGGGTTACTCCCTACGTAAGAATGTTATGAATGCCTCAAGTTACCTTTATGTCTTATGTTTTCTATGATTTATTCATGATTTGATATGCCTATATTTTATGGGTAAAGTATGATTTCATTCTTATGTATATACGAACTCATGTTTCCTTTCCATATTTTTATAACCCTTACTGAGCTTTTTTATGCTCATCCCAAGTTTTTGAAATGTTTTTCACGGGTCAAGGGGAAGGTACATGATGTGATGATAGTGTCGAGGATGTGTCAAGAAAGAATCCATGTTTCATTTTAAATATGTTTCCGTTGATGGGAAGAATGAATACTGTCTTTTATGTAACCACTTTGTTTAAATGTGGAATGTAATGCAAGTTTCATGATCTAATTCTCTAAAACTCTAAACTTGAAAGGATCCTCAATGTGTAATCTTGTAATAACTCAAGATTAAGTAAGGTTTAAGGCTGGGGCCTTATAGTTGGTATCAAAGGTCGGTTTAGATAACTTTAGAGGTTAGGGTATTCTTTAAGCATAAGTGACATTACCATAATGGTTAGGATTTCAGAAAGAGTCCTAGTTTTAGATAAAGTGAATGAGTAAGTATATCGTAGTGTTTATCTTAATCATTAGTACATGATGGTTTTGTTGATATACTCACACTGACATTTCTGTTTTTAGTGAATGGCGGGATCTCGCAGGCACCAAAGTGACAATTGGATTGAAGGAAACTGTGGTGGATCTATGATTAAGATACTAGGTAAAATGGAGGATTCAATGAGGAAACTCATGGTTGTTCTAAACCAACTATCAAGGAGTCATGATGAACCACTTCAACCTTGGTGAGTTCTCTAGTGCATCATGTACGAGATGGCCAACTCGATGTGGAAATTCAGGTAATAATTATTAAGGTAACCATTAGGGTTTATATGATCATTACTTTTGAGGTAATTATGGGTTATTATATGTTCTGATGGAAAATGAAAGGCATGAGATAAACTTGTGGTTAAAATATGTTATGATCATCTTTGAAGATTTTATCTCATTTTGGGGAATGTTTTAAGAATTATATTGTTTTGAAAAAAGGACAACACGCAGACCGTGTGACAACCCGTCACGTCGGACAAAGCTGCGGGAATCGAACCCACAACCAATGTCGACTGGTATTTATCGCCTACCACTGGACTACGTGAAGTCCCTGGTTAGTTTGACTGATTCTTTTTAGTTATATGATTTTATGAATTAAGAGTAAGTTGATTTTTGAGGATATGTGATTAGGATAATTACTTTTCAATGTGAGGCTTTAGGAGCGACTAATGTTGTTTGGAGATAAATGTTACGATTTAACTTGGAAGACTATGTGAATAAATCCTTCAAATATTTGGGTTTCAATCTTATATTGGTTTACATTGAAGAATTTTATGGACAAATTGTTTATCGGATGGTCCTCGTTGAACTTTGGGTTTTGTTGGACAAATTTTGGAGATTAAGAATAGATTTTCTTTTTTATAAGGGGTTATCCTTTTCTGGATTATCTGATCTTGTAATAACCTTTTTGGTTTTGGTTTTGGTTAAAGCCTAAATACATGGGATGTATATAGTTCTCTTTTGGGGATTAGGTGATTCTCTAGAAGTTGATTATAGTACTCTTGATGCGAACAAGTCTCCCTAAATACTCGTCTTTTGGAAAAAATATGAGTTTGACTAAGGAATCTAGTAAAAGTTGAAAGTCAACATGATAAGTGATTATGCTTCCTTATGAATAAATTCCTCAATAAAAAGTAACTTAAAACAAAAATGTTGTCTATTAACTTTTCCTACTGGGGAATCGAATACCGTTTAACCCATCACAAGTTTGTGATTTTCTCATGGTTAACTTTCTCCTAAACATGTTTTCTATCACTCTCCATGTGAACATGAACTTATGTTTTCTCCTCCATGTCCATATTTTCATACTTGGAATCCTAGTATGGGTTAACTCGGGTGACCTTTGTACTTATCTTTCTTTATTTTTTTTTACCGACTTTTGTTCCGATGTGGGACTTTCAAGGATGTTTCCAAGCGCAATTTTAAAATTGTGAGGACGCAATTCCAAAAAGGGAGGATGGATGTAACACCCCAGGTAAATAATGAATATGGAATTTTCATATTTATCCATATTTGAGAATAAAATATTAATATGAATTTAAAGGGGACGCTATGCTCGATGGCGTACCCAACACGCAACAACGAGTTTCTTGGGAATCTTACGTTGCACTCTAATAATAAAATAATATTAATTCAAATGGTAGTTAACATGTAGCCGTTGTATTGGCCGGAATGGATAGAAATAACTAAAATATGATTATATATGTTTTTTAAATGTTTTTACATTTATCCAATAAAAGCTAAAGGCTTAAAATACGGAAAGAATTCAATTTTAGGCGTATATGCCCTAGTTTTCACTAAAGGTTCACTTATCGCCTTTTAATGGATAACTGTCATTAAATATAGTTTATTTCACTCTTAAACATTCTTTTGGACCAAATAAAACTCTTATTAAGAATCGGGACATCAAATTTTACTTTGTGTAATTTTTTGGTATTTTTCCGATAAAGTTCATTTTTTTTAATGAATAGTGTAAAATGTTGTATTTTAATTCAAAACCTATTTTTAATCTAATTTATTTATATGATTAGATTATATTTTGAATTGGTTTTAAAGTGAAATTAGAAAATATTTCTACCATTAAATCCAATAGTGGTCGTTGGGATTAATTTCACTTTGAAATCAGACATAAATTAGTGTCAATCTTTTGATACTTATTGTTTTATAAAAACACTCTATTTGCTCTGACAGCGGGAATTAATTATTAAATTAATTAATGTGACTAATATGTTCTGAATTTTGTAAAACGGACTTCATTTTTGAATTCAGAATATCAAATATAGCTTAGGGTGAATTTTTGGGATTTTTCTGAAAAACTTCAATTTTTGATGAATAGTGAAACCACTAAGTGGTACTTATAAAAACTAATTTTCCGTTTAAATGAAATTTTTCTATCATTGTGTTTTGATTTTAAAAAATCCGACATACATGGTTGTCATTAAGAAGTAAAATGTGGTTCAATGAGATTATAATAATTTTTTTGGTGAATAGTAACTTATTAAGTTCTTAAACGCGATTAGAGGTAATTAGTGTAATTTAAGGTAAAAATGATATTATAAGAAAGTGAAAACACCATGACACTTGTCCTAAACCTATTGGGTGAGTCATGGCCGACAAATACAAGCCATGGGCCAACTTGGGGACCCCATGGAGACACTTTGGTTGGGAAATGACATAAATAACTTTTTATTTAATGTTAAAATTAAATTGACACAAACATGAGTTGTTTTACTAAAACAATTTTTACTTAGGGTTAAACAGGTCCAAATTTTGATTATAAATATTCATTGGGAAGATAAAAAGATTTCCTACATCATAGTAGTTTTTTTATAATTTTTAGACATTGAATAAAGTAAATTATTAATGACATAATAATGATGCAGCGATGACATCATTATTTGACGATTTAAATAAAATGGAAAGATAATGTAAAATCTATGAACTAAACATGTCTAAATCCAATTGGATGAGTGGATTTCGATGACTTATCACCTTATCCATGAATTATATCAATGTGGGACCTTTTGAAACCGAAACACATTTTCAAATAAAGTAATATTTCTTTACTTTCTAAAAGTGCCCCTCCTCTCCTCTTATAAAAGGCCCCCACCTCTACCTCATTTAACACACTCCTCCAGACTTTTGCTTGGCCAACCCCTGCCCATTTACTCTCTCCACATCCCTCTCCTCATCCTAGAGAATTCCCTTTGGGCAGAATCCTTTCAAAGGAAGCCTTTAGGCTCAAATCAGAAAGAGTTACACGTTTAAAGGTAATTCACTCTCTCGTGTTCATTTGTTTTATTTTGCTTCTCCAAACCCCTAAACTCTTTTTATTTACTTCTTTTGTAACAACAACAGTATCTTCAATATACTAGGATGTTGTTATAAGATTTATTCGAGCTAAACTCTCACACAACTACATCAAATGGTTAAAGAACATACGGTTTTCGTGGATGGTGAAATTCTGCCTCCCAAAACGATGATTGTTCAATACTCATTTAACACCTTCAAAGGTGGACATTATGATGTCACTATTTTTATATATGATATATAATATGTTTATGTTTTATTTATGATTCTGTATTTTTCATTTTTGTCTTACCTTTATGGCTTCCATTATGGGTATAAGCGATATCTTCATTTAAGGAAGTGCGGACTACCGCCCCCTCAAAGTGATTTGATTCGTTAAATACCATATGTGGGATGTATAAAGGATGGAAATATGATATTATATATGATATTATAATTTAATTATAATATACCTTTATATAATTATTATTCCATTCTATAAAATACGAAATAGAAATGAAAGTAGCGTTCATGCGTACGTACGACTTACCGTCTCCATGAACGGTGCATTTCATTTCTTACCTCTAAAGGATTATGTAATGTTATAAATGCATGCATGTACTGGATATATATGACATATATGATATCTACATAATTAATACAATTCTGGATATAATAAACATTTGGCCACACGAACAACATGTAATTGTAAGAAGTCCACTTTCGACTTAAGAACCAAATATCGGCAAAACAAATATTATTAACTTAAATGATTACATAATGTTTATGACATGGTAATAAGTGGTATAAAAGTACTAATGAACTTGAAAAAGGTTCTTAAGGAATTAGAAATTAACTCAAGTTTATTATTCAAGAGATTAAAGAACGATCGAGTCAAGTCGGACCCGAGGTAAGGGATCCTACAACTCTCTTTCTTTTTAAGTACACTCTTTTATGTCATTTCTTTTAAGCTCATCTTTCTTATGATTGGGATGTTCTTTTATATTACTCCTACTGTAATTTTTATGTTCATGTGATGAGAGACCCTATTCTCTCTCATCAATCCATTTTGGAAGTTTTGAGTGGCGCCGTTAGGCTGCCGAACTTTCGTAAGAGATCTAACCTCTCTCTTTCTTTTTAAGTACTCTCCTTTATGTCACTTCTTTTAAACTCCTCCTTGCAATGTTGGGGGATTTTATTTTATATTCCACTTGCTGTAAATTCTATTGTAATATGATGGGATACTCTATTTGATCTCATCAATCCATATTCGTAAGTTTTATGTGGCGCCGTTAGGCTGCTGAGTTTTCGTAAGGGATTTTTCATCTCACTTTTATTCCCGTGAGATTTATGCTA
Source organism: Viscum album (assembly GCA_963277665.1). NCBI lineage: Eukaryota > Viridiplantae > Streptophyta > Magnoliopsida > Santalales > Viscaceae > Viscum > Viscum album. Next base: position 460,730 of record CAUJRU010000041.1, on the reverse strand, counting down.
CATTTTCCACAAATTCCATTGAGTGGTGTATTTACTGCCCATTATTCTAATCTTTGTGTAATATACTTTCGTTTATGAGTATTTACATCAATTACCTATTGTCTTTCTTCATGGGGTGTATGTTTTGAAAGATACCCAAGTCGGTAAGGGAACCTTTCACCCTCCTCTTTTTTAAAAGACTTCTTTTATTGGGTCTTTTAATTTACATATTTTTATGTTGGGATATGTTCTCATACATCCTTATTGAAGTAAATTTTATGTCCAAGTGATGAGATACACTTTTTATCTCTCATCAACTCATTTTGATGTGATGTCATTAGGCTGTCAAGGGAACTTTTTAACCCAATTTCGATTTCTTTGGGTTCAACTTGTAGTCATTGAATATGTCATCCATTGAATATGTGTGAATGACCTTTTATTGTTTTACACTTAATATCCACTTATATTGGGTGTATATATATTTGTCACACATATTTTTGAGATTTATTTGTCCTTAATTTAAGGATACCTTCTTTATAAGGGATTTCATCACATTTGACATTTCTATTGAGGGTTCATTGTTGTTATGCCCCAATTCACTCTTATATGGTGTATATACTGTCCTTTGGAGTATTATATCATGAATCCTTTTATTCTCATGATATTATAAAGTTCTGACTAAATGTTATTCCTCGATTATTGTATTCATGTGTCTCTAATTTTGGTAAAACCCCTTTAACCAAAATATCGTTTTAAATGTTTTAATTATTTGTTCTTATTAATATCCATGTTTTCAAAATGGTTTTAAGGATTTATTTATATGGATATTAATGGTTTAAAATGTTATAAGCTTCAAGGTGGTATGAGACACTTTGATTCAAAAATCTCTTTATTAAATTTTTTAAATGGTTTTGGAAATGGTTTCTTTTTGAATGGATTCATTATTTCAATATCCTAAAATGTTATATTGTGATTGAAATGTGGAAATGTTATGTTTCCTTTATTCATGTTTATGTGATACGATTATGTTATGGTTCTTGGGCATTGTTTTGAAGAACGGGTGGTTCCGTGATAAACTAAGGGCGGGTGAACCCGATATATCTCTCCAATGCATTGGGTAACGCGAAGGAGTGAAACGTTAATGTTTCTCCGAAGAGATTTAGGGAATATACTGTGATGGGTATTCCAAACGTAACCAAGAGGGTTACTCCCTACGTAAGAATGTTATGAATGCCTCAAGTTACCTTTATGTCTTATGTTTTCTATGATTTATTCATGATTTGATATGCCTATATTTTATGGGTAAAGTATGATTTCATTCTTTTGTATATACGAACTCATGTTTCCTTTCCATATTTTTATAACCCTTACTGAGCTTTTTATGCTCATCCCAAGTTTTTGAAATGTTTTTCACAGGTCAAGGGAAAGGTACATGATGTGATGATAGTGTCGAGGATGTGTCAAGAAAGAATCCATGTTTAATTTTAAATATGTTTCCGTTGATGGGAAGAATGAATACTATCTTTTATGTAACCACTTTGTTTAAATGTGGAATGTAATGCAAGTTTCATGATCTAATTCTCTAAAACTCTAAACCTGAAAAGATCCTCAATGTGTAATCTTGTAATAACTCAAGATTAAGTAAGGTTTAAGGCTGGGGCCTTATATGGGAAATATAATTTTTTTAGTTACCCTTGCTCATATTGGTGGATGATTTTGATTCCCATGCGACTAGATTACCTCATATGGTGATCGAATTCATAAAGGTTTTTCTAGAGGATTTCTCAGGTTTTCCTCTGGAGTGGGATATAAAGTTATCTATTGGTTTGGCATCAGCAACATAGCTAATATCTCTTACCTCATATCACATGTCCCCATCAAGATGAGAATATAAAACATACTGTTTTATGAATTTTAATCCATAGGATTTATTTCCTCATGAATCTCACCTTTGACTGATCCTATTCTATTTTATAAAGAGGATGATGGATATCTCTTGTTGCGTATTGATTACTGGGATTTTAATAAGGTAAAAATAAAGACCAAGAACCATTTTCCTCATATTTATTCCCTTCTTGATCAGATTAAGGGGGTGAGGTGATTTTCCAAAATTACTTTGAGTTTTCGGTATCACCAAGTTAGAGTGAGAGAGGAAGACATCCCAAAAATATCTTTCTAAAGAAGATATTTCCATTTTGAGTATTTGGTTATGCCTTTCAGAGTAAAAATTCTCTAAGAGTCATTATGGATCATATGAATAGGTTGTTCCACCAGTATCGCAATTCCTTTTTCATGGTATTCTGGGATGGCATCCTGGTCTATTCCAAAGCTGAAGAGGAGTCTGAGAAAAAATTTCAGATCATATTAGGCACTCTTAGGGATCATCGTGCATAAGCTATGTTTTCTATTTGCACCTTCTAGATCAAAGCGGTGAATATTTGGGACATGTGATCTCACAGACGGGGGATTTATTGGACCCTAAGATGATTAGTGAAGTAATGTCAAGGGAACAGTGGAAGAATGTGTTTTAGATTAGTATATTTTTAGGACTGATACGGTATTACATGATGTTTGTTTGAGACTTAACATGGAATTATTCATCCATGATAGTTCTCACCTGGAAAGGGGCATAGTTTTAATGAAGCCTACTATGACAAGCTTTCTTTGATGGTATTAAGTAATGACTGAATACCACTCTTGTGTTGATCTTTCTAGAATCTTCAATGGGATCTATGATTTATTGTGATGCCTAAGGTATGGGTATCCTGTTTTTTCTGATGAAGAATGACCATGTGGTGGCGTATGTATCTTTCCAACTCCGACCACATGAAAATAACTACCTAACCCCTATCCTATAGTTAGAAATAGTGATACATACCATAAATTCATGTCATTATTCACTTTTTGGGGATAATTTTATAGTTTATTCTGATCATAAGTGCTTGGCCAACATTTTCTCCTAAAAATATGAATCTAAGGTAGCATCGTTTTGTTAAGTACCTTAAGGAGATTGATTTTGATATATTCTTCACCCCTCGTAATGGAAATGTTGTGGAAAATTCTTTGAGAAGAAAAGTATCAGTTCATGAATTGAAGGAGTTTAATTATGAGTGAACATTTATGGGTCTTTTTTCAATTGCACATAGAGTATAGAGAGCACAGTGGATGTTTGTTTGAAATTATTCAGCTAATTCCTTCCCTTCAAGAGATGATTCATTGGGAGAATCATGGTTTTGAGTTGCGTTAGCAGTTTATGAAGCTTCTTAAGGGTGGGAAGACACCCTATGACAGGTCGTTGAATTTAGAGGGGGTTGTATGATCCAAGGGTATTTTTATTGTTGAATTTTCTATGAAAAAGGTAGTGATGGGGGATATCCACCATTATCAAGGGAATTTTTATCCTAGTGATACCATGATGTACTATGATTTGTGCTGGAATTTCTAGTGTCCATGTATGTGGTGGGATGTAGCTGACTTTGTATCGTGGTGTTGTACATGTCAGTTGGTTAAAGTAGAGAACGAAAGGTATTTTTGTCAACTTCATCTGCTAACCATTCCTTCCTAGATTTGGGATGAGATCACCATATACTTTATGGCGGCATACCTCGTATGCCTCAAAGAAGGAATTCCATCTGGGTAATAATTGGTCATCTGACCAAATTAGCCCATTTAATTTTGATTATGGATTTAACCAAGGTGGATGAGTTGGGTTGGTTGTATATTCAGGAGGTTGTGAGACTTCATGGTGGTCTATCTATAAATGTTTCTAAAATGGAACCTCATTTTACTATTGAGTTCTAGGAAGGAATTCGAAAGGAAATAGGATCACATGTCAGGTTGATCACGACATACCATATTCAAATGGATTTTCTGACGGAGTGGGAGAATCATATTTTTGAAGTCATTTTATAGGCATGTGTTTGGTATTTTAGCGGATCTTGGAATATGCAATTTTTATTGGTTAAGTTCACATATACCAATAGTTACCAATATTTTATTTGAATATATCCTTTTGAGGTACTTTTTTGTTGTTCATGTCGGTCACCGTTGTGTTGGGATGAGGTAGGTGAGACTTCATTGTTCGAACCGACCTTAGTTCAAGATATGTGTGATAATTTCAAAATGATTAAGCATAATTTTTAATAGCTCAAAGTCATCAAAAATCTTATGTCAATCAGAGGCATCGAGTTTTAGAGTTTTTTATAGGTGACTGGGTGTCCCTAAAAGTGGAACATCACTTTGCTCATCATCTTTTGGGTAAGAAAGGAGAGATAATGCCTACAAAAGTTGGACTATTTGAGATTAAAAAGTTGTTTGGAAAGGTTCCATATAGGTTATATTTTCCATCCTAGTTAACAGCAATTCCTGATATGTTACATGTTTCTCAGCTAAAAATTACAATCTAGATCCACCTCATGTGCTTAATTGGGATGAGTTGGAAATAGATCCAAATTTTTTAATGCTTTAGTGGTCAGTACATATTTTTTATTCCAAACTGAAAATGATTTGTGAAAACTCTATCTTGTTGGTTCGGGTCCTTTGGTTACATAGTAGTTATGTTAAGGATACATGGGCATAGAATTAGTGGGAAGGTTAAGAGTGCCTATTTTTGATCTCTAATTAATATTATGGATGATTTTTCAGGGAATAAATGTTTTCTTGGTGGGAAGAATTGTCACATTAATTCCTTCATTTTGAGGAATAAATTTCTTTATTTCTATTATAGTTCTTATCTGTGGATTTCCCCTTGATTTGTGGTGAAAATTTTGGATTTTGGTTTTGACGGCATGGGGTGCATGGCCGACGAATGGTTTTTCAAGCCATGTGAACTTGCCCAGGAAAGCATGCAGGCCAGTCACAATTATGGACAAAGGTGAACCACATGGTTGGTGTATGATTTTTAGGTCATGAGGGAAAAACATGTGTGAAGTACCTTTTAGATAGTGAGGGGTTCACGATTACCACACGATTTGGAAAATAGTGTAAGAAAACCATGTGACTTGACGAGAACATTAAAAAAAATTAATGACGGTTATGTCCCCTCGACATTTAACCCCTAATCACTTCTGTATTCTCATCCCTTGGTGCCTCCAAACCTCCCCTCAATCCCTTATATCTCCATTTTTGTTGTGTTTTTTGTGGGGATTCATCAATAAACCACTAATCAAGTGGTTCTCCTTCTCAATTTCTCCTCTTATATAGGGTTTCTCTTCTTTCATGGGGTTTCATATCTTCAGTGATATGGGTGAAAAATATATTGTCGAATCATTCTTCTTAGGGTTCAATGATTATTTTTTGTTAACTATTTTTATAGGGTTCCCTTGTGGGGTAGCTGTGGTTTTACCCCATTTTTCCGATTTTTATTCACCCGAGGTTGGTGGTTCCCTAATAAATATTATTTTGTGATTTTGATAATTTTTTCTTTTCTTATAGGTTGTGTTACATACATTGTATATGAGGGGTTAAATGTGTTTTTGAAAGGTTTAAAATTGATATACTTTTAAAGTGGTATCTATAAGAGAATATAGTATTTTTCAAGTGCATTCATTTTTTTTGTTTCTTAAATATGTTTTATAAATTATGAAAGTTGTTTCATAAATTTTCCAATATATTTGAGGCTTTTTTGTAGTGGATTTAGTGTGCATGTGATTTTATAATATTTTTTTATGTGAAATGGTCTTGATAATTATGTGTTCACATTGATTGTGTCTGCATGTGAATGTGGTGATACAATTATCGCATGAGAATTTGGAATTGAGAAAAAATGGGAAACCTTGGTACCTTGGTGGGAAACTAGAACTAATATTCTATTTGATTTTCAAGTGGAAGTCTCATATTCTTCCTATAGGTTGATGATAGTTTACTCCGAAGTTGAAATGACCAAATTCACTAAGATGAATTCGATATTACTACACTAACAAAATTATGATTATGACCGAAGACCACTAGGCCTTTGGGATGTACCCTCATAGTAGATCATACAGAAGAAAGTTGTGGGTTATAATTTCTATAACATGCTTCACCAATATATGAGGTCCCTAGAATCCCATTTCATCTAGTTCCTATATAATTTTCTAGTGACATATTGATATTTTGTAGTATCATACATTCTTCATCATACTGTGCACTTTTTTTGATAATTAAAAAGAGAAAAATGTTTTCTTTCATATTTTTTCTATAGAAAAGTTTCATGATTTTATTTTTATAAAACTTTCATGTTTATTTTTAATATAATGTTTGGGATGATAATCACTTGTATTGGATGGCATCATATATGTATTTGGATTGAACTATGCATTCAAATTTGGGGTTATGTACACTTGGTTATGTTTGACTTGGGTAAAGTCATAGTGTATCATGATAGTGGAATAGATTTCTAGTGATCCTTTCTTGAAGTTTTTTGTGGTGGTTACTTGAGGATGAGAATCCTCCTAACTCCTTGATATATTTTTTAGATATTTTAGTTATTCCATTTTAATTTGACACTTTTTGGGGTCTGTTTATTATTTTACCCATTATGTCTGAAATTTTTTGTACTATGTTTGGATTGATTATCTTGTTATATTTGGTTGTTGATGTTGGTTTATGTTATGAAAATGGGTGAGATTGTTCCCAAAGGAAAATGTTGGTGCCCAAGCACTAGTTTCTAGATTGTGGGGATCAGGAACACCTATCGAGCCATGCCACAGATCGGGTTGGGTGTCGGGTAGGGGGTACTTCGACATGGTTACTGACAGTCCTTTACAATTACTAAAATGATAGGTCACACCACTGGTGAATGATATTTTCTAGGATAAAACATGTATAGAACATCAACCATAGGGATAAAGTGCATTGAAACAATAATACTCACCTAGTTAATATTCTCTATAGAAATCCAAAATTTGAAGGAGCTATATGATATGTTGATAATGTGATGAAATAATGATGTAACACCCAAAGTTTTTAAAATTAAGAGTATTCTTGATATAGTATAAGAGACAAAACACTAAGCCAAATCATTCTGTGAGATACTAATTAACTATTAAAATTATAAAATGACTATTAAAATTTTCTGTATTATTAAGAAAAAACACATTTTGAAAATTATGTATAAATATTTTTTATAAATTAAATATATTTGTAAATAAAGACTCAATTTTTTGTAAATTTCATTACATATTAAAAAAAATATATTTTTCAAACATGTATTTTTTACTTTTTATGAGAAAATAATATAATAAATTTATTCCCTTTTTTAAATTGTATTATTCAAAATTAATATATTTTTTGAAATTATAATCTTGAAATTAACTTGGGTTGATATTTTGGTATTTTACTGAAAAGAGTGATCTTTCACTAAATAGTTTAAAATACCAGTTTTATAAAACCATAATGTCTTTTCAAAAATTTAAATAATTTAAAAGTCTCATAATGTCTTGAATTTAATTCCAAAGTAAGAAAAATATTATTTATTTTGATTTTATCTAATTAAATAAAATTTACTAATATCCATGTCAGATTTTTGTATATGTTTATTTTTATTCATAAAATATATATTTCTAAAAAGAATATTAATTGTATATTGCTCCCCCATTTTCATTATTCAAGATAATCACTAATAAGGAAATATTTAAATGACATTTATAGATTATATTTAAATATATAAATTTATTTCAATATAATTATAATCACTATTTATATATTTATGGAAATATAATCTTATTCTATAAAAACACATTTTTTAGATAACCACATTTTAATCTCTCTTGTTGGTGTAATTTTTAATTAAATTAACAAATTATATCAATTAAATTTTAATAAATGGATTTAATATTAGGGATCATAATAATTAATATTATAAGATAGTTTAGACATTAATTTTTTGTTGTAATTTGTTAAATACAGTAATATTTATTTACTGTGATTAAGGTTAAAATGAATTTTTTCGCGTTACATGAACATGTCTAAAAATTAATTTCCACAAACATTGGTTTTTATTTGGATAAATTGGATATCATATTTTGAATAAATTGGGATCCAATTATCTTATAAGGATAATTTATAATTAGGATTAAAGGATAAATTTCATAGGTAAATAAGAAACTAATTACCATAGTGAAAACTAAAATGGAAAAAATATGTAATATTATAAGATATGTGAAAAACATGATTATTATTTTTGTTATAGATGTGTTCCTCAGACTTCACTTACCTCTAATTAATTATTTATCAATTTGGGAGGCACACAGGGTGAATGAATTCTCATTATTGATTAGTTTTGGGTATTTAAAAAAACCACTCCCCCATTATAAACGGGAACCCCTCCCCTCTCTTGTTCACACCTATTAATATGTTTGGCATAAAAAAATAATAAAAAATATCCCCAAAATCCTTATAACCATTATTGATCTATCTATTTTATATATATACCAACCCTAGGGCTCTTAATAAGATATACAAATGAGGTTTTTCTTAGAAAAGTTAATCATCTCCACTATGTTCCTTTTTTAATTCATATTTTACACCGTTAATTATGCATTAAAAATTCAATAATAATAATTCCAATATATCACATTTAAAATGATTTTATATATTTTATTGAATAATATTTACCCATATCCTTCTCCCTTAATGGATAATGAATTTATCGCTCGTTTTTTATACTGAACTACGGCCTCACAAACTGATGTAATTGTTTTCCATGATAGACTTACATGGATAGTCATAATGATGTAAATAATTAATATATATGATAAATGTGACATTCAATTAATTATATAAAAATAATATATTTTTTAATTAACCCATTATGGGGTTGATATCATCATTTATGCATATGTACAGCCTATCATCTCAATGAAGCGATGTGATTCATTACACCTATACAACTCTAAAAAATAATTCTAAAAATTTATATAATATATATATATATATATGAGATTTGTGACATTGATATAATTCTGTAAAAATATGTTCTTATATCCAATGCACAAGATCTAGATATTCTATGACGAAACACACTGGGTAAAATGAATTAGTTAAAACATGAAACGATGATAATAATGAAATATTTTTAACAAATGAGTTATAAGATGTTATAAGAAGATCATATATGATATTATAAATATGACTATAGATCTGTTATAAATTTAAATCATTATTAAAACCATTATACCTATGTATATTGTATTATCAACTACAGGGAAGTGTTAGGTAAGGGATTACATCACAATTTACTTCCATAGATGACTATTTTAATGGTATGCACTAATTTATTTTATATAGTGTACAGACTGAACCTTTTACATGTTATATCATGAATCCATCATAAATAATGTTATTTTAAGATTCATTTTGAGTTATTAAATCCAGGGAAATTTTACTACAATTTTACCAAGTGGTAATGAATTTCATAACAAAATTTATTTCCATTGAGTTATTTACTTCTTCATTATCTTTGATATTCTAATATTATGTTTTAATGTATTTGTAATTTTTAATATTTTATTTCTAATTTTTTATATTTATTTACATTTTATTAACATAATAAATTCATTGATTAATACCCACATAAATGGATTTATTTTTGTAAGATATTCCATCTTAATTTCCACTCTATTGAGACATATTTGGTATTATTTTACTATTTATATTTATAAGGGGTGTCTACAACCACATTTTTATGTTATATAATGAATCACTTTATATTCATTTTTTTTAATGTTTCAATTTATGTTATTTAATTCATGGTGTTATGATTCAAAATTTTCCAAAATAGTATGGGTTTATAATTCAATCACATTTTAATTAGGATTGATTTTTCATGAATTACCCATTAATAAATATATTTGATAATTTTATAATAAATTCATTGGTTTCCATACCCACTATTTTTTCTTTAAATTTCTAATTAATAGTACAATTTTCATCTATTTCATACATTAAATATCTAAGAAATTATTTTAATAAAATGAAACTTTATTTATCCTTTTGGAATAAAATTATTTTTCATTAATATCTATATTATCCGTAAAATATTATAATGAATATTTTTAATAACATATAATGATTTATTAAATAAATTATTAATAATGTTTGATAATTGAAAAATGGTTTAAAAGGAATCTTCTTTTCATCTTCCAAAAAATTTCTTTTTTACTTTTTAACAAAAATGTTTAAGGAATATTTTTTTAAATGTACTCAAGATGAACAGAATATTCTTACTATTATGGATACCAATTATTTATCACCTTACTTTAAAACATTACCAGATTCTTTTTAAAAAGATATTTGTTGATATTATAGTGATTTCAATTTTTTAAATTTTTTTTCAATGAATAAATGATATTTTCCTCATGAAATTTTTAATGATATTTTTTGGTATTTCTATTCATCAACAATAATAACGCATTTATTTTACTTATAATACATTGGTGATATGTTCTAATGATACCATTATTAATATTTTTTTGTATGGTTTATGATCAATTTGATAAAAGAAATTAATAATATTAACTTTCTTGATTAATTTTGTATTTATTATACTTCTCTTAAAACATTCACTTTCTTTAGATCATTGGACATTAAATTTATCCAAAATATCATCATTTTTTCATCGTGTATATGATTATTTCTCAAAATATATATTGTTTTTTCAAATGGTGGTTTACTAAAAAAAATTTATATTTACTGGGGTAATTATTGATAAATCAATATTCTTTATTTTCTATGGAAATTTTTTGATAAGGCTTATTGTTCATAAATTAAATTGAACATTTGATATATGAGTAATGAATTTGATATGCTTTGAAGTGTGGGGATTGGAATGTTTTTTACCATAAATGCATCAACAGGTCTCGAGAGACAAATAAGAATACCCAAATTCATTGGGTTTATGATGCATACATACATATCAATTAAATTATTTTAGGAAAAGGTCTTGATACTATATATATCATGATTTTGAAGATCATGATGACTAATATTCATAATTTTTATCATTGATAATTTAGTTATTATCATCCAATATATTATATATTAGCTTCATGATCATGTGATTATTTATATAGAATTATTTGATCATCATTTATTCATGGTTTATTATTCTTTATGCTCAAGTTATTGATTAAATTTCATTTGATTTATATTATTTACCTTAAAATATTTAATATGGATTATTGATTCATGATATTTTATACAATATAAAACACTTATGATGAATCTGAGATAACCATTTATTTGTTTTTTTCACCATGATATAAAGAACAAATCGTTGAATGTGTTCAAGGATGCAGAATATTTACTTTCATACAGTTTTATATTTTATTTCAAATATAAAAAATATGGAATCATGTATGTATCTAGTTGATAAAAACTATTAAAATTTTTGGTAAATTTGGATGTTCTCACATATATCATATGCCAATTTAATAAAGTTACCACTAGATAGGGGTTACTGGGGTTGGGGTATTTTTAGTTGTTATCAGATAATGTTTAGAATAAAAAACTTGGAAAAACAATTTGGAAAACAAAGATTGGGGTATGAAACCCTATCACTGACATTGAGGGTAAGTTTAAATATGAGCTAACATCATAATGTTTTGGTATAGTTCATATTATGTAGATTTAATATAAATACATCCATGATCAAATTTTACAAGTAGATGTTTATCTAGAATAGTTGAACCAAGGATTACAATATTCCTTTTTAACACATGTTTGGACACTCCTAGGGGGTATTTTTTTGTTAATTCAAAATTTATTTATGAACTATAATGATTGATTTAAATAGATGATGAAAATTAATCTCCATGTTTAAACTTAATTTGTTTTAGATTGAGTATAAGGTGAGATAACATAGATATTCTATAAATGATTATATGGGTTTCTAATATTATTTTTATTGATTACACAGTATTTTTTTATTTTAGTCAAATGATTAAAACCAAATAAATTGTGTTGACATTTAATATGATGGACATTTTTTATGACTATGATAAACCATATTGGATGATGTCTAGAGTTAAAGATAACATGATTATTCATAATAAGTAATCCAGATATATGATTAACAACCAATACCATAACCAAATATCAAATTCACCAAATAAGAGAAGGATAGATTCTACTAATATCTCAAGTAGTTGACATAATGAAGAAAAGGATTATTTATTTCCTTTAATTAATAAATGTGGAAAGAGTCTCTTACGAGAATATCTCAATGGAATAAGAAAATATTTTGTGTCGTAACTGATGGAATAGAACAATGAATTACTGAGGAAAACTGAGGAGATCAATGGAGAGAAACAAATTTCATCATATATATCCATTTATATATCATTTTCATAAATATAGTGAGGTTTTAATGTGTATTATTCCAGTACATCTCCTCTCTATGTGTTTTTATGATTAAAAAAATACTTAATTTTATTCTAACAAGTTTTTAAGGTCTTTTAGATTGTACTCATCTTACACTGTTTATTCAGGTATTTATCTTAAGTATGTATTTTTTCTTAAAAAGTTCAATGATCATATTTAGTTACCCAACAATAGAAATGAAAATTAAAGACATTATCTTACAATGTTCAGAGATAATTTTAGTAAGGATTGAAAATATTAATGGACTTATTATTTAAAATAATATTTATAGCCAGAATAATTTGAAGAAAATTGAATGCTATATCAATAAAAAATTATCTTAATCCAATTAATTATCTTATAATATGATGAATACTAATTTTCTTATGAAGAAAAGCTTCATAATCTTGTAGAAAGATATATGATGATGAATAGTGTGTGCAGCAGATATCCTATTGTGATCTGACTGCATATAAATTAATGATTATATTTACTAAGTTAGTGATGAGTCATTTCATTCCTTTTGAGTACATAGAAAGAAGGTCATCTATTTAAGTAAATATTTGACTGAACAAGACTTACCGTGAATTGGTTAATTCGAAGAATAAGAAAATCATTGAAATTGTGGTCACAAAAGTAATTCCATATTTTGAAGGATTGAATACAAACTCTTATCGTCTTATCTTACCAAGATATATGAATAGATTATTTGATAATTAGGTTTATCCTAATCTTTTGTTTTAGACATTATATATAAAGGAAATTTGGAAACAACACAAACAATGCATATATGTGTGTGGAATGAAGAATGTGATGAGAATGTCCATGTCTAACTCTGAAGATCTATACATATTGAAGATGCATATATCAAGGGATAAGATTATCTGATAAATCAATTTCACTAGAGATCATCCCGAGCTATGGTTGAAGTTTATCATTTCCCAGGATAAATATTTATATACTATCTATTGTTTCTTAAAACTATGTGTTGTAGTCATTTCTCAAATCATGTTCTCATTCTGCATTGTTTTCACTCTGTGTAAGAGTGTTTAATACTGTGGATAGGTCTTGTTTAGGGAGATCCTAGTTGAATGATATGGTTACATTATATTAATTGACAAGTTTTTTTACTCAGTTTGGATCCCCCGTAAAAGGATTGTTTAGGAAAAATAATTGATCTTGAGGATTTGAGCATTGGTTGAGTGGACTATGAGATTTCTATTCCCTGAACAACAATAAACCTATGTATTAAATTTACATTCCACATGTTTTAAATTTATGTTTAATATACTCTAAAGAATGAAATTCCAATGTGCATACCTCAAAGATGATGTTATATATTTCAAATAATATCTTAAGAAATCAATAAACTCCCCACTTGATTTTTTTCATTCACTCATTATCGTAGACAAGAATTGGTATCATAGAAAGTAAATTTCGAGTTCAAAACTAACAAAATTTGAAGTCCAAAATATATATCATCAAATTCCTTTTATGAATGATAACAGATAAGTTATGCTAGCAGTCAAAGGTCCTTACTACAATAGTAAATACTAAAGTTTCTCAAAACATCGTATGATCGCCTATCTAAAGAATCTTAGTTTGAAATTATATCTCAAATAAGTTAAACCCTATGAAATTCCTTTTATAGAACCTCATATATGGGATGATGTAACTAAGGAATACTATGTTATAAATTCCAAGGCCATGAATGATATTATATATTGGTTTGGACCACATGAGTTTAAACCAATCTCTAAATATAAAACAGAACATGAAATTTGAAATACTATAGTATTAGATTATAAAGAACTGACAATGTGAAAGCTCATAGATATGATATAGACAATCATTAATTGGATACATTCAAAATATCTAAATGATATTGTATTAATCAACAGAATAGAAGAGTCATTGATATCATCAATAACATTGTTGATCTAGGAATGACATTCAATGACCCTAAATAAGAATTAAAAGTCCTCACAAGTATTATGACCAATGTGGAATGGAATACTTTATTCTATTAAACAATATAAAGATATAAAATATTTCATGATAAATGATCTCATTGGAACTCTTATAATGTATGAATCTAGGAGAGAAACAAAAAATGGGAATCCTAGAATAATCAAAAAGGAAAATGCTTCCTTGAAAGCCTTTAATTACAAAGATGGTGGAAAAAGGAGAGGTGAACAAATCTATGAAGAATCTAATTAATAAAAATTAATAAGGAAATATGAATTAGATGATTATATTTCTCATTTTTCATGAAGGTTCAAAAAAATTCTATATTAAGAGACGAGGATTCAGAAGAACCTTCAAGTAATGAAAGTATGGTGACAACTCTAAAGAGTTGAGAGGTAAGGAATAAAAAAATATAGGACACATCAAGCCTATATTTCTGAGAATCAAAGATGAGAAGAAGATATAAATGAAATATTTAAAGAATACTACATATTAAAATTCAATAATATATTGAAGTAAAAATATAAAGGAAAAAATATACTTATCACATAGTCAGATGTGGTACATTCTTACTGCTCTTTTGAGAATGAACATAATTTAAAAAATCAATTTTTATCATAGAAAGAACTGAATGAATACTGCATAATGTTTCAAATCAAGTATAAAATCTTGAAATAAAATAACTATATTTATAATTCATATAAAAACCATTGGAGATAAAGAAAATCAGAATAATTATATTTTTGAATAGAAATATCTACTAAAAAATCTATTTTCTTGAATGATGAATAAGTAACAACAATTGAAAATCTATAGAAAGATGTTTAAAATTTTAAATATATTGAAAGTTTTTTTACAAAGTTATAAGACTAATGAAACTAAATTTATAGGAAAATCAACTTAGAAAATAAAAAATTGGAATCAAAATAAAAGGATAAAAATCAAAGATTTATAGAAAATACATTTTTGATCGAAAAATAAATATCTTCCATAAGATTCATGTTTTCATTGTTGTTAAATTTTACATTTCGAAAATATTTTCTTTTTGAAAAATCCAAAAATTTGTGAAATTTTAAAAAAATCATTCAACAGGGTTTTATAAAAAATGCACTGTTTTCTGAAAAATAGAAGAAAGTATAGATTCATAGATCTATTATAGATTACATTTCTAAACCAAATATTATTTGGGTTCTAAAGAACTAAGTTGTTTGATTTTTTATTATAGGAAACAAGATATATGAATAGAAATGAAAAATTCTTTGTGGAAGGTGGATGTTCATGGAATTTGAGTGGAGGGTAATCTAATATTGATTCTCTATCCAAATTAGAGGGAGAATATGTCACATTTAGAGACAATGAAAAAGGAAAAATAGTTGGGATTAGATCAATTGGAAATCCGCAATCTACCATAATCAATAAAGTACATTGCATTGAAGGCTTGAAGCAAAGGATTAAAAAAATTATCAACATTTTTATAATAGTTATTCTATTGATTTTTCAAATAATGACCTCTTTGTTTTTAAATTTAAATATATCATGTTTAAAGAACCCAAAATATAAATTTTTTACATGTTTTAGCATAATTTATGGTGTAGAGAAAATATAAATTTTCTATATGCTGAAGTTGATGAATCGTGGATTTGGAATAGATGTCTTGGAAAAATGTTCATTCATTGAGTAACAATTTTAAAAGTAATTTTATTTATAACATTCCTAATCATATATTGGATAGAAAGAAACTATGTCATGCATGAAAAATGTGAATCAACAGAATTCATCATTGAATACCATTAAATAAGTTTCTACTTCTAGACCTCTATAATATATTCACATGGATTAGTTTGAACCAACTATAACTGCATGTCATGCGGGTATGTCATTTTTTATGTATTAGTTGATAAGTTTTAAATATTTACAGAGGTTTCCTTTTTAAGACATAAAAGTGATTTCTATTTTGTATTTCTTTTTTAATTTTTGAGATATTATGAAAGAGGAAAAGGTTTTCAAAATCGTGCCTTTAATATGTGTAATATAGGAGAGTTTTAGAATCATGAAATTAAATATTTTTTCTCTATGTAATGAATTAAACATATATTCTTTATCCATTGGATACATTAATAGAATGGTGTTGCCAAAATGATAAATATGACATTGCATGAAATATCTAAAACTATGTTATGTGAATATAACATGTCCAGTCATTTTTTGGTTGAATCTATTAGCACAACATATTGTATCTTTAATAGAGTACTGATAAGACCAGTTTTTATGTAAATATCAATGTTTTGGGGAATAATATAAAATAGAAGGTAAGATGCTTCAAAGTATATTTATGCAAGGATTATATCTGGAACACTAAGGATAATCTTGGAAAGATTGATCCAAATGATGATAAAGGATTCTTCCTAGGTTACAGTACTACCCAAAAAGATTATATTTTTTAATAAAATATTATGGATTGTTGACGAATTATCTCATATAAAATTTCATGAAACTTATCCTTTTGATCACAAAATGACTCAAATTATTTATCAAAATGATCTAGTCAAAGATATGTGACATAACCCATTTTTTATGACAATAAGGATGATGATTTGGATGTTTATTACTTAAGATGAAATCCATTGAGGGGACAAACTACAGAATGAAGAAGTGTATTTCCTAGAACACCCATAAACCACAATGTCCACCTATTAGAAACAATTATAAGAAACCTAGATGAAGAAGTAATAACTATGAGAAATATAGAAAATTTATTATAATTCTCTTCCATTTTATCTCAATTAGAACCTAAATCCATATAATAAGCCTTATTAGATAAAAGTTGGTTTTTAGAAATGTAGGAAAGGAAAAATAAATTTAAAATAAATAATTTATGGGAATTAGTTATTTGTCTCTTAATCTATCCTGTAATTGGAATAAAATGAGTTTTTAGAAATAATCAGGATGAACGTAGTATAAAAACAATAAATAATGCTGGATTGGTTGCAAGAAGATATAATTAAGAAGAAGGAATTGATTATGAGTAAAAATTTACCAGTGTATCTAGATTAGAATCTATTAGAGTCCTTTTAGAATATTCACCCTATATGAACTTAAATAACATCATATGGGTGTAAAATCTACCATTTTAAACGGTTTTTTAATGAGGGATTTTTACATATATCAACCTACCAGTGTCAAAGATACTCATTTTCCAAATTCTATTTTTAAAAATACCAAATACTTATAATAACTTAAACAAATTCTAAGAGCATTATACAGAATACTATATTCTTTTCTTATACCAAATGGTTTTGATGAAGGAATATCAGATCTAGCCCTATTTAAGAAAATAGATTTTCCTTGATTCTAGATTATTAAAATATATGTAGATGATGTTATTTTCTAAACAAGAAATCCAAATCATTTCAATGATTTTTTAAAAAATAATTCATTAAAAATTGAAATGAACATTATGGGATAAAAAACTATTTTCTAGGATTTCAATTTTATCAAAATATTTTTAGAAATATTTTAAATCAATACAAATATGTAATTGACTTACATAAGAAGTTTTGTCTTCAAAATTGTAAGACATACTTAAATCCTGTGATTTCTAATATAAAACTTTACTAAGATGAAATTAGAAAACTATTTGACAACAAGTTGTATAGATGAATTATTGGATGTTTTTATACCTTACTGTGAGTAGACCGGACTTTATGTTTTTAGTGTGACTCTATGTGATATTTCAATCTAATCCCAAATAATCAAATTTAAATTTTGAAAAAAATAAAATTAATACATTTAAAAATAATCATAAATCATTCTCTTCTTTTACTAAAAATTATTCAATTTTAATTTAATTTCATCGTCAGATGACACTTTTTATGTATGCAGTTTAGATGGGAAAAGAACCTTAGGAACCTATCATTTTCTTGGTAAATGTCATTTGTCTTTTTCAAATAACAAGAACCATTCTATATAACTTTCTACTATTGAAGATGAATATATTGTCACCAAAAGTAATTTTGCACAAAAGATGTGGATGAAAGACACCTTAATGGATTCCAGATTTAATTTTAATCACTTTACAGTCTGATGTGATAACACTAGTCATATCAACATCTCAAGGAATCCAATAAACCATTCAAGAATAAATAACATTGACATAAGACATAATTTATTAAGAGATGATTCAAAAAAGGTGACATATCTATAAAATTTCTTTGCATAGAAAAACAATTAGTAGATATCTTTACTTAAACCCTTTCTATTAACATATCTGATTTTATTACATCCGAATTATGTATCTTTAATTTTTAAAACTAATATTTTAATTTATTATATCTATTATATATAGTGATAACATTATATTATTTGTTTATATATGTATTTGTTCCTTTTTTGAGTTATGGTCACATATTATTGGCTGCATCACATATACCTAAAAATAATTACACTAAGAATAGTGTGTGACCCCTCGATTATTGCAAAAGAAATAGAGAGACTAAGTATCAACTCTACATGTGAAACTACTCACAAACCCTTTACACCGTTGTTTATCTTCACTTGAACCGTTATTACCATGTCCCTCTCATCCTTCTAATCTCTCAACCCTATGAAAATTTCCAAAACAAAATGAGTTAATGGTGGTTCTTCTATCCGGTTGAAATGATGGAGTATATCAATAAAAGAATAGAATGGAAGAGAATTAGATTTCAAATTGATAGAAAAAATGATATGTTATATACTAATATTATAACTCATCAAGTATGGGAATACATTTTTGATGCCTTCAAAAATCCTACAGTTTTTACGAAATAATCTCACGAGTTCTATGATTCTTTTATTTTACACTTTGGTGAAGATAAATTTATATTCAGTATAATTGTCAACATGAAAGAGTAATCCCTAAAATCATTTAAAATGAAAAATGTATTTTAAATTCCTTATGAATGATATCCATTATTTTATATCTTTATATCTTCTGAATAAAGGGTTAATCCTTTAAATGTTATGAAATCTCTCTTTGGAAATATTGTTATTAAGAAGAACCAAGTAAAGAATTTGGAACCAGAAATGAAATTGTTGGTAAAATTTATTCAGTCCAAAATCTCTCAATGAAATAGTGAGTTTGAAAAAATTCATTCTGAAGATGTTTATTTCCATTATCTGTTTATTTTTTAAAAACTTTTATACTTTTCATGATATATCATGTGATATATGTGCAACATTCAAATTAAGTCCCTACAATTTTATCCTTATGGATTAAATCTTACCCTATGTTTTTGAAATATTTTAGTTGTCTTGGATGAAAATGATGCAACAAAATTTCATGTTCTGATGACTCTAAGCCCATGTTTTTTAGGGAACATTGTCTTATATTTAGATTTCTCTTTGAAAACTTTTATGCCCTATTATTCGATTTAAAAAATTTACCCTACTCAGATTCAAGGGAGTCTTCTAACTCAGATAAAACCCAATAGTTTTTAAATGATTGTCTCATCATTTAAAGACTAGACAAAGTATTTGAGGAGAATAATAAACTCTTCATTTGAGAAAGTGAGTTGGAATTTTTATTCCTACACGACCTCAAGGTGTTGTTCAGGAAAGAACACTTCTTGTTCCTAGATAACCACTAGATCAAAATTAAAATGAAAGGATTGAAAACAATATCACTTAAATATTCCCCATTGGTCAAGAAAATACTATATTTTTGATTTAAAGACTATCCCTGGTTCTTGTTCACTCTCACTCTCACATAATGGAAATAATGGTTGAATAAAGAGATATAAAAATAGATTAGAAATAATCACACCATGAGGATTCCATAACAAATGTCTCTTAAAATCAATATGTTTTAGTGAAAGGTATATAAGTTCAATATGAAAGGTATTTCCAAATTCCTCAAGGTTCTCCAAATGAAGAAAGACCAGAAGATGAAAGAAAAATGTATGAATAGACTCATAAAATAATCTCTAAATTAGAATATAATGTTCAGTCCCAAAAGGAAGATATAGCCTTTAAAGAAGGAATTGTGGATGTTAGACTTCTGATGTAGTCTATGATAGAAAAATGATCAGAATGACCTCCTGCTGCAATCACACTCAGTTTATACATTCAATCATAAATTTTGAAACTATCTCATGCTATTTACTCCATCGTTGTAGTTTTTTATTCACATTAGTGTAATTTTATGACAATAGAATTATGTAAAAATATTTTTAGAGATGTTTTTGATGAAGTAAGAAGACTTCTAGTCGTGATGAAAGAAACAATTGGAGCTGATGATAAATCAACACAAGAGTTAAGATATATGATCACTCAAAGGACTGCAAAATATTAAGAATACTCGTTTTCGGGGAGTAATGACAATAGTTTAATCATTACACTTCAAGTATCTTTTGGTGGATCCTTTAAATTTATCTATGGTGAAATTAGGAATTAAATTGAAAATATTCTTAAATAAGTGTTGGACAACCTCAAGAAAATTTTCATAGATGATGTTGAAATGGGAGTCGATGCTTTAAAAAATCATACAGAAGATCTCATCCCTCTATGGGAAAGAAAATTATGACATTTTGGGGGATTTTAGATAATCATGTGGATATTTTTGGGAACCAAATTTCTAGTTTTTATAAGAATTTATACATCCAAATTTTTTTTAAAAATTTAAATTAGAGGATTTGTAATGGATTTAAAATTATCCTAGACTAATACAATAATGAATTTCTCAAAATAATTGTTGTTTTTATAGATTCACTCATTCATATTCATGGGAGGAGGATATCTAAACCCCATATTTCTAATTTTTATTTGAATGAATCTCACCTTCTAAAATATGTTTTGGACTTGTCCTTGGATCAATCTTTGGAACATAAAATGTTTAAAATATATAAATACTCATTCTTCCCGAAAAAATTACTTAAACTACATTTTACCCCTGAAAATAACCTTGACATGGAGAGCCCATAGCAAGATTCCCTCAAAATTTATTCAACACCAATTACATTTTATAAATAAGATCATGTTATTATTAGTGTATCCTCTCAAATTTCGGGTGATTTTTTTCTAATAGCTGACACTACTCTACCTTTATCTACATTAGCTCACGACCAACCCCTCTCGTTCAAGAAATAACTTCCTAAAAGATATTTTTAGAAGAAACTTTTATACTTATCCCTCATGAAGTTCATTAATTTTGATTTCTTGATGGTTGGGTCTTTCTAAAACATTTGAAATATACAAAATTTTTATGTTATTTAAATATCTAAACTGATTTACTCGAACATTTACTTATGATGTTTATGAAAAATTAATTTATTATTTTATTACCTTTACTCTCTTATTTCATTTCTATGATGATTATCATTGATAAATAATTCTTTTTTCCAAGTATATGTTTTTTATTCATAATTCATTTCCACTATTTAGGTCTTTATTATTTCTATCATTCTGATATCTAAATGTTTCATTATGAAATTTTATTTCTACAAACACTATGTTTGTTAACTTATATCTATGTGAAATATGAAATTTTTTCCTTCTGAATCATTTTTCTAACTTCCGAAAAATTGGGAGAAGATATTGACAATACAAAAAATTACTTTTATTATAATTTTTTTTGTTTCAAAAGGAAAAAAATTTTTATCCTTAAGAAAATAAAACTTGATTCCTTTCTGAAAAAAAATTAAATTAAATTTTAGAAATATTTCTTTTTCTATTGGTTGGGTTTTTAAAACATCAAAAAGGGGGAGATTGTTGTAATGTGTATCATTACAATACGTTTCCACTCAATTTGTTTTTATAATTAACAAAGTCCCTACATTTATTCTAATCAGATTTTTATTTGTATAATATTTATTCATCATGCCATTTGTATTCAGGTATTTATCTTATGCATGAATTCTATCCTATGAAGTTCAAGGAACATATTTAATTACTCAGAAATAGAAATAACAATGTAATAATTTATATTATTATATTGATAGAGGAATCTGTTCCAAATTTAAAATATGGGAGGACTTATTCTTCTGAATAATATTTATACCCAGAATAAGTTAACGAAACGTGAATGATATGTCTGTAAAACTTTATCTTACATTGGTGAATTATCTTAAAATATATTGAATATTTTTTATCATATGAAGAAAATATTATTTATCTTAGGAAAGATATCTGATAATGAATAGTGTGTTCAACTGATATCCTATGATGATCTGATAGTATTAAATGTCCTGATTACCTTTAATGAGAGTGTGATAAGTCATTTCATTGATTTTGAGTACATAAAAAGTAGATTATCTATTTTTGTAATGATTGAAATGCACAATATGTACCTTTAATAAAACAATTCAGAGAACCAGAGAATATCTAACATTTTTTTCTCAAAGGAAATTCTATATTTGCAAGGAATATATACACACTCTTATTACCCTGTATTATAATAATTTCTGCATAGATCAATTGACCATTATGATTTTTGTATTCTTAATTTCAAAAAACATATATAAGGAGCAGTTAGAAACAACAAAAATAGTGCATGTAAGTGTGTGGAATGAAGAATGTGAATATTACACCTCTGTCTAACATCGTAAATATGCATATATTAAAAATTCATTTTTCAAGGGATAATAATATCTTCTAAATTATTTTCACTGAATATCATCTCAATCTATGATAAAATTTTATCTTACTTGATGAAAATCTTCATCTATTGTCAGTTTCTTCTTGAAACTAAGTCATGTAATCATTTTGACCATTTTATATCTCGATATTTTTTTACACTCTATGTAATACTATATAAGACAATGGGTAGATCTTATTAAGGGATAGCCCAGTTGTAAGCTATTAGACCATTTAATTAAGTGTCAGATTCTTATACTAAGCTGGGAGCCCCCCAGTAAATGGGTATTTTAGTGAAAATCAACAATCTTGAGGAGTAGAACATTGGTGGAGTGCACTAGGTGATTAATATTTTTTAAACCACTATAATAATGTTAATTTAGTTTCTATTCAACATGTTTTACCTTTCTTATTCATATACTTTTACGATTGAAATTTGTAAATTCATACTTCTAAGTGGGTGGTATATATTTCAAATAATTATTAAGAACTCATTTCACCCCACTCTTGAGTTATTCAGTCAGTCATTATCTAGGACACTAAGTGAATCAGTGCATTATATAAGTCAATTCCCTCTTCTAAATTTTATCCCATAGACCAAGGAAGGACCTATTTTTATGTAAAAGGTTGAAGTATTTATTTATTGTGATTATAGAAAAATAATTTAAAACTATTTTTATTGTTGGTATTTCGTTTATAAGAATCATAAAACATATAAGTACTGTGATAATAATTTTTTTAAGAATATGTTTACTTATATAAGTTTAACTGAAGAATTATGGATACCATAATGGGTTTATGATTTTAAGGTTTATTATCTATTAAAATTCTTATACACCCCTTTCAATGTTTTATGTAATGGGATTATCAGTTGAATAATGACATTTTGAGAGATATTTCAACAGTTTGATGTATATATTATCCGAAGGATCCATGCGAAGTATTACTTGAGGAAAAATTATCTATTCATACATATAAAGGTATTTATAACATTTTGGGTTAATATTATTATTTATGTTAAGGTAATAATAGTCAATTAAGATTATAATATTTCATTGACAAAAATAAGTCTTCTAGAAAACCCTTATAGATAAAAATAGATTTCACGATTACTATTTCTAGTAATAATATTCATATTATTTATTGGAATGTTATAGGAATTATTATAATATAATTTTATAAATACGACAACCAACATGATGTGAGAGAACTCATCACATCTGATGAGGCCACAGTGCGTTAACCCACAACTGAAAGGTGACAAGTGTTTAGTGTCTACCACCACCCTGTGTGATTTTCTAGTTAATATTACATTGCTTTTTCCAGAATTATTTTATGGATAAATATTAAGTTCAACATTACATATGACTATTGAGTTTTAGAGATTGATGTTTTATATTACATAAATTATTTTAATAATTTGGGTTTTATTAAATATTTATAGATATAGGAATGGAATATTAACACTTTTATGGATCATATGATCCGTTAAGTTTTAATTTTAATTATTTTGGAATAAAAAATTCATATTGGATATTCATTAATTAAATTAAGTGATGAAGTGGAAAATGATCATAGCCCTACCAAAGTATCAAATTATTTATGATCACTAGAAAAATTCAATTAATTATATTTCATTATGTTTTTAGTCTAGACATTAGAATAAATCATAAACATTAGGAAAGGATCTTGAAATGAAAATATTATCCTATTAACATCATTTCATATGACATGTTGGTCTCTTTACCCATCAATGATTTTTGGAATTATGATTTTTAAATTTAACCTAAATATGTTATTTATCACTCTCTATTTGTACACTGTCATTTATATTCTCCTCCATGTCCATATTATCACTTCCCAGAAATGACTTCCTACATTGAAACCGAGTTATGTGTTATTATTGATGGCCTTTATACTCTCCTTTCTCATTTATCAATAGGATAATTTATTTGGCCCCATTTTGATTTTGGATTTAATGAATTGTATTTATTTTATGGAAAAACCATGATGTACAAGAGAGAGGTCAAATTTCAAAGATGAAATTTATTGAAGGTGGGGAGAATGTAAAGCCTTGGGTTTCTAAAATGAAGACAATGTTCTATAGCATATTCAAATAAAGAACATCAATCTTAAACAAACCAAAATATACTATTTATACATGAATGTTGTGGATTTTCCATTAAAATTTGTGGAAGATAAGGAATAATGACATTTTGAAAATTTTGTAAAAACATTTTAGATAATGAAAACATATTTTCAAATAGGGACTCATTTTTTTAATGTCTTTACAAACAAAAAAAATATTTTCTAAAAATGTTTTATATCTTTGTGTGAGAAAATAATATAATGATTTTTCTCTAATTGTTTGAATTTTATAGTAAAAAAATAAACATAATTTATTTAATATGCATGTGAAAATTAACATTGGGTAAAAACTATGGATTTTTTTCAGAAGGAGTGATTGTTCATTAACGAGTGAAAATAATGATTTTGGTAAAGATATCATTCCTTTTCAACAATTTAAGTGACATAAATGTATCATTTCTATTGTAATTTTATTTAAATAAAAAGTTTTTATTATTTTGTAATATTTAATCTTATTAGTTAAATTTTAATCATATTTATACGATATTTCAGTATAAGTTTATTTTAAAGAATAATTGTTTTTCTAAAAACTATTTTTATGAGATTAATATTCCACCATTTAATTTATTTAAATTAACACTGAGAAGGAAATATTTAAATAAAATTTATAGTTTATATATTTTTATATGTAAATTTTAATCCATAAAACTATGATCACAATTTATATAGTAAATGTACACTTATCTTAATCTTGGAAATGATTTTTTTGGAAAATTGTATCTTCATCACGCTTGAGGGTTTCATTTAAAATTAAATACTTCCACTTAATTGAAATAAATTTAAAAACATGTATTCCATACTTAGAATAATAATAATTAATATTATCCAATAATTTTAACTTAATTGTTTTGACATTGATTAAAAAATACCGTAATTCTGTTTTATAATGATTATAATTAAAACGAGTTGTTGCGTGTTACATGCACCTGTTTTAAAATTATTATTCAAAAAACATTGTTTTTTATTTGATAAATTAGATTTAATATGTATATTTAATGGGTCTGAATTATTTAAAATGGCTAATTTATTTTTAGGCCTAAAGGATAAATTTTCTATATCAGAAAATATAATCACCGTGGTGGAAATTAAAATGGTAAAAGTAAACATTGAGGGTAAGGGATTAACATATTTAAAGAATATTATTTTTAAGAATGGATCAACCTTAACTTCCATAAATTTCAATACATGTCAATTTGGAGGCACTTGGGGTGAGATTGGTTTCCTATTATTCTACTTTTTCTGCTTTTACAAAAATGACACTCCAAGGCACTTATAAAAGGGAACACACTCCCATCGCTTATTCACATGTCTCATTCAACTTATCTTGATCAAACACTAAAAAATTTATCCTCTGAATATTCAGACACATTCTATATTTTGTGTCGATTCCAAAAGACCAACTCTATGGTCCTTAATAAAATTTCCAAATGATGTTTTTCTAATGATGTTAATCATCTTCACTATGATCCTTCTTTTTTACATCTGTTTTTCCACATTCAATTACGTCTAAAAAATTATAATATAATATTAATATTATCTATTATATAATATTATGTTGTTATGTTGGTGTAATAATATTTATTTATCTCTATCTCCATCATAGGGGAAGCAAAGAAATTTTTCATGTGTACAGCTGACTACCTCATTGTGAATTGATGTAATTTTTGTTCCATTAGTGAATATAATGGATAGCCATAATTATGGAAATAATGAGTATATATGATAAATAAGATATTAAATTATTTATTTAAAATTATTATATATTTAATTTATTTTCCCTTTCATTGATTATGGTTTTTATATCATCCCTAATGTGTGCGTACAACTTATTATCTCCATTAGCAGTAAGATTAATTTCCAATATAAAAATTGAATGAATTTTTATAGAATTTTTATAGAATTTCATATAATGAATAAGTGTGATATTTATAAAATTAATATAATTTTTTTGATGTTTTACATATATTCTATAAAAAATAACTCAAACTACGCTGACAAAACAGACGTGTGAAAATGAAGTGGTTAACACTATAAATAATAGTAATAATGAAATATTAGTAACAAATAGGTGAAAAGATGTTGTAAAAATGTATTATATGACAAGATAAAAATAAATATATATTATTTAAAATTTAAAAAATGTTTTAAGATATAACAAAGTAGGCATAAATCATGATAAAAGTGAAATGTGAGGTAAGGTAATCCATCTCAATTTCTTTTCATTGAGGAAAATTTTAATATTATGAACCAATTTCATTTATATAGAATATTATATTCCTAATATATATGTCATACCATGAATTTTTAATAATTCATTCTATTTTATGTTTCAATTTGAGTAATTTTATCGAATGGTATTTGATTTACAAATTACCATGTGGTAATGAATTTCATCACTAAATTTCGTTTCAATGATTTATACTACTTCTCTATTTTATTTTATATTATAGGATTCTGTTTTTAATTTATATTTGTCACTTTATATTTTATTTATAATTGTTTTATGTTTAATTAAATTTGACACACAAAATAAATTTATCAATCAATCCCTAGTTAAGCACTATTAACTTTTTAAGAGATATCGTCTAAATTTTTACTTTATTGAGAAGTATTTGGTAGTATAAAACTATTTATTTTTATAAAAAGCATATAATACCAATTTTATTATTTATATAATGAATATATTTATATTAATGACATTTAATTTTATATTTGATTTTATTTCTTTCATGGGAGTTATGATTGAAAGGTTACTAAATCAGTAAGTGTTTATTCTTCAATCATATTTTAATCAAGAATTTTTATTTTTGAATTTACATAGAGAGATATTATTTTATAATTTTATAATAAAACCATTAATTTTATTATTATTTGGTAATTGAGGAAATTTTTTGGTAATCACACCATCATCTACTCTTTGGTACTTTAATTGACTGTGAAAATATTATAATGAAAATGAATCATTATTTCTATTTTGGATCAAAATGGATTTTTATTTCATATTCATATGTTCCTGAAAATGTTTTAAAAATTATTTTTAATATTCGATGATGATTTATTAAATAAATTTTTACCCATTTTTTACTATTTTTTAAAAATAAAATTAATCTTCAATTCATTTTCCAAACAAAGAACTTTTTAATTTTTTCAAAAATGTTAATGGAATATTAGTTTTAACATTCAAAGAATGAACATGATATTCCCACAATCATGACTACTCATTTCTATGAGTATTTCTTTACAACTTTTAAATTTTATTTACAGATAAAAAATTTTCCTAATATTTTGAGAATTTCTATTTTCTAATAGTTATTTTCAAATTAAAAAACAATATTTTCCTCAATAATTTTTTAATAATATTTTATGGTATTTCTACCGATCAACAACAAATTCCTTTGGTTTTAATTATAATACACTATGAATATTTAGTTATGATACCATATTTGTCCATTATCTGGATGGTTAACGATCACTTTGACTAGAGAAAGAATTAATATTCACATTCTTGACTAATTTTGATTCCATTATCCTTCCCTTGAATCATCCACTTTCTTATTGTCATTGGACATTAAATTTATCTTAAATATCCATATATGTTTTATAATATTTATGATTATTTCCTAAGAAATATACCATTTTTCATATAGTTATTTATTATTATAGATATTAAATTGACTCAATAAAAATTTGAAAAATATTTATTCTTTCATCAATATAAAATTTATTGATAATTAATATTATTCAGAAAATAAATTGGTCATTAGATAAATGATGGATTATATTTACATATAAAGATGGTTGGGTCCCATAAATATATATCCCCTCTATGAATTTACATGTCTCATGAGACAAATTCATAATATATCATTAAATGTGTTTCTAGTGTATACCTACCCATCAATTAAACAATCTTCTTGAATGGTACTGATCATATAGACATCACGATGTCTTATATTATAACATCCTATATTAATAATTTAAATAATTTATAATTTAGTTGTTATTATCCATTAAATTATTTCATTGATATTTTCCATGTATTATCTTCATGATGATTTGATTATTTATATAGAATTAATTGATCATCATTTATTCCCATAGTATTATTCATTATACTCAGTTTATTTATTTAGTGGAAATTTTTTATATTATTTACCCATAAATATTTATTAGTATTATTGAATAATGATATATTTAGTTTCACATAATTCTTACAGAGTATCTGGGTCACCATTGATTTGTTTTTATTCATAGTAAATACTGAAGGAATCATTAGACGAGTTTAAGGATAGTGAATATTTTCTTCTATATTGTTTTATTTTTTTAAAATGTATGAAAAATATAAATCATGTACCTATATAGTTTACCAGGATTACTATATTAATCCTTTAATTGGTATGGGATCATTTATATCCTATGCTAATGTAATAAAGTAACTGAATGTTCTATGCTACTGGGATCTAGGCTATTACAAGGGTTATCCTTATTTTTTCTCATCAAAGTGATGAAATTTTTCTGATGAAATTCATTTTAATAGGAATATAATGTAACAATTTTTTTTTATAATTTAGTCCTCTTTAAATAAATTAAATTCATTGATATCTCAAAATACACACAAGCATGAGTCTAAATGAACCAAAATATAGAATAAAATTATAACCAACCTTTTAAATTGGTGGAATGTAAGCGAATAACCAAAAAAATAAAATTATTTGAAATGGTTTTATAAAAATAAAATAAATTAATAACAAGGATCTAATTTTTTATTAAACCCAATATATACTTTAAAAATACATTTTTCCTCTCAAAATTTTTATTGATTTGTTTGAATAAATAATAAAACCAATTTCTAATAAATATAAAAAATATTATTATAAAATAAATATCATTTTTTAAATAATATTTTCCAAATTATCATATATTGAGTTTTAATAATTATATTTTTTTGGTTATTAGAAAAAATAGTGATTTTTATTAATTTTTACCGTTTCATTTAATTTTGTTTTAAAAGTACCATTTTACATTAAGATAATATTTAATGTATATTTACATAAATTATATTATTAATAATAGAATTTATGTTATTGTAATAATTTATTTGCTGATTTTTTTAAAGAAACTATTTATACTGAATAAAATAATTTTTTGGAAGAAACTGCTTTTCATTATGTTTTGAGGGTTTCATTTTATATTAATTTACTTAAATTTGATTTTTTTAGGTATGATAACATTAATTATATATTTTTATTTATCATAATTAATTTCATATGTTATAATTAACTTAATATTTTTCATTATGAATTGCATTTGAGGTAAAAAAATTGTTATCCAGGTTAAGGTTAAAACGAGTTTATCGAGTGTTTAAACCATCATATGAGTGTATTATTTCGTATTAAATATGTATAGATCCAATTTTAGAGGAATATTTTATCCTAATACTATCCAATATAAAAATATCAAACCATTTTATGTAATTTTATTTGAATAAGATTTTATTATACTTTTAATATTTTACTAAATTCCATGTGTGTCATCTCCCCCACATATAAAAGTACACAAATTTTCTATTCATTACAAAGAATTATTTCATATATCTAAAAAAATATAAAAATCATCTTATAAAACATCCTTTAAATTAAATAGAAGATTTTTACTTCTTAAAATACCAATCCAAGGGTCTTTAAGAAAGGATCTAATCATGGTATGTCGAAGAAGAGTTGAATATCTTTCCCAACCACATTTGATTTAATTCTTCTTCTACCTATACTAAATATATGTTATTCATCAAAAAAATAAATTTTTTATCATAAATATACCTAAAATATACTACGATTATGTAACCAATAATATCCACCGTCTATTATAATAAAGAGGATGTGGATGTATAACTCGTGCTTTCATGTGGACTACTGCCTCCATGTTGTGATACAATTAAATTCCATCACCATCATTATTTTATTTTTACTATGATGTTTTGAATTATTAAATATTTTTGTTATAAAAAATTATTCTTCCATAATTATAATACCATATCTACTTTGTTATATTTCAACCTATTTGAAAATATTAATGTCCCTTGTGCCTACATGTGGACTACCCACTCCATGAAGCGATGTGATTTGTTTTCATTTAAGAATTAAATAGATTGTATTATGGACATATGTAATGAATTTTTTATTACTTATAATGTCATAATTATTATTGAATTGTGGCTAATTATTTACCTTTATTTTTTTGAATTCATTAAAAAGTGGAAATAATCTTCTTGCAAACATATGGGAGGCCATCTCCATGAGTGGTAAAATTCATTTTCCTATATCTAAATTATATGGATTTCTCTAAAAATATATATCGTGAATATATATATGAAATTTAAATCATGATTAAATTAATGTATTTTATTTAACAAAAATTAATGTAAAAGGACCAAAACGACCAAAATGAAAATCTCATGGAAAAATAGTTAACACCCGAAAATAATGATTTCAATATGGATATATTAAAAAATGGTTCTTTGATTGTTATAAGTGGATTATAAATGATTTATAAGAATGTAAATGATTATATTATGGAGTTATAAAAAATTAAAATTTCTTATATTTGAGGTTATATCACTTTCGAAGCTTGTCGAACATGAGGTATGGGTTTTATGTTACAACCTCACTGTCTATCATAATTGGTTATAATCAATTTTCTGATAATGAAATTTTATTACCTATATCTGAATAATTTTTTTAATTTTCTTATCCTATAGTTTTTTTGAGATTATTTTTTTTCTTTCATTTTTCTCTATTTAATAACAGATTAGTTCGAAAGATCATTTTAAGGAAATTTTTCTTTATCTCTTTATTCGTTCAAAAATTATTTTTCATCCATATCCTTGTTTTATAAAATATTTTCATGAATTTTTTACAAATATATAATGGATTCTTAAAGTTTTTCTAATTTTATAAAAAAATATTTAAATTTATTATTCATTTTAAATTCCATATTATGTACTTTTCACGTTTTACCAAAAATTGGAATGGATATATTTTTTAATATACATGGAAAGAATTGATATTCCCACTATCATAACAAATCAATTACCTGAATGTTCCATAAAAAATTCAATATTATTTTTAAATAATACTTTTCCTTATTTTTTGGGTAATTGTTTGATTTTAAATAAGTTATTTCAAAGTGAAAGGCTGTTTTTCTCATGAAAAGTTATATTGATCTTTTATAGTAATGATCAACTTTGATAACATCCTTCAACATTAATTATTATTTCATTTGGTTATGATCCAAGGATACCATCCTTATTCTATCTATATATACTTTAATAATATTATAATGAGAATTTTATGAAATTCATTTACATTCCATGGTTTATGATAGGATTAATTTTTGGCGTTCTTATATAACTTGTTTCCTTTACATGGGTTATCATATATGATTAATATTTAATTAAAATTTGGAACACATATGAATGTATTATGATTATGTGATTAGTGGACCTAGAATTATACTGCCCTCCAATAGATTAGGTGAAGACAGATATCTCAAGGGGCAATCAAGACTAGAATAGGGAGTGAATCCAGTTTAGTAAGAGACATTATTCACTATAATAGTCTTGGGAGTGAACCATGAATATGGATATGATGGAATAAAGAGTGGACCCAATGCACAATTTTAGAATTTATAGTAATCCTTCGATATTTAATTGACTTTGTATTATTATGCTTGTTACAAAAAATTATGTATTATTCCAATGTTATTATCTCATGGTCCATGTTCTTAAACTCATTTATGTATCATGTCTTGTGAAAAATCAAGATTAATTCTAGGACTGAAGATAATGATTTATGATATTCAGGGTATGGTTTTCAAATTTCTAATCTTATTTTTAAGTGATCATTGATGTCTCTCTTTTTTACCCATAAAGATCATATGAAGTCATTATTTTTTATGATTCCTTACCCCCTTTTATGAAAAATGTTTTTATGTAAGATATGTCTATGAAGGGTGCTTGATAAGACAAACATAGTGGAATATGATGTAGATATACTATTAAATATTTGTTATTGTATCAGTGTTTTCAATGTTGCTAAACATATATCATTCCAGAATGGATCATAATGTTATGTAATGAATATTTATTGATTTAGATATACTATTAATGTTTAAAAATACCGAGTCACTATAATGAAATTGACCATTACATGAGCTTAAGAAAAATAATTTTACTTTTACACAGTCCATTAGAGATCTATGTAACCATTATTCTCATAAAGGAAAACACTATATAGAAGTATGTGACTAACAAAAACAATCCAATGCATATAAAAAACAATTCCATTATATGGTGAAGGGAAAAATTAAGAAAATTAAATTTTCAATTAAACTAAATTATAAATAATAATTCAAAGGATTTATATTCTAAAAATTTTCCAAAACACCTCCAAAATTAATAAAATCACTTTTAAGACTCATATGTTATTTTCTAAAAAACTTCTAAAATTTTTAAATTAATTTCAAAATTTGATACACAATTTTAAATCCACTTATTAAAGCATTAAAAACTCTTCTGTGTAACTAGATATCCAATAATTACAAAGGGAGGCTATATAATATTTTAGACCTTTTCATGAGTTATTGATAGGTGATATTATATGGTATGGAATACCTTTCCACTAGATATGTTAGTGATGTTATTTATACCTCCACTTTCTAGGGACATTTTATTATCTTCTTCCTCTAGATACTGGAAATGTTTATTCTAGGTCTCCCCTAGCCCATAGTGTCCCTTAGCGTGTTCTTCCCCTAATATTTAATTTTATTTTTTATTTTTATGAGTTCAAATTTTCTGTTACTTATTTTATACAACCTATTATTTATAGACTTCATACTTTTTCTCTAGTGTTATTCATCTTCATTAAAATATTATTTTAAATTTAATTTAGAATATTATTTCAATTTTGTTTTACGTGGGTATTTTATTAAAAAATTGTTAGGTCTTGATAAAACACTATCAAAATTGATAATGTTCATTTAAAATAAAATAAAAAGTAATTTTTTAAGTAATTGATAAGAATTTTACTAATTTTTTGTAATATGAAATAAAACCATTTTTAGAACTTTATTCCAAACATTAAAAAAGTATAATTTATTTAAATACTAAACACTAGAAGAGGATTCACTTGGAATTACTATAGATCTATAAAATAACACATATCAATATATTTTTAGTTTCAAGTTATAATTTGGTTCTTAACCCCTATTTGTGTGTGGATAAGTTATAGTTGAATGATGGCATATATTCATGAATAGGTATATTTTTTGTTTTAATTATTTTTGATGTCTTTATCACATTAACCAAATTATTCTTTTAATTTAAATTTATGGTTTACATTAAATATTAGTAGATAAATAAAAGGAATTATGGGGGAAGCATTATATATTCTCCTATTTGGAGGGCGATTGGGGTGAGTGGAAATAATGTTTTATTTTATTTTGATTATGTGTTTAATTTTTTTTACTACTTTATAGTATATTTTTATGATTCTGATGGTTAATGTAACATAGACGTATTAAGGGTCCATGTGAATGTTTTTCACTTATTTATGATTATTTTAAAATATCACTCCCACTAGTTTCACTTCTATGACCTGTAACTTGATGTCACCCTAGGTAAATCTATAACACATCTCAGGGATATCGTAGGCTAGCTATATCATAAAAGGGAGGGAAGTCTTTGGTTGTTTATTTCCACTAATGTAATCTACTTCTGGTAATTAACCTCAAGAAATAATATTCACATATGAGTATTTTACTCACAAAATTTTCAATATCTATGTGCATATAGTCATACTACCTCTATTAAATCCATGTTTTTTTGTGAATCTATAAGAATCAAGTATATGATTTCTTATTTTATTTTTATCTCTTCATATGGGAATATATCTCCTTCCTCTATTGTGGAATTCTATTCCACTAAGGGGTTCCAAGTCTAATTTATTTGGATTCCATCAAATTCGGTCTTTGTATTCACGATTTAGTCGATAAATAATCCCAAAATTTTAGGGTAAATGATTTTATAATGTGAATAAGAATTTCTGTTGATTATCTTGTGCTTATGGCCTTCTAATCCGCATTTTAGATCATGTGTGTGACGGGGGTACATAACTTTGGTTCTTGCATATTTTTCCCTTGTTTATGAAATGTAAGGGGAGACTCATTTATGCCTATGGATTTTAAACATTTATCAGTTTTGTGTGTAAATAAAGGGTCCTTTATTTCTATTAGTTGACGTATATTAGATATTCCCTTTTTAATGAGAAATTTAATATATTTATCTCTTATGGAAAAGGTAATGTACAAAAAATCCTTCAATAGAAGTGTGGTCTAGGAGACACTATCATTTTTTAAAGTATTTTTGTTAGTGGATTAGAAACATTTTTTATTAGAATAATGAATTGGGTGTTAGGAGAGTTTTACTATGGATATAATACAATTATTAGTCTCATTTTAGTGGGGATGTGTTATACATGACATGTTTCGTAGACACCAAGACATGCAGAAACCATTAATTCATTTATTTATCATAGGTTATCAAATTCCACCAGAAAATTTTATTATTCTACATGTATGTCATTTATAAGAGTATGTAGTCAACTATAGAATTAATATATACATTAATATGTAGATTAATCCACAATAATGGATAAAATATACATAAAATGTTGTTTTTAAATAAAATATTTAATGTTTCTATAAGATAGTCATGTGAGTATATATTAAAAAATAAATGAAACATATAATTTATATAAATGGAATCCAAATGGAATGTATTTCAATAAAATTAGAATGAATTTTTAAGTTTAAGAAAAATTTAAATAAATATTTATAAATATTTATTAATAAATCATGGAATAGATAACCAACTGCTCTGATTGAGGTCATAGTCACCCTTATACATTTATTCAATATATATATATATATATTGATGTTGATATCTATATTATAGTTTTATTGTTATTATTATTAATTTGATTGTGATTGATAGAATAGACTCCCTAAGGATGTTCCTCAGTCATCACTACTAGTAAGAAAAATCTATTATATGGTGATTTATACTTGAGGTCATGTGGCTTCCTAGCTTATTTTCTAATAGGGTTGTACTATGTTGAAGATGTTAAAAAATTGAATAATTGAAATTTTTTTATTTTTTATTTAATAGAGTACTATAAGTTGGTGGTAAATTCATTAGATCATTTGATATAATTCATTCTTACAACATGAAATCACTTTTATGGAAATGATCCTTTTTACAATAGATTTGATATAATTTTTATTCATTTTTCAATTACAATTGTGTTGGATTTAAAAAATATAATGTTTCTGTGTTTTTTTCATTTATTTACTCTTAAGATAATATATAAATAGGGATTACATATATGCATCATAATGTTTTTAAAGTTTTAATGACATATATATGAATGTTTTTAGTAAATTAAAAATTAAAAAATAAATTATTTATTGTTTTCTAAAATTAATATTCAATATAACATATGGTCAATAAACCATAAGGTGATAATTTATTTACAATTGTTTCTCTATTATGACATTGATGTGAAATAAACACATTCTATTAACTAGTCACCTATTTTGGGTAATATTGTAATGGGAATTCACTAATATGGATAGTAACCATGAGATAGATGTGTTTGAATGAGTTTCAATTGAATCATGTGATGATAGAAGCATATAATATACTTCATGAGACTTCTATTGAATATATCTAGTTTTTTATAGTTTATATAATTATGAGTTTAGTGGTGAATAAATATAACACATTAAAATATGTTGAATGTGGTATTAGATTAATGAGGAATGAATACTTGTTACTACCTGAAATAAATTATAACATTAAATCATTGCGTATCGTGACACTATTAGAGTATACCTATTTTATGGTAAAAACCCTTGAGTCGGTGGTGTTAGAATGTGGATCCAGTGACAGATTTTGTAAAAATGAGTATGGGTAGATGTTTCATGTGAAGAGAATTGTATTATTATGAATTTTGTTTTATTACATGTATGTAGGTGTCCTTGGATCATTTTTGGAACCAAAGAACATATATTTATTGAGAAGTATTTTTTATGGGGGAAAATATATGGTAGGTTACATGCCTAGCCTAAATGATTAAACACGATGGGAAAATAAAGAAAATATATTACATGTGATGTAATAGGTTTATTATGATAGTATGTTAGTAAGATAGTGTACTCTAATTCAAGTATAGAATTTTATATACATTGAGAGTAGTTAGAGATTAATGACAAAATTGTAGTTATAGATTCACTATTTCCATGGAGGTGATAAGTCGTGTGTTCATGAAAGGTACTAGGTAAGTAGAATAAGGAAACATAAGTGTAATAATTCAATAGTACTATCAGTTATTGTGTAATGATTTCACTGTTAATATGAATAAACATTATAGAATATAGTGTGAATTATTCTTGCTTCCTTGTTGATAGAGTTTAAATTTTATTTTATTATATTAGTCTTAAAAGTGAATAAATTTGATATTTATGTTATATTAAGTATGTTAATGTGATTATAATAATTGATATTGTACAGTTTTATTAAGGAAAAATCTTATAATGAGCCATGATAATGAATTTAAAATGCATATGAAGTATAACCAGATATGCAGGTTATGATAAATTAATATGTGTGTTGGGTCCCTTAAAAACAATTTCGTATCAAGACCTTGATAGGTGTCGATAATATCATATTACTTCTGTGGCCTATAAATATTTCTAAACTACTCGAAGAAGATTCATGGGATATTAATAATAATTCAATGGGTAATCACTAAAAGGATTTGATCAATGTATGTGTGGATTATGAAAATATGTGAGACACCTTATCTTGATTGATATAATGACTCGTGTCATTTTTGGTTGTTAAAAATCGGGTTAAATTTGATTTTATTATCTTAATGGGTTGTACATATTGAGAATTGGGTATCAAATCAAAATCTATAGAGTTAGAATATCTTAATGAGGTGTTTTATAGGAATTTCTATTAATTATTTATTTTTATACATAGGGGGATGAATTTAATGGGTTCTATAAATATTTGAAAAAAATAGTATTTTACTCTCAAGGTGCGATAGTGTAAGAGATAGGTTATAATAGGTCTGGGTAGATATGTCAAATATCTATAAAAAGAGAAAACTCACATTTATAAATATTACATTTCATATATGATTCAATATCTTAAGGTTCACCATATATACAATTCACCCTATGATGCGAAAAATGTATAAGTATGGGGAGACCTATGATATACAATAATAACTTCATATACATGAAGGTTAATCTTTAAAAAAGAAAACCTGCTAGAATTTCATACCTAATAAAGAAGGTAACCCTGATATATTTAATATTATGATTGAATAAAATAAAATACATAAGGTTCACCTTGGGGTGATAAGTAATGGTACCATGTTATATAAGAGTCCTCCTCAGTTTAGAATTTGGCTATTTTTGGGAGTCACACTATGATATGATACACTAAGATAAGTAATGTAAAACACATACTATATGATAAAAAATAGTTATAGTATTTTTGAATTTTTAAGAAGTGGTTTTATGTAACATTATTTCTCTAGTACATAAGGGATATTTAATATGAGAATGTGGTGAAATGTAAATGTATTAGGAATAACTTTTGATATATTTTGGTAATTTTTGTTATATATACAATTTATGCAGCACATAGGGGTCGTAGTATTTTTTATTTTCATGTTCTATACATAATGATAAATATGGGTGATACATGAGGGTCGCATACATGAGGGTTTAAACATAAGGGTGCCATATATAGTAAAAAATGATGGATAATTCTTAGGGGTTGAAAGATAGGGGTCCCCAAGGTGAGATATCTAAGGGTTCTCTTTATTGAAATGTGAGGGAGAACATTTACATAAGAGTACATCTCTAAGTGTCCCTGACATTGAATTTTCATAAATGATGTATAATTCTTCAATTGGGTTGATATTTATGGGTCCCTCATATGTGAAGGTTGATACAACAGAGTCTTTAAGAGTTACATTAAAGGGTCTCTGAGTTTTCAAAAAAATTATTTTGATGAATTTTTCTAGGTTTTCTAAATAATAATAAATTTATTTAATGAAATAGAAAAGGTTAATTATTCCATCTTTCAAAAATTATAGTGAAAACTCCCAAGACCTATCTCTAGTTCATATCATCATACCCAGGTGACATGTTCATCATTTGTTACTAAATCATTATATCACTTGTTACAGGGAGAAACTGTAGGGAGGATTAACTAACCTTAGGAATTTATTTATGGTTTCTCTCATTATTTTTCTATTTTATGTCAATTGTTCCCTATGTTAGTAATTTTTAAAAAAAATTCATGTTTCTTAAAGTTTAACAAATATTCCAATAGAGTTTCTCAGTGGGTAGAGTCTAGTTAACTCTAAATGAGGTGGGTGTCCATAAAATTATTATGTCTCTTGTCTATGTAGTGATTTTATGATCATGATCCATCACTATGATTATTGCCAGCATGTTTTCATGATATTTTGTATCTATCACCAAAAATTATGGTGGTTTCATGTCAAACTAATAATGAGCATGGATTGTATAGCGCAGTAAATGGCTCGTTGGTGGTTCCTTGTTGAATGATTTTAGGTGGTAAATTTTTTGATCATTTAGTCAAATGACTTGGAATTTCAATGTAAATTAGTTTTCATTTATAAATTTGTATTCAAAAAAAGAGTTTTTGAATAAAATTTTACTTCTTTTAGAAATAATTCAAAATGGAATTTCAAGGAGAGTGGGAAGATTTTATCTATGGTGTTGAAATGTTATTTTAAAAAATTAGTGTATTTATAAAGTACATTTTTATCTATGTTTTAGAAAATTTTATATTATGAGAAATGATTGAATGGGATTAATTTTTCTAAAATGATTTTAAATAGCTCTTTAATTAGTGTTCAAGAGAAATCTAATAGGGTTTGGATTAATATTTGTTATGTTCTGGATGAATTTATTAATGATAAATTATTGAATTCTAAATCTTATATGTTTTTTTGCTTCATGTTCTGGATGAAAAAAAAATTATTTAGTATTCAATGAATAATCATGATTATATAGGAATCAAATACAATGTTTTGGTATTTTATTTCATTTTAGGTACTTTTATGCATGCATGTGATTGAGATTTTCTGATAAGGTTCTTCAATTAGAATCTAAGTGGTCTAGTGGGTCCAGGTTGAGTTAATTAACCCCTTAAAAGGTATAGTTATATAAATTGACATAGAATATTTGAACCATTCATAATACCATTAAGTGTGGAAAAGGTTTCCTATTGGGTAAAATGGGATTATAGTGAGTCGGTTTGTTCGAGTATGGTCAGGGTGGCCTAGTATGATAGTATTTTTGTTTTGATGATGATTCCCTTCACATGTAATGTAGTCGTGTTCATGAAAAAGGTTAGTTTAATTAACCCTAAGAGGGTTATATGGGGGAAGACATGGGATATCCTAGTTGTTATTTTATTCTCGGGATGGACTTTTGGGATAGTGTTTTCTTGTTTACACTTATTATCTAATTGTTTATGACATTTTATAATTTGTTGAGACTAATGGTTGTGACCACATACTATGTGAGAAGAAGTAAATTTATTACATGATGGAATCTAACCATGATATAGGAATCATCATTGAGTTATAATTTTTTACGTATGATGTGATATAAGAACCTACCATGAGTGAGAATGTGGTGGTAAAGTTGTGATATAAAACCCTGCAATGAGTGTGAAGTTATTAGTTTGGATGTGATATGAGACATACCTTTAGAGAGAAGGTTAAATTAATATGATGATGTTTTACCAACCTTGAGTGATACAATTTTTTTGGGT
Source organism: Viscum album (assembly GCA_963277665.1). Classification (NCBI taxonomy): domain Eukaryota; kingdom Viridiplantae; phylum Streptophyta; class Magnoliopsida; order Santalales; family Viscaceae; genus Viscum; species Viscum album. The sequence continues at coordinate 419,743 of CAUJRU010000041.1, read as the reverse complement.
ACCTGATATATTCTTGTTGTGTAGCATGCCTAGAATGACAAGGTTTTTTGGGGTACTTGATATGGGACATTACATAGTACGTCAAACAACCATGGAGACTTTCCATAAGGGTATAGTTTATGTTTTATGAGAAAAAGGAAACTAGGATTAGCACATCATATCACTTATTAAATAATTACCATTATACATGATATATAGCCGTGGGACAATTCCATGAGGGGGTGGTTTGGCTTGGGTGAGAAATTTTCTATTGAGATACACTCCATAGATAATTTTTTGTGTGATAACTCATGGATATAAGACATGACCATGGGGCCTAGCCCCAAATAGATATTTTGGTATATGTGAGTGGTTTGGTATCTAGATTCCCTGCTCATATCACTTATTGGACATTATGGTTTCTTACTATGCCGGGACTAAATAGTGAGATGCTTTTACCAAATGAGATCTCTTCTAATGTGACAACGACTAACTTATTACTGAATTTTTTCGAAGTATATTCAAGTGTCAGGGTGGTCTAGTTAACACATAATGACATGATTTGTATTCTTCTATTTTCTTTTTGTGTTATGTTTTTAGGTGGTTGGGTTTCATGATCATTATTTGTACTCCTTATATGTATTGCATGCATATCCATTGGATTTCAAATAAATTCAGTATGTTAAAGAATTTTGGATTCCTATTGGGTTATTAGACTCCCACCAACCAATGTACATGGAATTATTTTGATGTATATGGGTATACCATGATGGTTTTTTAAAGGGTATAGGTGCTTCATGGAGCAAAAAATGAGATTCAGTTCTAGTGGGTTGTGGAGGCTGAAAATTCTGTGTGATTATTTATTGAGTTGGGTTAGAGGGTTGTGTATTATATTTTTCAGTTACTCATACCCTTATATATTAGTTAATGTGTCTTCATTGAATTTATACTAAGATGACTTTTATACATTGTATCATTTATCACTACTATATTTTACTGGATAGATTATATATACTTTTTTTAATTTACTTATTTGGTACTACGTGGCCCTCTTTATTTTTTTTCTATATGTTTTGTGTTTTTTCACAAAATAGATGGGTCATGAATTTTTTTCAGTACATTTGGTAAAAACATTTGGATCATTCATATGAGTTCATTGTCTCCCAAAGACTATTTTAGGGCATCAATTCTATTCTGAAGCCTCTAACATATCACTAGGTGATCTATATTTTGTAATTTATCCCCTCTCATGTAATATTTAGGTGATCTAAGATGGAGAATTAAAAATTGGTATTAAATCATGTTTTGTTATGGAATAGTTTTAGTTTGATATGGAGTTAGTTCATCAAGACTCTGGGGGTTGGCATGGAACTTTTCTAGACTACATGAATTTAATTAAAGCCCATGTTTCTTAGAGATGTGTTGTATTGGGACAATTCACTATAATATGAGTAAGTTATTAGAATTAAAATCCCAATGAAAAATGGATAGTACTCGTGATGAATCAAAGGAATCTCTTGGGATCTAGGGAAAGTTTTCATGCATCATGATAGTGATACTCTCACTACAAGATACATGTGCATTATGGCAATGTAGTTTGACATGTTTACTTTTTAGAATCCATTATAAATTGAAACATAATATAATATATTTTATTATTTCATGAATACATTATAAGGGGTGATTATATTATTATATAATTAAGGGTATTATTTGGTTGATTGGTGATTATTATTATTTGATCAGCACAGGGAAACCATTTTTAGGATGTTTACATTTTTGAGAAAAATTGGATTTGAAATGAAAATTAATGTTGTGGACTAATGTGTTTGTAAATGGTTTTATAAGTTAATTTTACTAGAAATGGTTTGGGATACTCTAATTTTGATAAAAATATGATAAAAATTGGATTTAAATGTGGATATTGAAAATGGGGTTGGTTAGAATAAAAAAATGACCTAGTTATGATAAGTATTTTGTGATTTATAGTTTGGGTGGAAACCCCTATAAAGATATTTTGGGTTCATAAAACGTGGTGAGATTTGTTTTTTGGTAATAAAATAGGTTTTCTTGAATAATAAATTGGTGCCACTGTAAAAAAGATACATGATTATCATTTTTTCCTAAGATCTACAAGGATGCTTTTTTTTCTGGCTGAATAGTCTATCATGATTGTTTGGAATGATCCATGTGAGATTAATGGGAATTTATTGGACATATTTGATGTGGGAGAAACCAATGGGTAACTTTTCATACTATCTTTTCCTAATTTTCATTGATTTCCATGGAGAGGTTGGAGTGTTGGATTTTTTTTCATAGCATATGTCATGGTTTTTTTGAGAGATCTTTGAGATTCATAATTTATGAATGATGTTTGATGTTATAATCAAGTATTTGGATGGGATTTTTGATGGTTTCTTATTTTTTACTATAATGTTTGTTCTTGGTATATGATTACTATGATAAAGAGTACTATTATTTTAAATCAATTATTTTTAGTGAATTATTATTTATGAAACCCCCCACAATCATAGAGATGAATCAATTATCAGTGGTTTAGTGTCTCATGATTGATGTGTGTGGTTAAGAACCATTTTTGTGTTTATAAATGGTGATGAGTGGGATGCTCGAAATGTTGGTTCTGGGAAATTGAGAGGTGTTATGGTTACCTCAAATTTTGGATCCAAAATAATATCATTGAAATAATGGATATCGTATTTTGATCAATATATGTCTTCATGAATGAGTATTGGGTCATTTGTTGAATATTATTCAGTTGTGGTTGGAGTTGTGTAGTAAAAGCACATTCGTCATTAAAAATTAGAATGTGGAGGTTAAGTGCTAAATTAATTAATGAAATAGGTAGATGTGACATACCATTCCAAGTTTACTCAAATGTGACTAAACAAGGTTCTCCACAAGGCCTCATGTGTGACTCCATACACACCAAAGCCAACCAAATAATAGTGAGGGAAAATGGTGGTATTATGGGGAGATTATACCCTCTTTACTTGGGTAGTATAATGTTTAATAATAAATAAGAATCCAATGAATTGTCATGAAAAAATGGATTTAAATCATCCAAATGATAATAATGGGACATAATTGATAAATAGTGACATATACAAAAGATCATATCATGAGGGTATACAAAAAAAGGAACAAGCAAACATTAAAATACATGAACCACAAAAATATTCAAAATGACCAAAAGAAAAACTCTAATAGAATCATGAATGCCAATGTAGTCTTACCCTAGAATAATCCTTCCTAGAACAAAGAATCACGTGTACGAACCTAGAAACTTCCCTTATCCCCTACCTACATTTATGATGACAATCTGAGAACCAATTGGTAGCCCAAATGGTTTGTGAGTAAAAATCAACAGTCAACAAAAAATGGTGTCATATTATATCATGTCTATGAATATAAATAGAATAGTGTGTATCTATAAAAAATATAAAGTATTAATATAGATTTAAAACATGTTGAGCTCAAGTTCCTCATGGGACACCTAGCCAACATACCTACTTCGAACTAAGTTGGAAGGTCTATAAAAATTTTTCATTTTATATAACAATCATGGACCATTATGTATGTAACAACTACGTCCCTATATAATGATAATCAAGCATAATGTAATTCCATTTTTCATATGAGACTGTCTAATGTATTATAATTTGGTACCCATGTACAACCCAAGGAATAGTACAATTCTATCAATCATATGATCCCATCCAAGTATTTTTTGTATTTGAATCAAATTATAACTCAAGGACAAAATATAATTCCATTTTTTCTATAATCCTATCATATGAATTACATGTTAGAATCCATGTATCACTCAAGGTACAATATTATTCCATTTATCCTATGAGTTATTCCAAGTAATTATTTATCATAATCTGAGTGTCACTCATGGACTAATATTATTAAATTTACCCCTATACTATCAAATAAATTATTTATAGTATTCCATGTATCACCCAAATTTGAGTATAATTCCATTAATAACACAATTAATTCTATATATCTGATGATCCCATTTAATACATTCTTAATCGGAACACATGTCTAGCTCATGGAACATTATACTAAATGGTCATGACTAGATTATTATTTGTACAATTAAAAACCATTTAAATGAAATTGGTCATTTGATTTTAATGGGAAAACAAAATTATTAATTAAAGAGATGTCAGGGGATAAGTGACATTGTCTTACCATTCACCTACTGATAAATCAATTGAACATCTCACTTATAGGTGGAGAACCAAATGCACCTCGGATGTGGTACAATAACATAATCCTGGAAACATGGTCATGAAATTTAATAACCCACCCATGTGGGTGTTTTATCCTTATAAACAAGATGTAATTGTAATTGTAATATAATCCAAAAACCCCATGGGGTGGTTCATGATAATGTAAAAAACCTATGAGGATGAAATTATGGTCTCAATGACTGATTAATTCACGGTACTAGTAATTTATCAATAGATGTTCACATATTATAATTTCTGCATGGAAGTTATGATTTGCGATCCAATGAAACATTAATTTGTCCTTAGGATATTTAATGAAAGGAACTAGACCACAGACCTTAGAAAAGTATATAACACATGGACATGTATCAACGTATGATTTGATTTGGAATAAGATAAATCAATGATACTAAACATATCCCATGAAAATAGCTCAAATGATCTTTCCTAGAAATATCATCAATGATAGTGAGATAAAAGGAAATATGAATTAATAGTTTGATTTTCATACCATGATGGATCCAATATGATGAACCCAGATTGAATCTGAGCATATATGGGGGAGATACATTACATTCTATAGGGTGTATAAGAGATCCATGGGGGGGGGGTTGAGTCTAAATGATGAGATATGAGAGGTTATATATAGTGGTGAAATAAGAAAAAAATTTAATTTTAAATATTTTTAAGAGAGAATATTGTTTATCTTCATGGTTTTTCAAATTAATTCCCAACCATGCTTTCTCCACTCTCTAGAAGGATAAATTTCACTATACCATGTTGCATGGTTAGACAAACCATGCATAGATCATGCATTCTAAGTGTCCAAGGCACCTTTTACATACATGGTTTATGAACATTGTTACACGAACCATTCCCAAGAATTCACGTTCCCCTCTAGATTTATATAATTTTACAATGTCCATATATCCTCTATATCACGGTTTCCCAAATAAATCCCCCACTTTACTAAGCTACATGGTTGAGCCCCAGTATAATTTCTAACCTTGCACTTTTCTATATTTCCCCAAAAAACTGTACTTTGGGCTCCAAGAAAAGATTGAACAGTCCCAAAACATCTATAACCTTCATAGGAACTTCCATTCAGTCAAAAAGAATGTTTTCTTCTCAAATTTAGAGAATCCATAACTTTATGATAAATAGAGATCTTATAGTAGATATATATAACTATAAAGGACTATAATGGTTTCTTGGTGACATCATGTGTTTTGTTGTTGTGTTTTTAATGACCAGAGTCATTATTTTTTTATTGAAACCCATGGAATATTTTAATTTTCTTCCCAAGTTAAGGGAGGTATTTTTAATCGGGTAAAATATCAAAATATAATGTGTTAGACTATATTTTGTAAATTTTTATCACGTATTTTTTTAAATTTAATATTAGAATAATTTAAAGAAAACTATAATGAGTTATTAAAATTTTGGTAGAAAGTTGGGATTTTAGTCTTATGGTTTGACTAATGTTTGTTATAGGATATAATTGGATTAAGGAGAAGAAAACGAATTTATGAAAACTTCATAAAATTTCATATGTAAGGTTCATTTGATATGTAAGGGTCATGATCTAAAAGGGTCACTATACATAAAGGCCACCTTTTGAAGTAAAAAATTGATAAGTATGGTGAGACCTATGATGTGTAAGAAGAACCTTTATTATGTAAAGGTTGATAAAAAATGAAGGGAGTACATAAGAGTAACATCCCTGAAATATAAATATAACCTTATGGTATGTAAATATATGTTTTCAGTAAAGGAAATATATAAGGGTCACCTTGTGTTGATATATATAGGTTCCTTGATATGTAAGGGTACTCATTAATTTATAATTTTTCTATGTCTGGGATTCACCACATGATATGTATAGGTTTTGGACATTTTGAATTTTGATTAAGGGGTCCTACATAATAATAATTTCCAATTACATAAGGATCATATCTCAGAAAATGTTAATGTATTGGGAATACCCTATTTTATACAACCTTATTTTCTAGGATACATTTAGGTTATCCCTTTCGTAAGGGTCACAATGTTTTTGAATTTGGATCGGTATTATGGAATGATAATACTGAAGTGATATGTAAGGGTCCCACACAAGGTTCTAAATATATAGAGGCCCCAAACAGAGAAAAAATTAATGAATAGTGCTTATGAATTGATATGGAAGGGCCCACATGGGGAGATACATAATGGTTATTCCTATTGATTGATGAGATCAACCTTATATTTAAGTTTCTATATATAAGGGTACAAAAATTTATTATTTTTTAAGTATGATATAAAATGGTTTTTTTGTGATACCTAAGGGTCCCCACACATAAAGTATGATATATAAGGGTCTTTATAGGAAATATGTAGGGATACAAAAAATATTCATAAATTGGGAATAACAAATATTTTATAGATTTTCCAAAATATTAATATATTAAATAATGAAATAGAAATGGAGGTTTAGTCCATTTATATAAATAATTATAGTGATCACATATCAATCCTCCCACTCATTCATCTCTTTATCCCCATGAGAGATATTTTTCATTTGTTGTGGGATTTTTTTTATCTACTGTAATGAGTAAACATAGATATGAATTAATTACCATTGTAATTTATATTTGGTTTTTATCACCATTTTCTTGTTTTCTATCAATTTTTTCTTAAATTATATATTTTTTCTAAAATTATAATATTTCTTTTATTTAAAACCTTATAATTTATAGTTTCTCAGTGAGTAAATTCTTATTAACTCTATGTGAGGTAAGACTCCATGACATTACCAGGTCACTTATTCATTTGGTGACTTTATGTGTATATACCATAATTATGATTATTTTTAGAGTTTTTCTCATGATTTGCGTGATCTCACCTCCTAAATTGGGATAGGCTTGCATCAGTATAATAGTAAACAAGTACAGTATATATTGTTAAACAGTTTTTTGGTGGTTTCTTGGTCAAACAAGTTTTTTTTCTTATTTATGGAAATTTAGTGGTGTGATTTGGAATATTGAGGTAAATGTGTTTTCATTTATAATGGGGATTTAAAATAAGGTTCTTATGAAAAATTAATTTCTTTTTGATATGCTTTAAAATAGAATTTTATGTTGAATGGGATGATTTTTTTCATGGTTTTGAAAAGATATTTTAAAACACATATAGAGTTTTCGAAATAAAATTTTCATTTATATAGAGGGCAAAGTACAAGAGCGAGTAAATATGACTTATGATATATTTATCCCAATGATTTGAAATATGGATTTTACATCCTTCTTACGGGAAATATAAAAGCGGTTATATTGTGGTTTATTGTGGTTTTATTGAGCTCCTTTAGGAAATTTCTAGATTTAAAATGATTGAATGTTTTTTATTCTTGATGATTATGCCAATTTGTTTTGTTCCTATTTTATGATGATATATTATTGTATGGGAATCAAATAACATGATTTGGTGTTTTATGGTATTGTATTTATTGTCTTGTATACAAGAGCATGGGTTGGCACTCAAATGTTTTGTTTTTTGGTATCAAATTTTTTTGTGGGTCTATATTAAGGTAATTTACCCCATAGTGGGTAGATATGAGTAAAATGGATTTTTTTCACTAGAAAGATGCATAATTTAATGAAGTTTGGTACTGTAGTCATATTGATTAAAAAGGAAATAAAGTGATTTTTTTATCAACTATGGTCACAGTTACATGGTATAGTAGTATTTGGTTTCGGGTGATGAGTACCTTCACATGTAAAGGGTTTGAGTGCATAAACATGGTTAATGTTGCGAAATCTGGGAGGTTATTGGTGGGGAATCCAAGTAATTTTCCCCTTGATATTTTTTTCATGGGATTATTTTTGGGGTCACAATTATATTTTTTATACTAATTATTTAATTTTTTTTTATTATGTGACGTATTGAGACTAATGCTTGTGACCACATTCTATTTGAGAGGACAGTGGGTTGTTATGTGATGGCACATGATCATGATATAAAACTCTACCATGGGTTCGATTTTAGTGGTCATGATGTAAAATAGGAACCTACCTTGTGTGATAAATTAGTGGCTATGATGTGATGCATGATCAAACATTGTGAGAGATTGAAGTGATACTGATGTATATGAGCCTAATTTATATTATAATGGTTGTGTTGAGATTATGATACATGACCATACTTGAGTATGATGGTGTAGTTAGGTACTATTTATGGGAATGACGTGTGACTTAAAATGTGGGAGAAGGTGTGGTTGGGTACTTGATATGGAATATAACTTAATACTTGATGTGGAAAGGGAAACAATCCCTACATGGATGCTTAGAATTTTTTGAGAGGTTGTCTATCAAGATGACCTCATTAGACTAATTTTTTTCATATTGACCAATGGATATGAGATGTGTCCATAAGATATTTCCTTAAGGGGATGGTTCAACTTTTGGAAGAGGATGTCAATTTGGATCCCCTCCACATAAATCTTATTATATGTTAGCTACCACATAAGTGATGTGTGCATAAGACCTACCGCAATTTTGATGGATTAACCTATGTGAGTGATTGGCTATAGATAAAACCTCCTTAGATTTCATGTGGGATATAATGTTTTTCTCTTATGTGAAGACATTATTTAAAAATTACATTCCAAAAATAGGTTTAATTATGATTTCACTATGATTGACTTATTAACAAAATTGGATGAAACATGTATAGATAGGTTTCATGGTGGCCTGCTGAGCACATGGTAACCAAAAACATGTGATTATTTAGGAATTCTTTGATATGTTATCAGGTAGTTGTTTAATATAATTATTACCTACCCTCATTATATTCAATTCATACACATCATTTTGATCACTATACTACTCAGTATGTTGAGGCAATATGGATTTCTTCCAGGTCGATGGACTCACCCCATACCAATGTACAAGGAATTGGTTAAATATGTGTTGGTAAACCTTCATGTTTTATTCAATAATGAAGATATCTCATAGATCTAGCCCTTTGGTTATATCCTACTAGGTTGTGGAGGTGGAGGATTTAACATGGGTATTTTGTGAATTGGGTCTGATGCCAATTTATATTATTTTCCCATTATTTTCCATCATATATATTGAATAATTTTTTATTTTTATATTTATATTATGATGGTTTTGGTATATTATAAATACTTATAAATTGCTATTTAATTTCAGTCATCATATAAAAAGTTATTATTTCTATTCTAGTATATAGTGGCCCTCATGTATCCATTTTTATGTCTACAATTTTTTGTTTTTTCCACCAAAAATAATTATCCTTATAAATTTTTGGTTGATTTTGGAATGACCATTAGAAATTACCTATGATATTATTGTAATCCAATTACTATTTTAGTCTCTCATCATCATTCATTATCCTATGACATGTTTGGAAGAACACATGATGTTGAGTAGTTTCTTTACTCAATAGTCTTTCAGGTGATCTGGTTTGGGGTATTACAATTGAGATATGGGTGAATGAGTTCATCATTAACATTATGAAGATAATTATTATTTGATTAGGGTGATATTGAGTCTCATGTTAGCTTGAATTGATCTCCATATACTTTATTTATAAAAAAATACTTATGAATATTTGTGAGTGAGGTGGGGTTTTGTCTTCAGGTTTTTATGTTTAATAGTCAATGTTAGGGTGGAATTTTAGTCTCTATTTTATATTGGTAAATGGAACACATAAGATATTTGAGTAAGGATCATGGTAAAATACCTAATTATTGATGAATTCCCATGTCTAGGAGTTAAAAATGGACATTAAAAATCATTACCAAGTGGACACTTTTTTAGTGTGGTGGACATGAACTATTCTCTTTCCAATCAATCAGTAGGATTTAATTACTCAAATTAATTTGGTAAAATTAGTGGTTCTATAATTGATTTTAGTAGGAGTTTTCATTTACTAAACTATGTTTTGAGTGAGGTAGAGAAATATTTTTTATGGGCAGTAAATTTTATAGTTACTGTTGAAGAACTATATGGTGAGATATTACTGGTATGTGAGATGATATCATAATGGTGTTTTTTAGAGATAAATAATATTTCATATAGGTTATAGTTTAGAAATGTTAGTTTTATTATGTATTTGAGTGTTGAAAACTCTTAGAAAACACAAAAGTGTGATAATATAAGAACCTATGAATGTTTTTTATGAATTATATTTTCAAGGAAAACATTTCATGGAAGGATTGATTTTAAGTATCATATTGTAAATATACACGTTGATTGAATATTAGTTGTACATTGAACCATTTACGTTGATAGAAAAATTTAATGGTTTTTTAAATATTGTTTTATAATTTTTTATGTGAGTTGGATTTTATATATCCATTATTAAAAATTCTAAACTAGGATCGATGTATCAATGATAAGGGGAGGGGTGAATCAGTGATAAATTTTTCTTTTCTGTAATATTTCTTATAAAACAACCTCATCCTCATGTTAAATAAATATAACTTTTATAAAGAAAAAAACATTCTCACATCAATGGGAACATAATTATTTACAAGGTCCACTAAAATATAAGAGTATATGGTCTTTTTAATTGTTTTTAAATAATCCAATACCATTAAATCATCTATAAAAAATCCTTGAATGTGTACAAAACATGTAGGATATACCAATATGCATTTGTAGCACTATAATCACTATAATAGTGAATATGCTTATTCTAGAATGAATGATGTAAAATTAGTTCGGTAAAAAGTTAATAATCTTTCACTAGTTGGTTTTAGAAAACTCAAAATGATACATCCAAAACATCCATTATTTTAATTATTCAAAACACAATTTTCCATGTTCTCACCTAGCAATAGGTAAAAACATATCTTCTAAAATTTTTATGAAAAATCCGTATAATAGATCAGTCTGATTATTCAATCTCAATATTCACTCTAGAACACTAATAAGAAAATATATTCAAGAAATTTTTTTGAACCACTTATTTTTTTCCCAAATATGTCAGTATGTTCGCTAAGTCTGAACTGTTAACCACTTCCTTCCACATCATATGTCTGGAAAAATTCATCAAGGAATGTATTTCAAAAAAAATATTATTCTCCCAACTATGACACAACGATTTTAGTGGTCTTTATCTCTCCCACACAATAATAGTGTCATAGTACTCTGTACATGGACCTATATTTATAAATGCACCAAAAATAAAATGGGAAAGAAACTAGTTTCATTTTCTAACCCAACCATATTTCTAGAAAAACACATTTCAAATATATTTTTACATCATATTAAACTATTTTAGTGCATAAAAACTCTTATTTATTCTTTATTAAACATATTTAATATTCTCTCAACATCTTCCCAATTCACACTTACATAATAAATTTCGTTTTGATCTAATTTTTTGTTCTGATAATGTGTTTTATAATAAGGAAACATATGTAATACTAAATACTCCTCATTCTAATATTCCAACTGAACCTATTCTGACCTTACCATTATTCCACCTTCATTATAATTCAGTTTCTTTATCATATTATTCTCAAACCAATCAATTTTTCAGATATTGTTTCCAATAAAATTATTAAACATATATATATTTTGATACCCCTAGACAAAACATCATTAACAGCTTCAAAACAATTCACATAATCATAATTTTTTAACAAATACTCATACTAATTATTATTCATATGATGAAGTCCAGTGTCTGATGAATTAAAGGCATCAGTATGCTTTTTATGGATTTGTCTTTTTTTCCCATAAAGTGTAAAAATTTCAATGCATGTTTGATGAGTCTTGACCTAGTGGAAACAAAACAAACCATTATTTCTATAATAATGGATAAATATATTACGGTGATTCTTTTGGTTAATTAGTGTCTAATTCCATATTATAGATTAGTATTTGAATCTATATTCATTTATCAGTCCTAATGACTTCAACTCACTAATTGGTGTCAACAAACTTCTCTTCGTTTCCTCAGAAAAAAATTCTGATCTACTACTAATAAAACTCCGCATTTGATCCCCTTATGAGGCAAAAAATTATTTAGTTGGATCATTGTCAGAACACTTTTGATGGATGGGTGTCACTTTAGTTTTTGATGGAACGATGTAAACAGTGATTTATTTCTTCCAGATTATCTATATCTATTGATTGGTACTATGAATTAGTTCATTCAGTCGGTCGGATAGTCCAATGAATCGGTCATCCTGGTCGATTGGTCGATCAGTACTTCAAAAACACTTTTGACTTCCGCAACTTCAAACATCCCATACTTTAGTGAAAATATGCATCCAATTCTTATTACACCAATCAACTATAATAGGGAGGCTTCCAAATCATAACATTTCATCATCAATAAACTCATGCTTGTAGCGTGATGTCTTCATGGGGTTGATAACATAACGATTCACATAGAATCATCTAACCTACAAAACATTTTCCCCCCCATTATTTCACCATTCATGGATCACAAGTTTTTTATAAAATATATGATATAAAAGAGTAAAAAAATAGACAGGTGCCATAATTTTTTTAGCTATTGAAATACATTCTTATTTTGATTTAAATCATCACACCAATCAAAATAGCCATTCTGCACACAATGTCTGTGTGAAAACCATATGCACAGAGAAAACATATCCAGAATTGAAAACCCATACCAATGGAATTTATTATCATGAATGTGTATTATATTATTAGTATGATTCTATTTCCCCTTGATTAAAAATACTTACAAATTGAAATCAATTTTTTAATGGAAAATAAATACTAAAATAACAGCACAAACTACTTCCAACATCCAAAAACCACTTCTAGGAAACTTTATCCCATCATTTTACCCTTTGGATAATTTTTTAAACCTAGTTTAATAAATAAATAATAAAAAATTATTGACCTAAGATATTAAACTCATTAAAGGATTTAAGAATCATTGAAAGCAATACCATTTTGTCAAAAAATAAGTGACATATAAAACTAATTTTGGAAATTTCAAAAATTTAAAAACTTCTATAGTATTTCACAACATCTTAATTTTTTATGACAAGTTTCCTACAAACACAATAATAAACTATTAAAATCGTTCTCACACTCTTACCAAAAAATCTCCCTATATGGATGATCACTTCAACAATCAGTCAAAATAGTTCAAACACATACATGTTGAGTTCACATCTTACCCACAACTCCCCCTAAATACATGTTTCCTCAAAATGTTGAGCTTGTACCAGTGGATATATTTATCAAACATCTTTTTCTCTATTTTTACAACATTATATAATGAAAACATGAGAGAGGGTACAAAAACGCATACCTCAACCTTAGAGATAAAGATCTTGGATGTCCATGTTCAATCTGAGTTTGAAAAATGATTCTATTGGAAAATATTTATGAGAATTTATGGAACTTCTTCCATTATAGGAATATACTCCCTCTGGATTTCATTACTTTCCCCATGATATTTAATGAAGTTATATTTTACATAAATATGTTTTGAATGATAGTGTTGTACTAGATTTATTTTATGGTTTATAACACTATGATTATCACAGCCAAAGAGCAGAGGTGACTTCACTTTGAAAAGTAAGTATTCCAACTATTTCTTCATTAACATCAGTTTTGTTATATATTTATTTGTAGAAATATAATCTACTTATACCATGTTAATATTTGACGAATTATATTTATTATTATTCTAACATACAAAAATTTACCGAATAAAGAAAACTCAACCAGATATAGGTCTTATGTCATATACACATCCGGCCCAATCAACATTTGAGTAACAAAAAAATCAATTCATCCTAAGATATCATAAATGATTATGAGATCAACTTTACCTTTGATATATATAATAATTCTTTATCCATCTCGGATATGTGTTTAATTTGGATAACATTAGAATATTTCACATTAGATAATAGCATATAGAAAATATAGTCTTGAGGAAGTCAAAAACAACAAACTCTCCATCAGCTTCCAAAACTCTTGATATTAATTTTTTTTACCTATTATATATTTAGTAAAAAAATTTCACTAAAATTTGTGACTAAAAAGGTTAAAAAATTTACATGCCAAAATTATTTAAGAATAAAACTAGCATACATTTCATGGGAAAGAAAAATGAATATTTTTTAATCATATTTGTAACTAAGGAAAGTTTATAATTTCAATGGAAGTGGAAATTTCAAACAACTTCATCAGTTCTTTAGAAAATCTCTCAAAAGATCATTCATCGTTTCTAGATATTATAATTTTATCAATGTATTCAATAATAAAAAGGGAAATATTCATATTTTCTTTAATGTAGATATTAATATAATAATTTACTATATAAAAGTTCAACTTCCTTAAGATGGTATCCAATATGGAATACAATACCCTTGGTGATTATTTTAACCCATGCACGACTTTCATCAACTTGCCTACGTAACTTTCATGCTTCTCCGTAACAGAACAACATGTTTGTTTAATATAAACTTTTTTAACTGGTTCCCTATTCTGAAAATATGACTTTACATCCATCTTGATAATTTTAAAAAATCAATGAGAACAAATTATAAGAAAGATTCTAATTGTTTCAAATCCTTCCACCACTGAAAATGTTTCTACAAAATCAATAAATAAAATTTTTGAGTAACCTTGTCAAACCATTCTTCTTTTGTTTCTTATAACTTCACTATAATCATTCATAATGTTCTGAACCAAGAATTTTTACCAATAACATTATTATTATTTATTTTAGGTATGAGTTACCAGGTTTCATTCTTCAAAATTTGATCTAATTATTCACTCATATCTTGAATCGACTCATGATAGTCAAATTATTCCTTATCATATTTCGGCTTAAATTTTTAATAAAAAGGAGTATGTGTAAAAAAAATTTATGTTCTTCTTGTTTGAACCTTTTTGTATTAGTTAATAAAAAATTTCTAACATACACCAGTTTTCTTATCCTTAATTCATATGTATGCAATACTTCACCTTCATTAAAAATAGTAAAACTTAATTATCCCACCTTCATGGTATCCTATTTGTTGGAATCTCTTTCAGGATTCTTAACAAAAATTCGTTCATCATATTCATCTTAATCATCTCTTTGTGTTTTTCAAACATCAAAAACATTTTTCCATGAACTTTTACATCAATAAAGTCAACAATTATTCATATCTTTTTATTGAATCATCTATATACTGTTCAAGCCAAATAATATCAATGGATGACTTCATATTCACCTCCTTGGTCAAACATTCCATGATTTCCTCCTTTTTTTCATATGATATATGGAATCTCAAATACTGTTCAGTGTTTCAAACATGTAGTTTTATCATATATAAATTCATGAGGATTCATATCAAAACATTCCATGTAGAAACAATAATTATGAATATAAACTTTTTTTCTCATATATTTCCTCCAGAATTACTGAGAAATAACATGCTCAATATACATTGTATTCCCCATATCAACTAAAATTTTATTCTTCATTTTAGAAAAAATAATTTTTTGTGTAGATTGTGTAGTAAACACATACTAAATTCCATTCATTTCAAGATAACTTTTTAATTGTTCACTATTTTATTCACTACTTTTATCAGTTCAGAAAATATTTATAGAATACACACATTCCATCTCATATCCTCTCCTTAAAATATTAAAAAAAATTAGAGCTTTTGATTTTGGTTTCAAACACATAATATAAGTAATACCTGTAAAATCATCAATGAAATAAATATATTACTTATATCAAAAAGTTGGTTAATCTTTCATTGCCCACAAATATGATAATGAATTAGTATCATGCATTTCAATGAATGAATTTCAATATTTTTATGCATAGATTTGGAAACATCATTTTATGACTAATTAGGAAACACTAATTTATTACTCTTCACATATCAGGACTATCATATGAAATTTATTTCATTTATAACTTACCCATGTTTCAATGACACATATCTCCCAACCTTTTGCATCAGAGATTATTTTATTACATAATTATTATGTTAAAGAATTATGCACTTCACTAACATGAAACATATTTCCTTCTGTATATTTTCCTTTGGTAAAAACTTTTCTATCTACCTAACATTAAAAATAAAAAACATATTTTAAAAAAAATATTCCCTTCATAAAAATTCGAAAGCACTCAACAAATTGTGTTTCAACCCATCAATGAAATAGGTTTTATTGGATTTCAACTTTTCTTCCCCAATAATTAAATATTTAACACCTTTTATTCTGAGAGATTCTTTATATTCAAACATCATTATTCTATCATTGAAATAATTCAAATTCTTCAACAATTAAAAAAAACTAATAATATGAGAAGAAGACCCACTATCCAAAATATATGTCTATCGTCCTTTTTATAGCTTTGATTGGAGTTTCTATAATAAGAGATTGTAAATTACCTTTATCTTCCATCACATTTGGCTTCTAATAATTGCTATAAGAATATTTTTGTTCTATTGACCAAACTATTCATCCATTTTAACGATGTCTAGGTTGTTTACATATTTCAAAAAATGTTTCCAAAGATTGGAACCTATTTTTAATATTCAAAATATATTTATCTGAATTATTTATTTGAGGGAATTTATTCTTTCTAAAAACATTATTAAAAAACTTGTATGATAATTGTAAGGTTGTTGATTGAAGCAACACCTATTTTTTATTTTCCCAAATCCCCCAAAATACCATCAATAAATATATATGGAATATTTACCTCTCTAATTTCTATATTTTCTAGAATTGTGAACATGTTTTCAAAAAACATTCCTATCATTCACATCATAAAATTTTCGATCACTGAAAATTATGTTATCACCAAGACACTTTTTTTTATTTCGTATTTCTTTCCAAATTGATCAGGATTATTAGTGGTATAATATTTTGATTCATACATACAAATTTTATAAACTTCTGAGTTTTTAAATTTTTTATCTTTGGCCACATAAAAACTTTTCCCTGCATTTTTATTATTATGATGATTTTAAATATACTTTCCAACCTTTAAAGGTAACCTTTTTTTATCCTTCATAGGTTTAGAATTTCCAAACCATGCACCAAAATCAGCTATATTTTTCTTGAAATTTGTAAATCCTTTGTCCGTATTAGAAATATTTTATTAGACCATTTCTAATTGTTTGACTTTTTCTTCCAACATTACTTCAAGATGTTATTTCTAATTATTTTATTTTTCAAGAGATATATTCAAGATATCAACCTCTTATTGAAATATATATTTCTTTTAATGAATAAACATTTGATTATCTGTTGTATGATTTTCCTTTTTGATCTTCATTATTTCACATTAATGTCTTATTATCTTATTAATACATTCTTTATATTATCTCTTTAGGTGAAAGTATAACTCAGTTTCATATTCTTAGGATTTACTGCATACGAAATCTTCATCATTAACTATTTATATAAATGTATTTTCAATATAAACTTATGTAAACTTTTTATCTTCAACATCACTATATTCAACATCATTATATTTAAGCAAAAATATTCTCCTTTTTTACTTCAATAACATTTTATCATTTCCCTTGGAATTTTTATATGAATTATAATTCTGTTTTTTAGGATATTATTTGACATCTTTTAGCTACATCACAATCTAATTAATTCTTATTTTGAAGAAAATTCACAAATTCGTGCCCAAAAACTCCACATTCAAGAAATTTTAGGTGTGTCTTCCCTTTATACGTCACTATACATATTTTTTCATTTTTAATAAACAAGGATAAAAATTATACAAGATTGTTACTAGCCCCATTTTCAGATTTTAAATCACCAAATTATTCATCTTTACAAAAAATCTTACATTTTCCTCTCTTGGAATCTATAAAAGACTTTTCTTGATCAACTTTTTATTTATTTTTCAAAACTTTATCCCTTATAATTTCATAATTAACGATAATAATGTGAAGGTCATCCATATATAGTGTTTCAGGATCCCTATCTTTTAAAGGTGAAGATTTTTCATCAAACATGTGAAGACAAATTCTCAATATATTTCCAACAATATTTTAGTCTTCTATATTCTCACCAACACATATTATTATGATAAAAATGTCATCCCCCCTTATAAAAAAGTCACCAATATATTTAGACTCACCCATTTTGAGATCTTCATACTTCAACCTCCATATTTTTTTATTTTCTTTCTTCACCTTTGTAATTTGATTCCCTCAAAGAATACAATCCCTTTAAGTGTCATAGAATTCAAATTCTCCATCAAAACATCTCTTAAAAAATGTCGGCATAGAGTAAAGGAAGGGAACCTTTTCATTGATCTTGTTTTAAATGGAAAAAAATATTGATGTGTTTCTGAGAGGGGGAAGAGACAATAAGTGAAATGTTTTTATTTTATGTTTCCTTTATAGTAAAAAAAGTTTTCAACTCTTATTAAATAATTATTACATTACTTAAAACAAAACATTTACACATCCACAAGAACATAATTTTTTATAAGATTAAATACTCAATAGGAGTAGCTAGTCCTAGTAATGGTTTGGAACTAATTTAATACCATAAAAACCACTAAAAATAATATTTTTTGTGGATACAACAAGTAAGAAATAACATTACACTTGTGTAGAATTATGATCAATATAGTAGTTCATGTTCTTATTCTATAACGGTTGATATAAAATAATTTTTCTAACAATTTATGAAACCTTCCCAATTTGGTTCCCAACATGTCACTATATAGCTTAAAAACATTAACTTTTTTAATTTCTCAAAAGACAATTCTTCACCTTCCTTCCCATAAGTAGGTAACAAAACTCTTATTTACATTTTATGAAATCTTGGTCTGATGGATTAGTATGATTCTTTAGTCAGAATCTTCAATCTAGAACAAAAATAGAAAAACATAATTTTGAAAAAATTATGAACTACTTTATTCATTCCCTAAAAATGTCAATCACCTTGATTGGTATGATACGGTAAACTCTTCCTTACAATTCTTTTTTTTTGGAATACATCCTCAAGAAAACATTATTCCCATAATATTCTTCTCAAAATCATCTAAAAACCCATCAACAGTCCTTCTATATCCTACATGTGAATAGTTTTATAGTACAATATACTTTTGCCTCAATTTATAGGTGCACTACATATAGAATTTGATGGAAACTAATTTCATTTTTCCAGTCAATCATATTTCTAGAGAAAACAATTCACATATATTTAGACTTTTTATTTCATTATTTCAGTGCATAGAATCTCTTCTTGATTCATCTTGGAACTTAGTGAATCTTTTATCAGCGTCAACCTCCTTCAAACATACGAATATTTCTTTATTACCAAATAAATTTTCATTACGATACCTTATTTTATTAAAATGAAACATATATAATACAAGAGACTCCTTATTATAATATTCCAACTAAACCTATTCTACCATAATAATTGTTGTAAATTTATTAGACTTCAGTTTCATTATTATAATAATCACATGTCGATCATGTTTTTTTGATATTTTTCCCAAAAAAATAATTTTTACTAATATACACATCAAGTCTCCTTTACAACACGTCGAAAATAGCTTCAAAACATTTCACCTTTTATTAATATTTTTTATCAAATCCTTATACTTAAGACTCAACATCCAATGATTTTCAACATATGCTGAATTTCCTATGTCAACATGAATATGATGGATCAATATCTATTTCCCATATAATGTATTACTATTAATATATTTTTTATGGGTCTTGACCAAATTGAAACAAAACCGAATTTGTTTTATGAAAATGGTTGAATTCATTATTGTGCTTCAACTTATTGATCAGTCTCTGATTACATCTGATGGATCATACTTTGAAGATTTTCATAATAAATGGTCTCAATGACTTCAACATACTAATAATAATTAAGAAGAATATCTAATTTTCCTAGAAAAATAATTATTACTATTCTTCAATAAAACTATATATCTGATAACCCTCTAATACAAAGAATTTGTATACTACATTGGTTCTAAAACTTCTTTGATGGATTGGTGGCACTTAAAGTCCTATAGAACAATGTCACTAGTGACATATTTCCTCTATGTTCTATTATACAAATTATTATCCATATGAATTATTTTTTTGGTGGATTGGATAGCATAAACAATAGGTTAGTCCAATGGATCTTTCATTCAATAATTCAGCAACACTATTGTGTTCAGAAATACTTAGCATCCCATCTATTAGAAAAAATTCGTCATATATTGATTCTTACACAATTGAACTATGGTTAGGAGACTTCCACATCATAACCATCCTTCTTAAACATACTTTTACTTGTATAATTATGTATTCATGATGTTTAGACCATTATAATGGCATACCATCATTAGACATACAAAACATTTTCTCTTTCATTCATTCAAAAATGTTGAATTGCATTATTTTAATATAAATTTTGATATTCAATATATAAAAAATTTAAAATCCTTCTTAGGTTTGTATTTAAAATATTTAATGACATTTATATTATTATATAACTTCTCACACTGATCAAAAACATCATTCCGAGCGTAATGTGAGTTTGAACACCACTATCTCCTAGAAAAGAACTCTTGAACAAAAAATATAAATTCATGTACTTTCTTGTCATGAATGTGTTTGAACTTATACATTTCATTCTATTTTCATTTTATAACTAATACTTATAATGTAAAATTATTTTTCATGACAACAAAATTATATAACAAAATAGTACAGACATCTTCAATCATCAAAAGAATACTTCTAGACCACATCATCCCAAAAATTCGGACATGGGTATTGTAGTGATATATGATCTTGGTGATGGAATATTATGGAACCTAGTAAAATTATGTATTTAGAACAAATATAGACGGACTTGGTTTATTTTTTTCGATTACCAAGATCTAAAATCACAAATTGTGGAATTTGAGAAGATTTTAGGTTTTTTGATTTCATTTTTGGAAGAATATATATATATATATACAAGAAATTTCATGGTAGGGACAACATTACTGATTTAATAGTGGTATAAACCTATTATTTGGATTATGATGGTAAATGTCAGGGATGATAAATATAGTGAACCAAGGAAGTGGTAATTGAGGATTCTATTCAGATACATTAATGAAGTGGGTGAGAAATACATAGTCAGTGAGAGACACTAGATTCAGAAAATGATAAGAATTATTAAGATAGGTTCAACACATTTTGTAAATAATGGGGTATGAAATTTAATCTTCATTCATTACATTACATGGTATTTGAGAAAGAAGGAACACATAAGGAGGCTTCAATGAAAAACTTTTTGATTTCTTGTTTCATATTGTAGATTGAGTCTCATGTGGGACACTTTAAATCATTTATAAGAAATCAAGATTGATCAAGTGTATCAAAATTTAATTTAATTATTTTATAAACATGAAATATCTTTAAATGGAGTTTGAGATAATAAATATAGTGTTTCTATATCTGTTTCCGAGATTGATAGACTTTATTTTGAGTAATATATGATGTGAGTCTCCATTTTCCAGGTGTATTTGATGTTTTTAGAATAATTTGACAATATATAGTGTTAAAAAAATATGCATGATAGGTGGTGGTGAAATTAAATGGTAGTTGAGTGTTACATTCAAGGAATAACTTAGAAGTTGAAAATTAAACTAAGAGGTCCTTTTATAAAAAAATAATTCTCCTTTGGATTAGGTTCAATTGTTGCAAGACCAAATCCAGTGAAATTATCTACAAAAAAGCATCCATCCAATCCTAGTAGTTGGGGTGTGTTATTAGATATTTTTTAGGATTATTTTCTAATATGATAATCCATATGGTATAGATTTCTTAACAATCCACAATATTCATATTAGTGGATTTTTTAGAATTTTTTTCATAAAATGTAAAACCTATAATTTTTAATGGAATGACGATGAAGAGGTGGAAAAATTTTTTATTTTTCAAAATTTAGAATCGATATTATTTCTATTTAAAGACATATATAATATATTCAAAGAATATTTAAAAGATTTATTTAGATAGAGACTCAAGGGTGGGATCCATCAGCCTCCATCTTAAGATTCGTGGTAATCCATCAGGGGTTTTATTAGTAGGAATTAGTTTAATTCAATTTCCTATACACTGAGAGATCAGTGGTAGGACCCTAAGAACCTGATTGACCACTGGATTCACAATACGGGTCAACCACGGAGCCAAGATAAGTTATGACCCCTATTTTTAGGTGTGAAATTATTTTAATATTTAGGTGTAGATTTATAAAATCCCTTTTATCTTTCCTATCGTCAAACTAGATAACAAAAAGGGGGTTTCCATAGGGATAAGCTCATTTTTTTCCTTTTCCTCCTCCACACTTATTTTTTAGAAACCAATTGGAAAATGGTTAGTGTGGTTAGTATTATATTTATAATACTAATGTTATGAACCCACTAATGTTTTGTTCTGATCATCATTTTTTATTAACCCTCTCTTAATTTATAATTTCTGTATTCTTTTTGAAGTCATTGATCTCATATAATAAAGGACAAGTTAGAATATAATGTGGGATGATTAATTTTTTATTGGTACATGATTTATGGTTCCTATATTTCCAAAATGATTTATTTGTGTTTATTGTATCATGTGATATAAATTTATGGGTAAGAAGGTACAACAGAATGAAATGATATTTAGAGAGATATTGTTTGTATATGATAAAATAGTTGATACTTTATAGGGTAATGGAGTATGTTCCATACCCATAAACATTAAATTAAATTCATTTGGTGATTTTATTAAAATTTTAATCCTTTTTTATAATTAAAATTTTAACTCATAAAGGGTGTCCCTAAGGATTTTGGGTGCACTGAAATCCATTTAGATACATTCCCAGTGACTATTACTCATAATTGGTGATGAATAAACAAATCTAATTTGTCATTTAATGAAATTTCTCATTATTATATACAATGAAACATGATAATATAATCCTACAATAAGAGATATGCTCATTTACATTATATTTATAATTAATTTAATATTAAGAATTACCTCTATCTTGGTAATCTTTCTTTAATGAAGATATTGATCAGTGAAACCATTTTCCAAGTTTCTCCACTATTGTTCTAAGAGAATCCTATGTATAATCCTTCTAGTGGTGATCCAAACATGCTACAAAATCTCATAATTATGCTAATAGAGCATTGAGTACTGGCAAAAATTATCAAACCATCTTACTTTGATCATCTTGATCGAAACACATTACATAAAGATGGAGGATTCTCTTTATCATGTTTTCTCATTCTTGAGAGAGATAGGGAGCTGAAGAAATTATATTGTTAATGAGGGTAATATTAAATATGTTCTTTATGTAATGAATCCCCAAGGTAGGAGAATTTTTTTGCATGACGAAATTATTCTTTCACGACCTCTATATTGATATGACATGGTATAATGAGAGTTAGGGTTTATTATTATCAATTACACAAATTAACATAGTAAAATAATTAACTTTACACATACCAAATGTGAATAATAATAATGATAATAAATATAATATAATTCATCCTCTTACGCATATAAATATCAATTTATAAAATCAATAATTTCTTATTTATTTTAATGATGTTCAAGAATATTTAATTTTTTTTGAGTTCTTAAGTCAGACAGATTAACTTCCAGGATATTAATCTGACCTCAGATAATAAATTTTATTCATTTGTTAAATAATTTTATAGTATATTTTCTATAATAGATAAAATGTTTATTTTAATTATCACAAAAATTAATAAATAATTAATTAGTAATAAAATCTATTTACTACCATATGAATAAAATGTGATAAATAAATATTCTATTATATAATCTATAAAATAAATAATAATATAATATTCAATTCACATATAATTAGAGATTTAATAATTGTTTTCATTAAATCCAAATAAATTTTTTTTCTTAGTCTTGAGAATAATATTCGTGTCATTTGTTGTATATAAATAGTATTTAACAATGATTGATGGAGCCATTAAGTGTGTGGATATATTTGACTCTTCCACAGTGCCATTGGAAGGACCTACCTAGATTCCAATATCATCTTGTAAGAACACATAAATTAACCCATAGAGAAATAATTATAGATCAAGGAAAATATTTTCACCATGAAAACCCCCATCTTTTATCATGACTTCCATGAATCTTGTTTAACAACCTATTTGGTAATATCGCTCCTCCTCATGAAGACTTTACTCTGAATGAAGGACATAATCCTTTTTTAATGTGTCTAGAGGATTCAAAAATAGAAGATGATTCTAATAGAAATTAAATTTAAATGGATTAAAGGTGAATTAAAATCAATGGAATGATTTCATGTAGGTGTAATTGAGATCTATTTATAGGTGAAAATGGGTGACATATCCTTAGAAAAAACGTTTTCTGAGTGGTACAGATATAATCTAATGGGATTTAGGCGAGTTAGGTGAAAATAGGTTGGTTGGACAAGTGGTTATGAATTTACAACCAAACCAAGGTTTTATTTAATGTCAATTTCTCATAAAAAATTTAAATAAACAAACACCCAAAGATTCCCCATTTTATCCCATTTTACCCCAGATTAAATATTTATCACATTAATTTTTTTAGTGAAAAGATAATATGACCAATATTAACATATATCAAAATTAAAATTAGAGATTTGGATTCAATTTAACCTAATTAAATTTTATACATTAAGAAAATAATATTTTAATCTTAAACAAAAGTTATATATAAAAAACTATTTTCATTGAAATGTTTATTTTTAAATATTTTCTACTCTTATTCTTATTTCTAATATATTTACTAAATAAATAATTTTTAATATATTTTATTATATTTGTTATTTAAATAGTACTAGTTATATCTATTTAGATTAAATTAAATCACTCTAAAAAACCATTCACTCAAAAAAAACCATTTTATCGTTACTGTAGTAATTAAATTCAACCACTAAAACATATTTGTATACATCAAAATGAAATTGATCTCATTATATAATATTCATTTTATAGTGACCCAACCCCAGATAGACCAGAGCTATTGTCTGCTACTAATTACAGTTTCATTATTATAAGGAATCAAATCTCGAATTAATGATAATTTAGTAGTCTTGGTAAACCAGATACATAAATGAGTCTTTCATTAAAAATGAATACACTAATTAAAAAATAAATTTTTTTTCTTTCTAACTAAAAAAATTTGATAATAACTTTATTAAAACTAGTAAATCCCTACATATCTTTCATATTTTGAATCTTGGATTCCTAGATATTTAAAAATAATAAGGGACAACTCAAATGCTCAGTAAGGGTAAATTATAGGAGAATCAATCATGAATCAATGAGAATAATAATTATGACATGGTGAATAACTATAAACAAACGCCATATAATTAATATATTGATAAATAACCACATAAATAATATGGAAAAGTAATAAATAGAAACACATTCCATTCAAATAACATGATAAGGAAAAATAAATATAAAATGGTATGAAACTGAAACACATTATATTTAATCAAGGAACTGAAATTAAATGTATCTATAGATATACTGACAAAAAATATCATGGATGAATAATACCTAAAACAAAATGATGTTAATTATTTCTTAATGTACCTCATGTCTAAGGCACAATAATACCAATGCCCTAATAAAATTTCGCAATAATTTTTAAATTAACGGTATAAACCAATTTGAGAAAAATATTTTTCTCATTAGAACTTGTCGATGCATTGAAGAGCAATATAAAGTCTATACTCCTACTTTCATTTCTAGTCCAAAACATTAGCCATATCAAATAATCATAATAAATAATATTCGTTATCAAATATATGTATTGAATAAATAATATAAAATTATCAATATTTCCCCAAATAATCAAAAAAATGAAAAAGTAGAAACCATATACAAAATGGTATATGGTTTAGGAAATTTTAATATCCTTAATAAATGAAATATATATTTTAGAGAAATTCAATGATCAATTACCATAAGAGATAGAATATTTTAGGTGGACTAAGAAATAATTCAAGGAAGTTAATGTGAATACCATCCTATGCCAAATTAATATTAAACCATCTATAGGAATAGTAAAGATGGTATAAATACAATATATCCCATGTGGAGTAAACTAAATGGTTTTTTATAATGATGAAGGGAAATACTATAAAATGATCATAAAAACATTCTTGAAGAAAATATACATTTGTTTTTAAAAAAATTTATAAAACATTTTCTTTTAAAATAAAATTTCAATACATTTTCATTAAAAAATTAAATTTTAAACATTCAATGTAAGCTTCAATTAAATGATGGTGAGTAAATATATACTTTATATACAAGGTAAAAGAACATTCCATTTTCATGGAAAAAAGGTTTAAAAAATTCCTTAGTAGGAAATAGATGAGAATATTCCTTTGAAAACCTTGGTAGAAGACAAAAATAGTAAAAATTCATTTTCCAAATCATTTTAAAATATTTCTTTATATTTTTATAAAACATGGTTTTTAGAGGAAAATCGGTTCTCAAACTAAAAAGATAAATAAATTTGGGTATTCTTAACAACATTTTTCAAACACCTTCAGTACCAATGAGTGAAAAATGGTACTAATACATTAAAAAGGTCATTAATTACTAGAGGATACAAAGGGTTTATGAAAAAATGGTAATATAATTTTTTCAAATGGAAATACCATTGAGATATCTTTAATGTTATTGGTGAGGAAAATAATAATTAAACATTCAAAAGTTTCATATACGAGTTTAGAAAATATTAAATTAGAAACCCCATGAATAAATTATATTAAATGAAAGACATAAATAAAATGAAAATAATGGAATTCATGAAATAATATATAAAAATGTATATTAGATACACCACACAAAAGATGTAAGTGGTGAACATGACATTTATCTCATAGATCTAAAAAGAGAGATGAGAATCCCTTACATTGAGATTCATTTCAGGTGAACGTCCTTTAACTTATTGTATAATAAACTTTTGTTAATTTTCTACTTTCTTGAGAACCTTTTTCATTTTTATAATTACTATTATTTTACTTTTTTACTCTATTTTATACAACTACTTAAACGATAATTTTTAAATCAGGTGTTTTGACCAAATCAATATTTGGATTCAAAAATAACATTGTTGGGTCAACTATGGTCAAAAGGATCATACATGACATCGACACAATAATAATCATGAAATAATTACCATAGAAAGATGGTAAGTAACACTATATAATTAATGAATGATAATAATACCATAAATACCATATTATTTATCATATATACAGATATATGTAATTCATGTGATGAAATAAAAATCATATCATGAATAGGAGGTGGTACTCCAAACATCCACGATCGACCGTTCACCTTTTAGTGTGTGAATGGGTAATAAAGAAAATGATATATATATATATATATATATATATATATATTATTTATAAAAATTAAATTATTTCATCAATATCATGTACATGTTTTTTATTTAACATATGTTTTTTTAAAACCTGTCTTTATACGTTCCATTTTTAGTGTGAACTAATCACATCACACTGAGGGGGGGATAGACCACATTTTCTAAAATGATGTTATCTTATTAATGTAAAATGGGAATTATTAAATTCATTTTCAAAAAAAGTTTAAAGAAGTATAAATACATCATAAGTACATATATATCATATATAAACAGATTTTACATCATAATTTCCACCATGATATGGGGTAATGGAAAAAATGGACGATCATATTTTTGTGAGGCTGTAGTTTTCCATACACTAAAATAGTAAGTTTGTTACCTATTAAATGAAATTGTGTGTATGTTTAGGTAGAACCCTTTACATAAAAACAACCTGGTATATTTAGGATACTTTTTTTGTCACATAATAATTAAATTAGGATATTTCAGGGGTTGGATAATGGAAATAAAATTAAAAAAGGTGGGAGAAGATGTTAACCCTTAATCAGGTAACTAAATTTGGTTTTCTTTAAAAGGCTTATATGGAAGGATTTTTAGCCAAAATGAGGCTTCATGGAAAAGGGGTGGTGTTTTAAAAATCTATATGGAAATATTTTGGCTAAACCAAAGTGTTTTGAGAGGTGTGAGTAATGGGGAGAGGTGGTGGCCATTTATAGGAAAGGAAAATGACTCACTAGAAGTTTTTGGAAAAAACTTAGGTGTAAAACTTTTCATAGGTAACAAAAGTCATAAAAAACACAAAAAATAAATAATGGAAGTATTTTGGATGAAATATGAACATAATGTAGATTTCAAATAAGTGTATAGGTAATTTGGATCACTAAGATAAAGTTTTTGTTCTTTATTAAGCACAAATATTCCTTAATATTTGAAATTAATTTAAATTACTTTCATTATTTATTTTTTTCAAAAAAATTGAATTTTTTAAAATTAAAAATTACTCCGATTCCAAATATGGAATCCATTTCTCTAAATACAATTCATAAAATTGCTATAAATTTATTTAAATTTAATCTTGTAGGTGGGTCGACAAAGCAGGTTTTTAAAGTAAAAATGTTTGGACGTTTTCTATGTTTTTATTATCAATTTAAACGTAAAATTGATTCAAATGAAATATATTTAATTAAATTAAAAAAATATTATCTAATTAAAAATTATAATAAATATAAATAACAATTTAACCTATTAATTAAATTATATGAAAAAATGGTTTTTAACTAAAATTCAGTATTTTTAACTATTCGTTAAAAACTAAAATGTTTCAAAAAAATATAAAAAACATAACCTAACCAAATTTTTTTGTTAATATTTATAATATGAAGTTTATTTTTATATATTAAATCAATTAAAGTGTCAAAATTTAGAATTAAAATGGGTTCAATATTAAAAGGAAGTAATGTTTCCCTTATCAAAATATAGGTTTTTATGTGTGAAATAGATTTTTTCTTATCGTATATCTATCAAACCTAATGGATGAATATCCAAAATATTTTATTTAATATATAATATTTACATTAAGAAAATATAAATTCATCATTAATTTAATCTATGAGAGTAAAACAACTATTTTAGCATAAAAACGTTTTATATAAAAAATCACATTATATTCAATTGCTTCTTATACTCTTTTGTAATTAAATTGTAACCAATTAAATCATTATATATTTTTATAACCCATTATTTTTGTAATTAATTTATAACTATTCATAACTATTAATTTAATGGATGGTTTATATCTCAATATATTTTAAAAATATAATATTTTTCGATAAAAAATAGTCTTATGTGTAATGTAATCCATTGGAGAAGGACTCTACTTTGAGTAACACACTCTAACTCAGTATTTCTGGAATTGAAATATGCAGAATTTATTTTAAATATTAAATATATTATAATGTATCTTGATATTATATTACATCAAACACTTGGTGTCACATGTCATATATACTATTAAATAAAAGTTTCTTACTTTATATTTTTGAGGAATCACAGATGTGATGATTCCAAATATGAAAAAATAGATTCAATTACATTAGGTGATAAAAAATAATTTTAATATAATAAAACATTTTTTAAAAAAATATTTTTCAGCACAAAAATATTTTATTCTTATTACAATCCTTGTAATAACTATTGGATGATGGTCAATTTATTTGTTTATATATATTATTTATAAATAAAATTGAAATCATTATTTAATATTTATTAATTTTATTCATAAAAAAATACACGCCACTTTTAAAAAAATAGTCATTTGAAAAAAAGACCCTGTTATATTGAATTAACTTAACCTAGATGTCATTAAAACTAATTACTTGTATTCTAACAATTTAATTATATCAATACACTAATATTGTAATATTACTTTTCATTTTATTCGATCATTATTTAACAACAAAATGTAACATATAGAAATTTTTTTGTAATATAATATAATATTTCATATTATTTTTTATTTTTGAAATATATTATTTACAATTTTCTTCTTATAATACATAATTTTAGTCTACCTATTGGATAGATGTATATCAAATGACCATATATCTAATGAACATATTTCAAATTACCAAATTCTTAAAGAACATATTTATAACAAAAAAATTTTGTTCCTATACATAGCCTTAATAAAATCGTTCATCTTATAAATTCATTTTATTCTCACTGTACTAAGTACACTTCGCATTCATAATATTTTGATTAAATATTTTTCTGAACCCTTTATCCTTTCATGATCTACATAATACTTGTATGTTTTGTTATACTAATGGTGATTCCCTAGGGTGGAGATAATCATTGGTATTTTATAATATTGGTGATATTATTATTTTGGATTTATTAAACTATTTAAATTTTCACAATTTTAATGCATTTTATCCTCTAGGTTATGTAACTATCTGTGAGGAGTAATTGATGATTTTTGGAATTTTTATTTTCAAATTCCATTGGGAATGAATAAAGTGATAATATTTTAGTTCATGTCATTAATGAATTATTTTCAACTCATGTTAAAATGTTTTGACAAATAATGAATACGTTTTTAAAAGATATTTGATTTATTTTTATGGAAATAATATTTCTACTAAAACATATGGTGTTACACCCCCCACTAAATAAATTACATCCTCAAAATTTGAAATTTATCTTGATAATGAAAATATATATGGCTATCTATAAGATAGTAGTGAGAAATGATATAATTTATAATCAGATACGAACTATATTATATTAGGGGATAGTGTAAAAATCCATGTTTCCTTCATAATAATAATTTATTTAACTTTACCATTTTTAATGAAAATGCCTCATTGGATTATATTAAGACTTATAATTTTGAATGAGTTTTGAGATGAATATAATAAATATATTATAAATTATAAATATAAAAATTTAATAAACCATAATAAAAAATGGTTTGAACAATATTAATTATCCATTATGGATATATAAAATTTAAAAAACATAATATATTATAGGGATCAATTATTAATGTTAAGCATACTAAAAAACATACTAAATTATCAATTATCAATATTAAAAAAATACTAAAAACCAAAAAATTAAACATACTAGAAACATACTAAAAAATTTCATGAATGTCAATTCTCCATTATCAATGTTATAGGGATAAATTATCTATGTTAATTCTCCATTATCAATATTAGTTCTCCATTATCAATGTTTTCATGGGGATCAATTTTAAACCTGTATCTTATTGAAAAAACATACTAAATTATAGGGTTCATTATTGTATAAACAATTTCATGAAGGTTGTTTTCTCATTTTTTAACAATAAATTAAAACCCACTATTTTTAGTGTAAATAAGATCAGAATAAAATATCACATGAATATTGAAAAAAATTCCATGGTTTCATATAAGGTGGAAATTTTTGTGTGTCATAAATTTTTGTATCCTATATAAATTTTTTAGTGATCTATCATACACAGTTGGGTATTGAAACATTTATTATATAATTTTTTCCTAGAGGAATTTTATAATCAAACAAGAAATTATATTTTATAATGAGATTATTTATAATACTAAATGGTATTTAAAAATCCATAAATTGATATGTTCTCTTTATAAAAAGTCTTAATCCATACCAAATAGAACATAAAATTATTCCAAGGGAAGATATTTTAGATCCATTAGATGTAATGTCCTTCAAAAAATGAAGGATAATTATATTCCATCAATATGGTTACTATGAGTTTTTATTAATAATTAAATATCTAAATACTGAGGTGAGGAATGACCATTCTTAGAAAAGTTTCATAACATAAAAATTGGACATCTTAATATCTGGAGTGGTGGAAAAGTGTATCTTTCACCACTTAAATATCATGATCCACTTCAGGGGTCATCACTTCATTGGATCTTCCTTATTACTTGGGTTTTGGGGGTCTTCGTTCCTATTATCCATAATTAGGTCATCGATTGTGGAATAGATTTTCAAAATGACCAAATTCCATAAAATTGAAGCATTGATGTGTGGGTAATGTATCAGTTCGGTCCTTCTTACACTCCATTCTATTGATGTAACACCCTGAGTTTTCAAAAATAGTTTTTCAAAATCTGTTAAACTTTTATTAATAGATTTCCATAAATGAAAACCCATTTTAATCTTTCATGCAATACTGGGTTTAACATGTGTTACAAGAAATAAAGAGTTTCTACAAAACAATATTTTATGATTATAATATATAAACATGATAGTTATAACATGGCTGTTAAACATAGAATTTTGAATTTCAACGATTAATTTTTTATATAATATTAAATTTTTTTAAAATAAAAAATAATCTATAATGAAATACATGATATTTTGTAAAGACTTTATATGTTCTAAAAAGGATTTTTTCAAAAAAGGAATTTATTTTTATATCCTTTTGTGTACAGTAATAAATATAATTTTTTTACTTTTTGAAATTTAATTATAGAAAATAAAATTAATTTTGGGATTTATAATTTCAAAATTATGTTAGGGTTAATTTTTTGTATTTTTATAAAATATTCAATTTTCAAAAAATAGTGAAAAATAATGAATTTTAATAAAAAACATTTATTTTTCTAATTTATCAAAATTGTTAAATTATATTTTAAAACGTTTTTAAATAATAATTTATTTAAATTTTTCATTAAAAAAATAAAAATTAGTTAATTGAAATATATTTGACCTTGAAATTGGTGATAAAATCAATTCAATATTTTGAACATTTTCTCTTTGAAAACTCATTGCCTTATCCCATCTCTAGTATTTAATTTTAAATTAATATAAAGAAAATTAATAAATTGAATTTGGGAAAATATATTTCATATTACAAATCATAATAATTTTTAATTTCTAAAAAGGATTTTTTTACTAAAGTAATTAGTGAAAGTAGTTAAAAATAATCATGATGATTAAGGGAAAAACGAGTTTACCAATAGATTATAAATTAATCATAAGGGAAAAAATGACGTATAAAGTCAATTAATAACCATTTTATAGAAATATTTATACCGTATACCTTTGATTATTGATATTTTTATGTCATTGGATCCACTTAAATAAGGAAAAACATGAGTGTAATTCTTCTTTTTAAAATTTACAAGTTTTCTACTCACCTCCCTTATAAAAGGCCACCTCCTCTTCCCATCTATTCACAACATAAAAACCAATTGGTCAAACCAATAAATTCCCAAAAAGTTTATACACATCCACACTATCATTATATAATCCTTTCTATTGGTATAAACCCAACCATGGGAGTCCATTGGTGCAAACCAAAAAGTTATACCTCAATAAGATTAGACATTCATCAACAAACATTTTCATTTTAATTATTTCTCAAAACTCTTTAATTATAATTATATAATGATTTTATAATTACTTAAGTATCATAAATATCCAAGGTTTTTTAACTTTATGACCTAAAACAATACACACTTACATCAAATGTTATACAAAAACAATATTCGTGTGTACGGTAAACTACTGCCTCACGAACTGATGTGTATTGTTATTACATTACCACATATCAAGGATGGGAGTAATGACATGAAAATTTTTTACATATTATTTTTATTATTTTTATTAGGTTATTATATTTCAATAATTTTTATATCATACATAACATAATTCTTTCCTTATTTTAGAAAATGATAATGTCGTTCAGGTGTATGGTGGATTACCACCTCGTGAAGCGACGTGATTCCATCATGAATTACATGAAATGTATTAAGGATGGGTTTAATAATAATATGTGATATATGTGACATATAAATGGCTATTTAATGAAAATATATCATATAATTTTCCATCATTCAATCTAAAAATAAGATGGATACAACATTCATATGTCTCCTTGGATGGTGTATATCATTTACTATTTATTTTATCTATATATTTTAATAAATAAAAATATACTAAATATATATGATATTTATATCATCTTTTTTATTATTGATATGATAAATTATTGATTAAAGTAATATAACCATAAATATAGAAAATCAAAACATATACCGAAAACAAAGCTGTTATTACCTGAAACATAACATTAATGTGGAATTATTAAATCACGGGTAATAAAAGGTACTAATTAAATAATATATGTAATCATATAAATTAATATGGGTTTTAATATATATATATATATAATGAACTTATATTATTTATAGAATGGGATTTAATGAGTAAATTTAAATTCAAGACTTTGGTTAAGTGACTTTCGTCTCACATTTATTTTCCATGAGACCCAAGCCACGTTCACATCTTATTTCTTGTATGCGGTGTGTATACTACATAGGGAAACATTTTTTGATTATTATAATATAAATTATTGGGATATAACTATCAATTTTTTGAATCAATCCTTCATTGGTTGTATGGTTAAAATGTTACCACAATGGTAAGGGTATTTTTATCTCATTTTTTCTTCTATGATATATACATTTTGTTGTGCACAAATAATTATTCATGTGGTGTGTATAAAGACCCATTGAAATGTAATATCATGAAATTTTTAATCATAATGATATTTTTATATTAATTTTATGTTATTCCATTTTGGGAATTATGATTCAAAGTTATCAAATTGGTATGATTTTATTTCTACAATATCTTCAGTTATCATGAATATATATGATTATAATTACATTTGATGAAATATTATGATAAAACTATCAATAATTATCATGGATTTTACTTTCCATTGGTTATTAGTTATTTCTTCATGAAATGCTAAGATATCTAACCTCTTCAGAACTTAATATAATTAATAAAATATTTTTAAGAACGTCTAACTTCATTTACCTATTCACATGGAAATATTTTTTCTCCAAAAACTATATTTTATAAATGACTTTTCAAATAATTTTTATATGATCTAATAAAGAGATTTCAAAGGAAAACAATATTAATTTTTTTTCTATTTTAAAATATTTTTTAAAATATTTTCAAATAATACATTATAAATTTGAATTATATTTTCAAAGAAAATAATTCTTCAAAATTTTTATATGTTCTAAAAATAACTTCCAAAGTGGAGAATATATTTTCTTATAGAAATGTGGTAAATGATATTCTAAAATTCATTTCTATCTAATATGGAATATGTTTGTGTTACATATTCTTTACTAGGGATATAAACCAAGGGTACCATTCATATTCTTTCTATGAATGGTTTAAGTTTTTCTTGGTTGGTGTTTATGAAACATTTTTCTCTTCCATAGGTTATATACTTATGAAACCTTCCATGTTTCATGTGTTCTTCTATGATGAAATGATTATGAAACCTATCTTTTTTTCCTCACGATAACATAGGATTATATTTTTATGATACCCATTTTATTTGATGTTTTATAATATGATTAAATATTATGATCTTATGGAACATATAAGTATGATTTCAATAGTTTAAAGGTTTTACTTGTATCTTTCAACAATTAATTGGGTAAGGATTCGTATATCTCATGAGATTTACATATTTAGAACAGGGAGTGAACCTTGTACAGTAATACAGGGCTGCAATGTTTAGTGAACATGATATAGTAATACGGTTCTAGAACAAGGATTAAACATAGTATAATAAAGTACTCCACCCACTATGATGTCCTTGGCAGTAATCCTTTACCAATATACAAATTATTTTCTATGATTATGTGAATGCCCAAAATTCAAGTCTTTTTGAAAATTTTATGCTCTCATAGATCATGTCATTTGTTTCCATTAGGATTCATGTCTTATAAACTACCTATCTTTATGACATAACTCATTATTATGATCTTTGATATGTAGGGTGTGGATTTAAAATTTTATTCCCATTTTCTCAAACCCTTATATTCATATTCTACTTATATATATCCCATTTTTACCCTTACTGAGCATCTAATATCAGACTTTCTTATGTTTTCATTCCCTAATTATTTGGATATTAATTCTGTAGGATGTTTCTAATAAGGGTTATAGTTATGAAGAACGTAGTATGTTGTGAATTAGTTCACATATAGACAAGTGTTTTTCTTTTATTGTTTCCAATGGCACTAAATTAATATGGTCTTTGTGCTTGTGTTTCGGTAATGTTATAAATATTCCATCAAAATGTTTTATTTTCTTTTTCTGAGAATCCTGGAAGAAAATCGTTGGTATCATAGAAAAAATTTTGTTAACCACGATAAAATAGTTTGATAAACAATTATTGGGGTCCACAAGGAAATGTATAAGGATATTTATAAGGATGAATCAATTTATAGAAAAATATCCTAGAATTGTTTATAAAAGATAAAGTGATTGTTTTCCTAGAAATACATATCTTCTTGGACTCAACAGGTGGATATGTCTCTGGAACATATGTACCTCGAGGTAGCAACCCCAAAAAACTACATATTGATCTATAATTAATCAAGAATTTGTGCATGAAAATGTTCCTTGCTAAACACAAAGTTGGACACTATCAGATGATATGTTTTGGAAATATACAAACTCTTTATAAACCATCATGAAGTATTTAAACATAATGTTACTCTGGATGACCTAGGATAAACAAAAGGTCTCATAGATTAATGAATGTTTCATAATAAGACATCGTATAAGTGATTTTCCTGATTATATGGTTTCTCAATCTGATTATTATTTCATAAAATACGCTTTTTGGTTTTATTAACTGGAAGAAACATAAAGGAACCCTATTAATACTGAATATTAAATAAAATGAAACAATCTTTATCCTAATAATCTAATAATTAAGTGAGATATAATAAAAACACCATTTCTATGCTTACAGAACATTCTAATGCAATAAATCAGGATATACTTCCATTTTACCAAAAGAGGGAACAATATTATATTGATTCCATTATAGGGATATGTACACCTTATTTTAATGGTTCATCAGGTACACTAGTTTCTAAACAATGGATGATTACCACTAAAAATATATTTTTCATTCATTATTTTTCAAAACATGAAAATTTGGTTTTAGTTTTCTACCATTTTTATGGTGAAGTAGATCAATGGTGGAATCTTATCATGAATATGAGAAAACATGATATTATTGACTATAAGGATTGGGATGAGTTAGAGAATTTTTTTAATAAGTGATTTCCTCATGTTCTATGTATGGATATGTATAATTATTTCTTAAAGTTAAAACGAAAGGGATTATGAATCAGTTGGTACCTTTGAGGATAATTTTAAAAGACTTTCAAGGTACACTTTAGTTATTGTCATCCAACCTATAAGTGAAATTGATAGATTCTTATTTGGCTTAAAACCAAGTCTCCATATGGTGTTTTAAATAAAATACATTAGTAGCTATGAATATATTATTTATTGTTCTATCAAGGTGGAAATTGATGTTGGAGTTACGTATCAATATCATGGTTTTCACAAAGAAAAGGAAGATGGATTTCAAATGGAAATATAAAAACCATGGAGAGAATAATATGATCTTTCCATTATGATCATAGTGTGGGAATAAAAAAAGAGTAAATTATGTTAAATGGACTAATACATGTTTTAATTTTGTAATGAAATATCAAAAATCCATGGATTTCTTAAGTGATGGGAAGTAGTGGGATAAAAATATGGATAGAGATAAAGATGAACATAATGCACCACCCCCGCTTTTATGCTTCATGTGTATAGATAATAGGAATTATGATAACCAATTACAAACCCAAGTGGTTAATGATGATTATCAAAATAATAAACCACTTTAGCCAATGGACATGGGGAAATATCATGTGATTATATTTTTTAACGAGGGATGCGATAAAGAAATTATGAAATGAAAACACGCCACCCACTATTGATCAACTAATGTCTTATTTTACTTTGGGTCTACCAAAGCATTCATATATAAATAAATTTCTAAGTGTTTCAAGATTCCATACAAATAGAAAGATAAAGAATTAGTAGCACAAAACCCTAAAGGTACAATGATCTTATACCAAGTCTATGATCCTATCTAGTTGATAGTGGTGGATATTTTCTTCCTGCATATCTTTTCATTCTTCATTAGGTCAAATTTCATGCCATCTTAGAAATTTATTTAATTTCTCTATATAAATCCCACATCAATTATTGAGTAAGGGAAGTCATATTTTATATTCAAAACCAACCTATGATTGTTTATTAATGTGATGGTAATAATGATCTTCAAATAGATATCACATCTAATATATGGGTATTAATTATCATTCATTAACGGTGTTTATCTTAGATGGCTGGGAAGAAACACGACAACAATGATATTCCTTGTATAGAAATTTGGGGATGTCTTTTCAGATTGATTTCCTAGTCTTAAAAAAAATTAGAATTTCAGTTATCAATATAACACAAACATTATTAAACACTAATTTCAATGACTCTCTATATTATGGCCCTAATTGAGTTGTAGGAAGTGAAGATGAAACTCCAAGAAAAACATGACAAGGTATTCATTCAACCAAGAATGTCACCTTGGTGTACAAATGTTATTTTCATTAAAATAAAAGATAGGTTGATACTACTCTACATTTTTTATTAGTAGTTGAACAATATCATGAGAAAGAACAAGTATCCTCTTCCCTATATTAATAAATTCTATGATTATTTGTGTGGATCTCAATACTTTTCCATGATTGACCTTTATTTTTTATATCATCAATTTATGGTTAAGAAGAATGATGAACTCAATGTGACATTACAAACAATGTATTGAAATAATGAATATATAGTGATTCCATTTGGTCTTACTAATTACCTAACTATCTTTATGGATTTAATGAATATAGTCTTCAGATATTACCTTGATCAGTTTGTAGTATTATTTATATATGATATTCTAATATATTTAAAGATCTAGTAAGATTACAAAGATAAATTTATAATTGTAATAATGTCCCTATGTAAAGAGAAACTATATGTAAAATATAAAATGTATTAATTTTGACTATAAGATATTTCATATTTGGGTCATATAATATTAAGAGAGTGTGTATCAGTAGATCCATTAATGATGAAGGACATTGAATTTTATACAACACCAACCATGGTGACTAATATCTATATATGTTTAGGCTTATCTAGATATTATAGATGTTTATCAGAACATTTCTCATCACTATCTAATCCCCTGACCAAGTTAACTCTAAAGGTTAAAAATTTCCTCTAGAAAAATGAATGTGAAGAAAATTTAGTAGAGCTAAAGAGAAGATTAGTAAGTTCTCCTCTTCATACATTACCCAGTAGTGGAGAAGAGTTTTAATTCTATAGTGATCTATCCAAAAAGGGATTGGGATTTTTTCTTATAAATAATTTCTTCATTATAACTTATGCCTTATTATAATTGTTTATCTATGAGAAAAAATAACCAAATCCTGATTTGGAGTAAGCTGTGATAGTTTTAGAATTAAAGACATGGATTAATTATCTTTATGGTGAAAAGTGGGATATATATACAAATAATTAATGTTTAATTTATTTATTTGAATAGAAGTAGTTGAACATTCTCCAAAGAATATGGTTAGTGTTGTATAAATATTATGATTTTACACAACATTACCACCTAAGGAAAGTTAAAAAAGTGGCTAATGCTTTGAGTCGAAAGGATCATGCTAGCTTATCCATGATGATGATAAAAAAAGATTCACTATTTCTGGAATTGCAAAGAATGGATATGGAAATCATGATGGGAGTGGAAAATCATTTCTTACTCAATTGAGTGTTGAACAATGTATCCATGTGATGACTAAAGAGGTTTATAAGGATGATTTAGAGCTATAAAATATGGTTGAAAATGACCCCATGTTTAACCTTGAAAATGATGGAATTATATGGTTTAGGAACCATGTTTTTATTCTATCTATACTAGGATTGAAGGAGGTATTGTAAGAATAGTCTCATAGTTATTAATTATCAATACATATATGGATGTATTAATATGTATATATATATTAAATAATTCTAATGATGGGAGGGTATGAATGGAGATATTTCAAAGTTTGTATCTCTATGCTTGGTATGATAGAATGTTGAAGATGAAATAAAAAATTCTAAGGGGTTGTTATATCCATCACCCATACCAGAATAGAAATGGGAGAAAATCACCATGGATTAATTCACTATACTCCACAAAATGTCTAAATATCATAATATTATATAGATTTTAGTCGAT
The DNA here is from genome assembly GCA_963277665.1 of Viscum album. Taxonomy (NCBI): domain Eukaryota; kingdom Viridiplantae; phylum Streptophyta; class Magnoliopsida; order Santalales; family Viscaceae; genus Viscum; species Viscum album. The sequence continues at coordinate 379,362 of CAUJRU010000041.1, read as the reverse complement.
GTCCATACTATGTTATCACACATCATCTATATAAAAGAATAATTCTCTCTATATCGCTTTCCAGGATATACAATAAGGAATTTTTAAGGTTGTATAGAGTACCACATTCCATTATATCTGATCAAGATCAAAGGTTAACCTCAATGTTATGGTGATGTCTTTATAAATCATTTGATATAATGTTATGTTTTTTCATTTCATATCATCCTCAAATATATTTTCAGTGTAAAAGAATAATTTAAAACCTAGTGGATATGTTGATATCAAGTTCATTTGATTTCAAATGTGCACAGGGTCAACACCATTCTCTAGATGAGATTTCTTAAAAATGTATATTTCACTCATGAATTTATATGGATCCTTATTAAGCCTAATATGAAATGACATTTATAGCTACAATATTCTCAAATTAAGTCTGAGAAAAAAATATTTTGAGACATGAGACAGCTAAAGAAATGGTAGAGAACATTAGAGGCTTTCTTGCGGCACATCAAGGTAGTTCTGATTAAAATGAAAAGTTATACTAATAACCACATACATGATCTATAACATAAAGTTAGTAATAAGGTGTTTCAATGATATTCTATATAAAATAATGTTATGAGATTAAAAATAAATTAAACTAAGACCTTGGTATACTGCTCACATTGAAATTCAAGATCATATTAGGACAGTAACCAATCTCTTAGAGCTTCCATTGAACCTCTCTCATATCCATGATGTGTTCCATGTATATCTCAAGATGAATTACATACCTGACCCATCACATGTACTGAACACTGAGTCCATAATTCTTAAGATGGATCTTTCATGTAATGAAAAACCAATGAATATTTTGGATCTACAATTAAAAATTCTAGGAAATAAAACCACTCACCTGGTTAAATTTTGGTATTGAAACAACCTTTTTAAAAAAGTTATTTATTAATTAGAGGATATAATGTGGAGGAATTATCCTCTTTTATTTTAATTTGAGGGATGAATTTCTATGGAATAATTATTTTTCAGGGGGATATTATGTAACACCCTGAGTTTTTATGAATATTTATTTTTATTAAATTAAATTTATTTATTTTATTTCCATATATGAAACACCATGTTATGATTTAAAACAACACGAGGTATAATTTTTCTTACATTAAACATTATGTTTCTATGAAACTTCCAATTTCTATGAAACATTGTTTTATTAATATAATTATTTAAACAATATAGTTATAACCTATCAATTAAACCTATTAATATGAATTTTAATATATAATTTTTTATATTATTCAAAATAGTTTTATATAATGAAAACAAATTGATATGAAATATATAATTTTTTGTTACGTATTTAAATGTTTTGAAAATAATATTTTCTCAAAAGAATGACTTTTTGTGTATTTAACTAAATAATAATAAAATATTTCTTTACTATTTTAAAATATGTATTCAATAAAATAAATATATATAAATATATATAATTTTTAATGTTCCTAGAGTGAATATTTTGAATTTTTATGAAATATTTAATTTTTGAATGAATAGTGAAAAAAACTAAAGTTTAAATGAAAACTTCCCTTTCATATAATTTAATTATATAGTTATATTATATTTTAAACTATATTTAAATTATAATTAGTTAAATTATTCATCAATAAATACTTTTTATGCCACTATAATCAATTTAAAATGTAAATTGAATATAATGTCGTTTCAAACATTTGAACATTTTCACTTCAAAAAATCATTGTCTCATCCCGTCTTCAGGATTAAATTTTAAAATATTTTATATCACCTATATGAACTGAATTTGAGTAAAAGGATAAAATATTTTATATCATAAAAAATTATAATTTATAATATGTTCAATTAAATTTTCAACCATAGTTTTCTAGTGAAAACAATAGAAATTAATCATGATGATTAATAGAAAAATAAGTTTATTAAGGGAATAATATTTATGTTTAAGGGGAAAAGTGACCTATATACTTGTAAAAAAACCCCATGATGTGGACATATATAAACATAATCTCTTATATGTCTATATTTTTCGATTATTGAAGAACTTTAAAAAGAGATAACATGGTTGGAATTATCTATTCCAAAAACATACATGTTTTACACTCACATACGATATAAAAAGCCACACACTCTTCCCCTATATTAACATATTAAAAAAAATTGGTTCTGGTAATATCTACTCAAATCAATTCTCCACTTACCTCCTCCCATAATTGAATCTTTTTCTTGTGTATAAATATAACTATGGTATTCATTTGGTGTAATCCAAAAATAGATACCTAAAGAAAAGGTAACAGTCATCTGTAAATTTTTATCATTTATTTCTTCCACAAACCCATTTAATTCTATTTATATCATTCTTAAATAATAAAATTAGTAGATTGAATATAATATTATTATTTTTTGTAACATTTATGACCTAAAACACACAGACTTGCATCGAAGGGGTTATAAAATCATTGTTCTTGTGTATGTTGGACAACAGCCTCATGAACCGATGATGTTCATTTTTCCATTACCACCTATGAAGGATGGAAATAATTATAGAAGTAATATGTATATAATATTTTTTTGATTTTTTTATGTTATTATGTGTGTATAATGTTTTTATCACACAAAAATTCATTCTTTCCATTTTGTGGTAATATGATAACATCGGTCATGGGTTTGGAAGACTACCATGTCACAAAGAGATGTGCTTCATTTACACTTTACATGGAATGTATAAATAATGGTTATAATATAAAAATGTGATATATATGATATAAAAAATATTTTTTAATGATAATATCTAATATATATTTTTTATTTCAATACAATAAGAAAATGGAATTTGGGTTCGTGCGTACGTATGGTCTACCGTCTTTATGAATGATATATTTTTTCCCATTTCAATATTGTATAGATTATTATAAATTCATATATACTGGATATATATGATATTTATATCATAATTATCCTTTTAGTTATTATTAAATCATCATTAATTTAATAGGACCACAAATATAACAAATCAAAAAATATATGAAAAAAAAAGTAGTTATTACCCGAAACATAACATTAACCTGGAATTGTTAATATATGGGTAATAAAATGTCATAATATGAGAATATGTAGTATTATATACTTTAAAATTCTTATTTAATAAATTTATAATAAACCTATAATTATTATACTTGAGTATTTAATGAGTACAACAGAATTCACAAATTATGGTAAGGGATTTATGTCTATCATTTATTTTATCAAAGACACAAGCCATATTAAACACCTATTTATTCTATGTGGTGTGTGTAATTAACATGAATGTATTTTATGGTACTACTAATAAGAATAATTTATATTTATATATCCATTTGATGATGTTTCTTTCATGGTGTTTATGGTTAAAACATTTCTAATATGGTGGGGGGGATTATTTCCCCAATTTTTCTTTTTTGAGATGTACGTTGTGTTATGCACCTATTTTCTTAAACAAGGTGTATGAACATACCATTTGACATGTAATATCATGCATTTTTTCATCCCCGTGATATTTAAATTGTCATTTTATGTTATTCCTTCATGGTTTTTGTTATTTAAGGTTACAAATTTTGTATGATTTTATTTCTACAAATATCATCGTTTATCAGGATTGTTTACGATTGTGCTTCCATTGAAGAATTATTAAGATCCATATATCAACAATTATCATGAATTTTATTCTCATTTTTTAATTAAATATATATTCACTTAATGATACTATTTTCCCTCTTTGGTGGATAGCTTAATTAAGAAATTTTTTTATGAAATTATGACATTATTTCACTCTTCGATTGAAATTTTTTTTTCTCCATTTACCGTGTTTTCTAAAATTGTTTTCAAAAAAAATATTTTAAATTATTTGTTATGGTCATTTTCATGAAAAAAGATTTTGATTTTTTTTATCTTAAAATGTTTTTCCAAATTAATTTATAGCCTTCCTTATTATGTTTTAGGGTTATTTTTAAAGAAAATGATGTTTAAAAAATTATATATGTTTTAGTAATAATTTTTTAAATCGGAAAAGTAATTTTCATCAAGAAATGTTTTTAATGATCTTTCAAAATTATTTTCTATCTATGAGTATATCCATTGGTGTTACTTATTCCTTTCTGGTGATATTATCTAACGGTACCATTTATATTCTTCTCTGGATGGTTTAAGTTTTATGGCATGATTTTTATGAAAATTTTTTCTCTTCCATGGGTAATATGCTTATGAAACCTACTTCTTTCCATGGGTTATGATATGATGAAATAATGATGAAACCAATCTCATTTGCACAGGTTAAGATATGATCAAATTTTTATGATACCCATTTAATTTCATGGGTTATTATATGATGAATTTTTATGATCTTGTAATATACTTATGTTTGATTTCATTGTGTGACTAGTGGAACCAATATATCACTCTAAGGAATTGGGTAAAGATTTATTTATCTCATGAAATAGACATTTTTGAGATTGGGAGTGAAATCTGTATAACAATAGAGAGTTGGAAAGAGGATTGAAATTGTTATTATAATATAGGGTTAGAATAAGGAGTGAACATGGAACAGTAAAGTACATTTTCCACTATGATTTCCTCAGAATTGAACCTTCCCAATAATAAAATCATCTTTTATACTTAAATAACTACCACAAATTCTTGTCTTATTCTAATTTTATGCTCTCATAGCTCGTGTTAATTTATTCCCTAATGATTCAAGTCTTATGAGCTGATAATAATTATTCCATGACTCATGATATTGATCTTTAATATGAAAAGTATGGTTTTAAAATGTTATGCTCATGTTCTCATACCCTTATGGTCTTATTATGTTTATGTATCTCCCATGTTTTACATATATTGAGAATCATAGCTCTCCTTTTCTTATTTTTCTTTCCTCGGGTTATAAATATATGCAGTGTGTATCATGTGTCCAGAAAGGGTGGTAGTTATGAATAACATAGTGGGAGATGATGTTTTTGACTTATGGTCCAATTTTTATATTTCCATGATTCTAAAAGCACTAAACTATTACAATTTTTTCACATTTTTATAATGTAATAAATATTATAAAACAATGATGTAATTTATATATATGAGATTCATGGGTCACTATAGTTTACTATTCTATTAATCCCTCTTCATCGTTCATTAGCTCGATGAGCATCATTCCCAAACATGAAATACTTTCATATTACTTTTTGAAAATTTATATGGTGCATCCTATAACATTTTGACATATTGAAAACTAAATATCTATATTATATGGTCTTTGTCGCGGAAAAACACAATAAACACTATTTATTTTTATTCAGTGTGATTATAAATTTTATAGGATCAGGTTTCAATCACAAATCGAGAAAGTTGGTTAGGAGTAACCATATACTTTTTTAATTCAACAAATATCCCTTTCGGTTTCTAATTAGGACAACCACTGCATTGTATATCACACCCATTGAAAACATGTATCCTCATGGCTCTATATATAAATTTAACTAGTGTAAGGTTATCGAATGGGAAGACAATAATTGGTAAATGTTTAAAATGGAATTATAAACATAAAATAAGGAATTCATAAATTACATTTATACCCTAACATATGAATTTTTTTTCAATCATTCAAGATTATCTATAGTCAATTCCTAGTAGCTTCCCTAATGTTTCTAGTTATATAATAGATTTTCAAATTTTCTGAAAATAAATTGGAATTATTTATAATTGTTCATAATTAGAAAGTGAAACAATCAAAGAATATCACATGTAAGTAGCATACATGGTGTACAATTTGCCCAATTTTTTTTTAACTAGGTACATAATGAGTTTATAAATAGAAAACAAATCTGGGATTATTACCCCTCGGTGATTCTCTTGAAGATCTTAAATCCACATGTTTGTATCATAACATGTATTTCATTTCTAGGTAGTCACACACTCAAAGCATTGCCAAATTTTTTTATTTTTTTCTATATTTTAACTTATCATTAGGGTTTCAAAAATATTTCTAGTTATAATACATAAAAAATAACTAAATCCTACAATTATATAAATAAAATCAAAATAAACTCACAGTCCTAGATCCAGTGCTAAAAAACATAATTTACATACTTAAATTGATACCAACTAAGACGGCCTAAAAATAATTACATCATTATACATATAATATAAGTTTTATAAAAAAATTCTCTTATAAATAATCATGCATTCAAAAACCACCAAGCATTATTGTCTTTGGATATTTTTACCTAGAAATATCATTTGACATTATTTTTTTAATTTCTCCCCCAATCCATTATTATATAATAATTAATTCAAAATATATTCCTATATATAATTCACTGTGAAAAAGTGAAACAAAAGAATGGTTGAACTCAAAAACATGAGAAGGGAAAAACTTATCAACAAGTTATCGAGCATTAAATCATAATAATGTGAGAAAATATGATCATGGGAGATAATTCCGATTAAATAAACAATAGAATATTAATAGTTGTTCACGGGTTACAATATATGGAAATTACACAAAAATATCAAACATATTATAAGGTATAAGAGTATAGACACATGGGATAATATAATATGAATCCATAGAGAATAAAATAGGAATATAAAATAGAAATGTTTAATATTTTTAGGAAATCATTAAATTTTTTGTATTTTTAATTATTTAAATGTCCACACATGATGTTATGGATATGAGTTCAAGTCCATGCTTAAAATTATAAACACGTGTAAAATAAAATTAGTTTAGACATGAAGTTAGGGATATGAAATCAGGTCTATGTATAGAATAGTTAAAATATAGATATAAAAAATTACACACATGAAGTTATGTACATGTAATCATGTCTATACATATAATTTTGAATATTTTAAAAATAAAATTAGTTCATGCAGAAGATTATGGAATTTAAATACATATTATGAATTATATTATGAATATATCTAAACATTGAAAAGTCAATTAATCAAGTTCATAATATAAAATATATTTCAAACATCAAATCATTTTATAATGATATATTAATCATTAACTAAATCATTAGATGGAAATAATGGAACCCACTGAACATATGGCCATAATCGACCCCACCCAACTCTAGGATATAATGAACCCCAACCATTTGATGGGTTTAATATACCACACCCACCATAGGACTATAAAAAACCCCATCCATCACATAATGAAAAGAAAATATACTTTTTGACATATAAAATAAAAAATCCATCTTATAATTTAAAAACCATTAAATAAAAATCAGTTTCAAATAGAATCACATAAAATGAACTAGAGTGTTAGATCAGTTGGTACCAAAAATCAATCTCCTAAAGGAATTATATCATAAAATAACATAGATATTGAATATTAATATTACTAAATAAGCATTAGATATTATGGGATAAAAATTTAAATTGATGAAAAATAAAAAAAAATTATAAAACCTTTTTAGCATTATCATAAAAAGATAAAGATACAAATCAGATTAAATAAATCATTTCAATTAGCGGATGAGAAGAATTTTTGGAAACATTATATTTAAAAATTCCACAATAATTTTACCTTAAAAAAATATAAATATAACTTTATGAAACGTGAATTTTAAGATACATATTAACAGAAGTGAAATGAAATGACTTTTTAATATTTTTAAGTGTTTTAACAAAATATTCACATTAATGTGAACATTATAAATAATATTTCATAAAATATATAAATATAAATATTAATAATATAGATATTGATCCATATTTATCATTAAAAATAATATAAGGATGTTTTTCTAGAACGAAATAATATAGAGGTTGATGAAATATGATGGTTATAGAGATCGGTCCATCATTAATGATGACATATTTTTACAATGAATAAAATCCAATAAATAATAATTCATTGATGTGAAACTATAAATTCCATAAAAATGATGGAATAAATTTGCTATAAAAAATATTAGTATGGAAAAAATAAAATATGGAATAATGAATTAAAACAATAAACATTATGAGTCAATTAAGTAGAGTTGAGTTAAAGGATAAAACATACATGTTTCCTAAACGTTGAATCAAAAATCATTGAAGAGTGAATTTGAAATAGAACATTTAATACCAAGGGTATATATAAAATCATGATTTAATATATTAAATATTAATTAAAAACAATATATAAATAAAAATAGTTGTATAATATGAAACATGTCTCAAAGTACGTAAATTTAAAAGAAAACCCCATATGGAAATCTTAATTTTTGATGTAAGAGTCTTTTGAAAATAGATTTTGAAGAAGAAATTTAAATTATCAAAAAATAAATAAGAAAATAAAATAAAATAAAACTATAATATATAATGAATCGACATTGGAATATCATAGTCAAAGAAGAATAATTATTGATCAATGAAAAGTGTTGAGTTAAGAACAACCTTTACATTTTATTCTGACATTCAATAAAGTGATTTAAACATTGGATAAATCACTCCTTCTCATAAATTCTTCCCTTAGAAAGAAGGAGTTTTTCATCACTAATGGGACCATAGAATTTTAAACATGGAGTAGGATTTTTTGAGAAAACAATTGGTAGGGATTCAAGAGTAATTCAAATAAATATAGTGATTTCATGTCTATGGATTTAAAATCAATTTATTGTTGAAAATGTGGGTCATATACATGGAAACTATAGTTAAGAGAGTGGTGAAGGTATAATCACATGGTATTTAGGTATGTTTTGTATATAATGGTAGGTAAATCATGTGGGTTTGACTTTTTCATCTAAGAATGTTTTTTTATAATATACATGTGTCATGTAATTTTGTAAAAATATCATGTAATGACCAAACCCAAAGGGGCCTACCTAGAAAAAATATAGTTGGGAGCCCACCACCATTGGCCAAGGGCTAGTGACAACCACCAGGATGGTGTAACATAACTTGGGGATTTTTAATGTTCTACCTATATGCATGCTCACAACCATATTCATGTAGTATTGTATAGTAATATAATTTTCAGACTATAACATAATTGGATAACCATGAATCAAACAAACACTATAGAATACATCAATTTATGGAATAATACAACCACAATGTAATAGGAAAAAATACACACCCAGCCAACAATAATGTGCCAACCTAATAATTTTCTGTATAAATTAAATCACAGAGATCCTAGATCATTATCTCCAAGCCCTACCATCATACATTGTCTTTAAACCTAACAATACCTATACTCTACTAAAATCTCCATCAATCTATTTATCATCTACATAAGACACAACACATGTCTAAAAAGCTTGTGCTGTAGTAATTATAAACATAACCATTAGGAAACCAAAGAAACTAAAGGGGAGTAATAGAGAGATATGATTGATGTTGTGAAATAATCCAAAATTAATAGGGAACAATAAACCAACAATATATATATATATTCTAATAAAATAAACTAAGATGCTAGATAATGGGTATCTCTATCACATATCCTATCCAATGGTGTGGAGTCTAGCTATAGTTCTAAAGGTCCATCATTGATACCTAGCATCCCGGGTGTCTCTATGAAGAATTCATGAGGGGAAATTACACCTCCCCCACATCTCTAAAACCCATGGGGCCCAATATCTAATAGAAAGAAGGTATACATTGTATAATGATAGGTGGATACCAATCAGAGAAAGGATAGTGAATTTGATCCCTAGTGTCACATCGGGATTCCACTAAATGTACTAAGGACCCATGACCTAGAATAATAGGGGGTTCTATATGGTACGTATTGGTATATGACATGTTCCTTGTGATTCAAGGGGGTTCCACTCAATATATGTAGGTCCCAAACCCTAGAACAATAGTGGATTCCAATCATTGTATAAAGTACCCATTACATAATGTGGTAGGGGATTCCATCCGACAATTAATATAGACGAACTTCTCACTAGTATGGTGGGGTATTACACTATATACATGAAGTACGTGCACCCTAGTGCCATATGAGGTCCACTTAGTGGGTTTAGGACATGCACCCTTGGTCCATTGTGGGTGAAACTCAAAGTAGTGAAAGAAGTATATAGGACCCACAACATGGTATCACAGGGTGGTTGCCAACCCTAACCACTCTCTGAGGATCTTTCCTTATCAATTATATTTCCAATCATATCTTGAATATGTTACACACTTGTAATATTCCATGTAGTATCAATAAATATAATACGAAGGCTACCACTATGTTCTTTATGAAAAACTACTTGTGATAGGCCACTCATGGGCCAAATTCATAGTTTATATGATGTAGATATAATAGGTGGAAAATTCCACAAAATAGGGGTACACGTCTTGTAATGTTCCCATAGGACATGTTTTCCCACTCCATTGTATGACCATGTTCTCCTTTGAAAATGGATTATAGATAAATTCTATATACATTGTGTGTATGGGGGGACAAAAAATAGCAATATATTGCATAACCATGTGCTCTTGTCCATATATGGGATCACTATTCCATATACATGTCCATGTCCTTGGCCATGAATGTGTTCTGATAGATGCCTATGTACTCCTAAAGTATATAGTGTTTCAGTCCTCATAGGGTCCAATGGTGTGTTCCAATTGGATGTCAACATGGATACCTGAGGTTGATCACACTGCATATATGACATGACACATGGAATGAAATCCTTAACTCTGAAAAAACCATAGTTTGGTAGCCATGGGGTACTTCACGGCTTATGTAACTTCACAATACACACTGTGTAGTCATGTTTTCCATAGGAACTGATGTTTTTTAAATAGATTTAATATCATCAAATTCCAATGTGATTTCTATCCATTGACCACTCGAAATATTCCAAATTTAATGGTAATGATGCTAGCCCTGGATTTACTAGTATCTAGTGACTGGAAATCAAGATCCGTCCACCTAAATGATTCTCATAGAATCTCTTGTGCATCTCTCATTTCAATCCATTACCACTTTAAATCTTAAATATATAGAAGTTAGAATCAAGTCCCAAAACATGTCTTGATCCATCTATAAATAATCCTACATGTCATATTTCATCAATGCAACATGAATCTGAGGGTTTGATGACACTCAAATCCACCATGAAAATGTGAAACTAGGACGCCATAGATCAATGGTGAAGAACAAAAAAGATTGTGGGAAGAAATTCAAAAAAACTATGTAATTATTTGTTGTCCATGAATTATTATCCTATTATTTATTAATGAAGATACCCATGGGAGATAGAATGGTATATAAAATATAAATTTATTCAAATAATTTATATTAATGGAGTAGTCTCTTCTGATGATAAAAAGATAACATATAAGGGAAATATAGTTAAAATCCATGCTTAAGAATTTATTCAATGGCATAAATACAAAATTTTGAGTCCAACCTTGATTATGGATTGATAATAGGTGGAAAATCATTTTCCAATGATTTGGGGATCCAACCGTGTTGGTTTCCTGTCGATCCAACTTGATTTGATCAACGTTTTTCCCTTATTGTGATTATACATGGAATAACTCAGTGAAACTCCTCCCAAATATCTCAGTGTTATTTGGACAACCTTAGAAGAACTTTTAAAATGTGAAATTATATAGAGGAAATATATGTTTGGATTTTAAATAAATAAATTTGATAATTTTATTAATTATTTCTCTTAGTATAGCCACCAATGGGTACCTCATCTGAATATCTTTCACTGACTAGCATTATGTTATATCCAGGGAAAAATAATCATTTTAGATTCAACCATGGTCTCTTATTTTGAATCTGATACACGATTTGTGAGATAACCAATTATTTCCTCACAACTATGCAGGTGTGATATTAGGGTGATTAATATTTTATAATATCAATTTTAGGCTAACAAGGACTCATAATCTCACACTATCTCAAAATATAGCTCAAAAAATATTTATTAACATATTTCAATGTCTTACAGGGAAATAATAGGTTCATCACAATTCCCTCCATGGACGATTACTCCTTTTACCCCCATAAACCTAGAATAAATATTTATCATCGTAGCTATTTTTTACTAAATATACAATATGGTCCCCATATAAAATTTTGAAGGGATGATTCGGAATTAGGACTATATTTAATCATGCTCAATTTTGTAATATAATAAAATCATATTTTAAAATAAAACATTAATTATATATATATATATATAATTGTTTTCATTGAAATATTTCCGTTTGAATATGAACTATTGTTTTTCATATTTCCTATAAATTTAATAAATAATAGATAATAAATATTTTAAATTAATTTAACATATTAATAGTTATTAATAAATTTTATTTTGATAAAAATACATGATTATTAAAAAAATCAATCAAAGTAACCCTTTTACCATTACTATGATAGTTAACTTTAACCTTGGTTACTAATTTTTATGCCTAAAAATGAAATTTATCTAATTACCAAATTTGAATATGATAATTAAAAATATGTAAAACATTTTATAATAATTTATTTCTAATTATGATAAAAATTAATTATAATACAAACATATATAATTCACAAAAACAATTTTTAGAAAAAATGTATAATTTACAGAAAATGAATATATCCATATTAAAAACTTATTAATATATCTTGAATGATTATTAAATTATTTCAATGAATATATAATAAATTAATTTTATCAAACCCTTTATTTATTAATGATTAATTTTATTAATATAAAAATACAGAACCCTTCAAAAAATTCCTTTGAAAAAAATCACTTTATATTAAATCATTATGACCTAGATACCATTAAAAATAATTACTTTCATTATAAATATTTAATTTAATAAATCCATTTATATAAAATTTTATCATTTAATATTATAACTTCCTTATTTAAGAATAATATCTTATGCATAATAATATATTTATAATAAAAATTATAATTAAATATTATAATTTTGTTTCATTTTTTATTTTTTTATTATTTTTTTTAAAAATTGTTACTAAAAACAAACAATTTTAGTATATTTATTGAATAAATGTATATCTACCAATCATATCGCCAATGACCATATTTACAACAACAATATTCTTAATTACCATATTTATAATTGTTTTATTTTGTTCATGTACAAAGACTTTTTAAAATCATTTATCTTATAAATTCATTTCATTCTCACATCACAAAGAAAAATTATCAATCTATAAATTTTCATTAAGTATTTCAAATAATTATTTAAATTTAAATGATTTTATTTCTCATTGTAGGTTTAGTTCAACTAATGGAGATTCTTAAAAGTGTAGATGACCTTGGGGATTTGATATTTTTCAGGATATTATTATTTTATATTTATTTCCCCTTTTTAATTTAAATTTTTTAATGGATGTAATCATCCATGATATGTAATACACTATGTGATATAATTAATGATTCCATTTCCTCTTATTAAAGTTCTATTATGAATGAATAAATTGTTATTTATATATTTCATACCTTGTATTACTGGTTTTCACAACCCGCCTTCTATGAGATGAGGTAAGGGGTAGCAAATTGACACACCATTCCTTCTTCAAGGTGAAGGAGAGATAATGACCCCCCAATTCCTACCTTCAATAGGCCCCAAAGTGGTGAATAGAACCCAGGGAATCGAATCTCACACAAAATTAAAGCAATTTCACTTTCTAATGAAAACAATATCAGGAGATAAGTTAGTAAAAATCCTATACAACACCAAATATTTATATAAAATGAACCAAAAATCATCCCATGCATGATTTAAATGTATTCTGCAATAAAGTACAAAAAAATTAACAAAAAACTTACCATAAGAAATAAATTAAGCAGCAGTCCAGCAACTATCCGAACGCCCCAGCTAGTAAAGTCTGGCATGGTCCTCAAACTCCTCCTGGAATCCTGAAAATAATTTACAGATATAGGGTGAGTATACAAGTACACCCAGTTGGAAAACTAATCCAACCCCTGAACATGTGGGGTAACATACTAATGCCCATGTGAGAAAATAGTATAACCTCAAATCACTTACAATGAAGTTTGAACTAGCCTGGACTCACCAAGGCAAACTCATTAAATAATTTATGTCAAGTAAAGTAGTAATATATGAAAATCTAAATTTGGGTACCGCGCACCACTTTCCCATTGGTTAACATATAATTCCTAATGGCTAACTTCTTGATGTTACCACTCTTCAAAAATGTAGTACAACTTTCACAACCTGGCCACACTCAACTTGGCCTCAAACCCCACCACACATCTCACCCACAGAAACTCGGTCCACAACAACAACACCTCTCGCCTGAAGATACCTAGGCCTCATCTTGAATACACTTGAGAAAAAAAACCTACCCCTCAAACATCTGATCCCCTCATTCAAAAAAAATATTTCGGAAGGTTCTGGCACTATGGTAAGCCTCAATCCATTAAAGCCTCCTCCGAAATTCTTGAGCAGTAAGAACAAGAAGAGGGTGCATGGAAGAAAGTTAGTAACCATCCATCCAATTTCATGCCAGGATGTTGGGAAAGACACCCTCCCCCGTAAATGGGGGTGTTTGAAACATGTTCCTTAATAAGGGTGGGGTGTGTATAAAAATTACAAGGTACTACAATTTATACATATAAGTAGAAAAAAACTCATCCCAACCTCTGGGTCCCCAATATAAATAACCAGACCACCATAACCACCCTTCCTGCTACCCCTATATGTAAAACCATACAAAAATCCACTGCTAATGAATACCTCAACTCCTTTTTATTTAAAAAATTTCAATTTATTAATTAATTTTCCACTTTAATTTTTTATAGAACTACCCAATAAAACAACCATGACCAACATCAGTAACCATCTCAGAAGGTGAAGAGTCTGATTAGCTAAACACACAACAACCAACTCACTTCGCTCTTCGGTACTACTGAAATTGAACAACGTAAGAGGGACCAAGTTAAATCCTTTCCATTTTAACACCGATTCATAAAAAAAATAGAGACAAACCAAACCAGAGTCCTACTACACACTCCACCTTCTTCCTAGACATTTGTTCAACCATTTCCAACTATTATTATTCAATTCTATACCATACAATCCCCCTCCCACAACTAGGACTGGCATCCCAACTACCCAACAATGACACACCCAACATACCTATAAACATGAAGTCATGATACAACACAGTCCTACATCCGCACTGCCCAAAATTTCTCTAGATATTGTCCCACTGCATAAGAAGTTCATAACCACACCGTAGTCCCACTACCCAACGTCTCTCCATGACCACAAGACAAGCAAAGGCAGTCCCACTGCCTAAAAGTCCATACATTCCACACTAAATCAGTCTCTAAAAAAAGGAAACCCACATGCCCCTTGCACCACCCCATACAAAAACCCACAATAACTACCACTAAAACCAGTTCTCTTCCGCACAAAAAAAAACAAACTCACAGATCCAACTAATCGCAGCACACATCTGTATCACTAAGCTAAGCATATTCGGGTTCTGTGAGTGGAGTTATTTAATTCCACTTTAAAATAAACGGTGTGATCACACAATAGGTTTATCCTAGGGAATCCACTTCAAATATCCAAGTATTTTTATTATGTAGGGTTCATGTTATATACCTTTATCAGCCGTCTTGACAAAATAGGATATCACCCGTGTGCAATCAAAGTCCTCCAACGACCATGATTTTTAGAAGTAATGTAGCCTTAAAACCCCATAATAGAATCAAATAAAATAGGTGATCAACATCAAACCACTCCCATCCCATTATTTTATTGACCCTTGTAATCTTTTGATCATATTTCCCACTTATTTATTACTCATTTTAAGAAAATTATTCACCCATTTTTTCTATGGAATCATTAGTACAGCCACGCCACATGATGAACAATAAATGGGAGGTAGAAGAAATACCTACTTGAAACAACAGGTGACCAAAAATCCACTTTGGACCAAAATTAGATGATCACATGAGTAATAGGAAAGAACTCCAAGAAATCCGAACAACATCTTATGCACAAATACATGACTCGAGGGAGGGGAAATGCTTTGGGTTCACCAAGGAAAAACTAAAAGGGTCTATGGAATAAAGGATCTTATCTTTGAAGATATATATCCAATATTATAGGAGGAACGGTTTCAATAGTCATTAATGTGGGATCATGGTCAAGATCACACATTTTGAGAATATCAATGTCCCCAAAGCATTAGGATATTAATGATATAAATAAAATTATTTAAAACTCAATTAAAAATTCACAAACAAGTCTTTAGACTTAGTTTATGTCAAATATGACATAAGTGGGGATAAACTAAAAAATTGGGAATAATTGGAAAAACTGGAAAATGAGTCATCGATGGGTGAGTCACCAACACTGATCCATCGATGGGGGAGCTACCGACGTGACATACCGATACTAATTCACCAACGCTTAGCTATCGATGCAACAAATCACTGACACCATGACTCACTGAAGCCCGGACTCACCGACACCCTTACACTGATGCCCTGACAGTAACACTCTCATACCGATGCTCGGACTCGCTGACATTAACACCCTTTACTCGCCTTCACTGACGCCCTCAACTCAGTGATGTTGACGTAACTAATACACCAATGTCGTCACCCTTGAATCACTGATGTTGATGCCCTCAGTTCATCGATGTTGACTCCCCTGACTCAGTGAAGCCAATTGCCATGACTCAATGACACCAACACACCTTACTCAAAAATACCAATGCCCATGACTCACTGATGTCGATGATTCAAACTGTATTTTTTTGGCTACCTCTATGAATGAGTCACCGATAGACCCCAAGACACCCCTAACACTAGTTTTTCACAGAGGAATGTCCTAGGAGAATCCAGTTCATTACATCTAATACATCTCAAAATATTCTCGTCCCTAAGAATTTAAAACCAAATGTAGAAAGAGAGAGGTCCAAACAACCACCCTGTAAGATACCTCTCAAGTATGAACAACTCTGTGTTGTTCAAAAAATAGGAGTGAAAACCCAAACATCCAAGAACACCTCCTTTAAATATATCTTATGAACAATTTTATATACACTAAGGCCCCATTATCCCAAACAACCACAAAACATCGAAGGTCACACTATCCAGAAACATGGACTAGAGAGATCCTTCCTCCATATCCAGTTATTATCTTCTTTGGGAAGCGCTGACTTTCCTGAACAGGTTTAATCGCATCCACATTAATTCGTTTTGATTAGGGATCAGGTCCTCCCCTCCCCAAAGTCAAGAATTTTCACACACATTCAAGGAATAGGGAAACAATTCATCTGATAATGAACAATGTTGACTATTACATCGTAAAATGAAGAAAAAAAGTAAAACATAGAAAAAAACATAGAAAAGGTATGGGTACTGAACATAAATCTATGCCTCCCACTCACAAGAACACTCTTCGAGGCCACCATGCCTCCATAACACACAGACTAATGGATTGGTCCATCTACAAAACACCTTCTCCTCACTATCCTCAATTCTTACTGATCACTCCATGAATGTCATGTCGTAGTTGATATCCAACTCTCCCTAGTGAATGAAATACGACTAATTATGTAGATACCAAACGAGATGAGATAAATTGAAGAAATTTTGGATCCTCTCTAACCGTGGTGGAAAATGCTAATTGATATTCCAACTCAGCAACTTATTCCAACACTTCAAAGGGTTCAATGAACTTGGGAGAAATATTTCCCCCTTTACCAAACCTCTTCTGCCCGCATTGGAGTAAAACCTTTAAGAAAAAATGGTCCCCAATGTCAAACTCTAAAGGCCTCCTCCTATGATATACATATGACTTCTTCGAGTCCTGAGCTGCCTTCATCCATTAATACACAAGCTGAACCTTCTCTATCATGCTCTGCACTACCTCTGGTCCAAGAAGGGATGCTTCCCCAACCTCTATCCATTACAAGGGTGAATGAAATAGCCTCCCATATAGATCATTGAATGGATCCATTCAAATTGAAGAGAGACATCTATTATTTTAAGAAAACCCTAATAATAGAAAATGTATCAACCATGACCCACTAAAGACCATAACACTTTCCTGTAACATGTACTCTAACGTTTTGATGGCCCTCTATGTCTGCCAATACTTCTGAGGGTGGAAAGAACTTCTGAGGAGTAACTGGGTTCCAACGGCATGATACAATCCCCTCTAGACTCATGATGTAAAACTTGTATCTAGATCTGAGATGATGGATCTTGGAATGCCATACAGCCACACCACCTCATTCACATACCTTTTTCTTAAGGCATCCACTGTTCTTGACTCCTTGATCAACAATAAGTGAGACGACTTCATCAAACAGTCCACTACTACCCAAATAGCATTGAATCCTCCATGATTCCAGGGTAATAATGTGACAAAATCCATCAATATTTCATAACTCTTCCACTCAGGAACATCCATGAGCTGCAACAGACCATTGGGAACATGGTACTCAGCCTTCACCTGCTAAAACGCTAGTTATCTTGCAACAAACCCCACCACTGCCCTTATAACCCCAGGCCTCCAAAATTATTCCCCCATGCCTTGTAACATCTTAGAGACTCATGGATTTACCTACAAGGGTGAGCTATAGAACTCAAGGAGAAATGCCTTTTTTCATTTCCATTTGGACAAATTGATTCCCACAAAAGAGCATCTGATTCCTACTATCTTATGACCATCCCACTAGAGCATCACCCTATGCAGTGTAATCAAGAATCCCTTCTATCTATGGGTCTCCCTGATGAGACTAATCCACCTGCTGCACTATGGAGGACTGCACTATCATCTAAAATAGGTAGCCTCTACCACCATCCACTCTCGCATCCAGGCGCAAAGCAGCAAACTCCTCCATTTCCTTCCAAACATTTGTGGATTCCTGAAATACCTCATTTCCCAACTTCTTGCTTAAGGCATCGGCGACCGTGTTCCCCCTTCCAGTGGTGTAAATGATCTCGGAGTTTTAGTCCTAGAGAAACTCCAACCACCTTCACTGCCTCAAGATCAGATCTCACTAGGGGAACATATACCTCAAAATCTTGTGATCTGGGAATAAAAAAAAGCACTCCCCAATGAGGTAATGCTTCAACAACATCAACATGAATATGACGGTTTTATGCTTCAGATCATGGGTGGAATTCTTACATTCATGTGGACGTAACTTCCCAGATCCATAATAGATCACTCATCACGGATAAATTACCACACACCCCATGCCTAAGTAGAAGGAATCACAGAACACCTCGAACATTACTTCTTCCTCCGACAACCTGAGCATTGGAGCATTGAACAACTTCCCCTTAAGGTGGATAAAATCTACCTGACATTTCTCACTCCACAGGGAGGCCTAGTCCTTTCATGTCAAAGCTGTCAAAAGAGCCTTAAATTGAGATAAGTAAGGCATGAATATCTGATAATAGGCCATTGTACCTAGAAAGCTGCAAACAATTTCTATGTTCTTGGGTGATACCCCAGAAATAACCACCTAGACCTTGGATCGATCTACTAGTATCCCTTGTTGAGACTCCACATTTTCAAGGAAGTGAACCTCTCATGTATAGACGTTTCATTTGGACAACTTCCCATCGATCTAGTGGTGTGGAAGGAACTCCAAGATAGTCCTCAGATGCTCACTGTGCTCCACCTCTGACTATATGTAGACCATGATTTCATCGATGAACATGATGATGAACCAGTCCACGAACTTGTGAAAGACGGAGTTCATGATCCCTATTAAAATGGCTGGTGCATTTGTAACACTGAGGGAATGACGAAGAAATCAAAGTTCCCATACTTACACCAGAAAGTAGTCTTGGGTTTTCACCCTCCTTCATCTGCAACTAGTGATATCCATACATTATATTGATCTTAGAGAACCAAACATATCCCTTTAATTGGTTGAAAATATAATCAATTTGAGGTAGGGGTAACAATTCATGACCATCATTTTATTTAGTCTCGACTAGTCTATTAATAGTCTTAGACCACCATCTTCTTTCTTCGCGAACAACACTGGAGCACCCCATGGTGATGCACTTGGCCAGATAAATCCCTTCTTCATCGGGTCATCAAACTGAATCTATAACTCCCACAACTCAGATGTTTTCATCGGATCAGAAGCTATTAAAATCGGATGAGCACCGGGTTGAAGGTCTACTTCAAACTCAATGTCACATCGAGGGGGTAGAGTCACAACATCATCTAGGAAGATATCCAAGAACTCTATGATGAACCCTAGAACCTACACCATATAAATTCCTACTAGTCATACTAATATCTTGGTCAACAAAGGGATAAGAGGCTCCACACACTGACTTCCCACCAAACAGTTTGCCTCACCAATTAAAACTACACACTGTCCATCCATGTCCAAAAACACATCTCTCCTCAGGATGAAATAGATAATAGCATGAAAATAAAACAAACAGTTGATGACTAATATGAAATTGTATGGTCGTATCTATAGCAGGAGAAGATCCCCGCTGGTTTTATGAAGCCTCACAACTAGTCTACATCCACGGAAAAAATCAAACAAACTAGTCTAGCATCCAACTAGCATCCTCATCACCATGGGCACAGAAAGTATCTATATGTCAACATTCAGAGCATGGGCTTGACCAATCAAAATAAAGGAGTTTGAAACTACAGAATAAATTAAAGGGTACACAAGAGTATTAAACAGACTGATCGTCCCTTGAAAAACTTATAGCCCTACTAGAACTGCTGCATTAGCGGTGTGAAACTACCCACACCCAGCTCCTCTACCCCTTTGTTGTCGACTGCCTCCCTGACCACAATCTAATAGGGGTCCCTGAGGATCACCCTGAGTTCTACCTCCTCCATCACCATTGAACCTAGGTTGAGCAGGAGCTCGCTGCCCCTATTTCTAGAAAGGCCTCACCAGTAACTGCTGCAACTGGGGTGGGTGTTTTACCTGCCCACCCAAACCATAATACGCTCAAACTAGGAACTGGTTCTAAATAATTACACATCCTCCATAGACAAAGAACCTTTGTCCTAGGCCCCATGGGAATAGAAAAGGTCCATGATATTGGAACTAGGACTGTTGAGGCCTACATCCCGCTGGACGAAACCTGGATGGTCCTGACACAGGAGACCTACTGCTGACTATCTTTCCCTTTGACGAACCTAGCTATCTCCTCTCCCATAGTACACCTGCATGCGATTTCATCATATCCAATACTTTTTTCTTCTTCTAAACCTTTAATTATTTATGTAGGGTAAAGGGAGTAATGGAAAACTGAAGGGAAGGACGCAGTGCCTCCACCAAGCACCTCGCTCGTGGCTACTCATCCGGAAATAGATCCTGAGAAAAGCATAGGATATCCTTGAACTTTATCCTCCTCACCCTCACTGACATATTCACCTACTAGAGGGATAGAAGCTCCTACCTCTTCTCAGCCATCATCATCTAGGAAAAGAACTCTTCTTGAAAATCCTTCTCAAAGACAGCCCATGAGACAACAGTCTCATTCCTCTCCCCAAGGTAAAGTGTCCCCCACTGACACACCACTCCTCAAATTGATCTAACTACTATAGAAAATCAATACTCCCTCAAAGCATGTTTTAAGGTAAATGTGATTTTCAGCTTCATAAGCTATCCCACTATATATGGGTATAAAACATTACCTTTGTACTTTCCTTGGGTCTACTGCTAGAAAGATAAGAGGGTCTTTTTCCACAATACATCTTCCTCCTCTTATCGGCCCTCCACTGATCAACAGAGTTAGCCTCCTAGGCCTCAACTTCTCATACCACATGTGGGTGACGTTTGGGTTCCATAGATGAAAAGGGTAAACAAGGGACTCCCATGCCCGAATAGTATGAAAATGTTCTTTCAGGAATTATTTTTACTCTTTATTTAAATTAAATCCCCAAAATTCCCGAGACACACAAAAAAATCATCAGGATTCATTTGCCATTTCTAGAGTCTCTAAACTATAATCTATACAACTTAACTTGGCCGTTTGGTGGGATCATAGTCCTAGCATCAGATCATGGGGGCTCTAAAATCTCATCTCATATCTAGTCTTCCCTATCATATTTCACGCAACAAGATTTCATAACATTGTTTCCCTATCATACCATGCAATCCTCATTGTGCCTAACTTCTAACTACATCCTATCTCTCAACCACCCTTTGATACAATTCTATCATGACCCACCTTCTTCAATATGAGGGAAGGGGTATCAAAGTGTCACGTCCTTCCTTCTTCAAGGTGATGGAGAGATAATGACCCTATGAGTCCCTCCTTCAATAGGCACTAGAGTGGGTAATAGTATCAAGTGTATAGAATCTCACCCAAAATATAAGGCATTTCCCTTTTTAATAAAAAATGATTGGGAGATAAAATGGTAAAATTACCAAACAACACCAAACATTTATATAAATGGAACCAAAATACAACCCATGCATCATTTAAATTTAAACAGCATTAATGTACATCAAAAGTACTGAAACAAGTACCAAAAGAAAGAAACTAAGCAGTGGCACAACAACTATCCTAACGCCCGAGCTAGTAAAGACTGGAACGGTCCTCAAAGTCCTCCGAGAAACCTAAAAATAGTTTTACAGACATAGGGTGAGTATAAAAGTACAAATAGTAGGAAAACTAATGCCTCTTATGCATAATATGGAGAACATACTAATTCCCCAATGAGAAAAACCTAGAACCTTAAATTACCTACCAAGAAGTACTAACTAGCCCAACCTCACCAAGGCACACTAACTGAATAATGAAAGTCATGTAAAGTAGTAATATAAGCACATCGACATTTTAGTACCCCACACCACTTTACCACTGGTTGACTGCTCATTTTTATTTGCTAGCATCTGTATTCTACCACTCTTCCAAAACACATTCCCACTACCACAACCCACTCGCACTCACCTGGGCCTCAAACCACACCACACATCTCGCCCACAAACACCTTGGCCACAATGACCATGCCTCTCATCTATAGACAACAGGGCCTCATCCAGAAGGCTCATGGAAATAAAATCTTATCCTTCAAACACCTAAGCCAATCATTCACAAATAAATCTGCTTGATGAATCTGGGACTATTTTGAGCCAATGACATTGTTGCCAACCCAGATACACTCAAGAAGTAAGAACTGGAAGATGGTGCAAGAAAGAAAGTCTATAACCAGTCATCCATCCTCCCGCCAGGTTGTTTGGAAAGACACCCCCCCATGAATGGGGGTTCTTGGCACATGATCTTTAACAAGGGTGGGGTGCATATAGAAATCACAAGGAACTACAATTTATACATATAAGAAAAAAACACTCAACCCAACCTATGGGTCTGGAAAACAAACAACCAGACCACCAGAACCCCCTTTT
Source organism: Viscum album (assembly GCA_963277665.1). NCBI lineage: Eukaryota > Viridiplantae > Streptophyta > Magnoliopsida > Santalales > Viscaceae > Viscum > Viscum album. Next base: position 356,000 of record CAUJRU010000041.1, on the reverse strand, counting down.
CTACTACCCCTATATGTACAACCACACAAATATCCAATAAAAAATCATAACATAACCCCATTTCATTTAACCACTTGAAATTTATTAATTATGTGTCCACTTTAATTTATTCTGGCACTACCCAGTTAAACTACCAATCACAACATATGAAACCATATTAGAAGGAGAAGAACCTGATTAACTAAACACATAGTAACCAACTCACTTTTCTATTTGGTACTACCAACATTGAGTAAGGGAAGAGGGACCGAGGTAAAGCATTTCCATTTTGATACCCATTCATAAAAACAAAATAGAACAACCAACCCACAGTCCTACTTCACACTCCCCCCTTCTTCCTAGACACATGTTCAATCATTTCCAACTATCATTATTCAAGGATATACCACACAATCCTCCTCTCAAAACTAGGACCAGATTCCAACTTACCAACGACACCACACCCAACATACATATAAACATGATTTCATGACACAACACATTTTTGTACCCAGGCTTCCCAAATATTCCTTAAATGTAGTCCCACTCCATAACAAGTTCATGACCACACCACAGTCCCATTCTCCAATGTCTCTCCATGGCCAAAACACAATCAATGACAACCCCACTACCTACAAGTCCATCCATTATACAATAAATTTGTCTCTAAAAATAGTATATCCACATGACCATTGTACCACCCCATACACAGAGCCCACGACAACCGCCACTAAACCCACATCCCCACCACACAAACACAATAAACAAACTCACATAACCAACTAATGATAGCTTGCAACCACACCAATAAGACAGTCATATTTAGGTTTTGTGAGAGGAGTTATTTAATTCCAATTTAAAATAACGAGGGTGATCAAAAAACCTGTTTGATCTTGCGGAAACCAATTTAATTAGCCAAGTGTACGTGATTAAATAGGTTTCATATTACATCCCTTTATCAATAATCATGATAAAACAGGACATCACTAGTGTGCAAGCGAGGAAAAAAAATGAACATGATTTTTAGAAGTCACACATTGAAAAAACCCATAAAATAATCAAATAAAATAGGTGATTAATGTCAAACCACTCAAGTTCGTTATTTTATTGAACCCTGTTATCTTTTGATCATATTCAATTATTATATATTACCCATTTTAAGAAATGTATTCACCATTTATTTCACTAGTAATCATTATTAAACCCACCCCACATAATGCCAAGTTAAAGAGAGGTAGAAGAAATACCTACCTGAAAAAATTGGTGACCAAAACTCCTCTTTGTGCTAAAAATAGAGGATCTTATGTGTACCAGGAATGAACTCCAAGAAATCACAATGATGAATTCCACACAGATTTATGGCTCATGGGAGTGTAAAAGCTCTAGGAGAACCATGAAAAAATTTAAAGGTTCTATGGAAGAGAGTATATTAGCTTTGTAGAGCCAGATCCTATATTAATGGTGAAATGGTTTCAAAAGTCAATAACCTCGGATTATGGTCATGATCACATGGTTTGACTATCTGAATGTCCCCAGAGCCTTCAGATATTTATTAAATACTTAATATCCTTTAAAATTCCATTAAAAATGCCCAAAAAAGGATTTAGACTAGGTTTACATAAAATAAGATAAATTAGGGTAGAAACTGGAAAACTGGGAAAATCATGAAAAAATTGAAATGTGTCACCAATGGGCGAGTCACCAAAACTGAGCCACTGAGGGGTGAGATACTGATGCGAACTACCAATGTTGAGCCACCGATAATGAGATAAAGACACAATAACTCACTAACACCACAACTCACTGACGCCCAGACTCACTAATGCTCGGACACCCACACCCAGGCACTAATACCCTAACATTGACGCTTCAACTCACTAACACCAATGCCCTAAACTCACCAACAATGATGCCCTCGAATTACTGAGGCTGACTCCACTAACTCACAGATGCCGATACCCTAGACACAATGATTCCAACTCTCTCTACTTGTCAATGTCGATGCCCTGGACTCACTGATGCTGATGCTCCAGACTCACCGATGTTGATTCCACCAAACCATCGATGCTGACACCCATGACTCACCGATGTCGACATTTCAAATTGGATTTTTTCTCTAACCCTTGGAATGATTCACCAACATCCCCTAGAACACCCAAAACACTATTTTTCACAAAGGAATGTCCCAGGGAGAAAATATTCATACACTAGTTTTCTAATCAAGTATATTATTTTGGTCGATTAGGAAAACATTTATAAAAATGATAAACATATAAGGTTTCATTGTATTCCAACCAAGTTGACACTCAACATTATTCCTTTATTAATTAAATTTCTCAATTGGATTTGATTCATACCTCATTATGTAAACATATTCATATCTTCTAAAATCATAAGTTAAATATCTGATGTATGAGTATCCACCCCTTGAATCTATAATAAATTTTATACATCCATTTTTATGAATTAATTTATGAAGAATTGTTTCCCTTTCACCCTTTACACTAAATGGAGATTTGGCCATTTTCATTGCAAATAGAAATGGTATATACAATATTTTTATAGTTAAAAATAATCTTAATACACATCTTGATATAATTTATTCAATTTTTTATCACTTACATAACTTTTCTAGTGATTCCACAATAGGTTTTTTCATGATTCATATGAAATATAGTCATTATCAATCTATAACACTTTTTTATATTCCAAACATAAAGGGAATTATTAATATGATTCATACCATATTATACATTGTATATGTAAAATTAATAGTTTTTATTTCCAAATATCAAAAACCATACATATAAATATAGGATACAGAAATAATGATTTTGATATTTCTTGTAACTTATTAAACATTATTTAAAAATAAGATCAATATTGTTGGAAATTTTAGGAGGTATTCACTAATAGCTATTATATTGAGTTTGGATCCATGTGTATCTTTCCGATCCATCAAAAAATTTTCAACCTTATGAATCTACTTGGTTCTTTAATTTGGATACAAATATAATGAGAATTGTTTTTTATAAAACAAAATTTATATAAATATAATGATTTCACTCAATAGAAAATTTATATGAGGATTAACTTCTCTTATTTTTCATTGTGTAGTTCCTCTTTCAGTGACCCTTATAGTTACATGAAAAAGAGATAGCATCCTAGACCATTTTTTCCTTTAATTTTCCATTTATTATAAGTGAATGGACAATAATATTTACACTTGAAGTTAGTCTTTGTGATCTTTTCCTATCCATTCATTTTATTCTTCATATTTTTATAAATATTTCCACACTTTATTTTCTTTTCCCACTAGTGAACAAATATAATGAGATCCATGATGACATCTCAATGTTTTTCATATTAAAATTTATATAAAACATGATAGGATATGAGGGGGTGACTCATGTTTGAGATATGTTTGCAATTCATTGAGTAACCTAAAACATAAAATGTGTATACACTCAGTGCATCCAATCAATTTTACCATATGTGGTCCATAACAGACATTTTCTCCACTATTTCATGTAAATGGTGACTTGGTGATCTCGATATGATCCTATATAGATATCTCCTAATAAAGATCATTAATATGGGTGATCATTCTATGTGAATCCATGTTCTCATGTGAATTTGGTTGTATATAAAATATCATTAACAACATCAAAAACATGATAATTAACTCATCATAAAAGTATTTCATATAAAAAATATATCTTTATCAATCATCTCATTACCATATGGATAAAGAAATAGGGCATCCATGGTGTAAAGATTCAATTAAATTATTAGTATAATGTGCAAGTTCCTACAACAATCCTATAATTTTCTACCAATAAGGTGTAAATAATTCTCTAATATAGATCTAACATATATCAAATCCTAAAATAGAATATTTTTTTACAAAAAAAAATTAATTTAAATTAAAAAATTATCTCAAATACTAAATATATAAAGAAATATAAATTAATTTCCTTATTAGTCTCCCAATATTTTACCATGTCCCAATATCCCTCCCTATTGACCCCATAATTTCATGTTTTAGGGAAATTCTTGTCTAAACCATCTATATTTATCTTATCATAAACTAGATGATGGTTTTCTCAATTTCTCAATTCTTTTTAGGTAGGTGGTTTACCAAATACCAGTTCATTTCTCATTGATCCATTGAATAAAAACCTTAATACTAAGATCTTGATTCAAATTTCCACAAAAAATCACTTAAAGAAACATCTTTTATATTGACGGATACTTCTCTTGATGTCAACCAATTTTTGTTCACCTATAACATTCATAAAAAAACCCAAATCAAATTTAGTGTCCTGATGAGGGTCATACCAACACATATTTCTTTGGTTTAATTCTTAATAAATTTATGGAAAAACAATTATTATGAATAAATGTATTATTTTATCCTTTTCAATTATTGTTGATATTTTTTGGATTTAACGTAATTTATTAACCATGTTCTGAAGAAATAATTATCATAAAATCCAGTTATTCATTTTTATCTTGTATATAATTTTATATTATTTTATTTATGAGCAATAGTTTAATTATTAAAAAAATATATCTTTTAAAATTGATAAAAATAAAATTTGAAAAAATAAATTAAATATAGTGACTAGAACAAGAACATTAAAATGATTTATTTATTTAGCAGATAATAAATCAATTGATAATGCTCAGGGAAAACTCATTGGGATGGTATTGGATTTATTTGTTATAACATTCCACTATACTATATTTATTCATATTTGGTTTCCCTCATCTTAGATTCTAAATTTCATCCTCTACATGGAGCTCCATCTTTTACTTGTTTTAATCACATGTGGTTGAGGGGAATAAATGGCCTAGGATACAAAAAATAAGCCATGTACATTCATGTCTTACATTGTAAAGGGTGGGGGGATGACACACATTCTTTCATATTTAATTTAATCAAAATATATAAACTAATAAAAACCCATTTAATAATAATAAATTAAATATAAACCTAACCAATACAATGGTTAGTATAATCTCATGAACAGTCATGCATTCAATGACATCGCATTTATAAAAGGAAGCATTCATTTTAGAAATCTGAATAATAAATTATCTTATTAATTAATTAGTTATATTAATTATTAATATATTTAGTTTTTTAGATACATGATAATCTATCCACTATAACTTAGAAATAAACTTAATTAATTAATTTTATATAAAATTACTTAAATATACGGTGTGGACCCTCCAGAACTATGTGTTTCTTTATTTGGTAATGTACAATGTATTCACATTGCGTGACCTATAGTAAAATATTTTTGAGTTCTATATTACATGTTAAGTATTAATATCAACATGTATTGACACATTACACATTTAATATCCTATCCTCACTATGAACAATATTAAAAAAAGTGACATTGTGTGACCAAAAAAGTTCCCCCTCAAACACTAGAGGCTGCTGACTAGTAGTGGGGGTCTAAGGTGGTATAGTGAGGTGACTATATCCCAAGTCTTCGAGTCCACATTGGAAATAAAATATCCAAGATTCATACACATCGTATTACACATAAATAATATATTACAGAAGAAGCTATAACTAATGGAATATAGTTATATTGTCATACAATACTGATCATCCACTAAGTCGATAACATATTTAGATAAATAAAGGGATAAATAAAATAATCATGAATAGAAAATTGGTTCTACCTTTGACTCCAAGACTCACCTCCAATATAATGGTCTCACTTAAGGTGATATTTCTTGAACATATAATACTGGGACTTTTCCCAACTTATACATGAAACCATGTGAGATTCAACTCATGTACTTTACCCCCTCCCATTTTTTGTACTGTAATATTTTATTTTGTATTTTCAATATATACAATACTTTGGTTATGTTATGGGGGTTATGAATGGTTTGGGTGTGTTTTATAAGGATTGTTAAGGTTTTTATTTTTGATAATGGCTAGGGGAAACTGTGTTACTTTTCCAGGAAACAATGAAATTCATTTGGGATTAATTGGGAATGTGTACTTTTTGTGAATAGTTTGTTCAAATCCTGTGGGTACAAAGGAAACAACTTGAAATTAGAGGTAGAGTATAAAATCATTGTCTAAAAAGGGTGTTTTAAACTATGTTCAAGAACTGTGATGGGGTGTTTCGGAGATAGTATCATGCACACAAGTAGAACACAGTTTCCCAAACCACAGATCTTAGCCAAGCAACATGAAATTATTTTACAAACAATTAGAGTTTATCTCAGTTTTCATCCTTAAAACACACATTTTTTTCTACTATCATTGGATCTTGAACTCCTATTCTCCTATAATTTTTCTTATAGGTTCATCTTCATCAAAAAGATAATTTTAATAGATCAAAGTTTTTTGTATCTCTCAAATCAATGGTATGTCTATGTTTTCTATCTTTCTTTAGATCTCATATTTTAATCTCACAAGTAATGTTATATCTCTTCCATTATGGATAGTTCTATAATATTTAGTGTGTTTTGATGATATATTTGTTGTATATTCTTTAGTAAATATGTTTCGAACCATATCTAGAGGTTTTGTAGTGTCATTTACCATTTTTATCATCTATCGGGAGGCAGAGATTCACTATCCTCTCCACTTATTCTAGAACTTATTGGATTAATTTTAGTTGAGTATTTTTCATGGATTAATTAAACAAACATTGAATGATTTCATGAATAAAATTAATTTTGGTTTATTATTGGTAACATTTTAATTTTGATAGATATTGGAAAAACCCATCGTTTTATAATTTTATGTTTTGGTTTTAAAATTATGGATGTGGATTAATGCCTGAAAAATTTTAAATGAAATTTTCTATAGGGAGGATACATTTTATGTATAATTAATTGATATGATATCTTGACATACATGGTTCTTGTGAGTTAATGTGAATTAGATGTAACCCTAAATAAGGGACGTGATTCTAAATTAGAGTAATTAAAGATTAAATACCTTATGATGGTTTGGTATATTAATGATTAACAAATCATGAGTATGGAACTATAACATGGAATGGATTTTTTTTAATATATGGGATTTGTGTATTCCATGTGGACTAAAATGATAAATGATGAATTGATAAATTATTTTATTTTTATTTTTCAAATATTTTTCATTGATATATAACATTATGTTCCACTCATTTTTCAAGAATATTTTTAAATTTTTTTAATTAACATGTAATAATCATTGTTTCATGTTTGGGATGATTTTGGTGGATTTAAAATTGGTTATGTTTACTCACCCCATGCATATTAAATTTAGTTTGTATACAAACATCATTCTTCATGGTATAGAGAATGTAAAGTTCTCATAATTCTATAGTAGATAACCTTTATTCGTTTTCATTATGATGGATTTGGTGATTGGATTATAATTCTTCGAGTTATTATAGTGATACCACATCGGTGTTGTAGTGTAGTTATTAATTTTCATATTCTTATGTCTTATGTTATAGTTTTTTATTTCTATTATGATATTATTGTTTTATTGGTTTAATTTTTAGTTTCATAATTTATATTAATGCAGTATATATTTTGTTTAGATGTTTATATTTTATCTTCTAAGGTAATTTATTTTTATTTAGGTAAAATAATCCCCTCGTGTATTTCTATGACTATGGAATCTATTTCCAACCTATTTAGTATTGGGGATGTTTCCTAAAGTTAGTGGAACCTCTGAACAGGCCTAAAAAAATAGGTTATATAGTGATGTTACAAATGGTATCATTCTTGTTCGGTCTATCATCTCTATATGGTAGTAAGGATATACAAATATTATAACATTAAATATATAGATAAAAATATATAGCTATTTTTTTATTCCAAACATCATGTCACCAGGGTGGTTCTGGTAAAACAATTGTTCTAATAAATTTCTAGGTGTTTTTTAATCTCATAAATGTAGGTGTAGCTGATAAGTGTAGTATAGCATGCATTAGTAGTGAGACATCCCTCTAGGAATAAATATTTTAGGTAATTATTCATGACTCTTTTAAATTTTTAAAAATTATTTTTACATTGATTATTTAGAATATTATAATCTATTTGATTGAAGTGAATGATTTCAAAGTGGTGTATTTTCACTCGTTAGAGAAATTTAACTAGTTATGTGACCTTCAGAACTATCATAAAAGTTTAAAGAGAATTTTTTTGATCCCAATCCCAAGGTAAACCAATATCTTTTTAAGAGCATTATTCATGTTTTCCAAGAAGTTGATAAAGAAAATTTAAATGATGCACCTCAAAAAGTATATCATTTTCACAATTTTCAAAACAAAAATCCACAAATATTTATTTGGATTCAAATCCTAAAATTAGTTACAATGGATTTATTGAACGAACTGGATATCTGGTTACATTGTAACAATAGTTATGCAAAATGTGATGTTATTGGTCCACATTCTAGAGGACCTTTCACACAAATGGTGGGATTTCATTGTCCAATATAAAGTCATAAATGGACATAAATGGATGTATTTGAATAATTTTTCATCAAAAAATAATATCCTTACACATTTAAGATATATTGAGTAAAAGGTTTGTATAGATTAATGAGATAAAATATGTCATTGATGGAATATAATCCAATGATTATAAAATTATTTTATTATTCTCAAGAAGTAGATACAAGTGCATCTATAAATTAACACATCTTTTTTATATACTACGACCATATATTAGTAATAAATTATTTTTTATCTACATTACTGTGAATATATAGATAGTTAGTAGGGAAATAGAGATCAAAAGGTATATCTCTAGAAATCCACCTGATGTAAGTATGTGTTTCCCCATATGAAAATGTGTTATATTCAATGATAGTACTAAGTATAATAGACACACTTAAAATGTAGTGGAGCATGTTATAATTAACAAAATAAATTGTTTAAATTTCATCCATGCTCAAAAGACAATCCCGGATGTTTCCAATGAGGTTTTTAGGCATACGAAGTGATATTTTACAAAAAATCCCAAAGAATGTCTGAAATTTAATCAAATGGGACATCCTTGGTAATATTTTCATAGTGTTACAATTTCATCTACTGGAAATAAATTTCACTTCTCATTGAAATTATATCTTTCAACTGGGATATCTCATCAAAATATTTATCATCCTCAAGATAGAGTGAATCAGTGTGATTTTAGTAACACCCTATCTCCTTAGATTATGCAACAAAATTATGGAAGAAATAATCGAGTTGAAGCAATTATATAGTTTTATGGTGATGATAAAATGATCACAAAAGGAAACATTTGATCTTTGACTATATATGGTACATTTCTTTTAAACTTCACTCTTAAAAACTTTTTTTTCTACTAGATAATTTCTTCTATTTTATCCCTTCATAATTCATTAACGAAATGGGATTACATATCGAGATGATTCCATATGTGATGAATGTATATTCACCTCTCAATAAATGAGATTAAACTTATTGAAATGTAAATCTTATTATATGACAATAGAGTGTGTCTAGTTCGATTGTGAATTTTGGGTTTTGGACATGGATATTATTGAACTGATCAAGGGTGTGCATTAGATATTATATTTCAAGTATCATATATATTTTTATGCATGATAGGTAAATATTACATCTATTGATGGGAAAACATAATCTTTTGAAAGAAGGTTTTGATTTCCAGGTTGGAAAACCAAAAACATAAACAAAAATTGTGTGGATTGTTTCTTAACAATTAGCATGAGTCACTTTGTTGAATTAAAATATAATTGAGAATAGAGTTTTTCCAACCATTTGGGACCAACATCCAAACCTATTTCTTGATGATTTGTTATATATTACACTTGGAAGAGAACTTGAATTTTTAATTGATCTCATCTGAGGGAAAAATCTTATTTTAATTCCATATTATTGAATGGAACCAATGGTGTTGAGGGATTTGATATTAAAAGTTGATGAATTAGAAAGTAAAGGTTAAAAATTACAACTATGTAACTTTTGTAAACTCTGTTTCTTTTTCTCAAGAAGTAAAATAGTTCATTATGACTCTATATCTATTCTCATAAGATGATTATTCTTATGAAAAACAATAAATATCAACTACCTTATATTACTGGCCTTTTAATCAATTTAATGGATCTAAATGATTTTTTAAAATTCATTTATGCACCTAGTATAAAAAAATATTAGTTAAAATATAGGACATACCAAAGATAAAATTATGGAATCTTTGAAAAAATTATGAATATATGGTTATTTCCTTTTGTGTTACAAATTCACCAATAGGTTTCATTGAATTGATAAATCATTTCTTTTAGAGGTTTCTTTTATAATTCACTATGGTATTTGGGGATCAAATTATAGAATATTATTGAGTAAGGAAAATTATATAAATAACATTTAGATATTTTCTTGATAATTAACCATGAGCATCAATTATGGAATCTTTAGTGAATTTTAATTTTGGAATAAAAAATTTAGCTTCTATGGTCATGTTATTTATAAAAAATGTGCATGAATAAACTGTAAAAAGAGAGAAGTTATTTTATCTTGGTATCTGTCAAAAAAAATCTTTGAGATATAAACCATTCTAGTCATGGGAGGCTAAAATCATCAATTTGTTTTTCACTTAACATAACTCAAATCTAAAATGAAATATCGCATGATAAAGATTACTCTATTCCATTTGAGTGGTGATTTTAAACTATCCTTTTTTGATCTTATAAAATAATTAATTCTTCAATAATTATTTTCTTCAGGAACCTTGAAAGGGTTATGTAGTCTTTTATGATTCATCTTGATTTATACTTAATTGTTTTTTTTACAGAGGGAGAATTTATAGATTTTGGATCTCTCCATTTGTGGATTAATAAGAAGAATTATAAAACGAATGTTTTTGAATTAGTTTTGGTTGTCCATGATTTGAAAAAAATGGTGATATTTTCTATTTGGTGAGAAAATAATTATATCCATATACCATAAATGTTTGAAATACATATTCTCATAAAATAAATTATACCTAATATAAATATAATGGATGGAAAACGTCCATATTTTTTACATTAACTTGGATTAACACCTATAAAATGAATTTTTGGCATATTTTTTTAGCCAAAATCCATACAATTAATTTTCCATATAAGTTTTTGAGATGTGAAAATGGAAGTATATGATATAATATATTCATATTTAGTTCACTGATCAAGAAGAAAATTTACTATATCATAACTCTTATTTTGGACTTAGTTGAGAAAGCCATGAATTTTTAAAGATCACATCTTGATTTTCTTTCCATATTGTACAAAATTAATATTAGGTAAACAATTGATGCTTGAAAACTAGATTGAAACATTATGTTTCTTTTTCATGATTTAAAGGTTATTTTGATTTTTTTAATAGAAACACATTTCTTCTTATCAAAAATAAAAATGGGTTGTTCATCCTAGAATAAATAATATGTATAAGGCATTTAGAATTGATCTATGGTGGGATATCATGAAATTTATAGAACCAGTGTTTGTATCAAGATTCATCAGTTTTTAAAAGTTCAAGGCTAAATACCATCCACTGTTTGTGGTGTTGTAATCTTTCCCTATCCCTATCAAGAAATGAGAGCGCATTCCTATGGATTTTGGAAAACATCTATCGAGATTGGTTCGAAAACACGGTCTCATGTGTTTGATTGTGGATTGGCTCACAATGTTGGCTGACTTCATCCCTATTTTTGAATCCAATTAGTGGAAGAATTTGAAAAAATATATATTTAGGAAAGAATAAAGTTGTATGGAATTCCAATTTTGATAATCGGATTTTGTGATCATTGTTTTACCTATCATATGTGTTGATCATTATAAAATTATTTTGATACCCAATGAACCATGACAATAGATTATAATCTTTAAATTGATGTACAATTAGTATAGATAATCTAAACAATAGAAGTAATAATATAATCTTTTTCTTGTATTTTGAATTCAAGTAGTAGGATCATATATTTTTTTGTATAATTCTCACACAATAACAGTTATTAAGACTTAGAACATGTGGGTCTTTTTGAACCATTGTATGATCATCCTTCTTAGTGTCCACTTTATTGAGTATTGACTATAGAAGTACCGTTTTTGGAATTGATCCTTGATCAGAAGATGACTAAAAAAATCATATGATCGGGATAAGAATTGAGATGGCTCAGAGACATCAAATATATTATCTATATTTTTTCATCATTCGTTTTCATTTTATGTGGGAGATAATTTATTCTTGAATGTCTCTCTAAGTCAATGGAATCAATATTTGGGTAACCAAGGTAAATTTACTTCTTTATATATCATCAATTTTGATGTAATTTAATGGTTTGGTGATGTGTCTTATCATTTGGATTTACCACCACAATTCAGCTCCACATAAAATGTATTTCGTGTATCTCTATTGGGGACCTAAAAAATTGGTCCTTCCCATTGAATGAGACGAAACAATATTGATATTACACTAAATGATACTTTTTTACATGTTCTCATGCAGATTTTAGATAGCCAAGAGGAAATGTTATGTTGGAAATCTATCTATTTAGTGCACATTTATTGGATGAAAGGATAGATTCAGTAAGAGATGTGTAAATTGTAATAATTTATTCTGGAGTAGTGGATCAGACTTTTCTAGAGTAGTGTAAATACCAACTTTTATAAAATTGGATAACCTAACAGTGAGGAGAATGTAACACCACTAGTTTCAAGTACATTAACATTTTATTATGTATTGTGAAGGTTCATAATATTTATTTTGACTTACAATACTCTATGGATGGTATTCATGTATTCTGCTTGGGTTTTTATAGGTTAATGGTTGGAGGGATGTTAGGGGAAACCGTATAGTTTCTTCATGAAACCGTTCAAAATATTTTATGAGTAGCTGGGTATGCTAACAATTGGCGCACAATTTGGAAATACCATGTTGCTAAAAAAGAAATGAAAAAATGGAGAACATGAATGGAAAATAATTTTTTTCTCATGTTTTTTCATACCATGCACAATCTATACAAGATGGGTTCTTTTGAAACTACACCATGCCCATGGTTGGTGTACAGTTTCCCAAAATATTTGGTCTAACCATAGAAAATACAATTATTATTTTGAAAATTAATGTTTATAAAAATTTATAGTAAAAACCCTTATTTTTATTTTCCACATCCAATATCACAAATTACTATGCTTTTCTATACATTTAATGGGGTTCCTATTGATCTGGAAGTCAATTTGGATTGAACAAGGTGCATTGGATCTCCAAAATCAATGGTAAGTCTCTATTTTCTATCTTTCACTTTAGATATCCTCTTCTTATCTCAACTATAACATTATATATATTCTATTATGGATATATCTATTATCTATGGGGTGTTTTGATTATATATTTATCGGATCTACTGAAGGAAACTTGTTTTGAATCATATCAAGATGTTTTGTACTATTTTAATCATTTTCATCAATTGTTGAGAGGTAGGTGGCTACTCTCTGTTATATAATTTTGTTGAACATAATGGATTATTTTTATTTGAATTTATTTTTTATTTTTTAAGGAAAAAATTGAATGATTTATTGAAGGATCCACTTTATGGTTTATTATTTTGGGATGTGGGAATTTGAATAGATTTTGGAAAATCTTATTGTTTTATAATTTTGAATTGTGTTTTTCAAAGTATGGATTTGTTTTAATGAATAAAAAAAGTTTTATTAAATGTTTTAAAGTGAATAAATTTTTAATGTTGACTCCATTAAAATGATAAAATTATATCCATGGATTTTGGGTATTTATCTTCATTATATGTTTCCCATAATGAGGGGTGCAGTTATAGACTAGACTCACCTATAGATTTTTCACCTTGTGAAGACTTTGTGGATCGCTGAGAAATCAGTCATGAGTACGAGACTATCTAATGGAATTCATGTTTTTCATTGAAATGGATGGGATTTGGGAATTCTGAGTGGAATTATACCTTAAATGATTAATTTATAAATTTTTCATATTTGATTTTTGAAATGTTTTGAATTTATATAATTATTTATGTTCATATCTTTGTTTAAAATATGATTCTAAACTATGAGACCAAATTATCATGTCATAGTGGAATGTGTTGGATTATTTTGATAGATCTCATACAATGTATGTTTACTCACCACCTTCATATGCACTTTGGTATATATTCAAATACCATTCTTCATGATACAGGTAATAGAAAGGTCTCGTACTTATCCACTAGATCATCTTGATGATAGTTCCTTGAGATATAGTTAGTGCTTGGAATATTTTTCTTTGACTCATTATATTTATGCCACATCGATGTTGCGGCAGCAGGTTGTCCATTTTTCTTCTTGATTTTTATAATATACATTTTCCAATCTAATATGACATTACTATTTTATTAGTTTAGTTTTATGTTTTATAGTTTATATTCATGTGGAATATAGTTGGTTTTTTGTTTATATTTTATCCTATCAAGTCATGTTTATTATATAGGTTAAATAATCCCCCAATGTTTCACTTAGCAATTGTAATTTATTTTCAGCCACTGGGGTATTTGGTATGTCACCTATGTTTAGTGAGACATTTGACCTTCTCGGATCCATTGGGTTGGGTGGGAATGTTATTGATATCCAAGTGAAATGGATTCATATGGAGAGAGTGAGTGAAAAAATTAGTAGAGAAGCGCCAACATGGTCTCATACATACTAAAATTATTGTGATATGGGCATGTGGAAATATTTTAATAAATAAAAAAATATAAAAAATAAATCAAATAAACCATGGTTGATCTTCAGGTCTGGGATCCTAATCAACCATACGTTCTCTAGCTAATTCCACATTGTCTCTAAGAATGTCACGATGACCATTCTGACCATCATATTGATGTTGGGGGTCTTTCATCCTGGTATATAGTGATAATGAACCATGGGATAAACTCACCCTAATATAAATGTTAACTACTAAGGGATTTATCTATCCCAATATTAGAACATGGGAAATTCACAAACCCATTATACATTGGTTCTCGATAGCTAATAACCAACTGAATGGGAGACTCAGTCATGCCTCCAAAATACACAACAAGACCTAGAAATTAATATATTTATGGACATATCCTCTACATTGAACCAAAATAAACTTATCTCTAAACCCATGGAATCAACCTAGTAATATCACAAAAATCATTACTATAGGATTTATTTTGGTATCACATATCTCCATATAATAGGAGTTTTCTATTTATAATCAATGGGAACCTAATGGGAATTGTATACCTGAATAAAATCATAACCGCAAAGTGGATGTATACCATCCCATGTATTGTTGTGTATAGAAACATATCCCAAACCTAAGTTTTCATCTATAAAACATGTCACACAAACAATAATTGAAACCCCAAGAGCACAACCCAACTCACTAGAGCCAAACATTCCCAAAAAAATAATCTATATTCTAAAGTGACACGTATGGTCATCACTACCCATAACATGTCAATGGAATCATCTAGTAAATACTAGGGTTCTCTAAGTAAACTTCATATTAGAGGTAACACACCTGGGTTCCTCTATCTCAATCTTGAACCTTCGATCGTCACCCATATCAAGATAAAATCATGCCCCTCAGTAGTGTCATACATATAATGACCTAATAATACTCAACTGAATGCCACAATAAATATTCAATATAGATGGCCCATGGAGCACCTTAAAAACTAGGGTTCTGTTATGTCATCCTACACACCAATTGAATAAAAATCTATCCTAGGATTACACTCAAGGGTGGTGACATCTCAAGGGGATCAAACACTTGACTCTTGTTTAAGTTAATGTGATTAAGGCATTTAAGTTATCACTATGGTAATTTATTGCCCACATGGTCTATTTAAAAAAAATATACCAAATTCCACTATGAGGTAGTTCTGAGGGATCTTATGGGAAGGTTAATTATGGTCCACTAGATCCAAACATCACCAAGTCATCTCACCTTTACCAAGATTTTTTAAAGGATCCTTAGACATGGACACTAAGAGGTTCTTTATCATTTTAGTGAAATTCACTTCTCAAGGGGGTATACAAATCAATTACATAGGATCTTAACTCATTTCCTCAAACATAGTTAGCTGATTTCACCAGGGTACTACACAAGGATAACATGACCTTGGAACTTTGTTCTCCTTATTTTAGGACATACCTTTTTAAATTGATCATTTTAATTTAAACTTGATAATTTAATATTCATGCAGTTCAATTACATAGTTGATATATGTAACATCGTATAAACCTTAAGAAAAAACAAAAATACCATAGGGAAAGTGTAAATACAACATACCTCATCTCAAATCCATCCCATTTATAACTCTATGCTATAATATTTTCATATTCTCTCTAAAATTGATCCATAGTATACCCCAATATTGTCTTATCACATTAGATATTTTTTATTTCAAAATAACATAAGTTAATTAATAATAATATTAAAAAATAATTAAATAACTCAAAATAAAATAGTCATATTTCCTACTAATTAACTAGGAATATAAAATTCATCAATTCATTAAAAAATGGGTGTCAGTCACCCTAGCACACCACTTCATGTAAACCATTTCCAAACCTAACAAACGTCACCATTCACATCAGTAAAAGTAAATTAATTTTAATGAACCCCATAAATTAATTGGTCATATAACATACCTTCTATAATATAGAGAACAATGGTAAAATAACATCCCTATGGGATTCCCCCTTACAAGGTCAACCAAAATACTTATTAAGAAAGATAAATATCACTATTTTTTGGTGAAATAACCTTCAATAACTAAAGTTAAATGAAAATAAAATAGAGGGTGAGTAAGAAGGATCCATTAATAAGAAGAAATAGTATTAATGTGCCTCTAATCACTAATTAAATGGCTTAGGACTATTCCCCTTAAGAGGGGGCTGAAGAACCCAATCAGAGGATGTGTTTTACCCCTTGTGTTCACACAAATTAGGGGAGGAAGGGATACACTTCTTAAAATTTGACATGGGAAAAAAACACATTAAAACCCCAATAAGATATCCAAAACTAGGTCACCATCCAGATAATTTTCACTCATAGCATACAGGTGGCTTTGGGTAGCCCCAGACTTGCTGGTACATGTCCATTGGCTAGGAGGTTGGCCTGGCCACTAGATAACTAGTCGATGTTGGTTATTCCCCTAACTACATTCCCTTACTCTAATTCTACCTTAATGATACCATACACACTCCAAAACTCATTTTTTGTAAAAAAACCCTATTTTAAGTGTTAGAACTACAATAATTCTTTTCTGAACCCTATCCCAAAATCCAACCCCTCAAAGAGTAGAATATTCCAATTCCCCTTGAACTTTTAATCTTGTATAGCCAGAGGGTGTAACAAAATCCCTTCAATAACACTTATCATCTATAAGAATCATTGATGACTATCCAATTATGCATATAAACATACAAAGTCATTAATTTAAGGAAAACAGATACGTTACACTCTGAATAGAAAACATTCTTATGAAGTGTCCCTCTAAAACATGAGGCATATATTGAACCAAAGTTAATCAAATTACAATATTCATCATAGGATCACTATGAAAATTCTTATCAAATCCAATATATACTAGAGAACCTGAGGTGTCCTTGTCTAATTTATTATTCATATTATGGTTCTACTCACTGTAAAGCTTGATCCATAATGTCCAATTTCCTAGAATGGTGATTTATATCATATGAAAATGTAATTTAGACACCATTCCATTTTTCCAATAACCTAATCATTATTGTTCCCAACCAAATACACCTAAACATATATTTGAATACAGCTAAAATGATAGTATTGACCCATTTTTGAAATAAAAATCAAAATAGGCTTACTCTTACCATCCATCAATAACTTGAACACACCAAATTCCCCTTTAAATCCATGAATAGAAAAAGAAAAAACCCATCATATGAAAAAAAACTCACCCAATGTGGTTTACAGCTCCATAAATCCAATTATATGTAAAATCCCTAGTAAAACCATCTCTAGCTGAACTATATCAATGACACCCTTTATTACCTACTTATATGCTTCCAAATCACCTAATCATTAGGAAGTTTTTTTCCTTGAGTCAACCCATGATCATTAAAATATGATCACAAAATAACATTCCTAAATCTTAGGAAGATTCAATGACTAAAACACCAACTACAAAAATCTATTATCATGCTCTCACCTGAGAATCAACACATCCCCAATATAACATATTTGGATTATCTAAACATACTAAAAACAACTCCCATTTTCAGACTCCACCCAAAAATTGTATCTAAATGTATATCTAAAATACAGCATGGAATCTATATAAAATTGAATTCATCGGATAAATGTCACTTAAATTCCAATAGTTCCACAAAAAATCGATCTGACGCACCAACGAACCTCACAAAAAGTAGGTCACATCATCCATAATTGGTAGGATACTCCCTACCATATAAGTTCCCTTATCATCAATCTATTGTATCCAAAAACCCAAGCACCTTGCCTCATATTCTATCCGTCATCGAACATGATGATAGAACATAGTTGAACACACTCATTCCCATATAACAACCTAAAATATCATTTTCCAAAAATCATCGACTAACAGAATCATAACCCATGGAAACCATTAAAAACCATTCAATAAAAAGGTTCACACCCTCAAAATACTTTATTGTCTCATCCTCATTAGGTTTATTAATGAAGAAAAATGTGTTTCTTATCCTGAGAAACACTGAATGAATCAAATCATTGTCTATCATCCCTCATCTTGCACATATCCATCACTGATTTTAAATTCATCAAGTTTCTCACATAGGAAATGAGAATTTCCTCAATATAATATAAGCCCATTGGTTACTTGATCTCCAGTAACCAATTTAAGAAAATCAACTTATTACTCTATGAGTCAAATGTTATTAAAACCATGTTATACATGCTCTATGGAATTCTTATCTCTTCATGTTAAAGGAATAATAGTTGTTTCATTCAAGGAGTCCTGATATAAAATATATATCAAGGATCACCACCAAAACCCTCTAACAATTTTCCTACAACATATTTTTTTCCAACCAAAAAAGAAATACCAAGCCAATCCTCTTCAAAATCAATCACTTCACTAGTTTAATAGTCTATCACAGGCTCACCTATCACCCAAGAAATGATCCAAATCCCAAGAATCTACATCTATTGTATCCACACTCAAAATAGCATCTCCGTTAACATGTTTAGTCATCTAAAGATTCATTACCTTTAATAAAAACCTTTAACCCGAGTGATAGTACTCAAATGACATTTCTCATGAAAACCCAAGGCATGAAATATGCCACCTTTCTCAAAACCATCTAATATTTTTCACATTCCCAAGCTAACCCCTCTTGTAGGTTCCCTTCACAAATTACAAGGAACTAATTCTCTAAAGACTAAGTCAAATATATTAGTAACTAGGTCTCCCACCTAGTCCCATAAGCTGGGTATCTCATAAATTACAATCTTTGTGTTTTTGAACATTATCCCATCTCAAAATTAATACAGCATCCAACATGTCAAAACACCCACTCATGGGTATTATACACTCATCTTAGGCATACCTGGCCAAATCCATCACCCTCTCTATGTGAAACCACCCAATATTAAAATATTCACATCAGAATGCTTCTAAGAGTATCTGATCACATCTATAGGCATGTGAATATAAGGCCGGTAGCACACTATAGTGAATTTTATCTTGAAAATCAAAGATGCATGTTCTTTTAAGTGTACTTTCATTCAAATATATATAGAGAAACACTATATATATTACCACTGACACTTTAAATAAATAACTATATGTGATATTCACCTATAAGGGGTTTATCACCAAGGCATCAAATTCTTATGTCAATCTACCAAGTCTCTATATATCACATACAGGATGGACTATACTATCATCACCATTATTCATCTCTCGATAGAATCCACATGAAAAACCATCAGAATGAAATACACACACATGTTATTATAGATCATTATAATTCCAGTAAGAACCTCTATAGGAAAATGTAATATTAACTATTTTGACACCTTAAATAGATAAATCTCTATATATAATGAAAAAACACTACCAAGACAATATGTTTTGTGAATACCTATATACATGATCATGATTATTGATATACCACATTCCTCTTTGGGAAATAGTCAAAAACTAATTGAAATTTCATGTCCAACAATATATACACCACATGAGGTGAAATCATATAATTGTAACATCACACACACAAAATAGAAAATCCATGCCCCTAATAACCTGGAATTCTTATAACACCACCAGTTTTTATGAACCTTTTTTTTCAAATAAATTATATTATAGTCATTGATTGCATTATACACTACACTATATTAACTTTATGTTATAAACAACTCCAACTTAGCTTGCATTACACACAACACTAAGTTTCTACAAAATGTCATTTTATTATTATTGTTATTTAAAAGTTACCATTACAACCTCGCTATAAAGAAATTGTAATATTAATAGAAAAAAATTTAAATAAATGGTTTTTATGAAAAGAAAACTTATTTAAAATAAAATAAATAATTTTTGGTAAAAAATCTATATGTTTCGAAAAAAAATATTTTATCAAAAAAACTTTTTAAGACTTTTTGTGAGAAAAGGTAGAATTAATTTTATAATATTTTGGATATTTAATTTATAAAATAAAATTCATTTTTTATTCATAATGAAACATACAGAATTATAATTGAAACCATCCTTTTCATTTAATATATTTAAATATTGAAATATATTTTAATTTATTTTCAAATTATAATTAGTTCAAATATATATAAATTATTTCAATTTAATTCATTAGAACCTATTTTCCAATGAAATTTGATATAAAAAATCTCATCCTTCTAAACTTTTTCACTTTAAAAACCTTTCATCTCATCCCATCTACATTATTAATTTAAAATTAATTTCCACTACATATATGATTAAAATTTGTAAAAATAGATTTTATAATTTTTAATCAGAATAGTTTCTAATTTATTATAAGGAAAAAATAATTTTTTTCCAAAATTATTAGTAAAAATTGTTAAAATTACTTAGGGAAATTAAGACAAAACATGTTTAGTGAGGTACTAAACATTAATCTTAAGGGGTAAAATGACATATAAACTTTTAGAAGTTCCATTTAAGGAACTATTTCAATAATATACCATATTTTATGAAATTTCGTTCATTAGTGGAGGAACATTATGTATTTCATACCTCATAATACTATTTAACTTTTTATATTTACAAGAATTTCCCTCTACTATAAAAGGGTATTTAACCCCCCCCCCATAGTTATGAACTCCTATCAAGACATTTGGCTCATCCAAATGATATAAAAATATATTCCCAAATTATGTCAATTAATACTAGAATCCTAACTTCATTCATAAATCCATCCAATAAATTCATTTGGTTAAAACCAAAATAAGATACCCAAAGAAGAGGTAATGTTTATCAATGAACGTTTTTGTTTTATTTTTTACTCAGACCCATTAAATATTTTTATATAATTATTATATAATAAAATTATTATCTTAAACATAATTAGATGTTATCATGTTAATTTTATGACATAAAACATCACATACATCCATCGAATGGGATACGTAGTCAATGTTCATCTGTACGGTTGACTGTCGCCTCACGAACTGATGTCTTTCATCACTACATTACCAACATTTATAGGATGGTAATAATGATATATTTATAGTTTTATATTATATATATTATTATTATGATCTTATTATGATTCTTTAATTTTTATATCACACATACCTTCATTTTTTTCTTTTTTTGGGAATACAATAATGTCAATCATCTGTACAGTGGAAAATCGCCTCATGAAGAGATATGATCCTTTCATGAATAACATAGAATTTTTTAAGGATGTTTTTAGTAAAAATATGTTATATATATGACATAAAAATGTTTCTAAAATTATAATAACTTATATATGTTACTTTCTTTCAATCTTTCAAGAAAATGAAAACATCATTCATGCATATATATGACCTATCATCTCTAGAAACGGTGTATTTCATTTGTAACTTATATAATTTATAAATTGTTATAAATATGTATATAATTAAAATATATGATATTTATATCGTATTTATAATTATATATAAAATTAAATCATCATATATGTATGTGGACTAAGAATAAAAAGTAACCACATTTATGAATGATTGAGAATTTATAACCCAAAACATAACATTAATAACGAATTATTAATAAAAGATAAATATAAAATTTTAAGAAAATAATATATGATGTTTTATATTTGAATATTTTTATAAAATAGATATATAATAAACTTATATTTATTATATATTTGTATTTAATTAGTATAATAAGGGTCAACACTTATGCTAAGGGATTTTTCTCTAACCTATATTTTCTGTGATACAAAATCCATGTTCACCACCAAATTTGTGTATAGGGTTCGTATACTTCCCATGAATTATTTTATGATTCTTATATACGTATTTATTTATATTTAATTAACCATTTTAGGATATATCTTTCATGGGGTTATAGTTTCAAGGATACCAAAGTGGTAAGGGATCTTTTTATCTCAAATTTCCTTCATTGAGACACATGTTGTGTTATGCACCTATATTATTTTATGATATGTATATAAAACACCTTTTAAAAGTTATATAATTAACATAATAGTGTTCTTGATAATGTAAGATTTATTTAATGTTATTATTTCAAGGGTATTATTAGTCAATGTTACCAATGTGGTAATAGTTTAATGTTACAATCTTACCATTTATCAAGATTATTTAAGATAATTATTCCATTAATAAAATATTATGATACACCTGTCAATAAATCTAATGAAATTTCATATAATATTTTTATCCATGATATTTTCAACTAATGGCACCATTTTTTCCCTCTTTGGTACTTATTGTATTTAAGATAAGATTTTTAATAAAATTATACTTTATTTCTCTCTTTGGTCCGGAATAAGTTTTATTACAAAACCATTATTTAAAAAAAAGTTTTTAGAAATACCCTAATATTATAATATTTTTTTAGAAGTTATTTTTACAAAAAAATTACAATTTCAAAAAATGTTTTAAAGGGAATATTTTTTCCTTTTCCAATCAAGGGACTTTTCCAAACATTTTTTAGTGAAAAGGTAATGTTTGGAATATATTGATTTATATGTTTTCATAACCATCATTTCATTGATGTTTCATTTTAAAATTTACATGATAATTTTTAAAGAAATTATTTTTCCACATATTATAAAAATTCATTATTTTTAATGTGGTTTTCAAAGAAAAGGTTTTCAAAAATATTTTCTATTTTAAAATAATTTTCAAAGTGGAAAGTATATTTTTATCAATAAATGTTTTTAAAAGTTATTTCAAAATTATTTTCCATATTTAATGAAATTTGTTGGTGCTACTATTTTTTTACTAGGGATATGATCCAAGTACACCATTCTTATTCTTTCTTTGAATGGTTGATGTTTATGGTGAAATTTGTTTTATGAAATCTATTTCTCTTCTATAAGTTATACCAAGATAAAATGATTATGATGAAAACTTCATTTTATGGGTTATTATATTATGGAATGATTAGAAAACATGTCTCTTTTCCATATTTTATGATATGATGAAATTTTTATGATACCCATTTAATTTCATAGTTTATGATCATATTTTTATGAATCCCATATCTTATTATGGGTCATGATATGGGTAATGTTTTATTATCTTGTGTCACACATATATATATGATTTCAATATGTGATGGGTGGTACATATGTCCACCTATAGTGATTTGGGTAAATATTTATATCTCATGTGATAGACAAGGATGGAATGGGGATTGAACCAAGTTTAGTAAAGGATATTTTAAGATTTTATTGCAAGTGGACTTGGAATACTATGATGGTTTGGGGAGTGAACCCATTCAACTAAGATAACCATGAAATCGATCATTGACTAATATGGAAATAATTTTTTATGTTTATGTTTCTAACATTATTCCTTTAAATATGGTTTTTTAGTTTTAGTAAATTGATAGATCCTAAAAGAACCATGTTAAAACATAGTGTGATGGGAAATGAAATGATTTTTCACATAAGAATCCAAAACTTATATGATATGGAATAAAAATTCTTATTGTTATTCTCACAAAACATTCCAAAGATATTAATCATGATGGTATTAAAAATGAATAAATTAGGGACCAACATTATGTTGAGACATTCATGAGTAAATATCCATCTTCTTCAAGTGGGTCTATTGATCGACTAGTTACTGGACATTGCATGAGTTCCATTGAAATGATATTTTCCATTCTCTAATGTATAGAGTAAGAGAATTTGATTTTGTTTGTCTACAACTTTGAAGGTTAGGTGGATAAATACATTACTCTTATAAAAAATATGTGGCAACGAGATGAAACTAACTCCATGGATTAAGAAGAGTTAAAGATATTAGTTTCCAATGAGTACGTTACTCATCTTTTTCATATGAAGATGGGGATGGAGTTCCTTTAATTAATTTAATGGGATTGTGTATGGGGAAACATTTAAAGAACTTATGAAGTATGATTCTTAATTTACCATCCAAGTTGAATGTAAGATTATCATTTCTTCAATGTATTAAAACCATGTCTTTAAAGGGTGTTATCCATAAGAGGATTTGGTATCTATGAATATATTTTTGTTATGCTATCATGGTTGAAATGGATGTAGGAGTTACATATAAATATAGTTTTCTTTTACAAGACGAGGATGTTAGAGTTCAAAGAAATATTTACAAAGCATGGAGACAAGAATATGAGCATTCTTTTATGATAAATGTGTGGGATTAAAAATGTAAAAAATTTCTTAATGGGTATAATTATTTTTTTAATTATGGAATGGATGGTCATTGGGTATTTCATTGTAAAAGTGGTGGACGAACTTAGATAACAGTTTTAACATAGAGAAGACTATATAGAATGACCCACCCACACTTTTATGATTTAATTTTAAGGAGAATGAGAATTATGCAAACCAATTCCTAGACTTAATGGTTAATTATGATTATCAATGTTAGAAACCACTTATATTGAGGGATAAAGGAAAACCTCATGCAATCATTGCTTCTGATTATGAGTGTTATAATGATTTTTTTAAAGGTAAATATATTATCTACTCTAGAACTACTAATTTCTTATTTGATATTGGATTTACCCAGTCATTCATATCTAAATAATTCTTTTATGGTATTATGATTCTACCCAAATGAATATATGTGTAATTTGCAGTGAAAACCTCTAATGGTAGGATTATAAAATCTCAAGTGTATGATTCCTCTCTGGTTGATGTTTATGGGAATATTCTTCCTAAAAATTTAATCAGTATTCCTCTTGTTCAATTTAATGGCATCTGATGCATCGATTTTATTTCTATAAATAAATTCCATATCAATTTTCTAGGAAGATAAGTTATGTTTGATATTTCAAAATAACCTATGATCTTCTCTAAATTTGATGATAAGTATGAACTTCTTATGGATATTGAATCTAGTGTATGATTCTCAATTATCATTCAGATGATTTATTTATCTCAAATAGTTGTGGAGAAACATGAAATCTATAACATGCTTATTGTATAGTATTTTATTTTATGCCTTTATATAATATTTTATTATCCATCCACAAAAATTTGAAGTTTAGTTCTCATAGAACTCATACATGGTACCACACCATTTTAAAAGACCCCAATAGAATCGATCCAACTGATTTCTAGGAATTGAAGAAGAATCTACATGAAAACCTTAAAAAGGGATTCATTCATCCAAATGTGACTCCTTGGGGTGAAAAAGTTGTTTTTTTTTAAATAATATGGATCAATGAGAATCTAAAATTATTATTGGGAATTGAATAGAATCGTGATCAACAAAAACTGTCATCATCCCTGTATTGATGACTTTTTAGATCAACTGTATGGAGATAAATACTTATCCATGATTGAAGTTCATTCTGGATATCATAAATTTAGGGTTAAGAAAGAATATATAACTAAGAAAAAATTTCAAAAAAGGTATGGGCACTATGACTATATTTTGATTCATTTTAGTCTTACTAATACCACTATTATCTTCATGGATTTAGTGAATAAAGTCATTAGAGATTACATATATTGGTTTGTTATAGTCTTTATAAATGACATTATTATATATTCAAAGAGTAAGGATGAGAATTAAGACCACTTGATAATTCTACTAAATACCCTAATGAAGGTGGAATTATATAAAAATTTTAAAAATTTTGAATTTTGGTTGCAAAAGGTTTCATTTTTGGGTCACATAATCTCAAGACAGGGTATATTAGTTGATCCATAAAAGATAGACTCTATTAAATGTTGGCTGAAAACAATCACAGTGACTAAGATCCATAGTGTTCTTATTTAATATGGATATTACAAATTATTTTTGGGATAATTTCTCACAACTATTTAATACAATCCCCATATTAACTTTAATGGATGGAATGTTCCCCAGGATATATGAATCTAATGAAACATTCACAGAACATAAAGAGAGAGTTAGTCGGCATGCCTCTTTTAAAATTACTGAATAGTATAGAAGGGTTTCTAATATATAATGAGTCATCCAAGAATGGATTGGGAAGTGTTCTTATGAAAAATAAAATGGTTATACATTTTTCCAGGGGAAAAATGAAGATTCATGGTAAATATTCCCACATTCATAATTTTTATTTAACAATAGTTATTTTTTCATTAAAGGTATTGAAGAATTATCTTTACATGTAAAAGAGTGATATATATACCGATCATAAAATTAGCAAGTCTATATTCACACATAAGCAGTTGAAAATGAATCAGAAAATATGGTTAGAGCTCATAATGCATTAAGACAACTCAATACATTACCACCCTGGGAAAGTGAAAAATGTGGACGAGGGTTAGAGTCTAAAAAATCATGTAAGCATGTCAATGTTGAGGATCACAAAAGATCC
The DNA here is from genome assembly GCA_963277665.1 of Viscum album. Taxonomy (NCBI): domain Eukaryota; kingdom Viridiplantae; phylum Streptophyta; class Magnoliopsida; order Santalales; family Viscaceae; genus Viscum; species Viscum album. The sequence continues at coordinate 328,937 of CAUJRU010000041.1, read as the reverse complement.
AATATTTATGGATTTGATAAGGATGTATCTTGATGTCCTAAAGGAAGGGGAAAATATTATCTTTCTCAATTTAATGTTCAACCATCAATTCATGTAAATATTAAATAGACACAATGGGAAGATGTACAGCTAGAATATAAGTTTAGAATTGTTCTTGATATTAATCATGATAATGATAAAATGATAAAGTTCAGGAACCATGTTTGGATTCCTTATATACTATATGTGAGGGAATTATTATTAGAGGAAGGTTGCATTCCTTCATTCTTAATGCATCCTATATGTATGATGATGTATATATATTTTAAAGAACAATTTTAGTGGAATGTCATAATGAGGGATATTACAGAGTTTGTATCTCGATACTTGTTATATTAACAAGTTAAGGCTGAATAGAAAGATTATAAGGGTATATAACATATATTACCTGTACTGCAAAAAAAATGTGAGAACATATCTATGGATTTTATCATAAGACTCCCCAAAACCTCTAAAGGACTCAATGCTATATGGGTGGTAGTAAACCACCTTACAAAATCAACACACTTCATAACTATTAGATAGGAATTTTTCTGGGATCATTTTTCCAAGATATACATTATGAAATTGGTAAGGTTTATAGGTGTAGAAAATTAAATTTTCTATTATATGGATATGAGTATTGCATCAAAGCATGATAAAATTCTATAGCAAGCCCTTAATACATAGTTTTGTTTCAATACTTCTTATTATCCTCATATGGATGGTCTGTCTGAATGGAAAATTCTAACACTAAACGATATGTTGATATATGGTTCCATTGATTTTAAAAAATGTTCGGATCAATATCTTCCCCTATTTTAGTTTTTTATAAATATTAGATTTAACTCAAGCATTCATATTCCCCCTTATGAATCCCTCTATGGAAATAAATATAGATCCCCAACAAGGTTGAATGATGTTTGAGGGAGAAAGCTAACAGGATTCGAGATAGCTAAATAAATGGTTGAGAAGGTTAGAAAAATTAATCTGCATATCAAGGTAGCTCAATGTAGGAAGAAGATTAATACTTATTACCATCAGTGTGATAAATAATATGAAGCTGGTGACAATGTGTTTTTAATAATTTCTTCATACAATAAGCTTATGTGATTCAGAAGGAAATCAAAACTAATTTCCAAGTATATCAATCCCTTTGAAATTCATGATCATATGGGGATGATAACCTATAACATAACTCTTCCCCCAAGCCTATATCATGTCTATTAATTATTCCATGTATCTCTCATGAGGAAGTACATACACTACCCTTCACATTTATAGAACATAGAGGTCATACTGCAAGAGTAGGATATTACTTATGAGGAACAACTAGTTGAAATAATGGATCATACAGAGAATGTTATAAGAAAAAAGACCTCACTTTCTCAATGTTTTGTGGAGAAAACACATTTTGAGGATGAATCATGGGAACTTGAGGATATAATGAGGCATAATTATCCTCATTTTTCCAAATCAGAGTGACAAATTCCGAGGGAGAAATTTATTTTAAAAAGGGTACAATGTGACACACAAGATTTTTATGAACCATTTTTTGTATAAATTAATCTTATATGATATATTTCATTATACACAACACTATGTTTGGCTATTTCTACACAAAACACTAGATTAGTTTGTGTTCCATGCAATATTAAGTCCCTACAAAATATAATATCATTATTAATGTAATTTAAACATGACTCTTATAACCTAGTAATTAAAAAAGGTAACATGAATAGTAATAACTAGTTTTTAATTATAATAGCTTTATTCAATGAAAACATATTAGTAATTAAAAAAATTCTTTTTTTACGGTCTTTATATGTATTCAAAATAATATTTTCTCAAAAAAAATATTTTTATGAATTTTAGGGTGAGAAAAAGTTATTTTTTGAAAATTATTAAAACTTAATTTGATAAAATCAAACTACGTTTTGGATTAAAAATTTCTGAATTATAATAGGGTGATGTTTTCTGATTTTTCCTAAATATTTCATTTTGTATGAATAGTGAAAATATTGAATTTTAATTGAAAAATATATTTTCAACTAAATTATTTATGAAGATAATTTTTATTTTTATTTGTTTTAAAATAATAATTACTTCAAATATAAATCAATTAATCCAATTTATTTCATTTGAAAAAATTTCACTTAGAAATTGGATATTAAAACATTTCAATTTTTTTAATTTTTCAGTTTAAAAACATGTCATCTCATCCCAAATATGTGATTAACTTTTTTTTAAATTTTTCCACTTTTAATATCAGAATTTAGAAAAATGGATTCAATATTTTGAATCGAAATAATTTATAATTTGTAATAATTGGGACATGATATTTAACTAAAATCATTAGGGAAATCAGATAACTTTTTTTTGCTTGAATCTGGTGATGTTCTATGCTGTTTGTTGGTTTTGATTTTCTTTGTTGGGTAATTTCAGGGTTTCTGGTGATGTTCTTCCTCTCGCAATCTTCTATGCGAGTGATTTTTAGATTTAACGAATGGAAAGGGATGGGTTTTTGGGTCATGAATGTTTCCATTTTCTAGCCACGATGATCGTTTTTGAAGATGGTGGCGGGGTCGGAACTCTCTATAGCGTCCTCGCTCGCCGAATCTATTGGTTTCATGGTGTTGCCGGAGAATTTCTCACCAGCGTTGAATGATGGGGGTGACATTGATGGGTTCGATACTCAAGGGTGTGAGCAGATCGTGGATGTATGGAAAGGTGTGCGGATTGATGTCATGCAGATCGAGGGCAGCTGTCTGGTTTACTTGAGTGTGAAATTTGAAATGTGAATTTGACTGGATGTTGTAACATGGTCTTTGGAACTGGTGATGTTTTGCATCGGGTACCGGAAACCCTCAAACCGGCCATGACAAAATGGGAAAAAGTAATTTGCAGGTAGACTAAGGGACGAACCTTTAAACATAAGTGGAAAATGACATATAAATGTGTCCAAAACACATTAGCTATCCATATTAAGATTATAAACCTTTTTATCATAACATATATATTATTTATGTCACATGATGTAATGGATTCTTCACCATAGTGTTTATCTTTTGGTATTTACAAGAATATCACTCATATTCCACTATAAAAGGGAACTCACCCCCACCCCCCAATTATTCACACCTATAATGAAATTTATTCTCAACAAATCCCTATCTAAATATATTCCTAGATTCTGTCCCTTTATCCCAGAAGTATCATTTTTTGAATAAAACCAACCAGGTAATTCCTTTGGTGAAAACCAAATGGAGATATCCCAAGATGAAGTGATGTTCATCAACAAACGTTCTTGTTTTATTTCTTTCTCAAACCACTTCAATTATTTTAAAATATTTATTATATATTAACCTATATATATTCAATATATTTAAAATTTATTTTGTTTGATAGTATTAACTACAACATCACACAATTCCATCAAATTGGATACACAGTCATGATTCAGGTGTAGAGCGGACAACCACCTCGTGAACTATTGTAATACATTATTCTATTACCACCTTTCATGGTTGAGAATAATGATTGATTTATAATTTATAAATAATTTTTATGATGTTATTATGATTTTTTAATTTCTATATCATATATACCTTCATGATTTCCATTTTGTGGGAATACGATAATGTTTTTCTTATGTACGTCGGACAATCACCTCATGCACATTGTGACTCATTCACACATTACAAAGAATAAATTATGGATGGTTTTAATAAATATATGTAATTTATTTTACATAAAAATTATTCATTAAGAATAATATCACATATAATATTATTTCTTTCAATCTGAAAATAAAATGAAAACAACCTCCATGTATACGTACAATCTATCGTCTCCACGGATGGTGTATTTCATTTACCCCTTCAATATATTATAGATTATTATAAATAAATTTATACTTAAAATATATGATATTTATAACATATTTATAATTTTTTATATATTTAAATCATGATTTTTGTAATAGGACCAAGACTAACAAATGAAAACATGTCTGAAAAACAAAGTGGTTATTACCCGAAACATGACTTTAACGTGAAATTGTTAACAAACAAGTAATATAATTTTATAAGTAAATCATATATGTTATTATATATATGAATATGGTTTCTAAATAGATTTATAAAAAACATCTATTTATTATAAAATATTATTAAACTATTATGACTAGGGTCAAGACTTTAGGTAAGGGTTTCTATCTCACCGTTATTTTCCATGTGACACAAGCCATGCTCATGACATGTTTCTTGTATGTGGTGTGTATAATACCCATGGATGTATTTTATGATTATCCTAATTATTATTATTTGTAATTAGTTGGGCATTTGAGGAAACATCTTTCATGGTTTGTGATTTTGATGTTAACAAGAGGTAAATTAATTGTTTTGTCACAATTTGGGTTTTTTAAAAGACATGTTGTGTTATGAACCTATATTATTATATGAGGTGTATATAATTCTCATATAACTTTATATATCATGATTATAAAAATTTCCATGATATTTTAATATTTTTTATGTTATTATTTCATGGTGTTTATGATTTGAAGCTACCAAAGTGGTAAGGGTTTACTATTACAATCACATCATTTATCAGGATTATTTATGATTATGATTCCATTGATGAAATATTAAGATCCATATCTCATTAAATATCATCATTTTTTCTATATTATATTTAATAATGATATATTCATTTAATGGTTCCATTTTTTACTATTTTTTAATTATGATAATTAATAAAATGTTTTTGTTAAAATATAACTTTGTTTTTGTCTTTGGTTGGAAATCTGTTTTATTCTAAATACATGTTTTCTAAAAATTATTTAAAAATGTTATACTAATATCTTTTTTTAAAAAAAAATTTACCCATGTTTTATCTTTTTAATTTTTTTAAATGGAATCTTTCTTTCTAATGAATGAACTTTTATAAACATTTTATGATACAAAAGGAATGTTCATAATATACAGATTTATCCACCATCATGACTATCATTTCATTGAATCTTCCTTTCTATGTTCAAAATTTTTTTTAGATAACTTTTTGTACTCATATTTCTGAAATTGTGTTTTTATTTTGTTTTCAATGAAAAACGATTTCAATTTTTTTATTTTTAATGTTTTTTCAAATAGAAAAGGATATTTTCTTCTATAAGTGTTTTTAGAAGATATCTCAAAATTATTTTCCATCTAAGATGAAATCCATTTTAGGTTAACTATTCTTTACTAGGGATATTATCCAAGTATCCCATTATTATTATTATTTTTGAATGCTTTTTGTTTAAGATGACATGTTTTTTTATGAAACATATTTCTCTTCCATGGGTTTTACCATGATAAAATTCTTGTGAAATCCACTTCCTTTCATACGTTATTCTATAATGGAATGATTATAAAATCTTTCTATTTCCTAGAGGTTATGATAAGATGAAATTTTTATAATACCCAATTCCTTTCATGGGTTATGATATCATGTTTATGAAACACAACAATTTTTGTCTATAATGATATGAAGAATATTTTATTAACTTGTAGGATATGTATGCATAATTTCATTATGTGATGGTGGGACCCACATCTCCCTCGAATTAATTGGGTAATCATTTTTTATCCCAAGATATATAAATGGCCGGATTGAGGAGGTAAACCTATATAGTAGTGGAATTTTTCACTATGACAGCCTGGGGAGAGGACCTTAACTAGTATTATAGTTTTTGAAGTGAACCCATTCAACTAAGATAGACTTGGCAGTGATCCTTGACTACTATGGATATAATTTTATATGTTTATGTGTTAAGAACAATTACATGTCTTATTCTAATGTTACTCTTTCATAGTTTGTCTTCTTGATTCTCTTATGATTCATGTCATATAAACTACAAATAGATACAATATTAATCATTGATTTGATATTTGATATGGATGGTATGATCTGAATATTTTATGATTATGTTCTCATACCCTTATGTTTATGTTATTATTATGTATCTCCCTTCTTTAACCTTATTAAAAATCTGATCTTACCCATTCATAGATTTTTTTCACCAGGTTATAATGATATGATTTATGTGTGATGTGTCTAATAAGAGTGATAATTATGAAGAATTTATTTGAAGATTGTTTTTCTCACTTGTGGACCAATATTTACATTTCCATGTTTGCAATGTCATTAAACTAATATGGACTTTGAGTGTGTGTTTGTGTAATTTATTAAATATTCTACAAAAAAATGATATAATGTTTTTGTAGGAAAAGATTGGGTCACTACAATTCCTTTAAAAATTGTTCATCATGATGCACCATCCCAATATCTCTCATAGTATCTGATGTATTTCTATATTGAATGGATACCAAAGACTAAATATTAAAAAAAATAAAAACTCATTTGATAGAACTTTATAACATCTCAGCTTGTCTCACTCTGAATAGTCACCAGATTAGTGGAAATACATAACTGTATTGGAACCTCCTCATACTCCTGAGGTTTTCAGCTAGTAGTGGGAGTATAATTTTTTACAATATAAAGACTATACGACCTATATTAGAGAGCACAATAATAGTAAAATATCCAAACATAAAAACATTAGAGTACATTTAAAGAATAAATAACTTGACTTGATATAATAAATGGAATGTAGAAATACATGTATAAAAGATCAACCACCCACTGATATAATTATATATACAGAATAATATAGAAATAAATGAAATAAAAAAGATAATAAATGAGGTCTTATAGAACCTATATATTATTAAAAACACAATTTTTGATATCAAATGTAGACCTCAACACCGATCATAAATGAACCATGACATATTATCATTTAAATATGAATGTTATAACCTAGATATTAAATTATATGGTATGAATATTAGAAAATACTTTATGGAATATATATAAAGGTCATATTTGATTTAAATTTATTGATAAATTCTTAAATAAGCACTCAACTTTTAATAAACATATTTTATTCTACAAAACCAATTTCTTCAAGACTATTGTTTATGACTTTTTTGTGAAAAAATATTATAATTAATTAATGGAACAATAATAAATATTGTTTTAAATTTTTTTTTAAAAATTAAATTATCATATCCAAGTAATCTTACATTGATGTTTGAAAATTCTCTAAAATGTTTTATTTTTTAGTGAATCGTGAAAATAAATAATATTTCAAATACATCTATATATTTCTCAATAAATCATGTAATTTAAATGTTTTATTATAAATTATATTTATTATTAAATTGAAATATGATTCATTTTTTTAATAATCTAATTAATTTATTTTGAATAATTCATTTTCCGGATTTTAATATGTGTTCATTTTTAAGCTTAGAACGTGGTATTCTAAAAAACTATTTTAAGTGCATAAATATTATCCATTTTAGTTAATTAATATAAAACCTATAAAAGAAATATACAAATGAAATTAATAGATAATTTATCTATTTATATAAATTTTAATTCATATAATTATTTTTATAGTCCTATATTTAATATAATATTATCTATTTCTCGAATAATTTATTTCCATAAAACTTGTTTTTCAACACATTATGTGGGATTAATTTTTAATTTAATCCTTCTAGTTCTTTGATTTGAAATTTATAAAATTTATTTCACATTTTTAATCTCTATAATTAATAATATATAATAAGTTCAACTTTATTTTTTTCATGAGGAATAGTAAATATAGAAGAACATTAGATACTACAGTTAAAACTAAAATGGAAAAAATGATTAACAATAAAGGTAAATAAAAGAACATGTATAAAAAATTTATTTTTTAATTATGGTGTTGTTTTTAGACAATATCACCCCACCATTGAATTATTTATCAACTTTTTAAGTCCTTTTCTTGAGAGTGACGTCCCATTATTGAATATTTTTGGGTCTTTACAAAAACTTCACTCCCTATCACATATAAAAGAGAACCTCCTATATATTTATTTCAACACTTAATATGAATTTTTATTCATACAAACTCAAAAAAAATAAATTACCATATTTTATACCCACATACTAGAGTCTTGTTTTTTATTATAAATCCATTCTAGTGAGGTTTTATATAAAATCTTTCTGAGGTGCTTTGAAGAAGAGGTATAGTTCTTAACTGAGCATCTTTTTTTTCTTCTTCTACAAACCTATAATGTTACTCAAAACTATTGATATAATAACATCAAAATATCCCATATACTAATATTTTTTTAATGAAATACCCTACATCCATCTCCTCTTGAATAAAATGGGGAATGAAAACAACATTCATATGTATAGAGGACTACCACCACCTGATCCAATGTAATTCATTTTCCATCATCAAACCCAATGGAGGTTCATGATTATAAATTTAATTTTTATATATTGTATTCATTAAATATTAATAATTATCTATATGTATAATATCATATAACTTCTTACCGTACCATCCATTGAAAAATAATAATTTCGTTCATATTTATGGCAGACTACCATCTCATGAAGAAATGTTATTTATTGTTTTATAAACAAATAAAATTTAGGGTATATTTAAGTGTATTTATAGAAAAAATGTGATATATATGATATAGTGATCATTTTGGAAAGATAAGATAACTCCTCCTATTTTTCCATCTTGATCCATGAAAAATTGAAACGTTACTTGTAACGACCAAAACTTTCATTAATGGAAATCCCTCCTGATCTAATTAAATGTATTTTTATGTAAAATGTTTATATAAAATATCAAAATATTTATTTTTATGCTTTTGGATTTTAAAATGTTGTTACAGATTGTGATCGTTGCTAATATAGTCATTGAACAATGATCACATGATTAGTATAAATATTGGGCTTTAACAAATCCAATTTACTCATACAAAGGAAGCGATGGCCTCATCCAGTAGATGTGCCCCATACAAAGCCTGTTTGTCAGTGCTCGGAAAGGAGGTTGCATATTTGGGCTTCATTCTTGACAAATCCCAAGCTGAGCTTGAATATGTTATGCTCGAGCTGGACTTCCTATGAGAGAAATGGAAGTTGATAGAGATTACCACCTAGGAAAAGTTATCTGAGCCACCCCAAGAGTCAGTCACCATCACACACCTTACTCTTCAGTCTTCTGTGGGTGTTATAATGGGTTATGTAACAAAACATTAGCACTATGGTTATGTACATTATTTTTATATATAACAATGAATATACTTTAATTTTATTATTTTTACCTTGTAAGTAGTTTTTAAAGCACAAATAGTATTTTTCGTTAATGTTCAACTAAGAAATATATTTTGATGAATTAATGGATTTTTAAATAAAATAATATTTTAATAAATTATATTATTGTTATTAAATTAATTTTTACTAAATATAAATGGTCGTATAATTTTATGAATGCAATTGTAATTTTTATTAGGGTTTGAAAGCCATTTTTGTAAAAACCCTTGAATTTTCGATAAATGTCGCTTTTTATTTTAAAAATGATAATTAACATATTTAGAAAATTATTTAGATAAAAAAAATATTATCTTTGGAATTAGGACATCTAAATTATCCAATGGTGAATTTTTCATAATTTTCTGAGATAGTTAAATTTTTGGGTTAAAAGTAAATACCGTTTAAATATATAATGTGTTTTATGAAATCATAATGACCCAATAGTGATGTAATAAAATACTTTAAACTTTATGTTCGGCCAATATATGTTTTACCATTAAAATAATATGATTTTGGGTTTTTTTATTTAATTTACAAATCATTAGTGGACCCTTCAAGACTTATTATATATTTTGTCTCTTTAAATTGCTTTCCTTGGGAGTGTTACTCACCTCCACATAAGAAATACACTTATTTTTAGAATTTAGGAATTTTCCTTATAAAATATGTTTTCCCACTGCCCTTTGAAAAAAACCACGGGCCAAAAACCATGGGCTGGTTTGTGATTTTGATTAGTTTAATGTGAGGTGTCCCAAACCTAAATATTAAACAATTCCCTCTCATTTCCTATATTAACCCACCCAAGATCCCACTTCCTCCTCACTAAAATCCTTTAGAGTTCATCCATCCTCTTCCATCCTCTCTCTAAAATCCTCCCAAGGTGCCCCAATCTCCCATGAAGCCTCTCTCAAGACTTTGTAAGCACACTTCCAAGTAAGGGTTTTTCTTCATTTCTCATTTTTGTCCAATTTTTTAATGTTGTTGTGCCCTTTTAATTTCAATTATAAATATTGGGATATGGTTTCAAACCTCCCCCATAATTCTATCTTTATGTTTTAATTATTATATATCCCTTTCTCTCTCAATAAATGTGTCCCATGTACACTCATTACTATGACGAAATTCCGAAAGGAATTTATCTCTCCTCACTTACATTGAAGCAATTATTTTGTATCATTAATATAATTTCCATTATAATTGTTGGTAAATGTGTATATATGACCCCCGTACTGTCCATTTAATGTAAATATGATGATACTCCCATTTCTTTCTCATCAATCACTTTTTATGAATTCTTACGTCATGTCGTTACACTGCCAAAATTGCATCGATTTTCCAAGACAATGTCATTGTGTAGTGAATACCATGCCCATTTCTCTATCAATGGTATTCACCTTTATTAACATTTACTTATTGATTATAAAGTTTCATGTATGAATTCAACATTCCTTTATCATGGAATAAATGATGATATTTTATGAATCCATGTTATATGATCCATGTGGCACACTTATGCATGAAATGAAATTTTTAAGAAGGTTGTGCCCTTATAAAACTCCAATACATTGGGTAAAGTATAGTATCATGATACGTCATGTGCAATGGGTGTTTAATCATTCTAATTAAAGTTCAACGAGGTTTTTCTCATGCTTCCTGTGAAATGGGGGTTTACTCATGCTCCATGTGCATTGAGCCTTGGCTCATGCTAATTCCATGTTAAGGGTTGTTGCCGCATTTACATTTTATGATTATCATGCTTTATCATACCTTTATGTTTATGCTTCTCTTGTGATCTATTAATTGGCCTATTGTCTAATATGTATTGTATTCCACATGTTATTCCACGATTATTCCTTTACTAGGATTTATAGCTCTCCCTTTTCTTATGCATGTCCTCGGGTTATCCCATGAAATGCTAAGTACGAGGGAATGTAGTGGTCCTATAATGAATGTTTTCAATAAAGATATTGTATTTCATGTTTTCAGTTGTTATGTAATGATCCTAAGCCCTAAAGACACTAGACATCTCGATCTTCAAAGTTGTATCAAATGAAGTTTATGTAATAAATTATGTTTAATTGTGTAATAAAACATCAGGGTTTCCACAGTTGGTATCAGCGGATAGGATAAGTTATTTTTGGGATTAGGATTATAAGACCCTATTAAGGCCTTTGAGACAAGACTAAGAATAATAAAAACATCCCTAAGTTTTTTGAGTATTGAGTAAGTGGTTTATCAAGAAAATACATCTCTTAATGGATACGAGCATTTAGAGGCGGCTCTGTAATAGATGTATCCTAGGGGTAAAACCTGAAAACACCGCTTTGAGATAGACTTGAACGGGGACTATTATAGGGAAATGAGCTTTACTTCCCTATTGGTTATGACACTCCCTAGGGATATGATTTTTTAAATTCATAAGCTTAGTATGAACCATTATTATGGGACAAAAAAATTCCCTCAGAATATATGTTAGAAAGTAGATCCTGGTAAACATAGACTAAAGCCAATAGATTCATATGTTAAGGAAATAAGAGTTTTTTATAAGTCACCAGTTTTGTCCTCATATTACCCTTTATGTGTTACCCCTAACTTTCCTTTTATTCCAGCCAATGGCCAGTAATAGGAGGACTCGGTCTAACAACCGATGTAAAGATCAATGTGATGATAGTACGAATGAGATGCCCAATCCAATGTGAGCAGGAATCGTCAACATTTTCACACTTCTCTTTCAACTAAATCAAGTGTTGAATAGAGACATGGGTCAAGAAGAATGTTCAACCCCCCCCCCCCCCAGAAAGAACTAGTCACTATCGAAAGCTTCATGAGACAAAGGCCTCTTACTTTTAATGGATCATATTATCCCTCAATCGTTGAACAATGGATCAACTCCATTGAAAATATATTCTCCATCCTTCAATGTTGTGAAAAAGGGAATGTTCTCCTAGCTGCTTATCATATGGAGGGTGAAGCTGATAAATTGTGGATGTTGATTAAAAATACGAAGCCTGAGGAGGATATCGAGGCATTGGAATGGAAGAATTTTCAGATGATGTTTTTCGATAAATATTTTCCGCGCACCCTCCGGCATAAGATAGAAAGGGACTTCCTTGACATCAAGAAAAAAATATTATGAATATGTTGGACTATATGAGGAAAACTTCACATGGCTTTCACAATACTCTTCCAGATTTTTGTTACCCCTGAATGCAATATTGACTGCTTCTTTGATGGGCTGAAACCTATCCTTCCAAAGTGTTGGAGATCCGTGACTTCGAAAGCTATGTGGAAAATTTTCGATGTTCCCTCATGGTCGAAATCGGGATCCGAGAATCTCAGGGGTATCATGGGGATAAGAAGAATAAGATAGACTTCAATTATAGAGATCTGATGTATAAATTCAATGGTGCTTAAAAGATCCAGCACCCCACTTGCCAAAGGTGTGGAAGAAAGCACCCTAGAAATTTTCTAAAGGGTACAAGGAAATGATTTTGGTGTGGAAGAGAAGGGAACCTAGCTATTAACTGTCGACAAGAAAAACCTGATGCTACAACTGAGGATACAAATGCTCCATTATAACCTCAATGTGTTGTTCATTACTAAAACTGCAAAGAACCAGGGCATAATGCAAATCAGTGCCCTAAGCCAAGGGTTTTCAGAGGCAACCAACAACTTCCAAGGCAGCAAGGGCAAGCTTTTTCTATCACTACTGCCGAAGTGAACCTCAACAAAGAAGTGGTGACAGGTACGCTAGTTATTCATTCAAGAATAGATAATGTTTTTTTTTCATTCAGGTTCTACGCATTCTTTTATATTTCAAAAGTTCAGTAGAAAAATCCCAACACCACCACAAACCATGGAAGTGAAGATTTTGGTGAGTATGGAAAATGGGGCAATCATTGCATCACATGAATATAACTCCTCCCCTGTCATAATCTGTGGATTGAACATCCTGACGAACCTCTTCATACTCCCTCTGGAGAAATTTGATGCAGTTATTGGCATGCATTGGCTTTCCTTTTATAGATCCAACATAAATTTCTGTGAGAGTGAAATCACTCTCCATGTGGACAATCAACCCCTGATTCTTTACAAGTGCAAGGAGGAAGATGAATCTTCTTTAGCTCCATCATCTCAAGAATGGATATTAATACCCTATGAGAATGTGTATCTGGATCAGATGATTGAGACTAATGAGGCAACCATCCTATAATACATACCTATTGTGGGGTAATTCGCTGAAGTGTTTCCCGAGAAATTTCCTGGTCTTCCTCCTAGAAGAGATGTTGAATTCTCAATTGATCTTATAAATGGGGTGTTGCCAATATCCATGATTTCATATAGAATGGTTGTTGTGGAGCATGAGGAGATAAAGAAACAACTACAGGAGAATCTAGATAAATGTTTTATATGCCCAAGTGCTTCACCATTGGGTGCACCAGTTCTCTTCGTCAAGAAGAAGGATGGGTCAATGCACCTTTACATCGATTATCATGAGCTTAAAAAATCACGATAAAGAACAAGTATCCAATCCCAAAAATTGATGACTTGTTCAACTAGTTGTATGGATAAAAATACTTCTCCAAGATAGATTTACAGTTAGGATATTATCAAGTAAGGGTGAAGAAGGAAGGTATTCCCAGGACTGCTTTTCGTATAAGATATGGGCACTATGAATTCATAGTAATTACTTTAGATTTCACTAATGCTCTAGAAATCTTCATAGACTTGATTAATATAGTCTTTAGATATTACCTCACCAAATTTGTGGTAGTATTTATAGATGATATTCTAATATACTCAAAAACCAAGGAGGATCATGAGGAGAATCTGAGAATAGTACTAGAGAGCTTACAAAAGGAGAAGCTCTATGAAAAGCACATCAAGTGTGAGGAAAAGTTGAAGGAGGTCTCATTCTTGGGACATATCATCACAAGCAATGGCATATCTCTGGATCCCTCCAAAAGCGATGCAATTGAGGGATGGTAGAGCCCAATATCGGTCATGGATATACATAGATTCTTCGGGTTAGATGAATATTATCGACAATTTATGAGGAATTTCTCACGATTGTCTAATCCTCTTACCAAGATAACTCTGAAGAGAGTAATGTTTTCTTGGAGTAATGAATGCGAAGAATGATTTATGGATTTGAAAAGGAGGTTTATCACTATGCCCGTGTTGAATTTACCATCATGTGGAGAACATTTTGTGGTATTCAGTGATGCTTTGAAGAAGGGAATGGGATGTTTGTTGATAAAAAATGAAAAATTCATTGACTATGCTTCAAGGAAATTGAAAGTTCATGATCAGAACTATCCAACACATGACCTCGAGTTGGCTGCAGTGATCTTAAATTTGAAAATTTAGTGGCATTATCTCTTTGGGGAGAAGTGTGAAATATATACAGACCACAAAATCCTCATGTATATATTCACATAGAAAGAGTTCAACATGCACCAACGAATATGGTTAGATATGATCAAATACTATGACCACTCAATCCATTACCACCCTAGTAAAGCGAAAAAGGTGGCGGATTACCTATTTAGAAAGGATCTAGAGATTCTATCATTGATGAGAATTGAAAAAGATCTAATCTTCTTAAATTTGATGAAGATGTACATGGGAATCATAAATAAGGGAACATCATCAATCCTTTCCCAAATTATTGCTCGACCATCACTTTTGGAAAGGTTAAAGGATGCTCAAAAGAATGATGTGGGAATTATGGAAAAAGTGTAAGCTATCGGAAAAGGTAAATCCTCATATATTAATGTTAATGAAGAAGGAATTGTGAGATTTGGGAAAATACTATGTGTTCCATCAAGTCTGGAGCTGAAGAAGGAACTTTTGGTTGATGCACATAGTTCAAATTTCTCTATTCTACCAGGAAACACAAAGATGTATTGAGATATCCGAGATCATTATTTTCGGGATAATATGAAGAAGGAGATCCTTGAATATACATAAAAGTGCCTAGTGTGCCAGCAAGTGAAGGAAGAGAGGTAGAAGTATAAGGGGGTGATACAACCATTTCCCATACCAGAATGGAAATGGGGGAACATCCCCATGGACTTTGTCACCGGACTTCTGAAGACATCCAAAGAAAACAATGTAATCTGGGTTGTTATGGATTGTCTTACAAAGGTGGCACACTTCATTGTTATTCAGGAGGATTTGTCATTGGATCAACTGGAACAGATATATATCAGGGAAGTGGTAAGGCTTCACAGAGTACCACTATCTGTTGTGACCGATTGAGATCCATAATTCACCTCTATGTTTTGGAAGAGTCTTCAACGTGCTCTGAATACTGAACTGGACATTGGTATGTCCTATCATCCTCAAATTGATGGCCAATCTGAGCGGACAGTGGCATGTTGGGATGAGGTCGGTGAGCATAAGCTGCTTTGTTCCAGGAATGGTCAACGAAATGGTGGAGAAGGTGAAAACCATTTTGCAGCAAATCAAGGCAACCCAGAGTCGACAAAATAGTTTTGCAGATAACCATTGATGAGGCCTTCAGTATATAGTTGGATATATATTATTTCTATGCATATCTCTATGGAATAAGGTCATGAGGTTTGGAATGAAAGGGAAGTTAAGTCCAAGGTACATCATCTCCTTCTAGATTCTTGATCATGATAGGGTGTAGGCCTATCGACTAGCACTTCCACCTACTATGGCAAAATTAAATGATTTATTTCATGTATCCCTCTTAAGGAAGTACATACAGGACACTTCACATGTACTCTCTTCAGAGGTGGTACAATTAGAGGATGATCTGTCTTATGAGGAGTAACAAGTGAAGATCTTAAATCGTAGAGAAAAAGTTCTACGAAATAAGAAAATGCCCCTCATCAAGGTGTTGTGGAAAAACCAAAAGTTTGAGGAAGTGATGTGGGAATCATAGGAAATGATGAAGCAGAGTTACCCACTGTTTTAGTGTGTGAAAATTAAACATTGAGGGTGAAATTTCTTAAGGGGGTAAGATTGTAATGACCCAAACATTCATTAATGGAAATCCCTCTTGATATAATTAAATGCCAATTAATGTAAAAATGTTTATATAAAATTTCAACTTCTTGGGTTTTATGCTTTTGTATATTAAAATACTATTATGAATTGTGACCATTGCTAATATACCCATTGAATAGTGATCACATGATTAATATAAATATAGGGCTTTAACAAATCCAATTTACTCAGAAATCAGAAGTGATGGCCTCATCCAGTAGATGTGCCCCATACAAATCCTATTTTTCAGAGCTCAGAAAGGAGGTTTCATCTTTGGTCTTCGCTCTTGAACAAGCCCAATCCGAGCTTGAATATGTTAAGCTTGAGCAGGACCGCCTACGAGAGAAATAGAAGTTGATAGATATTACCACCCGAGAAAAGTTATCTGAGCCACCCCATTAGTCTTTCACCATTCCACACCTTACTCTTCAGTCTTATGCAAAAGTTATAAGGGGTTATGTAATGAGACATTATCACTATGGTTATGTATAGTATTTTTTTTATAATAATGAATATACTTTCATTTTATTATTGTTGCGTTGTAAATATTTTTTAAAGCACAAATAGAATTTTTAGTTAATGTTCAACTAAGAAATATATTTTGATTAATTAATGGATTATTTAATTAAATAATATTTTAATAAAATCTTATTATTGTTATCAAATTAATTTTTATTATATATAAATTATCTTATAATTTTATGAATGCAATAGTAAATTTTATTAAGGTTTGAAAGCCATTTTGATCAAAACCCATGAATTTTCGATAAATGTCGGTTTTTATTTTAAAAGTGAAAATTAAAATATTTAGATAATTATTTATATAAAATGAATATTATTTCTGGAATCAGGATGTCGAAATTATCCAACAGTGAATTTTTCATAATTTTCTGAAACAGTCAAATTTTTTGTTAAAAATCAAATCCCGTTTAAATATATAATGTGTTTTATGACATCATAATGACCCAATAGTGATGTAATAAAATAATATAAACTTTATTTTCGGAAACTATATATTTTACCATTAAAATAATGTCATTTTGGGTTTGTTTGATTTATTTTACAAATCTTTAGTGGACCCTTCAAGACATATTAAACATTTTAGCTTTTTAAATTGTTTTCCTTGGGAGTGTGACTCACTTCCACATAAGCAACCCCATTATTTTAAGAAGTACAGAATTTGGCCTTATAAAATATTGTTTTACAATCCCCTTTGGAAAATAAAATGGGAAAAAATCATGGCCTAGTTTGTGGTTTTGATTAGTTTAATGTGAGGTGTCCCAAACCTAAATAATAAACAATTACCTCTCCTTTCCTATAAAACCCATCCAAAGTCTCACTTACTCCTCACTCAAAGCCTTTATAGATATTCAACCCTATACCCTCGCCTGTTTATAATCCTCCCAAGGTGCCACAAGCTCTAATGAATCCTCTCTGAAGCCTCTCTCAAGCCTTTGGAAGCACACTTCCATGTAAGGGTTTTTTCTTCCTTTCTCATTTTTGTCCAATTTTCATAATGTTGTTATTCCCTTTTAATTTCAATTATAAATGTTGGGGTATGTTTTAGAACCTCCCCCATACTTCTCTCTTTATGTTTGAATTATTATAGACCCTTTCTCTCTCAATAAATGCTTCCCATATACACCCGTTACTATGTCGAAATTCTGAAAGAAATTTATCTCTCCTCACTTACATTCAAGAAATTATTTTGTATCCTGAATCTAAATTCCATTACAATTGTGGGGAAATGTTTCTATATGACCCCTTACTGTCCATTTAATATACATATTATGAGACACCCCTTTCTCTCTCATCAACCATTTTTTATGAATTCTTACGTCACGTTGTTACGCTGCCGAAATTGCACTGATTTTTCAAGCCAATGTAATTGTGTAGTGAATACCATGATCATTTCTCTATCAAGGGTATTCACCTTTATAAACATTTACATATTGATTACAAAGTTTCATGTACAAATTCTATATTCCTTTATCATGGAATAAATGATGATTTTTTATGAATCTATGTTATATGATCCATGTGGCACACTTATGCATGAAATGAAATGTTTAAGAAGGGCGCGCCCTTTTAGCACTCTAATGCATTGGGTAAAGTATAAATATCATGATACATCATGTGAAATGGGTGTTTACTCATTCTAATTTAAGTGCAATGAGTGATTTCTCGTGCTTTATGTGCAATGAGGGTTTTCTCATGCGCCATGTGCAATGATCCTTGACTCATGCTAATTCAATGTTAAGTGTTGTTGCCACATTTCCATGTTATGATTATTATTATTATTTATCATGCCTTTATGTTTATGTTAATTTTATGCTCTATTGATATTCCTATTGCCTGACATGTATTGTATTCCTCATGTTATTCCATGATTATTCCCTTAGTGGGCTTTATAGCTCACCCTTTTCTTATGCATGTCCTCAGGTTATCCCATGCAATGCTAAGTACGCGGGAATGTAGAGGTTATGTAAAGGAATATTTCAATATAGATGTTATATTTCATGTTTTAAGTTGTTATGTAGTGGTCCTAATCCCCAAAGACAATAGACCTCTTGATCTTCTATGTTGTATCAAGTGAATATTATGTAATAAATTATGTTTAATTGTGTAATAAAAAACAGGTTTTCCACATTACTAATGTGTAAGAATGGATTACCATATCTATGATTGTAGCATAGTACCCTTTTCATAACCAATTGTGCGCCTTTGGCTCCTCCTTCAGGTGTTTTAGTGTTTCACTAGGAATGGTTGATCTGTAGGCCCATCCCCTTTCTGAGGTGTAGGGAGCCAATGAATTCATCTCATCTTCTCATGCTCACTCTTCCCTGAGTTTTTCTCCCTTCACCATAATGGGGTTACTCAATCTTTTCCTTAGAATCGAGATTGACCCAATGGATCGTAGATTTTCCATTAGATCCCTTTCACTTATGATTTCCCTCATGAATTTTTATAGAATATTATTCCCTACACAACCATACTTTGGTTGCTATATTTTTTTGGCAGATTCCATTAGTGGATATTGTAGACAGAATCGTCAACACTCAGGGGGGGCCTTCACCATCATGTGGTGGTTGGGTTTCTTGACTCTTGTTAAATTATGGTTCACATTTCCTCTGATTAATGTCCCTTTCTTGTGTGGTCCAATGTTTTTCCCTCTATCAATAACCATTGTTTCTTCCTCCTTCATTAGCCCTCCAATTTTTAGTTGAAGCATGACCCAAAAACAACGGAAATTTTGGTTCGCCTTCTAGGTTTTCCACTCTCTTTCCAAAATCCTTTTTTCTTTCAGATGCTAGGAAATATAGTGGCATGTTTCTTGGTTGTGTAATCTATGACCCAAGTGGTTTCCCATCCTATATAAACTTAAATTTTTTTAGAGTTCAACATTTCTAAACCTCTTCTGTAATTCTTATAGATTGAGATTGATAGAGAGTGTAAACTTAATAATCTAGTTGTTTATGAGTTGTGGACTCATTACTACTCCTCCTTCAACATCCATGGACACACAACCTAGAGATGTCATCAGAGTGGTAATGTTATAAATTTTTGGAATTCAGTAATTGTGTATAATGACCTAAGATTGATGTAAGTGGAAATTATATTTATTTTGTGGATACTTAATACATGACACAAACAGACGCCCAAAGACCGTATTAGTTTTGTGTCTTTGGAAAGTTGGAACATATTCTTCCAACGTGGTGAAAGATATTCAACATCTCCTATAAAGATCTTCTCCTTTTTTTTCAACCTAAAACCTTTTTATATTTTGTGGGTAAAATAAAACATAAAAAAGGTGGGCTCAAACACCCAGTAAGGGTAAACATGGATAACATGAACCAAACCATAAAAATTTAAATGAAAAGCATGAACATAATGATTAAACATCAATATATTGATTCATGAAATAAATCATGGAAGTACATAAGTCATATTTCATAATGGAAAATTAACCATGATAGAATAAAATTGTCTTAAAACATGTAATTGTTGAAAAATAATAAGCACACAATATGATTTTCATAGTATCCAAGGCATTGCTACCAAGACCATCATAGTTGAAAATTTCCATTACTGAATTGGGTTTACATTCCCTTATAACCATGTATTACTAAACTGGATTTACTTGTCATTCTATTCATGTCTATATCATGAGATATAAATCTTTACCCAATTCATTGGAGGGTTATATAGGTCTCACCCATCCCATAATGAAATCATTCTTACATATTCCACAAAAACATAAATAATTTATCATAGCTTAACTCATTAAATAAAATGAGATTCTTAAACATCATGTCATCATTACATAATCTATATATGATAAATGGACTTCGTAAAAATAATTCCATTATAAATACATAGAAAATCAATGTGATGAAACATACACAATGATCTGGAATTAGGGGTGAAACATAGTCAATTTTAAATTTGGTTTGATGAGGGTTGAAACTATGTTTGTGGTGATGCATGGATGTTGAGTAGCGGTGGCTCAGGTGAGGATGAAAGGATAACAAAGATAAATAAATGAACTGGTTCCGGGGTGGAAATGGTAGAAGCGATCCTGGGAGGGTGAGATGGAGGTGTGCAATGGTGAGGTGTAGGGGAATGGTAGGAAGATGCCTAATGGTGAGAAGCAAAAAAAACTATCGATTAGGAGGAAAAATGAACTGTCAGTAAGAAGGAACTGTAGTCTATCGGTGAGGTGTTGGGGAGGTAATCTAATGATGAGATGTAGTGAGAGAAAAATCATGCTAAAAGGTTACTGATAGTTACAATAAAAATTCACCGATAGATTCAGTTTAAAGATCACCTTTAGTTAAAAATAAGAGGTCCCTGATAAATGAATAATCTGCATCGATAAATGTAAAAAACTAATAGTTAGACAAAATAATTAAAACTACATACATTAAGCTTAGAATTAAATCTTAAGTTAATTAAAATTAAAAATATTTAAGATAATTAACCAACTAAAACCTTAAAATCAAAATATAGATATTGAAAATTAAAAGTAGGCTAAACAATATAAACTAAAAAAAAGATTATAATTACACATAAACTTAAAAGTAACAATACAATCATTAATTGACAACACAGAAATTATAAACTGAATAATTGAAAAACTAAAATTATAAAATACTTAAATTAAAATTACTATATAAATTAATTACAGGGTTAAAAGTAAATGAAAATGTGTAGCATCAGTGACACAATAAGTCACTGATGGCTGTTGTCTACCCTACCGGTAGACTAAAATCAATGGAAAATGAATAAATAATTTAACTGAATAAATAATATTAAATAATTATTGTTTTAAAACTCTTAGTTAATTACTTAAACAAATATTTGAATACATAAAATTAAAAGTGAACTATTTTATTTAGTTTGAAATAAAATTATTATCTTAAGTAATTATCTGGATGACTAAAAAAAATAATTAATGAAGTTGAAAATATTAAATGAAACTAAATTAAATGTTAAAATGTTATAATAAAGACTGTTAATTAAAATAGAAATAAGGATCTTGAATGATTATTCATTATTTAATTCAAATAATGAAAAGGCATGCAGATTGGAATTAAAACAACTAAAAATAATAATAAATTTAGATAAGATAATTAAGATTAAAATTATTAATTTAAAGACTAAAAATAATTAATTAATTATAAAAAACAATTAATTTAAAAAATTAATTATAAAAATAAAAATGTACAATTAATTAGTATAAATTGATTAAATAAATAATTAACCCATTAAAAATTAATTAAAAACATATTGCAGAACTATGTAAAAATAGAGCCACATCAACAAACACAATCAAATAAAATTAAGAATATCAATAGAAACATAACCCTATGTCATCTAAGATGGAAATTTTTTTGACAAATCACTTGAACTTAGTTCTTGTGGAAAATATCCTTTCTTATTTAAAAGCATTTTATTTTCTCAAAATTCTGTAAAAATTTAAAAGAAAAGAATTTAGTTGAAAATAAAAATTAGATAGTGTATATAAGTCTTCATGAAAATAAGGATTTATTAAATCTTAAAAATATATTCTTTTCGTATATGTTAAAAAACATTATCCTCCTACTTGTGCCAGAAAAGTCAAAAAGTACCTTGTATGGTAAACAAAATAAATATTCCTTCTATACCATGTAGTAAAATAAAAATGCAAAAAATGACTTTATACATATATATAATAATTGAAAATATTTTATTAAAAAAATTATAAAACATGAACATAGATGATAAATATAACCCACTAAATAATTACGTATAAACAATCTCGAATAAAAATGAGATTGCTAAATTATCACTCACCTTAGGTATGATATGCTTCGTATATATCTGAACCTCTTGTATAATGATTTATTTCATAATTATAATCATTTTTAGGATAACATTTTTTATCATATTTTCATCCTTTTATTAGTAACATTTGATTGTTTCTCGTTATTTGAGTATTAACTACTTTATGTTCTTATGTATGTTTTGACAGATAAGTTATTATTCCTCTTTTTAGGGTATAGTTATATCATTTAAAAAATGGTATTAGTATAATATATATCATATTTTTTTCGTTCAACTCATTTATATAATCATGGTTTAATGAAGATTATGTAGAACGAATCACATCGCACTGCGGAGATGGAAAGCCGCATGTACGCACAAGCGATGATATCGTTGCCATAATTGTTCAATGGTATTTATGTTAATAGAGTATAGTATCTTAGAATTAGTAAAATTTTATTTTAATCATATATATTTATTATTTCCACTATTATACCCATCCAAGTAAGGTGGGGTGAAAAGGAGATTACACCACAGCATGGAGACGGTAAGTCGTACGTATGCATGCGCGATGATTTCATTTTTCTTAGGATGGATAGAAGTTTAAATAGGTTTGTTTAATATTTATAATTATATATAATTATATTTTTGATACTTATTTTAATACTTTATAGTGAAACAACTAAATAAAAGGAAGTAGAAGAACAAAGTAAAATGAAAGAATCTGTAGAAGAGATTGCCTCTTCTTCAACGTGCCTCCTTTAAATTTCTTCTTAGTAAACTTGAGATGGTATTTTGAGAATACTAGAACATATATAATGTGACTAGGAAAGTTTTTAAGAGAAATGGGAAGGTTTTGGATGATCTTGATGGATAAAAGTGGAGTGGAGAGGATAGAGAGGAGGTTCCTTTTTATAAGACAGGAGAACGACACTTTAGGAAACTCTCAAAATATTAATTTATTTTAAATTTAATTTCAATTAAAAATAGACCAAAACATATTTAATTCGAATATAAGATGATTTAGGTTCGAATACCCATCATAAATTAATTTTTAGACAATTTTAGAATATATTTTATATCCTTATCTTTTTTGTTTAACCCTTATTTTACCCTTTTCAATCTTACTGTGATATCATGTTATTTATAGATTATGGGATAATTTAATTACCATATAATTCCAAAATACCCAAAAAAAGTTATTTATGATAGATGTGGACTTACATTAATAATTTTTTCAAATATTATATTTTTACAAATTTAATATCATTTAATAAACTATTTTATGTTTTAAGTTATTAATTTTGTCAATTTTGGACATTATTCATACTTGACTTTTAAAAACATCAGAAAAACATGATTAATTCAAAGAAATGAATTAAATCATCCCTAATATTTCAATGTAATCCCGAAGAGAATTTTTATGGCATCAAAATTTTCAAATTAAATTTATTTTAATATTTAGAATTTAATTTATTTAAATCTTTCATTAATGAGGTAATCACTACATCAAAATTGTGTCATAATTAAATATATTTAAATAATGTATAAAAATTATAAATAAATTATAATGATGTATGAAAACCTTTTATCTTTATAATTTATTTTTATAGACATAGATATCTATTATATAACCCTATATTAAAATTGATTTAGAAAATGCTATATGTTTATGTTATAATTATCTTTACTTTAAATTAATTCTTATAAAATGTTATTTTCACATTAAAGTGAATCCATAGGGTCCCAAAATAGACCCAATGATTCCCATAGTCGTAAAAGTCTCATAAAATAGTATTAGGACATGTGTTATAGTAGTTTAATATTATTATAATATTATTTTTGACCCTTATTCACCTTATTTAACCTTTGACCATGGTAAATAAAATAATTTCTGAGGCTACTATTCATAAAGTCCAAAAATAAAAGGTTCCTATTTAGACAATTTGATAATTCTGATTAAAAATATGGAATCATTTTTTCTAAATTCAAAACACATCATTTGATGTAATTAATTTAAAATTAATTCGCGTTTTCAAAACCAAAAAGTGGGTTTTTAAGAGGTAATAACTATCAAAAGATTGGCATGTGTCTATGTCCGATTTAAAAGTGAAATTACCTATAATAAAAAACATTGTATTAAATGATAAAAATATAATCCAACTATACTTTAAAACTAATTAAATGTACAATCTAAAAATATAAATAAATTAGATAAAACATGAAGTTTTGAATTAAAATTCAGTATTTTTTACTATTAATTAACATATGAATTTTATCAGAAAAATACCAAAAATTCAACAAAAGTAAAATTTTATATTACTATTCCAAATAATAAGTTTATTATATCAAATATAGAATAGAAAATAGTTAAAAAATAAATTTAAAATGGGTGTTCCATCAAATGGTGGAAAACACCATTTTTTTAAATACTTCTTTTATTCAAAAAATGAACGTGTTCTTATATCATGTATAGAAAATACATAAGATAAATGGTAATGTTATATAAAATAAAAAATTTGGTTAATACTATTCATAATGGCTAGTTTATTATAGATAATAATTATTTTTACAATATATCGTTGTTTAGTGAAACTCGGTAAGGTGTACAATGCAAGCTGTCGAGGAAGATTGCTCTTGCATATAATGAAAATAAAGAATAGTGTTCTGTATACTGTAAGATAATACAGTTTTTCATATAGAGCAATCTCATATTGGTGTATCATACAACACAATACATCAATGAAATTAAAATTATATATCTCATAAAATCACGATCTGTTACGTTGTGTCTTCCTCAAAACACAAGGTGTCTATCAAGTAGAATGTGTTTGACTATTCATGGGATATTCCTCCATCTTTGAATTATGTTATGCTCAAACGGAATGATAGGAGAAATTTCTATGAGGTGGATCCTCTAGGAGATGGGGTTATTGGGAATCCTCCAATCTCTCAGAAGGAGGTTGGAGTTATGGATTTTGAACTGCGAGTAGAATATTTTTTTTCTCAATTGGGGCATGATTTATGTGCCACTACAACATCAAGGTATGACTAATTAGGATTTAGATATAATTATGGGATGTTTGTGGTTCGGAGAAGCTACTCAAAGAACTCTACTTCATTCATATATGTCGTGAGATATGTTTTAAATTATTTCCATGATTCTATGTTACAAGAAATAGGTGAGGATGGATTTTCTGGCATCAAAAATCATGGACATGCATGTAGGGGATCTTTATCATGGACATGGGATATGGGTGAGGCCCAAAAGCCTCCCTATCATGCTAGATTTGGTAAAGATAGACTTCCTATAATTGGTTCTTAGAACCCCTTTGTGGTTCTTGGTGATGGTGAGTCACTAGAATTTGAGGACCGGATTATTGTGGGGGAAGGATATAAATAAATAAATCATCATGTGGTAAGACGGATGAAAAAGCATTGGATAATGATTCTACCTCAAAATAAAAGTCCTCAGAGCCCAAGGAAGTAGAAATCATATAATACTATCATCTATCCTTTTCAATGAAAATAAAAAAGCACCATTATGAATTTAGATAATTTTATTCAGCATATGCGGCGGCTGTAGAGATGGAAGGACTACTCAAATTTTCCAAGCCCTACTCTTATAAGGTCCTCAAGAAAAGGTAAACCCCCTACCACAAAAAAGATCAAATGGTGTTGTTTTCAACATTAAGAGTGAGTGAAAGGGTTCTACTATGCATATTGAATCTGGAGTTGATAAGGTGATTAATACTCAATTAGAGGAACCAACTTCTTCTAATATGTAGATTACAGTAGAGGGGGTTGTTGTCTTATACTACACCCAGGTTTTTCTTATGAAATTGAATGAAAAAATGTTTCCCGATACTTTACAAATCAAGGGATCAAATGGGGGTGATCATAGAATGTTTAAAAGGCCATTTTATATTGATTTAAATGAAAATCAATCCTCTTGTATTGATAAAATGAATTGGATGTTGATATGTGGTTTTAATGAGGGGAAAACAATTCTGGATAAGAATGTGTATACACAGGACAAGATGGATTTTCACTTTGAGGATCTCATCCAGGAAAGTCTATAAATACAGGTTACCTCTATTGAATGGAACTATTTAAGGCAAATTATTTTAATCATTTAAAAATTCTTTATAATGGCCTGCTAATTTCTTATGACTTCTGAATTTCTCTATACTCTGAATATTGTTGGTTTCCCACTTTCACAGAAAAGTGATATTTAAATAAAAAATATATATTTGGTGGTATTTTTCATAACCAACATTCAT
Source organism: Viscum album (assembly GCA_963277665.1). Classification (NCBI taxonomy): domain Eukaryota; kingdom Viridiplantae; phylum Streptophyta; class Magnoliopsida; order Santalales; family Viscaceae; genus Viscum; species Viscum album. The sequence continues at coordinate 302,097 of CAUJRU010000041.1, read as the reverse complement.
GTGTGGTTTTTAAATTATATATATAATTTTTATAGAAATATTTTTTTATTTAATGATTATTATTCTAGATATATTGTAAAAATGAATTCTTTTACCATAGTCAACATACCAAAGTCATTTTAGACACATAAAACAAATAACATCAAAACAACATAAATGAAAGTAAATTATTATGTAAATAAATATGACATGGTAAATAATAAAATAAATGTAATAATAAACATGGAAATTATTATTAATAAATTAAATATTTCATATACCTGTATTACTTTATATGATAAGGTATGTACATACTAAGTCAAACTCAAGGTAAGGGATTCCATCTCAATTTTCTTTCATTGATGCATATTTTAATATGATTCTCCTAATTTATATTATAAGTTTAATGTACTACCCTTTTTATATAAAATATCATAAATCTATAATAATTCATGGTGATTTGTATAGAAATTCAAATTATTTTATCCAAATAGATATGACATGAATTTCACCAAATTGTAAGGGATTTCTAGTGTCACTTTTATTTTGGGGAGACTTATGCCATATTCACCACATATTCCTTTTATGTGATGTATATACTAACATTTGACATGTTATATCATAAAAATATATATTTTCATGATATTTGAAGTTTCATTTGATGTAAATTATTCATGAATCTTATGATTCAAAAGTTACTAAAGTGGTTAGGGACTTTTCATTTAAAAAAATTATCATTTTCAATTTCTCTTCAAACTCATTTTAGTCTATGTCCATGTTCTTCTCAATGTTTGAATAAAATTTTTATTTATGATTAAATGGATGATAATATTAATGTAGCGACTCGGGTTTTTTTCCCTGTCAGACTTTGGAATATTTCTATGAATACTTCCAGAGCTAGGCGCGAAGATAGCATGCGATTCCGAGGCCCTATGTGCCCGAAATTAATGTTATAAAAATAATAAGTATTTGTATACTATGAACATGGAGGGGTGTGATATTTCCTAAAAGGTAGCTCAGAATGGGAATATGAGGGCACAGTTGCATCCGGAACGTGCCGTTTACCCTAGGCGAGGTGTAAACATTGCGGGCGTGGGCCTGCGGTGGAATGCACCACCAGGGGCATTTTAATAAATAGGTGGAAAATCCCATTTAAGAGTTTCGGCTTGAATAACATCTGAACAAAGTCTCGGATCGCAAATCTGAGTCCGCTATTGCATTCAATAATGGTGTGTTTACCTTAGAGGCGACCTAATTTACTCCGCGTCGGGAGGTCTGGTCGAGTGTATTGATTTAAATTAAGGTTTTTAAATAAAAAAGAAAAACCTATCCCCCTCCCATCTTCCTCCTACGTGTAGTGGAACAGAACCCCCTCCCCCAAAGGTTTCTTTGTCAAATCGAGCCATAATCATCCGTTTTCTACGCCGATCGTCAGCGGATCGGGCTTTAGGGCGTCGCAGGCATCGTTTTGCACCTGAAGCATCGATGTTTCGCCCACGAGGTAGGTGGTTTGAGTTTTAATCCCACAATCCTATTTTTGCTGAGAATTTCTTTAGTTTGATGTTGTAGTAGGGAAGATCGTGTCCCGAGGGACACACTGGTACTTCTAGATAGCAAAACAAACCAACAGGGAGCCCCCGGCAGTCCGCCGGCGCGGCACCGGTGAGGCGCCGCCGGCACCGGCCGACCCGCGGTGGAGCATGGTAGCCGACCGCCCGGGGTGGCGGTGCACCGACTTTGCCGGTGGAATGTGGCATCATGGGCAGTAGCACGGAGAAGGGCCGCCGGCCGCAGCAGGCCGGCGGTGGCGGCGGCTGGGCCGGCCGGTTCAGGCTGGTTCGGTCTTTTTGAGTTACACGGGGGTGTGTAAACCCCCGTTTCTTGTAATATGGGAGTCGGATTCACATGTCGTCTACGGAGACGCGAGCCTAGGGACAATTCAAACCCTATGGTGTGGTTTTGAGGTTTTAAAGGTTCGGGATCGTGGCCCAGTAGTTAAAAATGTCGTATAATTAATATTATTTTATTATTTTACGACTTCGGGCCGTTGTAACATCTACCCGGAGCGTCCGAATGACGTGACGTCAGTGGCGTTGAGACCCTGATGGTAGGGTGGAATTTTTTAGATGGTTTCTAAGTGTTGGGACTAAGAATGGGTAGCGGGCCCCACGAGGTTGGGTTTTTGGCGTTTGCGGAGAAACGCAACTTTCTCCTCATGAGTCCTTTTTGGCGGATGACTAGTCTATCCTGTGTGTCTTTCCAAGAGGATCACAATGGTGTAATCCGTTCGATGTGTTTCAGGATCGAGTCATGGGCCCCACTCAAGCTGGTTTTGGTGAATAGTACCCTTTTCACTAGTTGTCCGTTTCAGACGAGTGAGTAGTCGATTCCGTGTGTTTTTTCGAGGGGATCTCCGTGGTGTGATCCTCTTGATGCGTTTGGGATCGTTGTATGGGACCCGAATGGTCTAGCTCCAGTGAATTGTGCCTTTTTTACCAGTTGTCCATTTCAGGTGAGTAAATAGCCTATCCTGTGTATTCTTCCGTGTAGATCGCGATGGTGGCCTCGGTATCGGCCTTAGTGATGTGCAGTGTGGCATTGTTGAGTGTCGCTCAGGTCAATGATGATTAGACTAGTAGTGGTTGAGGGTGCTCCCTTGGTTTGTTCCTACGAGGTTTCATGCGGCATCCCAACCTTCGTATAGGTTTCTAATCCTCTTTATGGGATGTTTAATTTGTTATAGTTGTGGCATCCCTCTAATGGGACCAGAGCGGGATCCTCTAGCATCTTTTCCCTAGATCGGGTTCTTGGTATCTCTGTGACCGCTTATCCACGGTCGGCGATCCCCTATCTAGATGGTTAACCCCATAGGGTTGTGGAATCATTGGGATTATGATCCCCTATGCAGTGGGACATACTCAGTAGGGTTGTGGCATCATTGGGTATATGATCCCTAACTCAGCTTGAGGTGTATAGTAGGGTTGCGGTATCGTTGGTTATACGATCCCTTACTTAGCGCGTGGTTTCGGTAGGGTTGTGGCATCGTCAGTTCGATCCCCTAAAGCGATAGATGTACCATATAGGGTTCTGGTATCGTCGTTACCACCATTACGTAGGCGAAGATCCTCTATCTGAGTGACGTGTTTTTGTCGAGCGCCAGATCGGGTTGTGGTATCCCACAGCTGATCATGGGAGTGATCCACTATCTGTGAGATCTACAAATTCCATATCGGGTCGTGGAATCCCCTAGGAAATACTTAGAGTGATCCTCTATATGTGAGATCTTCCTCTACTGGTATGGGTTCTGGTGTCCCCTAGCGGACCCTAGGAGCGATCCCCTATCCAAAATGTTTGGTGGTTATTTTGTTTTACTCGATGAACCTGTTCTCACGGGTGAGCATCTATGATGTTTGTGTGGGACCTGATGGAGTGTATCTCTCGGAAGAGTGTCATCTGTGATGACAGTGATCATGGAGGGTGCTCTCCTAGTTGTGGACAGTTGTTGGTGCTGAGGTCGGTACCTCTTGTGGCTTGGTGCGCGAACTAAGTATATCTGGATTGTTCAAGGTGTATGTGTGGGCATACACCTGAGCTGAGCTGACTAGTTTTTTTTTTGCCGAGGATGGTCACAAGATGGAGTTTCTCTCTCATCTGGGTTTCCTCTAGCTGGGATGAGTGGATTGTTGCCTTTTAGTTTCTCTCTTTTGTTTTGGGTTTTTGGGGTTCATATTGAGTATGTTTACACTCACCCATGCATGGGCTTTGCCCGCACATGTTTGTGTATTGTGCAGACCACATGTCTTTCGACGGAGTCCTAGGAGGACCTAGAGCAGGTGGAGCTGAGTGAGTAAGACTAGCCGGGGTGTTTACAGGTGCGGTGCTGAGGGAGCTTTTTGGAGGGTGTTTGTGGTAGTGTTCCCCTTCTTCAGATCAGGTTGGATGCGCTTTTGTGTCCAACCTTGATGTTGTTAATGGAAATTGGAAAATAAAAACTCGTAATCCACAGAGATGGTAAACTGACGTAATTTGGATAATGGTTGTGTTTGTTAGAATAATTGGAGGTGGGAAAATGGGTGGAAAGAATATATTACATTTTAAATATAACATTATTTTCTATATATGATAATATATTTATTAATATTTTATGGATGAAGTAGGTGAGGAAAAGGTATAAAAAAGAAATTAAATAAAAAATGATGGGTTACGAAAGTTACCTCTTGAGTAATACCCCCTAGAAAGAAAAAATATGGAACATGGAATTTTTATTTTTTTAGACTGAAAACAAAAATAAGAGGTGATATTGTAGAGGGTAGTTATTTTAATTTATTTGTAAATCATAATAACTTTTATGGTTTGACAAAAAAGGGTGGTGAGAAATGGTATCTATAAGGTAAAAGAGGGATATTTCTAGAGGTTCACAAGTGATTAAATTATAATAAATTAATTTTATATTTAAATAACTTCAAATGAAAATGTTTTAAAATATTAGATAATATAAGGTGGTGATATATTAAACCAGTAAAATTTTTACATGTTTGTTTTTATTTTAACAGTATCATTTTGATTAAATCTTAAATAACTTATTTTAATTTTTATCAGAGTTACAAATTTTTCAAAATTAAAGTGAAATAATACATACTTATATGGTGTCAATTATTACATTAATGGAAAATTTATGAAATTTTAGACTATTTTATAATCACTTAGTATTTTTTATATAAATTTATTAATTTTTCAAATTTTAATATAATATTTAGATCATAAAATATCATTATTTACAACTTTTATACAATTCAGTACTTTGAAAATTAAAAAAAATTAAAAAATTTGAAACAATTATTTTATTATATCATAAAAGGTTCATGGTAATCTATATAATTTTTTGGTCTCTATAAATATCTCAAATTTTATAACTTCTAATATTTTTATTATCATTTATTATATTTTTCTAATAATTGGATAATTAATACATCATCATTGTGTAAGCATTTAGGGTAACTATTAAATTTCCAAAAAAAATTAAAATAAATTTCCTAAGATGGCTATAAAAATTTTTAATTGAAAAATAATTTTAATATTCATTTATATCTTCTTGTTAACACTATATTAACAATATTATTCTTAATTAAAGTTAGATTGTGACATTTTGCCACTTTCATTGAATTTAATATTGTCTAAGTCATATTCCTGGACAAGTGGACATTAAATAACTTAATTTAGAACCTTATGTGTTAAGGTTATAATTTTTTTCATCAATTAAGATTTTGTTTGAAAAATTATGGCCGAATATCTTATTTTTAATATAGATTAACCTAATTTACCCTTTACTAAGATGACAAATTTTACTACAGTAACAATTTATATTAACAAAAAAATTTAGTATATTTAGTAAATTTGGAAATGTTGACTAAAAATATATATTCTATTTTTAAAAATTTAAAAAATAGAAGTTGTCTAATTTAATTTAAAATAAATCTAGCAAAACACAATGAAAAATAATTTATTCAAAAAATTCTATTTTTAAGTGTTAAATATTTTCACAATAAATTCATGTATAACATTCATTTCAAAGAAAAAAAATATTTTTTAAAAAATTAAAAGTTACTAATGAAATTTTTAATGATATATGATTTTACTTTGTAAATGTTTAAAAATATACATTTTCTATGTAAATAAATTTTTTTAATTACTCAATAAAATTTCAAACATTTTTGAAAATTCCATAAAAATCATCCTAAAATTTTTATTGAGATATAATAGGATTATATTAAATATATAAACTCAATCATACATTATTCTTATAGATAAAAACTTGAATACAGATGAATTGTATGTATCCTTAAATTAAAGAGAAGGGTGACCCTTATCTTCTTTTACACCCCTAATGAATCTTTTTATTATAATTGGAATCTATGTAGATGTACAATACCAATATTTTGTGTTCCTCAAAAGGTTTTTGATGAAGCTTTGTGGAATTATAAGGATATATAGGTTTTTATCAAAAAACGGATTCCTAAATTATATTGGGGATGAATTAAGAACCACTTGTTTGTAAGAAGTAGAAAAACAACACAACTTGTCGGATGACCAAAGAATCATTCCCTATATATCATAAATTTTATTTTATTTTAATAAAATTTTTATTTGTTGATATTTTTATTATAGGTTAGGAAAATAACCCATGGATATCTGAGTGGAAATTATCCCAATTGTCACTAGATAGTTATGTAGAGGTGATCTTCATTTGAGTCCCTTCAACTTTCTCAATTGATAATTGTTTCTTTTGATCATTTTAATATTTTTTGTACGGTATTTCTAATCTACTTCTCAATTTTACTATATTTTCTTAAATAAAAACCCAAAAAATTAAAAAGTTTAAAAAACCAAATTAAAGAGAATTATTTGGTGAAGTTTATTGAGATATGACAATGATCAGTCACTAATATATATTGAAATTTTTTTGTGAATAATATTGATACTATTTTATAAATAATAATCCATGATTATAGAAATATTTTTAGTAATATATGATTCAATAGTTATATTCACATCACAATTATAAATACATTTTATTTTGTTAATTATTTCCATTTATCATTATTTACCTTCTTTATTTTCATCCATATAGGATAAGTAAAATTGAGTGTCCATTCACCAATATTGTACCAAAATTTTTATTCCTCATTAAATAAATTAGATGATCTAAATTCCAAGTATAGATAAATATTTTTTGATAAATGTTATAATACTAACCATTTTCTCGTCCAATAGATTCTCAGGGAACAATCCTAAAATCCAACGAACAAAAAAAATCCTAACATTTTCACTACTGGATGGGTGGATGAATGATACTATCGAAATGATCCAAATAATCCCAAACATCTTATCTTCTCATGCCACAAATATAAAGATAAACCAACCTCAATGAATTTAAAAACCCAGGATTTGGTGAAATATTTCTTTTTATTAATGCAATATTTTAGATAATTTTTCATTTCACATGGGCATGAATATAGACTTTTCCTTATGGAAACACCATGTTTGTATTTCATTATTTGTAACACCTTTTTAGGCTTCCACAACACACAACACTAAGTTAGCCAGCGTTACACGCAAGAAGGACTTTTAACACCTTTTAATGGGGCACATATTTTAAAACTAATTTCTGACACTATTATAAATTTTATTTTTAAAAATAAACAAAAAATTTTAATATATACTTTCAAAATTAGCTTATGGTAAATTTTTGGTAATTTTTTATTTTTTTTCTTTTTTGGATGAATAGTAAAAAAATACTACATTTTTGATAAAAAATGACATTTTGTTTAAATAATTATTAATGTGAAATTATATTTAAAATAGGTTTCTAAAATCACAATAGATCAATTATAAATCTATTAATCCAATTTATTTAATTGGAATCATTTTTAAATTCAATTTAGATAGAAAACAATATTGAACTTGTGAGCTTTTTTACTTTAAAAACATGCATTCTCCCCATGTTTGGAAGATTAGCTTTTAATTTAATTAAGCAACATATATGAATAGAATTTAGAAAAATAAACACCCACAATTTTAATAAACATTATATTTATATTATAATAATATCAACATAATGTTTTACGAAAAATACTAGTGAATGTGATTAAAATTAATTATTACGATTATACTAAAATTAAGAAAAATAAGGGACAAAACAATAATCATAAGGGCCAAAATCTCCAAGACACTGGTCCAAAATCTCTTTTCGTCACATATATCCACTATATGCCTTCATGGTCATAATTTTATGAGTTATTGTTATAATATTCAATAAAATTTCTATATATCATAAGTTAAGTAAGGAATTTGACAAAAAAAAATGAACTTTACTTACCTTTAACATTTATAAAACATTGAGATATGGAAAAAACAAATAATTACCAGTTATATACTTCCATTTTAATAATAAATGATTATTTTTTATCTTTATAATTTATAATAAATTTTTATATATGATTTATTTTCATTAAAATCTGAATAATAGTTGTCAAATGGATTATTTAGTTGATAATTAAATAAAATAAATGATGCATAAAAAATTAATGTAAAGAATATTTAATTAATTATTTTGTTCCTTTATTTTTTTATGTGAATATATAATTTTTTCATTTATTTTAAAATAATATATTTAAATTAAAATATTTTTTATATTTATAAAATTATTTAAATAAATAATCTCAATATTGAAATTAACGTAATTTTACAATAAATTATATTTTATTAAAATATTTAAATTTGTTAAAAAATACCTTTTTAAAATTGAAATCTATGTGTTAATAAATATAATATATAGTATATTAATGGACGAAATTTTCTTTTATAATGAACATATAGACCCCCAACATGTTAAAAACATTGTTTGCATGGTTCGGGTAAAAGCATTGTTTTTTCACGTTACAAGCGATTATTTTAAAATTAATTTCCAAAAAACATGAAATTTTAATTTCATAAATTAAATTTTATATTAATAATTCATTGGAGCTACATTATAAAATAAATTAAACCCCAATTTATTCTTAATATTAAAATTACATAGGTTGGAAAACTAGTTAGCCAAATGAAAAAAACAACATGAAAAATATAAGAAAACATAAAGAATAAGGAAAAATTATAAAAATGCCTTTATTTCTATATATTAGAGATTTTTTTATCCATAAATTTATTTTACTCAATTATTTTTTTCTATTTGGAAGCATTTGATATAAGGGATGTCTCCGATTAGTTCTCACCCTTTGGTATTTACAAGAATGGAACTCCTCCTCCACCATAAAAAAGTCATTGACTATTCCCTTTCCTCACACCTCTCAAGCCACATTGGATCATAAAAACACAAACCATATTGTCTGCAAATATACCTACCCTATTCCTATTATCCTCCTATTTCACATAAATTAATCCATGTAAGCCCTTTGGTTCCAACAAAGAGGAGTTACCCAAAGAAGTGGTAACATTCTTCCTCAAGCTCCATTATTTTATTTTCATTCTCCAACACCTAAAATATTTGCATTTTGTGATTATATAATAACCTCATTATCCTAAATATAATTCTATGTTATTATTATAATGTTTAGACCTAAAATTATACACAATTCCATCTAATCAGTAATAAAATTACTATTTTTGTGTACCGTAGGATACCAACTCACAAACTAATGTTGTTCATTTTTCCTTTAACACCTATCGTGGGTTACAGTTATGATAAAAACACTATTTTATGTGATCTATATGATAGTTATGATGTATTTATAGTTCTTTAATTATTATAGAAAACTTAACTTCAAGCTCTCTATCTTCTATAAATATGATTACTTCGTTTGTGGATGTACGGAATACCGCCTCTTCAAAGCCATGTAATTCATTCACACTTTATATGGAATGTATTAAGGATGTATTTAGAGAACTAATATGATATATATGACATAAAAATTATAATTTAATAATTTTTTATATATATATACTCACATATATTTCATTTACTTTCATTCTTTTAATATAAAAATAAAATAGAAAAAATGTTCATGCATGTGTATGGCCTACTATCTACATGAACGGTGTATTCCATTTAATATTTATATATTTTATAGATTATTATAAATTTTTATATACTGATTAAATTTTATATTTATATCATTTTTACATTATTTTAATATGTAAATCATGATCTATGTAAGAGTATCATGAATAAAATGTTAAAACATATGTTAAGAACAATGCCAATATTACCTAAAGCATAAAATTAACATGGAATTGTGAATAAGAGAATAAAATAAAGTCATAATCATATAATAAATGTTTGTGGTTATTAGAAAATGGTTTAGTGGTAGATTTATAATTATCTTAGATCTATTACACATGAGTTTTTAATGTTTATTAATAAATTCAAGACTTAAAGTAATGGAATTACATCTCACTTTTTATTTCTATCACATGTATTCCATATTCACCAATCAATTCTTTTATGAGTTTTATATAAATCCCTTTGAATTTTTAAATCATTAATTTATTTATTTAATGATCTTGAAATATTTAATTGATGTTATTATTTCATGGTTCCCATGATATTAATATAATTCAATTATTAAGTGTTTTCTCATCTCACTTTTAATTTCAGTGAGGCACGAGCCATGTTCACCTCATATTCATCATATATGGTGTGTATAATACACTCATCGTCATCATTATTTTATTATTAAAGAGAAAAAAACATCTAGTACACCAAACAAGAAAGAAGAAAATAGGAGGCTACAGAGGCCTAAAGTGATGAGGCCCAAGGGTGTCCTCTCTAATGAGATTCTTCCCTTCATTAGAGAAGTAAAGCAGGTATGTTGGGAGAAAGATGCTGAGACATTGAGACTCCTGAGAGGCAAGATGATCTGTAACCATATTACCTATAAAGACCCAGAAATTCTAGGGAAATTTTTTTCATAAATACTTGGGAATTTTTCGAGTCCGCAGTTTTAGACGGCTCTTGATTCCGAGGCCTGGTGTGCCTGGAATCAATTTCTGATGTTTTGTTCAGGTACTTTCAGTAAACGTTCGAGCATGATTTTATATCATTTGAACAGGTGCTCAAAATTGAAATCTGAGGACAACGTTGAACTCGCAGCACATGTATTCTCTTAAGGAGACCTTTACCGCGGTTTCGTTTTATCGAGATTGGAAGTTAGTTTTTGGGGGTTTCTAATTAAACTAAATAAAAATATGTGTTAGCCATGTTTTTATTTGAGGTGGTAGTTAAAATCTCCAAGTGGAGGTTAGTGGAGGGGCCCACCCAAACATAACCTCCCTTGGGAGGATGTTATAAGGTGGGGCCCACACGAGCATCAAACCCCCTTAACCCCCCTTAACTCTTAAACTCCCCATTTATGTGGATGAATCTCTCTCTCATTAATTAAGACTCTCCACCTTTCCCATTAATTTGGTGCCAACCCAAAAAAATTAATTGATTGAAATTTTCTTAATTAATGGACACAATTTTAATTATTTTAAATTCATGTCAAGAATAAAATAATAGACAAAGATATTATTTTGGATTTCACATAATACTTTGGAGGAGCATTGGAGAAATAGAGAGAGGGAATTCTTCCCACTAAGAACATGAAGAACATCTCTTCCACCACCGAAGCATGCCGATACCATCTTCTTCTTCCTTCTTCATCCGGGGAAAGGAAAGGGAAGCGACTCCCCCAAAATCTCCAATGAACTTCATCTCCAAGTCAAAAGAGAAGACATCGCCCACGAAGAACGTTACCAATGACGACGTCACCTCCGAACGCTCGTCTACCAAAAACGAGTACCCTTCTTCCTTTCTGACGCATGAGCATGAGAATTGGGAGTGTGTAATGAATGCAGTAATCGATGAATTGAAATCCGCCCTTTTTTGGAAATCGTCAACGAACAAAAAATTTGAGTTATGGGTTTCGTTTTGAGTAAATTAAATCCTCGTTCCTTGTCGAATATTATGGTTCAATGATGGACACTTGTTATCACCTAATGCAGAGGGCATGGTCCAAACAAACATGGCCCAAAATCCCTCTGTTGGTTCTCGTTTGGTTGACAAGAGAGGCAGATCCAGAAGGGCGCGGTGTTGTCGCACTGCACCAGAGATGAACCGCGGCCATGCTGGCCTCGGTGGACGGAAGAGGCGTGGTACCATCGTGCCGCGCCAGAGAAAGAGGGCCGTGGTGGAAAAAGGGTGGTCGGCTGTCGGCGGCGCCCCACAATGCGGGACCAGAAGGGTACAGTGGTTCCTTTGGAAGTCGGGAAGGTGCATCACACCCCCCCCACAGCCAGGCCATGCGGCCGACTGGGCCAGGCCACACTGGCGGGCCACCCTTCGGCCGGATCGCCACGGGTCGGGCCGCCATGGCCGGGCCACCACGGTCGGGCCACCCTTAGGCCGGGCCAAGCCTTCAGGCCTGGATTCCCCTTTGGATCGAGCCCCTCCCTTGGTTCGGGCCACCCACATGGGCTGGGCCAACCACTCGGGTTGGGCCGCATCCATGGACTGGGTCGGACCGGACCTGGACCCGCTATGGCCATTTACACCTTTTAGCCTGCATCTTGCGCTACGGGTGTCTGATCGACGAATTGTCTATGGATATGGACTTCTTGGAGCAAAAAAATTCTTTTGGAATATCCTACATGATGTTTGGACACATTTGGGAAACAGTCGGGTAGGATTGAGCCTAAAAACCAATCGGGCCCCTGGAACAGAAATGCCAATAACTCACAGACCGGGCGTCTGATTGACGCGCCGTCTGTCACGTTGTGTTTCTTATGATGAGGCTGACCTACGGGATACATCAACTCGAGAATTAATGATATTTGATGTATCGAAACATGGCTCGAGGAGTGGACACTCCCAAAATCGAGCGTGTTGTGTATGGGAGCCCTACGACTCACTACGACTGAGATGACAGGATCCTCTATGATTTTGATAGCGACAATAGTGTACCAGGATCCTCCGTGGGTTCGACAGTGATGACTTCTTTATGGAGATCTTTCGTGGGTTTGACATCGATGATTTCTGTATCTGGTTCCTTCATGGGTTTGACAGCAGTGACTTCTGTACTGTGACCCTATGTGGGTTCGACAGTGATGACTTTTTTACCAGGATCCTACGTTGGTTCAACAGCATTGATTCTGTTCCAGGATCCTACGTGGGTTCGATAGAGGAGATTATTCAGAGGCTATATATAATCATCTCTACCACTCTTCATGTATTTTATACCTATGTGATCTGAGTCTTTTCTTTCAACCAATATCATTTTGGTGATTGAATTTCCTTCTTTTGTGGACTGGGTTGTGCTTGGGCTTGAGAGTTAGAGTCGGACAGTGATTGGTAACATAGGTATATGTTTGGGCATATACTTATGTAAAGTTGGTTGATACTTCGTGATTGTATCTTACATATGTGGTTTATACTTTGTATATTCTGGGAGACCTTTGGGGGTCTCAGGGTCCCCTATTGAGTATTGTTATACTCACCCTTGAACAGGCTTTGCCCGCATCTTGTTGTGTTCTGTGCAGACGACAGTCAGCAGTGATTGAGGCTGAGGGAGACAGATGGGAGGCTGCTCGGAGATAGACTAGACAGGACGTACCTCAGGGATGAGTTGCTCGAGTTCTATACCTACCCTTCAGGTATGATTCCCCAGTGGACGATCCCAGAGCTGTTTTCCCTTTTTACTTGTACTTCTACTTGTTATTCAGTTGGGTTTGTATTCTGGCCTACTTATTTTAAACACACTTATATTTTCAATATTAGTACTTGTTGCATCCACTACATGTGTTCAGACTATGTTTGTTATAGGGTAAAAGGAAATGCCTTACCTTTTTATCAGGGATTCGCCTTTAGTGCTAGTCTCTTGCCCCTGGCCTATGGAAGGCGGGCTTGGGGTAGTCATGACACGGGCCTCGAGGACGGGTCGTGAAAAATTGGTATCAGAGGAGTTGGTTCTACCTCATAACTTAGACTCTCATTATTTTAATGGAAATAGGGTTAAGTGTTTTGAGTGTGGCTATGAGTGTAGGGAAAACAGTGTTGGTACGGCGGCCGACGTATCTATACACTAGGACTCTGACTTCTGATTTCCAACTCAGTGCATGAAAACACTGATTGCGTGTGTGTTTCCTCTGAAATGTTTTCTTCGGGATTACTTTATGTCAGCTCACTAGGTATATTTTTTTCACCTTGGAACACCTGTTTCTTTTCAATATGGCCCCATGAAGGTAGTAAGCTAGGGTTCCATGTTTTGTATGAGATGGTAGCCCACCGAGCGATGAGGCCTCGGTGTAGGGCCTCATCACAGCGGAGGTACCAGCGGTACCACTACCTGCTGGGCCACCGATACCACCAGCTCCAGCAGCAGAGAGTGCACTCCATTTGAGTGCATTTCACGAGTTATAGTGGTAAAGGTCGCCCAGGTTCCCAGGAGAGATTGACCCACAGGAAACTGAAAAATGGATGGAGGATGTCGTGAGAGTTTTCATATCGGTAGGGACACCAGCCGACCTCATGGTGATCCTTTCCGCGAGTATCTTGCATGCAGTAACAGGAAGATAGTGGAGCCTGATGCTCCAAGTGCATGAAGAGGCATCATTACTCTAGAAAAAATTCAAGAGTCTCTTCCGATTAGAGTTTGTTCTATACACCCTTCGTGTGGTGTGGATTCAGGAGTTATTACATCTGCAGCAGGGCAACATGACAGTAGCTCAGTACTCGGCGAGGTTCACTGACCTCTCGCGTTACTCCATGGATATTGTACGGGAACTATTCTTCAGGTCCCGAACCTTCGATCAGGGAATCGAGCATGAGATTAGGTCTTCGATGATCTCTCTCAATATTTTTACACAGGCAGGGGTGCTGGAGCGAGCCCTTCTTGTGAAGAGTTTTCTTGCTGAGAAGACACCAGCAACAAGACCCACCACAGGGCGACACGTACCGGAGTCTTCTGCAGCCGGCACTAGACCGATGTCGCATAGGTCCAAGCGGACCGGCCCATAAAGTGGTCGACCCCAGGATACAGGTTCAGTTGTGCAGGTAACATGAGACAAATCCTGCCATATGAGGGGAAGGTAGTGCTATGCATGCGGCGGGGAGGGTCACATTGCTCGAGACTACCCGACCCGCCATGCAGATGAGAAGAAGACAGTAGAGGGACCTCCCAAGCAGATGCAGAGGTTCAACCATGGTGGTCTGTCATGAGAAAGAGGACGTGACAGAGGAGCTGGCCAAGTAGCAGATAGTGGACGACGTTTCGAGGCCCTACCACCACCACCACCAGGAGGTCCACCCTGACCATAGGGAGCTGGCGAATAGAGGCAGGCTCAGCTCCAGGAAGTTGAGGCCTATGACCACGGTGCACCTGAGATGATTCGAGGTACTATTTGTGCCTACTCTACCCTTGTTTTAGTACTTATAGACACAGGTTCGAGTCATTCTTTAATTGCTGCTACCCTTGTTCAGAGCTTGGAAATTCTGACAGAGTCGTTGGCTCGATCCTTACGACTAGAGACTTCTACGGGAGCAGACTCAACGATTACGCACTGGTGCCAGTAGTGTGACCTTACTTCGGGAGGCGAGAGCTTCAGCTCGGATCTCCTTGTAGTGGTGTCAAGGCCTTACGATGTCATCTTGGGTATGGACTGGTTATCCTTAGTTCATGATCAGATTGACTGTATTAGGCGGAAAGTGTGTTGTATCCATGAGGATGGGATGAGGTTTACCATCCCCGGTGAGAAGGTAGCCTTCGTAGTTCAGGATGGACTTACCTAGAGGAGGGGGTAGCCGATCACACATCAGTTGGCTAGTCTCATCCTCGGAGTGGTTGATGTGCGGAGTCTGAGTTTTCCTGTTGTGTTGGATCAGTACGGGGATGTTTTCTCTGACGATGTTTCAGGACTACCTCCCCGCAAAGAGGTGGACTTCTACATTGACATGTACCTCGGGACAACACCGATATCTACTCCAGCATATCGGATGGCTCCCGCCAAGCATCGTGAGCTGCGGGTATAGCTAGAGGACTTGCATGAGAAGGGTTTTATCCGAACTAGTGTTTCACCCTATGCCTCCCCGAATTTTTTTCCAAGAAGGCGGATGGGAGCTTATGAATGTGTGTTGACTACACTCACATGAACTCGGTGACTGTGACGAACAAGAACCCACTCCCAAGGATTGACGACCTATTTGATCAGCTTAAGGGAGCGCGATGGTTCTCGGAGATATACCTTATGTCAGGCTATCACCAGCTCAGAGTTCTAGATGAGGATGTGCAGAAGACATCCTTCAGGTGTCAGTATGGCCACTACGAGTTCTTGGTTATGCCCTTTGGCATAACCAACGCTCCAACAGTGTTCATGAGTCTCAAGAACAAGATCTTCCATCCTTACATAGATTGTTTTGTCGTAGTCTTCATTGAAGACATACTGATCTACTCGAATACTAAGGAGGGGCATGCCTACTATTTACGGGTAGTACTAGA
Source organism: Viscum album (assembly GCA_963277665.1). Lineage (NCBI taxonomy): Eukaryota > Viridiplantae > Streptophyta > Magnoliopsida > Santalales > Viscaceae > Viscum > Viscum album. Next base: position 286,090 of record CAUJRU010000041.1, on the reverse strand, counting down.
CACCCTCTGAGAGCACCAGCTTTCTGGTAAGCTCTCGAAGTGCTTGTTCTGGATCCTAGATGTTCACTTCTTGGGACACGTCATCTCAGAGGCTGTAGTTGCAGTGGATCCAGTGAAGATCGAGGCAGTACTTTCTTGGGAGCCACCCAGGATTCACTACTACAAATTCCCCTTTTATCAGTGCTAGAAAATCACTGTTAAAGCCGACGAAGATAAAGGGGGGTAACCTTTATTAGCGCTCCAAAAATCACTGATAAAGACACCTTTTATCAGTGCTAAAAAAAGCTCTAATAAAAGGGTCCTTTATCAACATTTCCTTTGTCAACTCTTTCTTTTTAGTGCTCATAAAGGACCTCTTTTATGAGCTCTTTTAAAAAAGCGCTGATAAAACATAAAAAAATTTAAAAAATTTAAAAAAAATTGAAAATGATTAAAAAATATACTACCAATAGGGGGGATTTTATAGCTCTTGATCCCCCCCCCTTTTATAGTGCTTTTCCACCCCCCCCCCCTCTAGTGCCCCCACACACCCCCTTCACCCTTTATCAGCGCTAGCTCCCATATTCCCCCATGCGTGCACACCCCTTCCTCCACCAAGTTTTGAACTCAAGACATCCCCCCTGCGCACCTAAGCCCTTACCTCTCTATTTTGTTTTTTTCTATTTCATGATATATATTTATATATATATATATTTAGTTATATTTATTCGTATAGTAATATATATTTATATTAATATATATATATAATTATATTAATATATATATAGTTATATTAATATATATCTCTATTTATATATATATAGTTATATTTATTCGAATAGTAATATATATTTATATTAATATATATATATATATATATTAATATTAATATATATATGTAGTTATATTAATATATATATTTATAGTGATAATAATATATATATTTATAGTGATATTATTATATATATTTATAGTAATATTAATATATATATATATATGTAGTTATATTAATATATATATATAGTTAGATTAATATATATATATATAGTTAGATTAATATATAGGTATATAAATATTCATATATATTTATTTTTAATAAAATGGATATTAGTTATTTTTTAGATAAAGCTAATATATTTTATATGTAAATATATTTTATTATTTAAATTTATAATTAAATTTTTATGTGTGAATATATAAAAAATATGTATATATTGTTATATATTTGATTATAAATAGAAGTGCATTATAAAAAAACAATAAAATTTTAAACACATAATATCAATATGAATGTAATGCCTTGGAATAAATTCAGTCCCCACCAAAATAAGCCAATAATACACCCTTAAACGAGGCTGAAAATCCACAAAATGTTATCAAATCGGGGTACCCAGACTAAAAACTCAAGTTTGAAGGCCTTATGACCGTTTTTTGGACTCTAAAAATCCTTAAAAAGGTCTCTCTAGGTTAGAGAGATGTAGAGCTCATCGCAGGCTTCGATTTGATATGTGATAGAGCTCAAACGGACACCCGGATCAAAAGTTATGGTCGTTTAATATTTGAGTTGCCTTTTCAACATATTTGGGATCTTTTTTTATTTTATTTAATTTTTTATTCTTAAAATTGTTATTAAAGGACTATTACTCAATAATAATTAGCAAATTATTAATTAAAAATATTTTTTAAATTTTTTTATAATCCATTTTCTCTAAATATCTTATATATTAAGTGTAACTGTGTATTTATAATTATCTAAAATATATTTAAAATTATATTTAGAAAATATATATTATATTTATATCAATATAACTATATATATATATATATATTTAAATACTAATATATTTTTTAATGAAATTTTTTGGAAGTAGACCAATTATCAGCACTTTTAAAAAAAGTGATGGTAAAGACCCCCCTTTATCAGTGCTAATGAAAAAGCGCTGATAAAGGGGGGTACCATTAACGGAGCTAAAAAGCGTTGTTAAAGGGGACACCTTTATCAGAGCTAAAAAAAGAACTAATAAAGGGGTACTTTTATCAGTGCTTTTTTAGCACTGATAAAGGTACCCCCCCTTTATCAACGCTTTTTCATTAGTGCTGATAAAAGTGTGGCGTTGGCCTTACCCCGTTTTATGGTAGTGAGTGTGACAGAGGTACGAAATTTTTTGGGACTGGTTGGGTACTATAGAAGATTTGTGAAAAACTTCTCCAGAGTTGTAGCACCACTTTTATCTTTGTCGAAGAAGGGGCAACCCTTCGTGTGGACAGAGAGATACCAACAGAGCTTTTGGGAGCTGAGGCAGAGGTTGACTAGTGCGCCCATCTTTAGGCTACCAGAAGAGGGTGTTGGGTACGTAGTTTACTATGACTCATAAGGGACCGGACTTGAGTGTGTCCTGATGCAGGAGCGAGCAGTGATAACGTATGGTTCTCAGCAGTTGATACAACACGAGCAAAACTATGCTGCCCATGACCTCGAGTTTGCAGCAGTCCTCTTTGCCTTGAAGATATGGCGGCCCTATCTTATGGATGAATTCTTTACAGTCTACTCTAACCCCCAGAGTCTCATGCATATCTTCTCACACAAGGAACTAAACCTGAGACAGCGGTTATGGCTTGGGTTCCTCCAATACTATGACTTGGGATAGTCTATACTCCTGGGAAGGGGAACGTTGTATCAGATGATCTCAGCAGGAGATCAAGCATTCAGCTGTAAGGAGAGGCGAAAAAGATATTAGCCGCATTGCAGATATCTTTTATGGATAGAGATGAGAATCCTCTCTACAGTCTCTCACAGTCACTTCTCCACTTCTTCAACGAGTCAGGGAGGCACAGCGTGGGGACATTGACTGTGTGACGTGACGTGCTTAGATATCCATAGGGTGGACACCTGATTAATTTTCTGAAGTTGGGGAGCATGTCATTATTTTCAGAGGATGTACCATGGTACCAACTGCACTTCAGGAATAAGTGTTTAGGGAGTTCCACACATCTCCTTTAGCGGTACATCCTGGAGTAGCAAAGATGTATCAAGACCTTCGATGACAGCACTGGTGGCCAGGTATGAAGAAGGCAGTAGTAGAGTTTGTCTCTCGATGCCTCACTTGTCAGCAAGTGAAGGCAATGAATCAGGTTCCAGCATGCTTGGTTCACCCCTTAGAGGCCCTAGAGTGGATGTTGGATGGGATATCCATGGATTTTATGATGGTACAACCATATACATCTAGAGGACACGACTCTATATGGGTGATTGTCGACTGACTCCACAATTCAGCCCACTTCCTACTGATCAAAGACCAGGGCTGAGTAGATAGTTTGGGATGCCTCTACATACAAGAGATCGTATGGCTTCATGGTGTTCCATCGACAATTGTCTCCGATCGAGATGCTCGTTTCACTTCTCGGATATGGAAGGGGTTGTAGGGGGCTTCCGAGATGTAGCTTTGCTTAAGCACCACCTTATATCCTCAGACGGATGGTCAGACTAAGAGGACTATTCAGACACTTGAGGACATGCTCCGTGCATGCGTCCTTGACTTCAGTAATAGTTGGGAGGATCACTTACCCTTGGCGGAGTTTACATATAACCACATCTACCACTCCACCTCCGGGATGGCACCTTTAGAGGAACATTACGGCCGACCTTGCAGATCACCTCTGTGCAGGACTGACCCAGGGGAGTCAGCTCTCATGGGACCAGAGATGGTGCAGGCTATGATGGAGAAGGTGCAGATCATCCAGGAGCTGATGAAGACAGCACAGAGCAGGTAGAAGTCATATGCTGATAGGAGACGGAGACCACTGGAGTTCTATTATGGAAACCACGTCTTTCTATGGGTCTCACCTCGACAAGGTATATGGAGATTTAGACACAGTGTTAAGTTATCTCCATGATTCATCATACCTTTTCAGGTCCTCAGCAGAGTAGGCGAGGTGGCTTACCACTTGGCTCTTCCACCTCAGTTGCACCGGGTGCACGACATCTTCCACGTATCTCAGCTGAGGAGATACGTGCAGGACCCATCCCACATCATCGACCATGGGGAGTTGGACATCGATGATGGGGAGAATTTCATGGAGGTTCCAATGGAGATTATGGATTGACCGGATCAGGTCCTACTTGGATGGTTGATACCTCTGGTGCGCCTTTGATGGAGGCACGAGAGCCTCCATGAGAGCACATTGAAGCGGGAGGCTCAGATGCCTGATCAGTACCCCCATTTGTTCCCTTAGTGTGTGTTATAGCTTACGGGGATGTAAAGCACTGAGGTGGAGAGAATGTAAAGACCAGGAAATTCTGTAGAAATTTATTTCTTAAATACTTGGGAATTTTACGAGTTTGCAGTTTCAGACGACGCTTAATTCTGATGCCCGGGCTACCCAGAATCAATTTCCGACGTTTTTTTGGGTACGTTCAGTAAACGTACGAGCGGGATTTTATATCTTTTGAACTGGTGCTCGGAATTAAAATCTGAGGACACCGTTGAACTCGCAGCACTGTCATTCTCTTAAGTATACCTTTACCGCAGTTGCATTTTATTGAGATTGGTAGTTAGTTTTTGGGGGTTTTAAATTAAACTGAATAAAAATCTGTGTTAACCATATTTTTATTTGAGGTGGTAGTTAGAACCTCCAAGTGGAGGTTAGTGGAGGGGCCCACCCGCACGTAACCTCCCTTGGGAGGATGTTATAAGTTGGTTCACACATGTGAATCAAACCCCCTTAACTCTTGAACTCCCCATTTATGCGGATGAAATTATCTCTCACTAATTGAGCATCTCCACCATTCCCATTAGTTTTGTGCCAACCCAAGAAATTAATTGATTGAACTTCTCTTAATTAATGGACACAATTTTAATTCTTTTGAATTCATGTCAAGAATAAAATAATAGACAAAGATATTATTTCGGTTGACACATTATACTTTGGCAGAGCCTTGGATAAATTGAGAGAGAGCATTCTTCCCATGAAGAACAAGAAGAACGTCTCTTCCACCACTGAAGCATGACGACGCCGTCTTCTTCTTAGTTCTTCAACCAAGGCAAGGAAAGGGAAGTGATCTCCACGAAATTTCCAACTACCTTCATCACCAAGTCAAAGGAGAAGACGTCGCTCGCGAGGAATTTCGCTAACGATGACGTCACCTCCGAACACTTGTCCGCCAATGACGAGTAGCCTTATTCCTTTCCGATACATGAGTGTGGGAATTGGGAGTGGGTGACGAATTCAGTAATCAACAAATCAACATCCTCCCTTTTTCCAAGATTGTCAAGGAACGAAAAATTCGAGTTGGGGGTTTTTGTTTTGAGTAAATTAAATCCTCGTTCCTCATCAAATATTATGGTTCGATGATGGCCACTTGTTATCACCTAATGCGGAGGGTGCTGAACAAACAAACATGGCCCGAAATCCCTATGTTGGTTCTTGTTTGGTTGATGACGGAGGCGGAGACGGAAGAGAGCGGTGTCATCACACCGCGCCGGAGAAGACCCGCAGCCATGCGGGCCGCGGAGGACGGAAGAGGCGCGACGCCATCGCACTGCGCTGGAGGAAGAGGGTCGCGACCATACGGGCCATAGCGGACGAAGGCGGCGTGGCGCCGTCATGCCACGCCAGAGAAGACCCGCTGCTGGATGCCGTGGGGATATAGGGTGACCGATTGAGCCGGCCTCTGGTGGCGCCCCAAAAGTTTGGGTCCCACGGTTCCTTCAGAAGCCCGAGGGCGCGGCACCCCCCCCCCCCCCCCCCATGGTGTGGCCAGCTGGCCAGGCCCCGCGGGCAGCGGTCAGGCCCTACGGCCAGCTAGTCAGGCCTCGCGACTAGCTGGGCCAGGCCCCATGGCCGGCCCACCCTTCTGCCGGGCCACCATGGGCCGGGCCGCCACGGATTGGCCGCCCTCAGGTCGGGCCGCTCATTCGGGTCGGGTCGCGCCTTCAGGTCGGGCCGCACCTTCAGTTTTGGCCGTGCCTTTGGGTCGGGCCTCTCCTTCGGGTCGGGCCTCTCCCTTGGTTTGGGCCACCCACACGGGCTGGGCCGACCACTCGGTTCGGGCCGCATCCGTGGACCGGGTCAGGGCGGGTCGGTCAGAATGGGTCAGACCGCACCTGGACCCGCTATGGCCATTTACACCTTTTTGCCTGCATCATGGGCTACAGGTGTTCGATCGATGAACCGTCTGCAGTGATTGAATTCTTGGAGCAAACAATTCTTTTGTAATATACTACTTGAGGTTTGGACATAGTTGGGATACAGTCGGGTTGGTTTGAGCCTAAAAACCAACCGGGGCCTAAGAACGGAAAAGCCAATAACTCACAGACCGGGCATCCGATTGACGCGCAGTCTATCACATTGGGTTTCTTATGATGAGGTGGAACTAAAGGATAAATCAAATCAAGACTTAATGATAGTTGATGTATCGACACTTGGCTCGAGGAGTGGACCCTCCTGAAATCAAGCGTGTTGTGTAAGGGGACCCTAGGGCTGGCTGTGAGTCAGATGACAGGATCCTCCGTGGGTTCAACAGCGACGATACTATACCAGGATCCTCCGTGGGTTCAAAAGTGATGAATTCTGTACTGGGATCCTCCGTGGGTTTGACAGCGATGAATTTTGTTTTGGGATCCTCCGTGGGTTCAACAGTAGTGACTTCTGTACCAGGATCCTATGTGGGTTCGACAGTGATGACTTCTGTACTAGGATCCAACATGGGTTCGATATCACTGATACTGTTCCAGGATCCTATGTGGTTTCGAAAGAGGATATGATTCAGAGGCTACATCTAATCATCTCTACCCCTCTTGATGTGTTGTATACCCGTGTGAGCTGGGTATTGTCTTTCAACCAATATCATCCTGGTGATTGACTTTCCTTTCTTTGTGGACTGGGTTGTGCTTGGGCTCGAGAGTTAGAGCGAGACTGTGACTGGTAAATTAGGTATATGTATGGGCATATACCTAAGTATAGTTGGTTGATACTTCGGTATTGTATCTTAAAACTATGGTTTATCCATAATGTATTCTGGGAGACCTTTTGGGGTCTCTGGGTCCCCTACTAAGTATTGTTAAGCTCACCCCTGCACGGGCTTTACCTGTACCTTGTTGTGTTCTATGCAGATGACGGTCAGTAGTGATCGAGGCTGAGGGAGATGGACAGGTGGCTACTTAGAGCTGGACTAGACCTGATGTACCTTAGGGATGATTTGTTCAAGTCCTGTGCCAACCCTTTAGGTAGGATTCCCCGATGGACGATCCAGGAGCTGTTTTACCTTTTTACTTGTACTTGTACTTGTTGTTCAGTTGGGTTTGTATTCTGGACCTCTTACTTTCAGCACACTTATCTTTTTAATATTAGTACTTGTTGCTTTCACTGCTTATGTTCAAACTATGTGTGTTACATGTTAAAAGGCAATGCCTTCCCTTTTTATCAGGGATTCGCCTTTGGTGCTAGTCTCTAGCCCCTGACCAATGGAAGGCGGGCTTGGGATTGTCATGGAATGGCCCTGAGGACGGCTCGTGACATTTCTATCCCTCAATGTGTGAAGGATTTCAGTTCTAGCACTGATAATAGATCTTCACCTTCTAATAATATAAGAGATAGGCCAAAGAGTTTTGCGGTTTCCATGCAAGGAGTCATGAATAATGAGAGAATCAGTTTCAACCGCAGCCAGTTCAATACTCCTAAGCCTGAAAATCTACAGACTAGTCAGCATTGCTGGAGCCTCATCCATAAGAGAATTCCCTCTACCACAGTGAATTCGTAAGGCTATAATAACACTGCATCCTAATTCCCTGACCACACCACCACGTTTCATGTCATTGAAGCGGAAGGATCCATAAATATTAAGCTTGAGGTCGCGAAGATGTAGTAACTATCTAACCCAATTACCAGTATTCTATGGACATTCTACAAAATCCCCCACAAAGAATGGTCTGAGGGAAGAAGAACCAATCTGGTTCCGACAGGAGTGGATCATATCAACCAGCATGAACTTCATCTGTGCCACCAGCACCTGACCTGAGCATAAAATTCTTTCATGCCTAGCATTGTTCCCTGCCAAACAGATACACCAACATCCAAGCACCAGAATGACTGCCTGGGATTTCCTCTCCAGACCTGCATCCCTCACCCCATGGAACCAGTGATCCAATAAAGTATAATCCCTTAATTCTGGAACAAAGAATCCTGTGAAATCCCTAAAGGATCGCAACACTTTGAGAGCCCAGTCAATGCTGAAAAACAGATGCTCTGAGCTCTCCTCATTATAGCCCCTACAGCCCAAGCAACGTGAGACCAGACACACACCAATGGATGTATTCTATGATTTTTATAATTAATTATATTTGTATTTACATGTCAATTTGATTATTTATCTTTCATGGGGTTTATGTTTCAAAAGTTACCAAATGGGTAAAGTAGTTTTTTCTAACTTTTCAATCTTTATGACACATACCATGAAGTTCAAAAAACCATGTTTTCAAAAATGTTTTCAAAAATGTTTTATAAATATGATATTTTAATCTCATTTTCAATTAATGAGGATTTAAAAAAAATTACAGTTTTTAAATAATCATTTTTAATTTTTCAAATTATTTTAAATGAAAATATTTTAAAAATGATTTCAAGCTTTTTTATAATATTTCATACTGTTTTCAAAGAAATGGTTTTGAAAACATTTTAATTTTTTTTTATATTTCATCAATATTATTTTCAAAGAAAATGGTTACCAAAAGGTTTTATTTTTTAAAAATTATTTTTCAAAGAAGAATGTATATTTTCCATAATAAATGTTTTTTAAATATATTTCAAAATTATTTTCCATCTAAGATGACATATATTGGTGTTATTCGAGCCTTTATGGGGATGTAATCCCAAGCTTCCATTCATATTATTTTAATGAATGGTTTATGATTTGATGGCATGATTTTATAAAACTCATTTCTCTTTTATGGGTTATATGATTACAAAACCCATTTCTCTTTTACGTGTTATATTCATATGAAACCTGGTTTATATCACAAGTTATTCATTGATGAAATTATTATGAAACTTATATGTTTTCCATTGATTATGTTATGATTAAATTTTTATGACGCCAATTTTATTTTATAGTTTTTGATATGATTATTTTTTATCTTGTGGAACATGTATGTATGATTTCATTATGAGATGGGTGGGACCTATATCTCCCTCCAATACATTGGGTAAATATTAATATCTACTAAGATAATGTTTGGAATCAATTTGATAGTATTGATCCACTATGGGAATTTGGGGAAACTCAATCCACTATGGGGGGATGGGGAAACATGATCTGCTATAGGATAATAGGGAAACCTGATCCACTCTAGGAAGATTGGGACATCTGAACCACTATGAGAATATGGGGAAACTCAATCCACTATGGGAAGATTAGGATTCCAAATCCCTTATAAATAAAGGATTGTGATAGGGGATAGTGTTTTATCTTATCCAATAGGTGTAATACCCATAATATTACCAAATATGCTTTGGAAATAATCTTTCACTAATAGGGAATGTTTTAATATTCTTGTTTTTTATCAAAAAATCCATGTCTTATGCCTATAATATGCTCACATAGTTTATGTTTTGAATTTTCATATGATTTATGTCTTATGAACTGCCAATATTTATGACATGTCTCTTAATTATGATCTTTTATATGTAGCGTATGATCTTTTAATAATATGATCACATTCTCATTCTCTTATACTCATGTCATACTTACATGACTCACTTGTTTACCCTTTATGAGAATCTAAACTCACCCCTTTATTATGTTTCCTTTCCCCAGGTTATGAATAATGGTTTTAAGTAGGGGTACTAGATGGGGAGATATTTAAGATATATTTTGAATATCTTCCACCAAGTTATAATAATTTGGTCCCTATTTCCAAAGGCACAAAACTGTTATGGTCCTCATGCAAGTATTTTCGTAATGTGTTGAATATTCATCTAAAATGATGTAATATACATATTTGTTAAGCCTAGGTCACAATAGTTTGTATCAATGTAAATTTTTAGTCGTCATTTTTAAACTACAATAATAAAACATTAGACAGATCTATAGGGATATTTCTAAGAATATGTCTAGGGATGTCTCTAATGATAAGTCTAAGAATGAGGAAAAGTATAGGAAAATGTCTTCGAATTATGGTAAAGGATATAGTGAGTGGTTTCCAAGAAGTAAGTCCATTTATGGATACTATATGTGGATGTGGCTTTGGAAAAGATGTACCTAGGGGTAAGAAATCCAAAAAGGTGTGTCGGGCCTAACTCAATTGTAACCTGGTACCCAACAACGGGCCTTGTTGAACACCAAATATGACACATCTAGGCTATATGCTTTGTGAATTCACAAAATATTTATAAACCATCATAATGGATATAAATATATGATGGCTATGAATTATCTAGGAAAAACCAAATTTTATATTATATAAAAAAGTATGTGTCCTGCTTTATACATCCTATAAGTTTTTTTATTAATTATGTTTTTTCCATTATGATAAATGTTTATCACACTATTCTTTTTTGTTTTAGTCAATAGTTGTGACAAGAATGAACTTTTCCAACATTAAATGTTTCAGGGGTGGGAAGTATGGGCATTGTAAAAATATTTTTCCTAAGTGGAAATATCATGAATAAAATCAGGAAGGTGATACGAGTATTGGTAATACTGTGAAAGATAAAGAGATATGGAAAAACATGTGAAACGTATGGGGTTTTATAACATTATTGTTTACATTAAATGTAAGAATCATGATTTGATTGGGGTTGATGAAACTAGTAAATGATTCATATTGGATATTATAGGAAAGGGGTATTAAAGAATAAGATGATGAAGCTAGAGTAATGGGTTAATATTAAAGATGGATGAATTAAGTATTTATGTTTACAAATTAAAAAATATATATGAATCATGAAATATATATTTATTCTCAGCATTATATTTTCAATGTTGGTTTGAATGGATATATTAAACGGTTCTGATGACATAAAAATTGATTTCATGGAACATTTATGGTTTGATTAAGGGAAGGTAACCATTAATGTGTCTAACATATAAAATAATTTTTGTTTAGATTTGATAAATATAAGATTGATTTGGATAATGTAAATTGGATAGTTTTTATGACCTCAAAACTGATTAAGGATTTGTTGAAAATTTGGTTTATGTTATCATGGATACAGATTTAAACTTCTTGTATTTAAGGGATAAATACATTAATCTTTCGAATAAGGAAGTATGATTATTTTTTAATGGATTTATGGTAATTTGGGTTATTATGATGTATTAAAAAAATATATTATATGGGTTTTAACATGTTTAGTATGTGATAAATATGAGATACATTATTATATATAGGTGATCAATGTGAAGCTCATTTATTGACCATCAATCTAAAGTTTTTGGTTTTCATCATTTCAAAGGGTTCTAAGATTAAAAATTTATGGAATATTTTATATTAGAAATTGGATAAGGTTTCATAAAATTAATATAGTATCCCTCCATACAAGAATTTATTTATATTGGATAACTTTTGATATCCATTTTGTTTTGATAAAGGCAAATGGAAAGAACTATCATTCTATTTAGGGATCTCATGAATTTCTAATTCTTCATGAATGAAAAATTCCCTTTTATTCCCTAGAGTACGAGATGTAGTGGGACTCAATAAAATAACTACTAATGTATTATATTTTTCATAAGGAATGGAATGAATCCAATTTAGTATATCCTCTTTATGAATTAGGTCTTGAAATAAAATTTTGTCCTAATACCTTAATTTTTATTGAACCGGTAGAATTTTAAACCATCACATATTTATGACATAGAGTCTCTCAAATTATCATGTATTGTTCAATTATTTGTGATTGACGACCTTAATCACTCTTTGTAATTATTTAAATAGTTCTTACATGTCCATGTTTTCACTTCCAATATATATTCTCTTATGTGGAAACATTGTGATGTGTTACTTGGATTAGTTGTTTTGCATCCAACATTCCATTTTTTAAATGAGTTTTTAGTATTAATTTTAACAATGTGGGTTCCTATGAAATGAAATTTCAAGTATTTAACATTTAATATACAAGATTAATTTTGAGGATAAAATTTATTTTAAGGGTATAAAATGTAACAGACCAAGATTTTGTGGAATATTTTTTTCGGATTAATTAATTCTTTTTGATATTTTTTCATGTCATGTGACACTAAATATATATTTTTATATATGGAAACAACAATTCATCTTTACCTTTTATTAAACAACATGTTAATCTTACCCAACACACAACACTAAGTTATCTTGCATTACATGCAATATGTTACCAGATTTTAAGATCATACCTATTATAAAAGTAAATATTTCCATTTCTATGAATTTTATTCTCCAAAATAAATATATATTTTTTTTAATTTTCAATGTAAAAATTAGGTTGGGGTGAATTTTTTTTATTTTTTTATGAAGTTTCATTTTTGGATGAATAGTGAAAAATAATGCATTTTAATTAAAACTACCTTTTATTTAAAATAAATATTATATTTTAATTATATTTTAATATTTTTTAAGTAAATATATATCAGTTATAAACATATTAATATAATTTAGGTTATTTTAATCATATTCATGTTGAATTTAGATATAAAAACATACTGAAATTTTGAACATTTTTACTTTAAGCCCCCACTTTCTCGCCACATCTGTGGGATTAGCAATAAATTTAATTTAGCGAAATATATGAATTTAATTTTTAAAAATAGAAATACATAGTTTTAATAATTATGATATTTATATTCTAATAATATCATCTAAAATTTTGACAAAAAAAGTTAGTGAAAGTGATTAAAATCAATTATAGCTATTGAGGTAAAATTAATCTTAATGAGGGACTAAACCTTAAACTTAAGGCCCAGATAACCAAGAAACATGTCCAAAATCAATTGGATTCTTATATTTTGACTCTATCTATTATTTGTTTTAATTATATGATTTATTGGGATACTATTCAACAAATATTCCCTATTTCATAAGTTATATAAGGAGAAAGACCAAAAAAGGAAATTCCTTTACCTTTAACATTTACCAAACATTGAGATATGGAAAAAACAACATATTTTCATTTATAAATATAATTAGGATGTATAAATTAGTTATTTAAATCATTATTATTTATAATTAATATTTAAAGAAGAATTTTTTACATTAAACACTTTACAAACACTAATTTCTGGATTATTTAGTTAATAATTAAATAAAATAAATGATTCTAAAAACACAAAAACTATAGTAAATTTATTTAATTATTATGTTAAATTATTTTTATATATGAATAAATTATGTTACATAGATGCTAACGTAATATTATTCAATTTCAATTGTGTTCGGAAATTTTTAAATTAAAATTAAATAAATAATTTCAAAATTAAAATTAATTTTATTTTACAAAAAATTATATTTCCTTAAAACACTTAAAATTAATAAAAAATCATACCTTCTTATAATTTATTTATAAGTGTTAATAAATAATGAATATTTTTCTATTAATATTAAAAAATGATATTTTACAATGAATATATAGACCCTTAAAAAGTAAAGTCATTGTTATCTTGGGTCTGTTTGAAGTATTTCTTTTTGCATGTAACATGTGCTTGTATTAAAATTATTTTCCAACACACCTGAGATTTTTATTTTGTAAATTTCATATGATATTTATAATTCAGGTCTTCTATATTTTCAAATAATCCAGACATTAATTTTGTCTTAATGGTTAAATTAAATAGGTTGGAAAACTAGTAACCTAAATGGAAAAAATTAAAAATATAAGGGAACTTATAAACTAAGGAACAAAATTTTAAAAATGCACTTATTTTTGTGTTTTACTAATTTGTATTGACCTTAAATTAACATTAATCCATTATTTTTTCATTTTTTAATCACATTAGGTAAGGGAGACCTCCAATTAGTGCTAACATTTTTGAGTTTTTATGAATTTCACTCCTCCTTAACTATGAAAGGGAATTCACTACTCCCCTTCCTCACACCTCTCAAGACACGTTGGATCACCGAAACTATTCTTAGATTGTTATGTCCCAAAAAAATTTTGTAATTTTTTTAAAATATATAGAATTATTTAGAGGCCACACGCTTTGACGACACGTGATTCTGAGGCCGGGTGAGCCTAGAAAGTAATTTTGAAATTTTTTTATGTTCGTTTAAGTAAATGAGCAAACTGGTTTTTTTTACTTTTGAACTGGTGCTTGGATCGAAAATCTAAGGCACCACTGAACTCAGAATTCTAGGATTCTCCAAGGAAGTACTTAACTTTAATCAAAAAATGTCCGACCAAAAATGATAGTTTTCATAATTTTCATAAAATAATAAATTAACATAAACTTCTTTTACCCACCATTGAGTAGCGGACAGTGGTACTGTGGTGTGGCAATGAGATGCATTAAATAAATATCATTAATGGGTCATTTTTTTCAATGTAACGATGATTTAATTTAAGTTTAATAGATACAATATTTCATAAATGAAACAACATAATGACATGGAATCGCTACTTAATAGAAACGATGCAACGTGTTTTCCTTTAATGGGTTAATACATTAGATATTTGATAATCAAAGGGTGGAAATTTATCTAATGGACTAATGGAAAGAATTCACACCAATTAAAAATGAAAAATTTTGGTGGATCTTTAAAGTCTTTGACGCATCTCAATGAATGGGACCAGTGAGTGACAAACGCCTTAGACCTATTAAATCATCACGGGAAAACTGCTTCAACGTCATACTGCTTTGAGGTTTGGGTTTAATTGATTTATGTTTCCCCCATTCTTATTCTAAAATAGGGAATGTGGATCAACCCATGGACAGGTTGATCTTCAGATCATCTTTTCTTGTGGGAGGGTGTTTTTCTTGAGGTTTTCCATTGGGATTGTTTATTATATGTTGGTACTGAAATCCCAACCTTCCCCCATTTTTAAAACTCTAACGTTGAGGGTGTGGGTGGACATAAACAAGGCCCAAGCCCCTATGTTTGTGTATTATTCATGGATGCATCATAAAACAGCAACAAGGAGAATATGAGGAAATTTTGGGGAAGAGGGAATCCCCGAGATGCCCTAGGCGCAAGCGGTGTGAAGAACGGACCACCGGAGCGGACTCAGGGGTCCACAGATGAAATCGCCGGCGTGCCGGCACCAGCGTCAAATTCAGATGGGTGGTAGCATGCCACGATGATGTGCAGGAAGGAATATCCACGGCCGGCTCAAGCTACATAGTATAGGTATTAGCTTCAAACCTCCATGTCGAAGGCGGATGTGACCACCTAGCCACGTCGGTGCACCTTGGATGCAGCACTGCGCCAAGTCACATGCAGAAAATCCACAATCAATCAACTGAGACTGGGGAGATGGCCCCACGGATAACCTGTGGGGGGAATTGGATCTAGATGTGTCTTCTATCTGCGTTCCGACCTAGTAGACATGGTAGGGCGTGGGCCGCCCCCACAGGCAAAACATGCCCCATCAGGTCGGGTTGGGCTGGGTCCGGGTCTGGTCAGTTCAACCTGAATTTGGTGTCATTATTGATGTAATGCAAAGACAAATTTTTTATGGTGATAATGGAATTGACACCATCCCTACTGCCATTGTAAATGATCCATTTATTACTTTTTATTACTCTATTAGATCAATTGTCGGAGTTGAGTGTGAACCCAAATTTTGGTCATAAATATATAGAATCATCAATACATGTTCTCAATTCTTTTGGTTTCACTCAAATTAGGATGTTAAGGTTGGTACTATTCAGATTGATTTAATATTGTTTACAAATATGCTCTATCCAACTTGAATGTTATGTGAATTTTCAGTGTTTAATTGTTGCAATTTTATTTGGATCTAGTAGATATCTTATCCTTGTTCATATGTGTATATCCTCATTTCCAACTATCTTAAGGGTTTAATCATTCATAATATATAGACTGATGAAACATAGTAAATAACCATCCTAGTCAAAATTAATTTTTTTATTACATCTTGTACGATTTATTGAATTCATTGTATATCCATTCTTGATCACCTAAAACAATAGATAGTTAAATTATCCATAAATCCCTTATTCCCTCTCATATATTTTGTTTTTTGATTAACAAATTAATTATCCTTTTCTAATTACTTCCATATTTGTTTTCAAATTCCGTAAATGAAACCAATTGAAGAGAGGTGACGTAAAAAGATGATGGACAACAATCGTCACATGGCTGAGATGGGAATTCCCACCACTAGTGCATGTAGTTAGTATATTATTTCAAATATATATATTTAAATAATATATAATTTTGTTTATTAATTTTGTTTTAAAAATTTTGGAAGGATGCACTTCTTAAGTGAAAATTATTTGATGAGCATCCAGTTAGTTGTCCTAGTACTCGGGGTGTTCGTACGAGGGGGGGGAGAGCTATCTGATCTGGTCAGTGTACCCGATTAGACCCTTCCCCTAGCACTGATATACCATCTATCCCACATTCTGATCCAGGTTTTTCATTAGGGACACATGGTATATTTATGTCTTACATTTTTTCACCACCCTTTACATCTGAGCCTCCTCAATTATCTTCACCATATCTGATGATTATTCCCACTCCCCATCCAGTATTTGGCCATCCATCTGTGTCAGCTTCTTTTACTTCTGTATCCTTTTCTATGAGCTTTTATATTCCATATTCTTCGACTCTTTCTCCACCAGAGTCTATCTCTGTAGAGCATACATTGGGACCCACTCCACATTTATAGCGTGTTCCATCAGATTCTATGAATCCAACAGCACCCATTGATCAGACTACCACATGTATATTTGTACAATCCTAACAAATTTTTATACCATTATTTATTTTCTTCATAACATATATTGATAAATTATTTTTTTCTTTAATAACAGATACATCTTCTGATAGGTGGCAGGGGTAGTGGTGTACATGCATGTGTGCGGTGTGGAACCACCGCACATAGTTGATGGTGTACTACAATGAAGATAGTGAAATGATAGAAAAAATAGGGTAGAAATTTTGGAGTTTTTTGTGACATTTTCCAAATACTCCAACATCATTTCTGTTAGCCCACTCTTATAGAGACAATCTTCAAATAAAGTGAAGGATAATGCTTGGTCAGAGATATGCATAAAAAATCTATTATATTTAATTAAATTATTATTCTTTTGTATTTATATGAATTAATATTTTGGTGTCAGCTTTGGTTTAATTTCCCCAATGGTGAGGGTGCACGTCCAATAATTCTAAAGGATTTAGGTGAGCTTTAGAGATCTTATAAGAACGATTTGTATATTGGATGGTGTGCTAGAGTTGGGACAGAGTTAGGGGTGGTCCTTGTCATTGTTGATTGTATGTTAGAATAGTATTGGAAGATGATTACTCATTGGAAGACTACCCAGTTTAAGGTATTAAACACATTTTATGTATTTAAATGAAAATTTTCATGTTTTTCATTAATATTATATTTTGTATTATTGAATTTTATTTAAGAATCATTCAGAAGAAATAAAAAAACATTGATACTAAAAAATACCTCCACACATTAGGACGTATTATGATGCCAGATCATGAGAGGAAGCAGGTATGATAGTTTTTTATATAATTTTAGTTATCAAATTAATTATTGTTAAACTATTTTTAATTATGGTTTATTACATTCAATGTAATTATAGTAAAAAAATTAATATTTAAGGACGTGTGCCTCGAGTAAAACTATTTTTCTCGAGTATAAGGAAGAAAGATGTAAGTGCGATTAATGAACCGGCTCAGCAATATATTGTATGTTTTTCCTTATTGATTTAAAAATTTAATATCTATTTTGTAACTTAATAATCTATTTGTATTTTTAACATGATGCTTTAGAGGTCCTTGATGTCCAGGAACCTAACAATTTTGGGTCAAAAGATCATTTATATCAGGTGCTGGGTGATGAGCACCCTAGTAGAGTACACTACCGACCTGGGAAGAGTATAGTATTGAAGAGGTATTGTCCCTCCTCAGGTAAGATTTTTATTGCCACTGAGTTCCAGAAGGTTAAGGCACAGGCGGAAGAGGCTGAAAAAAGCCCACAGAGATGGCAGAACAGTCTGTTAGGGAAAGCACTGCATTTATGAAACTGATAGAAGTTTTACATCCAACACTTCCACCAGAGGCCAACACAACTTTTGATTAATATATTTCATTGATGCATTCGATATATGGTCCATAGGTGGAAGTTTTAGTGGTGGTAGAGAGGATGGCGAGGTGGGGGAGGAGGGTGAGGAGGCTGAGGCAGAGGAGGAGGCTGAGGAGGAGGGGGAGGGAGTGTAGGAGGTCAAGTCGTAGTACGAGGGTGAGGAGGATGGAGTTGAGGAGGGCAAGGACAATGATGGGGATGAAGATAAGGATAAATGTGTGGCTCATGATGACTGTGATGATAGTGATGTTGATGAGTGCAGATTGATCAGTTACATTTTTTACTAATATTCCTGACATTTGATGTTTGATGATTTGTTGTGCCTGAATGTATGTATGATTATGTGGGTCACATTATCTTTATTTATTTATGTATAAATAATAAAACTTGACTTGATGATTTTCTATGACTGATTCACCCCTCCCCTGGACACCCCCACCCCCAACCCCCCACAACCCACGGACACCCCCACCCCCATGGATAGCCCCCACGGCCCCCTGGACATCCCCAAGACACACCTAAACACCCCACACCTATGACACCCCCTACCCCTTTGGACATAACCCCCCTTGGACATACCCCCCCCCCACCACCCAACCCCTCAGACACCCCCTAACCCCTAGACACCCCCACCACCCCTGGACACCCTCACCCCCATAGACGCCCCCACCCCCGACACCCCCCGGACACCCCCTTCCCCCTTGGACACCCCCCAACACCCTGGATAGCCCACCCACACCACCTAGACACCACCCCACCCCTTGGACACCCCACACCCCCTGGACACCCACACCCCCTAGACTGCCCCCACCCCCTATGACACCGCCTACCCCCTTGGACATCCTCCAACCCCCTAGACAGCCCCTCCATCCCCCTGGACACAACCCCACCCACTAGAAACCCCCACCCCTGGACACACCCACCCCACCTGGACAGCCCCCACCCCCTTGGACAGCCCCCCCCCATACAGCCCCCACCCCTTAGACCCCCCCACCCCCTGGACAGTCCCCCCAACCCCCATGGACCCCCCAACCCCCTAGACAACCCCTCCATCCCTCTGGACACCACCTCACCCCTGGACACCCCAACCCCCTGGACACCCCTACCCCCATGGAGAGCCTCCACCCCTGGACACCCCCATCGCATGGACACCCCCCCCCCCCCCGAACACCACCCCACTCCCTGGACACCCCCCCAACCACCCCTTAGACACCCCACCCCAATGGACAGCCCCCATCACCCCCTATAAATCCCCATAGACACCCCAAACCCCTATACACCCCCACCCAATGGGCACCCCCTACCCCTTTGATAGCTCCACACCCCTGTGGACAGCCCGCCCACCCCACCTAGACACCCCCAACCCCGTGGACACCCTGCCCCCAAAACCCTGGACAACCCCCCATGGACACCACCCCACCCCATGGAAACTCTCCCACACCCCTTGGACACCCCCACCCCCCTGGACCGCCCCCACCCCTAGCCCCCCCCCCCCCCCCCGGGACACCCCCGACCCCCTTGGAAAGCCCCCAACCCCCTGGAAAGCCCCTCCATCCCCCCTGGGCACCCCCCCACCCCCTGGACAACCCCACCACCCCCTGGACACCCCCACCCCCATGGATATCCCCCCATAGACACCCCCAACACCCATCCCCACCCCAGACACCCCTTACCCCCTTGGACAGCCCCCCCCCCCACCCCCCTAGACACCACCCCATCCCATGGACCCCCCCCCCCCCCACCCCTAGACACCCCACCCCCTGGACACCCCCCGCCCCGGACATCCCCCCCCCAACACACACACCTTGGACAACCCCCAACCCTCTTATATATCCCCTCCATCCCCCATGGACACCACCCCACCCCTTGGACACCCCCACAACCCCGGACACCCCACCCCCATGGACACCCCCCCCCCCCTAAATAGCCCCTACCCCCCTGGACACTACCCCACCCCTGTATACCCTTCCCCCATGGAGAGACCCCCCACCAGCATGGTCAGTCCCCCCCTGGACACCCCCTACCCCCTAAACACCCCTACCCCCTTGAATTGCCCCCAACCCCCTGGACAGCACCCCCAAGCCCCCTAGACAACCCCCACCCCCTAGACACCCATATCCCCTTGTAGAGTTCCCCCAACCCCTGGATTTCCCCCACCCCCATGTCACATTACCCCATACTACAACATGGAATACGACATTATCCAAAAATTCAAATCTCCTCTGAATTCACTCATTCTTATGAACAACAATTCTATATTCAAAACCTGAAAATGATTTTATTATATATAGGTTATTACAATCTAAATTAAATTACTTATGTGTTATAGAAAATTCAATATTGTATGTATTCTATTCAGAATTTTATATTGCATAGGTTAATTGACTTTTGAATTTTGAATTGAATTCTGTAGGTGTTAATTATTAATAAACTTATGAATTATGAATTATTAAATCATTATGTGTGTAATTGAATATAGAATTGAAGGTATTAGGAATTATGTGTTATATGAATTATATATAAATTTATAAAGAATTTTGTATGTATTCTATAGGTATTGAAAATTCGGTATGAATTCTAGGGGGAGGCAGACCTGCTGGTGGAAGTGTTACAGCTGCACAGGGGAGAGGCAGGCTTGCTGAGTTGTATAAAGCCTATGCCAAAAATTGTAAACCATTGGAATATGTGTCTAAATAGAACATATACAAACAGTTTCATGTAAATCATTGGAAAAAGTATATACTAATGGTTTACAAACAATTGGAATAGAATATTTTACTTGACATTTACCAACAGTTTGTGGGGAACCGTTGGTAAAGGTCTATACCAATGGTTTAAAAACCATTGTTATAGACATGATGTTTGATATTTCCAACCTTTTTAAACAGTTGGTAAAGATTTATAGAAATCGTTACATAAAACCATTGGTATATAATCCATTTTCCTGCCATATCCCAATGATTCTCATAGAACCATTGGGATATGTCTATCCCAATAGCTCCACAACCAATGGTTTGGACAACCGTTGGTATGGTTTATACCAATAGTTGACCAGCCTTTACTAATGGTTTGAAACCATTAGTAAAGGATATTTTTCCAGTAGTGTTTGATACACATTCCATGAAATTTAAAAAACCATGTTTTAAAAAATGATTTTTATGATGATATTTTAATCTCATTTTTATGTAAAAATGATTTTATAATTGTTTTATGATATTCAAATAATTATTTTTATGTTTTCAAAGTTTTTTCAAAGAAATTATTTTCAAAATGTTCTTAATCTTTCTTTATATGTTTCCAAACTCTTATCAACGAAATGGTTTTCAAATCATTTTTAAGCTTCCTCTATAAATTTTCAAGTTTATTATCAAATAAAATGGTTTTCAAAATGATTTATATTTTATAAACTATATTTTAAAGAACAAAGGATGATTTCCTCAAGTAATGTTTTTAAAAAGATATTTCAAAATTATTTTCCATCTATGATGACGTCCATTAGTGTTAGTCATTCCTTTATAGGGAAATGACCCAAATGTTCCATTATTATTCATTCTTTGAATGGTTTATTTTTTGATGTAATTAGTTTATAAAACCCTTTTATCATTCATTGTTTGTATGTTCATAAAACCCATTTCTCTTTCATGGGTTATATGCTTATGAAACCCGCATATTATCATGGGTTATGATTTTACTAAATGATTATTAAGCATATTTATTTTCCATGTTTATGTTATTATTACACATTTATGATATGTATTTCATTTCATTGTTTATGATATAATTTTTTATGATCATGTTGAAAAATTATGTATTTTTTCATTATGAGATTGGTGGGACTTATAACTCCCACCAATGCATTTGGTAAATATTTATATCTCATGAGATAATAATGGGAATCATGTTGACAAGCTTGACACACTATGAAACTATTGGGAAACCCGGTCTTCTATGGGAATATTAGGAAACCCAATCCACTATTGTATGATAGGGAAACCCGGTCAACTATGGGATGATTTGGAAGCCCAGTCCACTATGGGAATATGGGGAAATCCGATCTACTGTGTCAATATGGGGAAACTGGATTCCTTACAAGGAAAAGAACACAATTAGGGATGGTGGTGTGTCCGACCTAGTATGTGTAGTCCTGATTATGTGCCCTAATAATTTTTGGAAATGTTCCTTTACTTATAGGGAGTTTTTAAAGCTTATTTGATTTCCACATATTCTATTAATTATCCCTATGATATGATAATATGGTACATGTTCTTGATTATCTTATGATTAATGTATTTTGAGCTATTAAAATTTATACCAGTTCTCCTCATTATGATATCTGATATGAATACTATGATATTTTAATGATATGAACACATTTTCATACCCTTATACACATGTTATACTTGCATATCTCCCATATTTTCTATTACTGAGCATCTGATCTAAACCATTTATTATGTTTCTATTCCCCAGATTATGAATAATTATTTTAAGTTGGGGTACTAATGGAGAATATATTTAAGGGAGATTTTGATAATCTTCTACAATGTTAGAGAACTTTGTTCCAAAATTATAAGGACAATAAACTTTTATGATCCTCTAGTATGTATTTTTGTAAAATGCTAACTATTTATCTAAAATGATATAATATCCTTTTCTGTTAATCATTGGTCACTATAAAGAACATGTAAATAGTATCCACTAGTGATTTTATGATATACCAATATTTAATGGAGAAATAATATAAGATAAAAAAGTTTAAGGGAATGATAGTTTGGATGAACACCACAATACATGCATACATAGATAAAAATCTATAATAATAATAAGAATATGAAGATGAAATAACTATGTTCATTTCTCAAGGTGATATTGATGAGGTAAAAGTTGTATTATAAACTCTTATCCCACACATGTCTATAATCCTCTCGATTTTAATTTATGAAAATAAATAGATCCTAGCTAAACTACTAAATAGAGTGTAAGTTTCTATAGATTATATTTAATTTCATTATTCATTTATTGAATTTCCATCAGTAATCTTTTTTTTTAATTTTATAGATTCATCAAATATATTTATAGTCTATGAAGATGAATATGATGATGATGAAACCACTATCATTAACATGATGGTTTTAGAGTTTAAAAAATAATCCACCAAGGTTGTTTTGGTTTGTAATAAAGAAGAACATGATGCAACTATTGAGAATAAACAACCTCATTAGAGTACATCATTACATCACATATTAGAGGATATAATAGTCTATAAGGAGTCTAATTTACTTTTATTCTCACCCCTTATACAGTTAAATTTCTGATTTCATTTTGGGGATGGTTTGAGGAACTCAATATAAAGGGTTCTCAAAGTCCATTATTCACTAATAAACCCAAGAAATAATAATATGTAGTGTTTTTATAGAATAATCCATATCCCCCTTTATAATAGATTTAATAAACTAAAACTCAATATATGTAGGTAATAAAAACACATCCACACTTAGGGGATGACATAAGACTTTATTTCAATTCTTTTTATTTTTTGTTTCTAATAGAATAAATTTCATAAAAATATTTTTTCTACTTTTTAGGTTAAAAAATATAGCAATAGAGTAGGGTTCTTAACTCATGATTTTACAAATAATAGCACCTGGGTTGTGCCTCGCCATCTCATTTTTTTTCTACTTTTAAACTCCTATATTTTTTAATAAAATTAAATAAGTGTAGTAATAATTAATAGTGTGGTACATTCAACCTATTTTTATATTTTCTAAATTATTACTCTATTTTTTAATTTTTATTGTTTTTGAATTTTAGTATACTTTGGGACTAAATTTATATCTATTATAATTTCATCACAAATTATTTGATTTTGATAAATATTATATGAAAATTAAAAAAATGAATTATATGATTTTTTATATATTAAAACATATCCTTAACATTGAAATTTATCAATTTTTATTATTTTATCCAACTTTTTGAAGTCCATAACCATGAATATTGAACCCAATATTCCATTCATCTTGATTGTTTTCTGAAATAATTTTAGAAATATTATTCATGACACCGACACATTGCTTGAGAGAACCGTGTGTTTTGTGTGTAAATAAGAACTTATAATAATTGATTTTTGTGTATTTGGGTGATTATATGAAAATTTGTTAATATAATTGAGTCACTTAATTATCTATACCTCATTTTAATCTTTCGTACATTGAAATCCCACATGTAATCCCTTAGTTAACCTTCGAAGGCCTAATTGGTTTTAAATATATTTCAAGCTATATTATCCCTTATCTACCCCTGACTCTTAATATTTTTCATGATTATTCCAATAACACGTGTTTGGTTGGGCCTTCATGCGTATCTATGGGAATCATTTCCTGATATGTATTTTGTGAGTGTGGCATAGCCATTTTAGCTAGATGAAAGAGATACTGGTATGAGTCACATTCATTGTATGAATTTATCATCACATTATCCATAATATATATATATTGTATATAAAAAAGAAAAATAATGTGTATATATGTAAAATTATTTAAAGAGAGAGATATAGAATGAGGATTTAATCATCCTGTATGCATAATTTTCATAAATCATGGCCCACATCAAAAAGAAAATAAATTGAGATATGATAATCCGATAAGGGGAATTGTTTGGGGTATATCATTAGGTTTACATGAAATATATTAATTTCTATTAATATGTTAAATCCTCCTCTTCCAAGAGTATGATTTTAAAATTCAATACAGTAACCCCATTCAATCAAATATACCTTTAAAAGACCTCAAAATTGATTATATTTTCTATTGTCACATTTTATTGACAATTGAATGTGTTATAAGATAATAGTACACCATACAATTTCCAGTATGAGAATAAATCCATATTACTAATATCCTTTTAGTGAAGAGTGACATGAATTACTTAACAAGGTATCATTAAATTGGGTGTAGATAGATAATTAATTTTGAATAAATTAAAATACAAAAATAAAATCTGAGTGGAAAATGTGTTTTTCAAAATAGTCATGATAGTTTTTATTTTATAAAATAATTAAAAACTTTTTCAATTTTTATTCTTGGGTGGAATTTGGTTAGGAAATTGAATTTTTCCCATAGTAAAAAAAAATAAGTGTGGTTAGTGATGATATCCATATTTTTAATTATTTCCCATTGAATAAAATATAAAACAATTGATTATTTATGTGAAATAACTATATTTTCATTATATTAAAAAATCTATGTAGTTCAATTGAAAATTTAATAAATTATGAACATCAGTTATTTAATCATAATTTTATGGTTAATATGGTAATGAAAACATTTTGAGATATTTTTTATTTTTTCCATCAAAAGGTTGAAGGAGGGTTAGATAAAATAAAATTAAGTCCTTAAAAATTTGTTTCAAACAGAGACATTTAATCCAAACATGTCAATATCAATGGATGGGAATGTCTATGTGAGTTTGGTGACATGTTTAGGGATATTGATCAAAATACCATGTGTAAAATCAGGCTTAAGGGAATATAGGATTATGGTAATGAGACATTGTAGGAGCCGCTTAAAGGAAGTGCCTAAGGGATATAAGGAAGTAACACATGATCAATAATACCCCATGAAAAAGTCATATAACATGACTCCTAACAAGGGTAATACCAATGTGAGATAATGAATCATTCATTATATTTAATGAAACACACTGGGGAATCAACTTCATAAATTTTACAATATCGTTTCTACAACTTGTTCCATGAAAATGCGTGGTCATAACATCTACCATGACTATTCAATACAATAACCATAAAAATGGCCACTAATTTGAATTCACGTTTAATTTTTTTTGTGAATCTAACATAGGTAGTGACATCTCATTCTTTAAAAAATTTACATGTTTCACCAGAGCCACCATATGAGCTTGAGTCCACCTACAACTCAAATTACACATTAAGATAAGGCTTGGGGTCATTACAAACACACCTAGAAGTCTTAGTAAGATTATTGAATGATACAAATAACATCATATATATCATCTTCTCGATTAGAAAAAAATGTTTGATCATAAAGAAAAATATCTCTAAAACTTTCATTCCATGTCAATAAATGAAAAAAATGAATATATATATTCCCACCATCCATGGAAAGTAGAATACATGGGATCATGGGTTAATATAAATGAATAATTAGGAAATAAGTAATATCCAAAAATCAATACATGGATTTATTAGAGCATCGCACCTATACAAGTGGAACCCATATTGTTTAAGAGCATAAAATTTCAAGACATCTAGAATGTCTTCAAAAGGGAACTGATCCTTTAGTTATAGGGGTTCTATAAATTGACCATTTATTATTACATTTCTATAGTGTAGGGTATTAGTTACTTTATTTAATATAATTTTAATTTTTCTACATTTATCATTTTCTTTTATTTATCTTTTCTAATGAAATTTCATGTTTTTGTCCAAATCAAGCCTCTTTTATGACCTTACTTATGGGTAGTTAACCCATGGTTTTATCTTCGAGGGAGGTTCAAGGTTTTCCCTATCACATTCTCTCATTTTCTCAATGTTTTACTTTAATTTATGATGGGGTATTTAATTTATAGTGAGTCAGTAAAATGGTTTTCCACCTTTTAAGGGAATTCTATGAATCACATTTCATTATTTAAAAATTCAACATTCTCTTCAATCATTTAACTCATCCCATATAAAATATAATGAGGTGATCTATGTGGTGAGAAATGTAATGTGGGATTGTATGGGAAATGGTATTATGTCTTGTGTAGGGTGTGTTTACTATTTTTATCTATATTGGAGGTTTTTTATTCTAATTAGATATGCATGTTATATTAGGTTACACTTTTTAATTAAGGCAATGTAATTCATTAATTTGATTGATTGAATTATTTAATAGAAATTAAAAAAGTTAATTATAAAATAAATGAGGACATGAGAAATCCCTATGTGTTAACACTAATCATATTAATTTTTTTAAATTTCATTTTTTTCTTGTTATCAATACATAATACAAATTCACTTCACTGGTTTTTCATGTTTTAATATTTTAACAAATATCAAAAATATTAATAAGTAACAAAACCCATTGAATTAGAAATTATTTTAATAAATTTTTTATATGAAACATCCTAAGTAATAAACATGGATGTATTACTATAGAATAACATTATATCTACTAGAAGTTCACAAACCAATATTGATTGTATCTAGATTTATAGATGATTCCATTTCAAATTTATATTAATTGTATTTATAAGACTCCAATAATTATTCTAAGTGGTTGATCACAGACATCTCTCAAGGAACCTCCATATTACCTCCCTGTACTTTTTTTCTCATTTTATTATTATTTATATTCTTTTATATATATAAATGGAAAAAATGAGAAGAAATTTGAAAATTCAAAACAAAAAACATGAAAACAAGAAAAGAAACATTTTCTAACAGAGAATATTGAATGGAATCCTATGAAAATCACCCATAATTCCCTCTATAATTATATTCCTTAATATAAAATATCATATTCCACACCAAGTTTAATAAATACCAATCAACCATCACACAATTGTTTGTTTATTTATAGGTATTTAAAAAAATATAACCTAGAATATATTGAATTCCATCTCTCCTCATGTGAGGTTTTCATTTTATTCCCCAACCTGGTAAATGTTCCTCGAACTCATACTAACTCAATCAAAAGAATTCAATAATTACTTAGTGTATGGTCCAAATAACTATTCCTTGATAATAATTAACCACACATCCCATAAAATATGTATACCATTTAAAAACTCCATTATCTAACTATATAATATATTGGATAAATGCAAGAGAATATGAAATAAAGAATAATAATAAATGAAAGAATGGAAATATTGGGAAGTAAATAGATTCATTATCCCCTACCCTCTTCACATTATATAGTCTCAACATTTCATGATATAATGAAATAAGAATGAAAAAATAAAAGAATATAACTAGAGATAAAATCATGATCTCTCCCACTTAGGAACCCCCTAATAAATTGTTTTTCATACATTTTCATGATGATTAGAGGCATAAAGGATTAAATACTAAACTAAAAAAATTAAATAAAAATTATTATACTAAAAATGAAACTATGGAAAAAAAATCCCATGCTAATTCATAGAAATGTTGAGATGAAAATTTTTCAACCCCTACAACAAAAGAATTATTTCACATTTAAATATATCAATAGAGGCCTCAAATTTTATTCTTCTTTGCATGATGAGTTCCACACTTAAGGGTGATATTCTTGGATGAGTCCATGTATATCTTAGAGGTTTTCCATAAGGATTTCTTCTTCTTCTAAATTATCCCATGATTCCATTATCACTGATTTCCTAGTATGGTTTCCAAAACAAGCATGAATTTGTGAATTTACTAATATTTAATTATATAATTAAGGATATTATGTTTTATGGTAATAGATTTCGTCTATTTTTATCATTTTTCAAGGAAAAATTGATCTATGAACTCTAATGATCATATATATTGTTTCATGTTTTTTTGAAATTATGTTCAGTATTTTCTTAATGCTTAATAGAGCTTCATGTGGACGCACCCTAAAGTGGTGGTTTTTGTGGGGATATCATATAATTTAATATGCAGATTTTATTTCCTCTCTTAGATTCATTTTTAGTGATTTTATGTGAATTATAACAAGTGGGAAAGATACAAAATATGTCATGTAAAAGTTATAGTAGAGAATATGTTCATTCATGATCATTGTTATAGTTACAGATAGTTGAAATGGAAAATCAATGAATAAAATGAACACATTTGTTTCATGAACTATAATAAATAATTCGTCTCCCCACATATCTTTTTAGTTTTGAATAGGTATATTGAATTATATTATATATGCACTCTTATATATGTTATATTATTTTAGAGGCTCATCAGTTTTTCACTACTGAGTATTACACTTATACCATACACATTTACCATAGTGAGTATATATAATTCATGTTTTTGGATGATGGTCAAGGAAAGAAACCTAGTACAAGGAATTGGGATGGAGTACCTTAATTGGGACATGGAGGTAGAAAAAAGGAAAATCATAGGTCACTTATTGTAAAGAATCCTTATATTTACATTGTTTAATAATATATATACCATTTATATGATTGAGCCTATAGTAAATCACACATATTACTGATATCCTATGTGAAATTACCTATGTTTTCATATTTTTATTTCTCAGTGATGTGAGATTATTTTGGTTGGATTAAAATAGTGATTCTATATATAAATTGATATGGTTTTCTGTATGATGTTTTTTATTTATTGTTGTTATTGATAGTATTTTTATTAAGGGTATAGTATCCCCAATAATTTCCACTGGCCCAAGATGCTCGTTGGTACCCTCTAGCATAAACGGAGTGATGATTCATGCCATATTATGACTCAGATCGAATATCGGTTGGAAAAGACCATGTCAAGGATACTACATTCTTGGTATTTATTATGATAAGAAAACAATAGCTGGGAAAATAAAGCATCTAAATATCAATGAAATTCTATTATATGATATATAAATATATCTTCTAGAATATCTATATTTTTCATAGACTCACTATATGTGTGATGATGATAATTGGTATTCAATTTCAACTATATACCCAAAACCCTTTAAAGTTCCTACCAAAAAAATTAAAAATATTGAATCATTATTAGAAATAGTAACATGGAATCCCTATGAAGGTTTTCTATTGCCTATATATCTAATATTCCAATATATTCTACTAACATAGTATCCTAAATTCTAAATAGCTATTAAACCATTCTCAAATTATCAACAATCACCCATGTTACATCTCCATCTCTATGGGATATTGAAAGACCTATCACAGACTCTATCATGGATACATCTTATATCCAAAAAGGAATAGGTTATGTATGTAATATATAAGTAGGACTCTGAATATTTTCTACTACTCGATATTATTAATTGATTCATGAAAACAATATACAAATATTTCATTTCATTCCCAAAAACCATAACTATCTTTAAAATCCATGGTACATCCTAGAAAAACATGGATGATCAAGATGCTATAAAATATAAAAAATATATCATATATCGTCTTTTCAAAAGTGAATTAGAGCATTAATTTTTATACTCTATATAGAATAGAGTTATATCCAAAATTCAACAAGATATATCCTCCCTCGCATATAACCATTCATGAATCTCCTAGCACTCATTATCTGATCTATAATTATCATTAAAATGATCTTATAAGGAATATGTAATGCACAATTAATATAAAATAACTTAACCCTTAAATTTTATTTCATATAAATTAAATTTATAAAAAATACACGAGTTTATATTTTTTAAATTATTTACACTCTATATCCAATGATGATTTCAAATTGGTCACATCAACAAAAATAGGTCCCTTTCCAAAAGTGTACATCATCTCAAAATTAATGGTATTATAGACATTAATCTCTTATAATCTACATGATATTTAAATTATATTGATATAAAATGTATAAAAATATTTTATTATCATTATAAACCATAAACCATTGACCATATCGATAATGTCACCAACACTTCATATCATGTCCAAATACTTCCAAATCAAGATAATGAGTTGAGTAATTCAAATAATTTTATATAAGTTCCCATGAACCATAGACCACAACCATATAGTAGAGACCCAGTTTTTTCATATATGTCTTTGAAATATTTCAAAATATATTTCCAAAGAGAGGTGTTGAGACGTTATGCGATTCTTAGGCCTGGTTTTATAGATATTAATAATATAAAAATATTAAATATTTTTTTTATAATGCAAGAAACCTCAATGAAAATGGATAAATCATCATTGGTTCATCTGATTAGAAATCTAAGACCATGGTTAATTCCAGTATACAATTTCTACCCTATGTGTGACATAAAATTAGTCAGTGTAGGATGTTTGGACCGTTCAATTGAGGGAGTTTCATTTAAGTATATTAATTAATTAATTTATTCTTTAAACCCAAAATGATATGTATATAGGTATATATCTTTGGATAACTCTATAGAGTAGGATCGTAATTCGCCTACCACCAGCAAATATCTCTTCCTCCTACCTTTGATGAATCTTGATTGAACAATGATGGAATATTAGATCTGATCGGATTAGGATACAACAAAGGGATAAACTTCTTCCAATCATTGTCTAGGTGAATTCTTCAGCAAAGATTGATCCAAAACAAAGGTATGACTCTTATTTTGGTGTTTTTCACTATTAGATTATATTCTTGAGTGGATTTATCATTCTTTATCGATATGAGCCCTTGTTAGCCAAACATTTTGTGACCCTAAGTATTGAATTCAACATAATGAGTTGTTTTCTAATATAAACTTCATATTCTTGACTAATTGGACAAGAATTCTGGGACACGATCAATTTAATTTTGTTCTTATACTGTTTCTCCCTCTTTTATTCACATTCTTCACTGGTTGAATCCCCAAGGTCCCTATTCGACAATTTTCAAGTGGCCAACATGTGTTCGGTCAATCCAATTCATGAAAGATCTATGAAATGAGATTGGTTATGCATGAAATTCATATATCTAGAATCATCAGGACTCAATCATCCTCAAAATTTTGGTTTAAGATCAATAAGTTGATTATGGGATGAACGGCGACATGAATAATGAACATCCAACCCCCCATAACAAAAAATTGTCGTTTTCCTGAGAAAAATGGCTGATGATTATGATATTCAGCTAAATCCAAAGATTTCTGCTCAAATTTAGGAGATATTAGTGGTGGTTGGAGTAGATGAAAAGTTGAAAATTTGATGTTGAGTTTTTGGCAAAATTGTGACTACATGACCTGTATAATGAAGAACCCATGGCGTGTATCCCATTTGAGTGGCAGCCCTAGGGTTTTGGAAACCCATAAGTATTACATGATGTGTACTTCCCTTAACAAGACATGTACAACCTTTCCGTTTGAGTGAGCCATGTGATAGATCAAATGGCCAGGCACATTCCATATTTTGAATACATGGACATGGGTTAGCCACACAACCAGTTCTCCATGTGGATCAACACATCATGTACCAAAGTACACGAACACAGAGTCTGAGTACACGGACACAGCTTGCAGGCATAGACATGGTTCTGGTAAGTTAGGACATAGCATACAGTCCACCTACATGAAATGTCACACTACAGTGGGATGAATCCATATGGTATCGAGGGACATGGCCTGGATGTGAAGCAGGACCACATGTCGTGTGGGTCCCCTCGTATGTTGTGAACCCCTTGAGCTCCTTTGAAAAGTCTTAATATATTCATATCTCCTTCATTGGATCTTGGTTTTTGGCCCTCAAGTAGCATATTCGGAGTATTATTCCACATGGAATCAGATGGTTTCCTCGGTAGCGGCTCTCTAGATATGGTGTAAAATTTTTAGGGAATTTATATAGGCTAGGTGATGCTCGATGATGACAATGACCATATAGAATCACCATGTCTCTCCACATGTAACCCTTTAGTAGGGATGGGAAGTGGAGTTCCCCAACAACATCAAATGGGCTTACCCTATAGTGGGGATGTGTAATATTATTCCCTGATGAACATTCTATGTTTCCCTTTAGTAGGTTTATGTAGTGGAGTTCCTTGTCATTCTGGGCTTACCCTACAACAGGGTTGGTATGTGGTGTTTCTTCTCGATCATTTTGGGATTTCCCTCTGATAAGGTTAGGTAGTGGAGTTCCCCCACAACCACTTTCTGGGTGTTACCCTCGAGTGAGGCTAGGTAGTGGAGTTCCCCGATGGATTTTCCCCTATAGTACACTCTAATGGGGGTGATCAGGGGAGATTCTCGAGGAATTTCTCTAGCATTACCCTCCCGAGGGGCTGGGTAGTGGAGTTCCTCATTGAATAGTAGTGTAGGTCCCTCTAATCATAGCATGACATGTGACCCATACTAAAAATTTGGTTCCCTCGACTGTATGGAATAGTGAAAATATGTGGTTTGACATGTCTCTGGACTCATGAATAAGAGGGTTCTTATCCCCACTGAGATATGTTTTTTTGACGTTACATAAAACCATGATCTCACATTAGGTCCTCCCAAAGTTCATAGTATCGTGGTGTGGTCTTTGATTCCCTCATACATGTGTGTTCAAGGAATATGTGTTAGATACTTGGCATCATTGAGGAACATATTTTGGAACTATTGTCAAATATTCTTCTTAGGTCGAGCTATGAGATGGAGATCCCCTAACTCTCTCATTTGGGACTCTCTGACTGAGGATATATATATATATATATATATATATATATATATATATCCTTCTTCTGTACTAACTCCTTGATTTTTTTTACTCTTCTTCCAGGAGAGGAAAAGATATGTGGGGTATGCCACGTGCTTTCTATGTCTATCTTCTCATGGTTAGATGAGTCTACTCTCTATCTACAGCGGGAGAAGGATCAATAGATAGTTAATCTGCTCACTATGTTTATCCACTTGTGCATGGTTGAGCTTACTTTCACACTCTTGTTGGTTCAAGATAGACTCTTTCACTGTATATTATTCAATCTATTTTTGTCCTCTTCAGTTGTATCTCTTACTACTCCCTAGTTACCTTTTCAGTGAATTCTATTATGTATGTATATACTCACCCCTACATGAGATTTACCCATACGTGTTGTGTCTTTTTCATATGGTGGATAGGTCAACCGTGACTTCGGAGGAGCTTAGGGATACTGGGTTGATGGACCATGTATGAAGCTCATTGCATGGGATCTAGGATATAGGCTCTCTCATCTATTTACATTTCTAGTTTCTGTTATGTTAGGACATATTCTTCTTTTGGGTATGTATTTTTCTCATTTACTTTTCAGTACACACTACCGTACTTTTTTAGTGTTTTTGAGGTCTCATGCATACAAAATATAAAATATATTTAATATTTTTATAAAATTTATTTTGGGCACATCGGGCCTCAGAATCGCATGTTGTCTCAGCACCTAGCTCTGGAAATATATTTAAAAATAAATCAATGTATTACAATGGAAAAACCAGGTCTCTATATAATTCCCTACTTCAATACATTTATCCCCAAAAAAACTATGAAAAACATGGGATATTGAGCTCTTACTTTATTCTACCTCTCCTACTAACTCTCCTACATGTTTTCGGGCTACCATAACATGTGAACCAAATGTATAGCCCATTGAAATAGGGTTCCATACTATAGATCCTTGACCACTACTAGGTTATCCACATAGGTGGATCCATCCTCGATGTTTAGCTCACCACAATCAATGACATGCATATAGTCAGAAACGTATCTCCTCATCTATAACTCATGGAAGACATCGGGCACCCGCTCCAGCTATGGGGGTAGAGTGAGTCAGTAGGAAAACTTTCCCACCATATACAAGATCTCAAATGTCCTGATGAACCTTAGGGATAGCTTTCCTCCCCATCCAAAACACTTCATTCCTCATTGTGGGGATAATCGTAGGAAAATTTGGTCTCTTTATTGAACACCAAGGGCCTATAATGGTGATATGCATTGGATTTTTGTTTGCTTGAGGCCATCATAATCTTCTCAATGATGACCAGAAATTTTTTTATTGTCTCCTGCACCATCAATAATCCCACTAGAGATGTCTCAAAAATATATTTCTAGCACAAGGGTGAATTGTAGGGTCTTTCATAGAGGGAATGAAATAGTTCAATTCTTATGGTAGAGTGATAGATATTGTTTTACAAAAACTCTACCAAGCATAGATGATCCTCTCTAATCTGGTCACAGTCTAACATGAAATCCCCTAACATATCCTCTGGAACCTGGATTGTGAGATTTTTTTGACCATCAGTCTAGGGGGTGGAAGGGTGTACTCATCTGCATCTGGGTCCCAAATTCCTCCCCCATTCCTCTCCAAAATCATGATATAAACCGTGTGTGTCATGATCAAAGACAATCATTGAGGGTACCACGTGAAGGAGAATGATCTCATGTATGTAAAACTTCTCGAAAATCTCCACTGAACTACACCCTAATGGAAATTACGTTTGTTGACATCAAGATTTTTTTAACTATCATTGATATGGTATCATGGACCTTAGTTGTGTGTGGATTCCCTATAACGCATTCTATAGATTTACTGCCCCACTTCCACTCCATGATCTCAACAAGCTGCAAAAAACCTGCTAGAACATGGTGCTAAACCTTTACCTACTAATAGGAGACAAATCGGGAGATTAACTGATCTATGCTCCATATCTTGTTGGACCACAAAAACATCTACTAAATGTCCTTGTATATCTTCCCAAAACAAGGATGTACATCTAGGGGAGAAGTGTGGAACTCCTGCATCACCTCCTACCACAATGTGACTGGAACTAGTTTCTTCCACTATAATAAGATGATATTATTCAATCCTTTATAATATCCTTATGGTGGATATCTTGGGGATATCTGATCATGTAAGACCTCACAGTCAATGTCCTTGAGTTGGTACTCTCTCCTTCTCTCCTTGAGTGTGTGATAGACTCCTAGTTTGGAGACATGTACTATGAGGTATTATGTGATCAAATATCCACAAGTGATGCACTATATAGATATTCGAAATGAGGGAATCACATCTCCTTGATCTAGGGGAAGACAGTGGTTCCATTTACTTTGTGGTTATAGGTAATGTTGGAGTCCCACACTTCACCCCTACTTTTACATCCCATCATGGATAAGATATAATGACACCTTCATCGGAAGTTTTCGTGGTATGGCATGAGAAAGAGAGTAGCTGAGTTCATCTCCCAGTGCCTCACATATCAGTAGATAATGGTTGAGCACTAAGTTACCTCAAGTTTTTAACAGCCTTTTGAGATCTCGTAGTGGATGTGGTATGGTATATCCATGGACTTTGGCAAAGGGATTCTGCACAAAACAATGAGTTTTGATTCCATCTGGGATATAGTTGACTGAATCACGAAGTCAATTCACTTCTTTGGGATCAGAAAGTAGTTTTCAATGGGGATTTTTGGGTAGTTTTATGTACTGGAGCTCAATCACCTTCATGGGGTTCCCTTGATGATTTTCTATGATTGTTAGGTGTGATTTATTTCATGATCGTGGAGAGGCCTGTATGAGGAATTTGGGACCTGAATGATGATGAGTACTACCTTACAACCCCATACTGATGGGAAGACTAAGCTCACTATCTAGGTGCTAGAGGATTTTTTGATGGATTTTATGTTGGACTTCGACCAGAGATGGTAGGATCACTTTCCCTTAGAAGAGTTTGTGTACAATAATAGATACCACTCTACCAACTGTATGAAATATTTTGAGTCTATCTTTGGGAGACCCTGTAGGTCACCCTTCAGTTGGAAAATAATTGGTGTGAAATCTTAGTGGGCCCAGTGATTTAGTAGATGACAATGGAGGAAGTACATGTCATCCATGAGAAGATGAGGATGGCCCCAAGAAAAAATAAATCCTATGTAGATCGTTGTCATAGGCACTTGGAGTTAGAGTTGGGATATAATATTTTCTTGTGATTCTCTACACTATGAGGAATGTAGAGGTTCAACCGGGGAGGCAAGTTATCCTCGTGGTTCATCAACCCATTTGGGATCATGTAGAGGGTTTTTGAGGTTACATACCACCTCTCCCTACCCCCACAGCTGGAGTGGGTGAACAATGTCTTCAATGTGTGACATCTGAGTAGATATGTGCATGACCCTAAAAATGTTATTGACTGGGGTGAGTAGGAAATTGAGGATTGATCAACCTTGGCAAAGAACCTAGTGGAGATTGAGGATTAGTAGGAGAAAACCCTTGGTGGACAGACCATCCCTTTGGCTCATATTCCATGGAAGCGCAGAAATGTTTACGATAGTTCCAGGGAGCGGGAGAGCCATGTGTAGGCTCAGTATCTGGAGTTTTTTTCCTAGTTTTTTCTTTACGAGGATTAAAATATTTAATGATATAATGATGTAGAGACCCTGTTTATTAATTGTATTACTTTTAAATATTTATAAATATATTTCTAGAGATAGGTACTAAGATGATGTGTGATTTTGACGCCAGGTTTTCCTGATATTAATTTCATATAAATATTAAATATATTTTATATTTCACATGTATAAAACTAAAAATAAAATGGGATAACTATTATAAAATTTATTGGATTAGAAATAAGAGATCGTGGTTGAGTATAGGATGAGGTTTTTACCCTAGGCAAGAAATAAAATGAGTTAGAGACGGATGCTAAGAATCCACTCATGAGGGTGATTCGTTTAATTAGATCAATTAACTATTAGATTAATTAATTCTTTTAAAAATTATTGACATGTTTATAAATATATCACTTGGTATAATTCACCAGGATTGATTCATAATTCTCCCACTATTAGTAATTCTCTCTTCATCATCCCTTTGACAAATTGAGATCGAATGATGACGAAGCATCAAATCAGATCATACCAGGACGCAACGAATGCATCATTTTATTCCAATCACTGTCAGGGCACATTCCTCACCACAGATCAATCAAAAACATAGTTAGGACTCATATTTTGGGGTTTTATACTTTTAGATTATACATTTTATCATAATGATATATTTTCATTGATCTGCGCCCATGTTAGAAAACCTTTGCATGAGCTTAAGTATTGAATATTACTTCATCAGTTATTTTCTAATCTAAAGTTCCTCCTCTTGATTGATTATACAATAAATATTTTCCTCAACAAATTATTCTTTTTTCTTATGCATTTTATCACTTGTTTCTTCACATCCTTCATTAGCTGGATCCCCGAGATCCTGGTTTGACAATTTTCTGGTGGCCCGAGCTCGTTTGTGCTCCTAGATTCATGATGGATTAATAAAATGACAATGTTATTTCTATAGTGGCATAGATCTGGAATCTTCATGACTAAAGGATTCCTTATTAGTTGGTTTGAGATCAAGAAATCAGTTGTTTGGTGAATAGAGGCTTGCAGGATGAATCAAAAAACCCATATGATGAACGATGGCCAATTTCCAGTGAACACTGTCCGACAAGCGTGAGATTTGGCTAGATCCAAAGATTTATGATCAAATCCAAGAAATATCTGCGATGATTGGAGAAGATTCGATTTTGAAGATCAGATATAGAGTTTCAATAAAATTTTCAAGTACACACCATGTATAATGATTAACACACAGTGTACATCCCCATCCAGTGGTAGTGTCGGGGTTTTGGAAACCCATAAGAATGGCACGGTGTGTACTTCCCATGACATGCCATGTACTACCTTTCCGTGTGAGTGAGGTATGTGAAAAATTACATGGAATGGAAAACACTATGTTCTAAATACACAAAATTGGTTGACCAAATTGGAATCACCCCATGTGGACCAACACACCATATACCAGAGTACACGGACATAGAGTCTCTGAGTACATGAACATGGCCAGTGGTCATAAACTTGGTCCCCATTGGTTATGACATGGCATGTTCCACTACATGGTATGAATCCGTGTTCCAGATAGGTACATGACTGGGCTATAAAGTGATACCACATTCCATGTACCCCTTGATCTCCTTTTAGGATACTTAGAATGTTCATATCTCCTTTGTTTGAAATTTTATTTTGGCTCGCAAGTATCCTATACTGAATGTATTTCTATATTTAATGCAATGGTTTCCTTAGTAGTGTCTATCAAGATATAGTGTGAAATGTTCTAGGAATTCCTCTTGTCTCGTATATGCCTGATTATAATAGAAATCACATAGAATCACAAGGGCTTTTTCGGTGTAACCCTCCAATAGAGTTGGGCTGTGGAGTTTTCATAGAGATTCAACTAGGATTACTTGTATTAGGACTATACAGTGGGTTTTCTTGATCATTATTCTAAGTTACCCTCCAACAGGGCTAGGTAGTTGAGTTCCTCAAAATTTTGGGCTTACCCTCCAGTCAGTATGGGTAGTATAATTCCCCGAAAATCATTCCGGGCTTACCCTCTAGTAGGGCTGGGCAGTGGAGTTCCATGATGTTCTTTTTCCACTCATTACCCTCCATTAGGATTAGGAAGTGGAGTTCCCCAATGGCTTCATCTAGGCATTACCCTCTAGTTGTGCTGGTTAGTAGAGTTCCCCAATGACTTTCGAAAGTGTTACCCTCCAGCAGGGCAGAGCAATGGATTTCCTTGGTTACTAGAAGAGCAAGAACCACTTGTCATACCATGAAATGGTATCCTTGCCTATAATTTTTTTCCCCACTAATATGTTTAATAGTGATGAGATATGTTGTTTTGTTTGTTTGGACTCACGAAGAAGGGGACACTTTACCCACCCAGATGAATATTTGTGACATGATCTAAAACCATGTGGGGAT
Organism: Viscum album; assembly: GCA_963277665.1. Classification (NCBI taxonomy): domain Eukaryota; kingdom Viridiplantae; phylum Streptophyta; class Magnoliopsida; order Santalales; family Viscaceae; genus Viscum; species Viscum album. The sequence goes on along the minus strand of CAUJRU010000041.1, from coordinate 246,464 downwards.
CTCAGTACCACCCAAAGTGTATAGTATCATGGTGTTTTGTTTGAGTCTCTTAAACATTCTTGTTCAAGTAAGACGCATGAGATTCCTAGGAACAATGACAGACTTCTTTTTCAACTATTGGATACTCTTTTTCTTGGGTCGAGCTATGATATAGAGATCCCTTTACTCTCTTGTTTGGGATTATTTGGTTGATCATATATATATATATATATATATATATATATATATATCCTTATTATATACCCACTATGTGGGTTTGATTAAACTCCGTTCAGAAGAGGCAATGACCTGCAGGCTATGGCACATGTTTTCTATGCTTTTATTCTCATGGTAGGATTACCTTACTCTCCTATAATATGGGGGAAAGTCTTGATGATTAGTTCATCTACTCACTATGTTTATCAACTTGTTATTGGATGATCTTACATTCACTCCCTTGTTAGGTTGAGTACTACTCTATTCTTATACATTGATCTATCTATTATTTTCCTCTTTATTTGTATATCCTACTACTCTCCCTTCACTTTTTTGGTACATTCTACTTGGTACGTATATACTCACCATTGCATGGACTTCTACCATATGTTTTGTGCCTTTTGTAGATGGTGGATAGGTTGACCATGTCTTCAAGTGATCATATGGATATAAGGTGCTTGGGCCATATACGACGATCATAGATTGGGATTTAGTATATGGGATCTCTCAACTACATACTATTCCACTTTCTGTCTGGTTGGGACATATTTCTAGTTTGGGTGTGAAAATTTCCCATTTACTTTTTAGTATACACAACCATACTTTTGTACTATCTAGAGTTTTACGCATGCTTGGTATACTTTATATAAGTTTTTCATATTTTTTATTCCCTCTTCACTTTTTCATTGAGTTGATTGTGTGTGTGTGTAGGTTATTAGGCAAATCCATCCCTGAGTTAGTTGCACCTTAGGTGTTTTTCGCCACTACATGGCCTGTGGAGGTGGTCTTGGGGTAGTTGTGGCTCGAACCCCTGTATGGGTCAGGTCGTGACACTTATCATTCTATTTAAACACATATATTTATCTATTACTATAAAAATTACAATAAATAACATTCATATTAACCATATTACGTAAGATAAGAATCAGGGTAGAGGAAAGTATTTCGTTATCTCAAAAAATTATGTTTCAGATTGATCAAACTGCTAAAAATTTACTCACGCCCTAGTCAATTCCATCATGATAAAGGTTTTTTGGGAAAATAATTGTATTAGACATCTATAATACCATATAATTTCAAGAAATAATTCATTATCATAAATATTTCTATGTACTCTTAAGGACATAATTGCTTCCCCCTTATTTGAATCAACCAAAATATCATATTTAGATAAAAATGACCTAATACATTCACCTCCATTGTCCTAAAATAATATTTATAAACCTTATCGTAAATATTTTTCCCACTAAATGTTTTTAGAATAATAATCTAGTATGTATAATACTACTTCTGATATCAATATTATAATAAAATATAATCCTCAAACACCATCAAAAATGTATCATGTCAAGGGTGAAGAAGTTTAATCATACATGAAAATTGTATGATAATTCACCAATCCAAATGAAATCTCTAAGAAACATAATGAATATTTAATCTAGTCTTTTTAATATCTTTAAACCCTACCTTGAGTTAATTTTAACTTAATTAAAGATCAATCCTATAAAACCATCAATATCTTTTAAATTATTTTAATATCATGAATTAGTGGAAATGTGAATTACATTGTAAGAATTTCCAAATTATTCTTCTATTAATGTATATATATCCTAAAAAATAGTTTTATTTCCGATTAATAAACACTTTAATACCTCAATGTGAAATACTATGCCTAATATAACCCTTGGATTCAAAGTATTTAATCTAAATTTTCATATCTTAATGTTAATTTAGAACCATTTTTTTACAAATATTTAATATACGCTTAGTATTGGGTAGTAAATCAACAAAAAATCCACATGTCCTTATAGATGAATGCGTAAGAAATCATCAGTAAATTCCTATGGAAAACAACCAACTATAAAAGGAAAATTGGATTTATTATTCCATTACACTTTTACAGAAGAACTCTTTAAATAAAAAGTGAATATCATAAACTATCCATGATCAAATATTTTCTATCATGCAAGAAGATCCTCTTCAGTAAGAAAATTGTGGATACAACTATTTGAGAATAGAAAGTATCTCATCACATATATAAAATTTCATGTCTAAATCTAAATCACATGAACGAATAATATAAAATATATAAAATAATGAATCATTATTATAAATATAATAGGTTAAATTTGAAATCACTATAATCAAATAGTCAACCATAAAAGATCCATCAAATTTATTTCCATTCATCTTCTCTACAATATATATTTTTCCAATACATGTTCCAAAATATTGACCTTGAGTAACCTAACTAACCTATGAAATAAACTTATATCGATATAGGACTTACAAACCTACCCCAAAACCAGGACTATATCTTCTTAATAAAACCCATATTTGACTCTTCATGTTCATATCATCCATTTCTTTAAATCTAACTTGATACTTTAACTTTTCCACCACCTCCCTGAGTTTTAATGTAACATATTATTTAAAAATACCTCATTATTCTTCAATAATAATATTATTTTGGTTAATTCAAACACATTTATTGAGTATGACTAACTCAAACAATCTGGTAGCATTTAAATATGTAAATTTGTTAACAAAAGGAGAAAATAAACTTCTTCCTTTCTTCCACGATTACTTTCTGACCCAAAATTACTTTTTAAACTTCCTCATTCATATACATAATGATCCAAAACTAAATAATATTATGGATTCTCATATAGTATCTATCATTAATATTACCATATCATTCCCTATAATAAGTAATTTATTCACCGCAAAAAAAACAGAATTTTGTAAATATACTGCCCTAACCGAAGAAAAAAGTAGTGATCTAAAATAGATATCAATGTTTCTAGACTTCATAGTCTCCTTACATCCAAAATTAATAGTAATATTTTTTAAATTTGTAAAATTCATAGCATACTACACTACTAACATAGCCCCCTTAACCATTCCTTATAGTTTTTTGAGATTTATCGATCCTTAAAGTGTATAGATTACACTTTTTATGAAATAAAATCTAAAATCCATCCTAATTCATTCCCTTGATATTTTTTAATTTCACTAGATCATCCTACCAATTACACAATAATAATTTAAGTATAAAATATGATAAGTGAAAAATTTTATTCCTTTCCCCATTATTAAATTCAAAAAACATGTTTCACTACTCAGTGCACTCCTCTACACCTTGAGGATCAACATTCCCTCTAAATATATGCGGATGTTTAACCTAAGAATTATATGTAACATCTATTATTTCACTTATCCCCTTGAAGAACCTCTCTCAATTAAATGTGGTTCCCTTAGAATACTCATAGTAATCTTTACACTCACTATAGATTCATGAACCTCCATTAGTGAATCATGTTTTATATCTCCCTTCTGTTATGATTTTATGCATATTCCGTAGTCAAATTAACCTACTATCAATTCCCCATCTTAATTATTAAGTTGTATAATTATATAAAATAAAATTAAAATTCAGTAGTCAATCATGTCAATAATTCAAAAAATATCCAAATAAATCCTACAAAACCTCAAATATTAATATTATATCAACCATATGTGATGCACAGTTGAGATATGAACATACACATAGAGGGTAGTTGAATTAGTGGTTTCCCAATCATAAAAGTTCAAATAAAATATTCTTATAATATTTAATATTATGATTAATGAACTAAACCAAGTGATTGTGATAGACATAGAGATATAAAACACACAACATAAGAGACTTAAACAGTTCACACACTACTATTATTGAGTGGTTAAGCATTATTCTCCAATAATTATGATCTTGATTTAAACATTTTTGACTAATTATAAATGAAAACTAAGATTTAGGAATATATTATTTTCTTGAAATCCATGTAAAAAATAATAAAATGGATCATTGATAAGTTTATCCATCTTTATTAGTCTCCTCAAGTACCTAAATGTTTTGATCAAGTGTGAATCATTGTTTTTATCCTCAAATTAAAATATATAAATGTATAGAAACTTATCTTAAAGCTATTTCAATCAACTTCAAGATTCATCATCCTCAACCAAGTGAGACACAACAAACATATAAATATGGTATCACCATGAAGAATGGTTTCATCCATAGTAAGAAACCACTAGTTATGTGGGGATCTAAAAAAATATACTTTCATATCATCTTATATTTGTCCTTTGTTATGTTCATTTTCCATACAACATATCTATAAATGGAAATGTGATAAAACAAAAATGACCATGTCATAGTTCTCCATAGTTATATAAAGAAAAAATATCTATATTATAGTTTCATTCTCCTCAAAAATTGATTGCAATGATTTTTATTATCACCCTAAAATATTCAATTTCAATTTTTTCTAAGGAACATTGTGGTGGAGTTTTGATCTCATCCATTAATTTCCCAAACCATGACAATATTTAACCAGGATAATCCAAAAATTCCACTATAGAATAATATACATACACTATGGATATTTTTTTCTCCTTCATGATCATATACTAAATTTTCATGCAATCGTTTTCTTTGATATTTTCATTTCTCCTTAGTCTATTTATATAAAGATTTAGAAAATCCACCATGGAATATTTTATTGACCACCATACAATAATATATACCACCTTATAATATATTAATATATTTTCTTCTATATTAACCCCAATGAGAGTCCAATTTATCTATAAGCCTATTTTGAATAAATAGATTATGATGTCACCATCAAATCACATGAATAAATTCTCTAAAGAAATATGTCATGGTAAAATTATAATGTATATATATATAAACACCATACCATTTAATATATTAATGTTATATGATGTCATCTAACCCTATATATAAATTTCAATACTGTATTTACCATATATCAATTGAAATATTCTTATATATCCTATTTTTTATATTCACTACATAATGTCTCTTTAATATGTCATATCATCATAGTATCTTTTTTATAACACATTCTTATTTATTGGAAACCTGAGAAATAAATCAAAATATCTCTTCTCCAAGCTTCAACAACCAACACCTCATATTTCCCCCGAAAAGAAAAACTATTATTCTATTCACCCCCCCCCCCCCCCTCCATTATCATCACCAATAAAAAGAAATGATTCTATACTCCTTTATAATAATAACTATTTTATATTGTCCCATTTCATATAAAAATGTATATGAATGAAAAATAATTGATAATTCATAGATCTTATAGATTTTTTGGATAGGTTTCACTCCTAACAATGATATTAGATGAGAGAAGGTGTCCTTTTTATTGGTTTTCTTAATATATTTGTAACTTTATCCCTTGTTAAAAACCATTCTACTAAAAAATATACTTTTTTCACTTTACTCTTAAGGAATATGTACTTGATTTAAAAATTCTTAAACCTAGAATGATGTATCTTATTCCAAGATAATTTTTTTAATTTGATTATCACATCAATTAGTCAATGGATATGAAATTTACACACTCATATATTTAGTTTGTGACTTAGTCCACAATATTTGGTTTGAGGTTCTAATTTTATAATATACTCTACATAAATTATTATTAAACTAGAATGTTTTAAATTTTTATAGTGACAATAATTGAATCTTCCTCTGATAGAGAATGTACCAATAGTATTTTCCTTTTAGTCAATAGTATCCCCTACCTGACCACATTAAAATTTTTATAATGATAAAGTGACTTTTACATACTTCAATCCATAATTAAGATCCCCTTGGATGTATCATAGGGTCCATTTCACATTCATATTAGAGGATTACATATGAATTATTTTATATTTTCCACAAATATAAAAATAAACATGACCTATGTTATAAATATTATCACGTAAATCTGGATTCAAATACACCATCTAAACTCAATTTGATATGAACTCCTTACTTCTTTATCCATGGAAATATTATTTATCAATAAAATAGGATTAATAACCTCTCTTAATTATTCAATTCCAAACTTATTTAACAACTCAAAATCGTTATTTTGAAAACAAAAAATCAACCCATTGTTTTCAGGGCCTTCAAATCTAAAAAATAGCTTCACTTCACTAATAACAAGAATATAAAAGTGATGTATCATTTTATAAATTCCAAATCATATTTATCTTAACTTTTGAAAAATATAATGTCATATACTTCAAAAATCATGATGAGTGGGTTTTTTCACCTTTTTTAACATGGAGATTATTATCCAGCATACCTTTCCTGAAATTTAATGTCTTTATTCTACTATAAAAATTTAAATACCATTCTTAAGGTAATTATTTATGATTATATAATTATTATTTTGTTTTAGAGAATTTTTATTCCTTACTATAAATGATAAAATCATTAAATAATTCATTCTAACCCTCTTTCTATTCTACAAAATTAAAAAATTTAAAATTCATATATATGTTTGGAACACATTATGGTTTCTTTGAAAAAAAATTGAAAAAAATAATTATATCATTTTAAGCCTTATGAATAGATAAAATATCTGCATTAAAAATATATCATAAATTTTAGAAAACTTATTTATAAAATATAAATTTTTTTCCATAATACGTTTCTTTTATCATTGATTTTTTTTCAAAAAAAATTTATCCAAATAAAAGTTATTTTTGTAGACAGGAAACCCATTATATAGTCTCATTATTCTAAATATGATTACTCACTTAATCATTTTTTTGTTTCCTTTCACTAATTTTATAATCAATTACAAATAATATTTTGTTAAAATTTTGAAATAAATAAAGTATAATATTAATTCCTCAAATATCTCCATGTTTGAGCACCCTTAATGTTGTATCAAAGGATTTTGTTGGATCAAATTTTCTAAATGTACTTTGTACTTAGTCCCTTATTTATTTAGGCCCTTTACATAGGTATAAATCTATAGATATTTATAGTAATATAAATCGGAAATTCCAACAGTTTTTTTTTACATTTTTAAAGCTTTTCTCTTTGTTATTATTCAATATCATAATAAATGGGAAATTATGTTTATGATTTTCTTTTACTTTTTAAATATAATTTCATAAAATATGACACTAATATTCTTAAAAAAAATTATAGCTCCATTAACTCATTCCACTGTGTTTAAATCCCTAATATATTCATTCATATACTCTCTCATGAATCTTTCCCAAATTGTTACCTTTAATATTGATGTAAATTGGATTTCTAAATACCTTAAATATCTTCATGATATGACTCTCTCCAAACCTCATCACTTAAGATATATTAATTTAATTTGGTTATAAAATGCACCAATTTATAATTTGAATAAATACTATGGTTTCTTTTCTCCAAATGTATTTTTAAGGACCATGCATCGATAATATAACCCTCCCTATATTCACCAAACACTGGTTCATTTTCTCATGTACATAATTTTGTTATGTTTTATATTAATTCCTATATTTATACCATATCTAATGTTACTAATTATATAACTCAAAGTCAAACTTCTTGTTTTTTGATTAATTATTAGACAAAAATCATTTAAGAAAACAATTTGTTTCATTTTCAACACACCCGTTAAGTGATTAAATATATCAACATATTTTGATTTACTCGACATAAAATAAATATACTTCATAAAACAAAAACCATCAACAAAAATTCATGAATGTTATATTATTATTTATATATTTAAATCTCAATATACCACACAATTATGAATGAAACAATTCAATAGGTTATTTGTTTGGATCTCTATTACCTTTTTACTATTGTTTGCAATCTTTCCTTTATGATAGAAATCATAATTATGATCTTTGATGAATTAGATTTTGTATAATCCTCCCATATTCATATTCTAAAATATTATCCAAGTTTTTCTGAGCAAAGTAACTAAGCCTTACAATCATAATATCATTCCCCTCATTTTTTCTCTTACAAAAAGTATTTTTCCTATTGAATATCTAGATTATATTTCAACTAATTTGGTGTCCCTTTATCCCAAAACTAAAAAACACTCAAGAGAATGTTCCTAATCCCATAAGAAATAGAAAATCAATTTATTCCAATTTATTTTACCTAATTTTTTATTCTCTTAATTTTTTCACATTAATTGGTAGATAATGTTTTAAAATAAAATCACCTCTATCAAACCTTTGGTTACCTTTCTAGAGATGTTTGTTACCTGTATAACCATGATCAAGAACCAAAGATTACTACTGACATTACCCAAAAGGAATACATTATCTCCATGGGAAAGTAACTTAAAAAATCCATAAATTTTATACATATATATCACATATAAATAAAATATTATTTATTACATAACATAATAATCCATGCTAAAATCATTTAGGTCTAGTGCCTTCAGAAATATTGTTAAATAAACAACGGATTCATATTTGAACTACATCATCTCCCACTATGTTCTTATTGACTAGAAACCTTCCTATACAAATAATACATAATACCTTTCTTTACAACATGGGAAAATAAAATAAAATAAATTGTGATCACAAATTCTTAGTTAGGGTAAACAATGGATATATCAACATAACATTAGAATAAAGGTAAAAAAATATTAGAATTAAATTTAACAACTGTACCATGTGAATCATAGATTATAAAAATGAGTCAAGGAATAAATCTTGGTATCTGACAAGACCTGAGTCATATTGGAAAAAAAGAATATGAGAAAACAGAGAACATTGTTTCCATAAAACATTTATTTGTGGCATACACACAACAAAAGAAAATCATTTCCTTGGTATTCATTGATAATTTCCAAGGATATCATAATAAAATAGATTCACTCCTGAAACCATCTTAATAGTAAATCTCCACTCCCTAGACTATCATAGTGGACATATTCTGTTATTAAACTAGGTTCAATTCTCATTCTAGTCTTATTTATCTCATGAGATATCAATATTTACCTAATGCATTGGATGCAGATATAGGTCCCACCCATATTATAATGAAACTCGTACATATATGTGCCACAATATAACAAAAATTAATCATATAAAAACCAATTAAAATAAATTTGTTTCAAAAAAATCTCATCATTTCATAACCCATGGATGAGAAATGGGTTTATTAATCATTTCATCATTTTATCTTAGCATTAACCATGGAAAAGGAATGGGTTTCACAAATATATTTTCAACATAATTATTAAACATCCAAATAAATAATAAATATTTTATTATTGGATAATATATATATGAGATTTTGAGTAACATCAAATAATTTTATATTATATGGAAAACAATTTTCAAATATCATTTAGATTTTTTATAGAGGAAAATAACCTTTTGGTTTTGGAAACACTTATTTAAAATAAAAAAATTCCAAATATTAAAAGAAAAATTTCCATGAAAATATTAAAGTAAAATTTTAATTGAATCATTATATCTTTTAGTGGACATAATTTAGGGGAATATCATTCAATCCATATTGGTTAAAGTAAAGATTCCTTGAACATTTTTTGTAAAAATTCCCAAATATATCGTATGGAAATGGAATAAAAGATTACCTTAAAACGATTTTGTAAAATGTAAAAATAGTGAAAAAATTACATTACAAAATATTTTTATAATAGTAAAAAAATTATTTAAAATATTTTTAGAAAACATGGATGTGGAAGAAAATATGTTTTCAATCGAATATTATAATAATGTTATATTGTTTTAAAAAAACTTTCAGTTTCTTGAGTATTTAAAGATGGAAAATGAAATGGAAACAAGTATTATGCATCAAGAATCGTCAGACAAAAAAATTTGTGAGTTTTATAAAATATATATAATACCATTTCATCATTATAAATGTAATCATAAGAAATCTCTATAAGCAATGAGATTGTAACAAAAACCCTTACAACTTCAGTAACTTTTGAATTATATGGCTCATTGAAGAAATTACCTTATAAGGATATTTATACCCAAAAAAAATATATCAATAATAAAAAATTACATTCTAGTTTTGTAAATATACTACATAGAAGAAACAAGTGGTGAACAAGGCATGTATAAAAGTGAAATGAAAATCCCCTCAAGTATCGATGTTATTAGTACATGTTAAAAACACTTTTATAATAAATATAGGTCCATTTTAAATCAATTATAAAACCATTATCATATATATATATATCAGACCATATATGATTTAGTTAAGACCTTTTATTTCCCGGTTATCAATAATTCCTTTTAAAATCATGTTCCAGGTAATAATTTCTTCATTTTTTATACATATTTTGGTTTGGTGTTTTTGGACCTTTACCTTTGATCATGGATACATAATATATATAAGAATAATAATTATATATACATAATATATAATCATTATATATATATATATATTAATCAATAAATATTATAGATGGAAAATTATTTACACAGTTCCTGGAGACGGAAGGTCGTACGTATGCATGAACGATGTTTCCATTTTCTAGATGGATCGAAAAAAGAGGGTAAATATTATATCACCTTTAAAAAATATTTTTAATATCATATATATTCAATAAATATGTCCTCATTACCATACAATAAAAAATAAAAATAAAAAAATATCACATTGATTTGTAGAGGTGGGAGTACACACATATACTTGAGAAACTTTATCGATTTGCAGTAGATTGGAATATTGGAAGGTAGATGTGATGTTAAAATTCCAAAATTATAATTATGTCATAAAGATAATATAAATATGTTAAATCAATCCTAATATTCATACTTGAGGCTGGTGATGGATAACAAATTGCATCGGTTCGTGATGTGGTTATCTTCCATACACACGATTGAGTGTTTCATTTCTCATTTTATTAAAGAGGATATGGATATTGGTTAATCCATTAAAATAATAAAATAATATTATATTTTAAATATTATTTTTAATATATCACCATATTTTATGAATATTTTAAGGACGTTCAATAATAAATAATATTACAATGCTCGGTTAAGATTGATACCTCTTCATCGGAAAACCTCCTTAGGTTAACCCAAAAACCATTCTTTGGAGGGTTTTCAATCAAAATAAGGCCTATAGAATGTTATAAGGTAATTAAGGAAGATATTTTATGAGTTATTTTCTAAACCAAAATGATTTTTTGGTGTGAATAGATGAGGACATTGGATGACGTTTTATAACCGGGGAGGGGGTATAATTAGAATATTTTTGAAATAAAAATTATACACACATTTTACACATACAAAAAGTCTCCAAAATAGAGAATTATATAATATTAGATTATATATGTTTTAAATATGACCAAAAAGAGAATTTATATAATTATTTATGTCATTTTAACCCTTATCATTTTATTTAATGCCCTGATAAACCTATTTTAGCCTTAACTACGGTAATTAATTTTTTTATTTTTTAACAAATAATTAAGACCAAAATATACATTGAAAATATTATATAATATTAATTATTTTGATTCAAAATATTGAATCCATTTTTCAAAATTTAATTCAAAATATTGGTAAGATTTAGTTTAAAATTAATCTTACAAATGCGATGAAATAATAGTTTTCCAAAGAAAATTTTTTCCTATGTATATAATGTTTTAATATAAAAATAAAATATATAATTGATTCAAATGATATAAATTTGATTTATAATGATATAATTGAATTAATTTTACTTTTATTACAATATTATAATATAAATTAACTTGTAAATTCATTAAAATGAAAATTATTTTTTAATTAAAATAAATATTTTCACTATTCAATAAAAAATTTAGATTTTTCAAAAAAAACCAAAGAAAAACCAAGACATAATATTAACATCTTTATTCCAAAAATTATGTTTATCTTTTAAAATTAAATTTATTAAATTTTAAATTATAAAATTTTTATTTTTTAAAAAATTGTAATAAATTGAATTTGAGAAGAGTATTTTCAAAGAATACAAAGACATTACAAAAAAATAATGTAATTATTTATCAACATATTTTATTTGTCTAAAATGTTCATAATTATTTTCAAAATTTTGTTTAGTCATATTAAAAGAAAAAAGTTTATTGATTTATTTATAATAGTCTTATTTAAATAATAATTATATATCGTGGTTCATTAAAACATATTATTGCGTGTAACAAAAGTTATTGATGAAATAAAATTTATTGGAAAAAAATAAAACTATCATGGTGTTACATTATTCCACCCTTAAAATGAATTCCTCCCATGAAGTTATGTCACTTTGATACATACAATTATGGATACATTGTCTCATTATATTTTCAGGTTCCCATATTTTATCCTCAATTCGGTGGTCTCTTAGTAACTCCTTGACTAGGTGAGTGGTCTTGTTTTTTAGATATTTATCCCTATGGTAAAAAATTTACAAAAAATATTCTTCATAGAAAAGATCATTATGTATCATTTTGACATTTTTATTCAGTATATTTGAAGGGTTTTCTATGTAGTTTCTTTGGAGAGATACATGGAACACATCGTGGAGTTAATAGAGGTTTGGTGGGAGCACCTAGTGATAAAAAACTATCCCTACTTGATCAAGAATCTAAAATGGGAAAATATACCTCGGAATCTTCTTCTTTTTATTTATTAATCTCATAAATATATTCCATATTGAAATTCATGTAAAATCATTCTCTCCTACTTCAAACTCCAGATCATGTTGAAAATTATTAGTATAGATTTTCTATAGACTCTAAGCATCCCTTATATATTGTTAAATAGATATAACATTCTCCACCATTACCAATTCTATCTCTGGTCCCAAAGGACTTCTTTCTCCAATTTAATCCCAGTATTCTGGAGTCTTGATCTTATTTCCATATAGGGAATCATAATGAGCCAATTGTATTAAAGAGTGAAATATATTATTGGAAGAAAAATAGAATAGTGTAAGGTTTTGATCCTAGATAACTATTAAACCCGTAGAAAAAGGCCTCAACTTATAATATAGGGTTTTAATGGTCCTCTCATTCAGATTATCTATTCCAATATAATATTCTATGTAAAAACTCAATTATATATGTAGATATTATTGATGAATTTTTTAAAACTTTGAGGTGAACCTGAAATCTTGATCAAGTAAAATATAATGTGGTAATATATAAAACCATACAACTTAATATATATCCTTGAAAGATAATTAAGAGAGTAATCATCTATGATAGTAATGAATTTTTCTAATTTTATTAGTTGATTGACTATATCCCATATAGAATTATTCCCTTTACATGTTTTGCAGAGTGAAACGACAAATTACATGAATTTTTTCATTTCCATTATGGTATGGGTAATGGTTTCAATAACCATATAGTCATTTGTTTCCTATCCTTAACATAATGAAAAACTAAGAACCATGATACTTATTCTTCAATATCTCTCTTTTTTCATCCCAATTTTAAAATACTCTTTTATATTAGTATAAATCTATTTACTTTCAGGATATGTAGATACTGAATAATTCTGAGCATCATCTAAAAATTCTTCTTCGAATCAAATTTTGATGAAACACATACATGATTCATGAAACTTATCATTCTATCATAATCATAGATAAACTCAGGAACATTTATAACCTACTTTGGAAGCTCTGCATTATCCTTCATATCCTATTTTGTCATCACTTGGGTAGAAAATTTAACACTTATTTGAGAAATATAATATTCCCCCTTCCTTTATGATTTCTAGATCCATCCTTTTAAAATATATAAATATTTGAACTTTTATAATCCTCATAATTGATAATCTAACATAATCCTTTAAACTAAATTCATTGTTAGCCTTGTTTGGTTTACCAGGGTTTTAATGTATTGAGCATTAAAAATATTTAATCAGAAATAACCATATTCTCTAGAACATATTTAACTCCTTCTATATAAATATACACTTTAAACTCCTATGATTCATCTATATATCATGTATTCCTCTATAAAGAAATTTCTCAATATCGTTAATGGGAAAATTACTACAATTGACTATAAATCATGAGTTAGGTAATATTTATCATGAACCATAAATTTTTGTTAGATATATATTATCCCCACATAATTCATTATGAGAAATCATCCCAATACCTTTCTTGATGCATCAATATATATTAAAAACCCTTCTCCCCTACAAGGTTGTGTAATTACAGATGCATTGACTGACCTTCTCTTTAGTTACATGAAATTCTCACCACATTTATCAATCCGTAGGCACAAAACTCTTTTAGGAGTCAACTTTATGAGTGTATTAGAAATTTTGATAAGTTCTCCCAAAACCATTGATAATATCCATAAAAAACAATAAAAAATTGGATCTCAGTCATTGTGGTTGGTTTAATATAACATTAAATAACATTCGGCTTTGATAGATTGATAAATATACCCTACATTTAGATTATATAACCCAAAAAATGAAACAATGTTTACCCAAAATTCACAATTTATAAATTTTTCGTATAGTTTTTCCATCCTTAGGGTATTCAGTACAATTGACAAGTGATCTTCATGTTATTCCTTATTCTTTTAATATAAAATAATATCATATATAAATACTTCAAAAAAATTGTCCATGTAGTCTCTAATAAATCTATTCATTAAATTCATGAAGATAGTGGCAACATAGTAACACTAAATGGAATCACTATATACTCATAGGGTCCATTCCTTTTATAGAAAGCTATCATGGGTATATAATCCTTCTTGACCCTCAATCACTGATATTTATAAAGATGATAAATCTTGGAAAAGTCTAGACCTGTGTGAATCTGATCAAATATATCATCTAAATGTGGTAGAGGATATTTTTTTCTTAATTATGATATTTTTGAGTTCTAGATAATCAATAAAATTGGCATCAATGGTCCAATATACTGAGAATAAGGTTTTATGATTTATACATCCTAAAAATTATATTTTATGATTATGATTTTTATTTCTCACGCCATTATTTCCTATTTCGGTCAATGGATGTAACCAATTTGAATGATATTATTATTTAATGTGGTGGAATTTTTAGTTATTATGAGAAACCAATTGGGAATATGGATAAAGTAGAAGATATTGTGATTATTCCTAATTACTTATCATAATATATGATTAATAACATATAACAAAACCAACTCTTATAATCACCAAATAAGATAATGATGAAGTTTTCTAAGATCTCGGGTGGAGGAGACCAGGGAGGAATGAAGGATCAATTTCCTTCATGTATGAAATATGGGGTAGAGGATATATTATTCAAGAATATTTTGATGATTTTTAATGTTGTTTATTTATCGAATGATATAATTTTAACTTTTGGAATTATTTTTTGGGAATTAATGATTAATTTTGTATCTCATAATATATAGGTTTATCTATATTGGGATCTATCTTAACTTATGTGAACCATTTTGGTTTTGGTTAATGTATAAAGATAAGTAAAATGAATTTTAATTATATTTTTTATTAATTGATCTATTAAGAGATATTTTTAGTGCTTTAGGAATCAAAATTTAATCTTGAAGCCTCGTCATTTGGATAGAAATAATATATTGAGAGAGCCATTGATTAAAATATGAAATTATATTTTTCATGTAAGTATATTTCCTTTTGTTCATAGTCTGGATGCTAAGGGAATTCATAAACTCCAGGAAAGGGATCTTGAAATAATTTTTTTATCTATATACCTTTATTTCTATTGAGTCTATAGTATTTTAACATATATAGGGTTTACGATATTATTGTCGTTAACATTCTTATGATCATTCACTTTATTGTGATCACTATTCTCTTGACTCTATATTAGCCCTTGGAAGTTGGTTTTATCCTCCAGGTTCATATGACCACTTGAAATTTATTTAAATTCATATATTTTTTAATTGAAAATCATATAATTCTGATTTATAGACATATAGTATATATAATATCATATATTTCTTGAAAGATTCATTTCATGAAAAACAATTTTCAACAGATTTTATGGGTTAAATTTTAAATTCATTCATTTTAATTATATGACTAAAATTTGATAAAATGGATTAAATATTTTTAATTAGACTAATTAATATTTTTTAATATAGTTACCATAAATTTGGTCATAATGAATATTAAAAAAAATATAGTTACGATGGTGAAAAACTAAAATGGTGAAAGTGGGTAACATTAGAGGTAAATAGAATAACATTTTTTAAATATTTTTATTTCTGAATGATGGATTATTTATCAACCATATCACTATTAAACACGTCTAGTTAAATTTTTTAGGAAATTTCCTTAAGAGTGGATTTCTTTTTTTTTTTTGAAAATTCATTGTCATTTAAAAAAAATTCACTCTCTCTCACTTATAAAAGGGAACCTCATCTCTTATCATTTACACATGTACAAATCCTTGTTATTTATCCAATACATAACCAAATAACTTCCTTAATTAACTACCCATATAATATATTCCATTTTTTATTCATAAAGCGTGACTAGGGAGGCTTTAGGTTTTATCCAAAAGAGGTGGTTCAAAGTAGACGTATCATTCTTAACCAAGAATCTTTTTTTAAGTTCTTCTTACACAACCTTAAAAATATTAATAATTAATAATGATATAATATCATAATTATCTCCCATATAATGATATTTTATTTTTTTAATGTAATAACTAACATTCATATGTTATTCAATCAAATGGGAAGTGAACCCATCCTTCGTCTGTACGAAAAACTACCGCCTCTTAAACCAATATAATACATTTTCCATTATCACATCTCATGTATATTCATAATTATGTATTTAATATTTATATATAATTTTCCTCACCTATTAATAATTCTATAAAATTAATATATCATATACCTTCTTACCTCACCTTACACTATAAATTGAAGACATCATTCTTGTGTACTATAGACTATCGACTCATGAAGTGGTTTGATTCTTATTTTATTAAGGTATCACATTAAATAATATGATATATATGATATAATTACTATTTATTAAATATAAAATAAAAAATTACTTCTTTCCATCATGATTGTTGAAAAATGGAAACGTTACTTATGTGTGCTTACAGCCTACCATCTCTATGATTTTTACATTGTTCATTTTTTATAACAAACTTTAATGGTCAATTTTTCAAAAATTATAACTAATGTGTAAAAATGATAATTATTTCAGGATTATAAATTGATATATGATAAGTGTGTCACATCTCTTACCATATTCATACTAAAAAAATCATTTCAGACACATGAATTGAATACCATAAAAACATCTGACATGAATTAATTTGATTATGTAAATGAATAAAACATAGTAATAAAAAATTAAAGGAATAATAAAATATAAATATTTTCTTAATAAATAAAATAATTAAAACCAGTTTATAATTTATGATGATAACATACCTATGTGATTAGTCAAACTCTAGGTAAGGGATTCCATCTCAATTTCCTTTCATTGAGATGTATTTTAAGGTGACACACCTAATTTCTTTTATTTTTTATATGTAATACCATTTTAAATTTATATATATTGAATCCTTCATAATTCATGGTATTTTATATTAAAAATAAATTATATCATCCTTGGGGATTTTACATGAATGTAACCAACTTGTAATGTATTTATAGTTTCACTTTAATTTCTAGGAGACTTATATAATATTCACCACTTGTTCTTTTTGTATGTTGTATGTACTTAATATTTGACATGTTATATTATGAAACTACTTATTTTCCTGATATTTTATGTTTCATTTGATATAAATCATTCATGGGACTTATGATTCAGAAGTTTCAAAATTGTTGAAAAGCATCTTTTATAAAATCATCTTTCACATTTTTACATCCAAATATTTTCTTCCGAGTCCATAGTCTTCTAAATGGTTTAAGAAAAATGTAATTAATAATTTGAAAGATAGAAAAGGTAATTTTTAAAAATATTTTACTTCTTTATGGAGTTTTTAAAAAATGAATGTTTTAAGGTTTTAGGTGAGGACACATCACTTTAAAAACCTAATTTTAATGGTTTAAAAGATTTATTTACTAAATCACTCACCTATAAATCTATATAATCCTAATAATTTATAAAATAATATTTTTACTATTATCCAAGGATTAATTAAATACATTTTTAACCTTGTTTTAATTTTTACCAAATGGGTTGAAAGGAATGTTTTTATCATTTTTTGAATAACATGTTTTTTAATTTCTATACAAAAGTCTGAAAAGAATTTTTTATTTTATCTTACACAATATAAATGAAATTTATATATTTAATTTAAAATAATTTATTTAAAGATTCATTTACATTTTTTCATTGTTCCATTCAAAAATTATTATAATATTTCTGAAACTTTTTAGATTTTAAATATGTGATTTGAATGTGAAAAGTGTATTTTCCTCTAAATTATTCCATTTTTTATTATAAAGGTATTTCAATCAATGATGAAAAACTTTTATGTTTTCGATGACATATATAGTATGCATATATTCCTCTAAAAAATAAAACTATATTTTTCTACATTCCTTTTATTGGTTTATACAAACCATATTTTCAATTCTCAAATGCCTCCATTATGATATTTCCTTTTATTATGATATGAGGCAAGATTATGTCACCCCATTATTTCCTTGTAAAATTAATATGTTTATAAATTATTATTGATTTTATTTTTATGGAATATGAAGTAATGTACATTTTATGATGGGTGCACCAACATGTCTCTCCTATGCACTGGGTAAAGCATTATTCTAATGAGATGACATGTATGGGATTAGGGAGTAAACCAAGTACATTATTGGACTTTTTCCACCATGTCATATTGTCTAGGTGGTTCTCCTTGACTCATGTTTATTTCATGTTATATTTTTCTACCACATTTACTATGATAAATTGTTCATATTATACCATGATATTTATTTTATCCTCCCATGTGATTACTCTTCATCCTTCTATTTGATGATATCATGTAATAATTTTGACTCACAAATTATAATTCCTTATTATGTGTATTCCCTTTATATATGTTTTAGATCAACCATTTTCTCTATTTAATCCCCATGTTAGTCCATGCAGTTTTAGTATCTCATAATGGTTTAGGATCCCATTATGTAGAATAAAATTAAGATTTTTAATTTTTTCTCACTTATATTGATTATGAACCTTGTGTTCAAAAGACACAGAGCCTCATATACTTAGGTTGTAATTAAGGGATGTTAATGTTAAAAACCATGTAATAATATGTCTAAAATACTTATGTCACTATAGGACATTCCCCTGATTCCTGACCTCGCATTCAGTCTCCTTGTCCCACCCAAGCTAGTCCAGCGCAAACACATTATACTGGGACCCAACCCAACCTTCACCTAGAATAATGATAGTTTCTACCTAGATACCCATATTAAATGGAATCACCAGAAGTGTGTGTATAGAAAAAAACATATTTCATCATAAAAAAATTCATGTACATACCTACAATGTTGTGATATCTACATGTTATGTTCTATGAGTAAATAAATTACTACTAAAAATATATATAAATAAACCAATTTTGATCCTCAAGTTTATGATCCTAATTGACCACACATACTTTTTCCCATGATTGGGTTTCTATAATAATTTCATAATGAAAATTACAACCATCATAGTGACCTGGTGGTATTTTACCCTGGTATACAGGGATAAAAACATAGTTGGTCAACTCACCTTGGAATACATGATAAAAAATGATGAGTTATCTATCCTGACATCCCAACCTAGGAAATTATCCATAATAGTATGTAATTTTTCATTTAAGTTGATCCCAATTAGTATGGGAGACTCAATTTCACCCTCCACGGATCACAACAAGATTTATTATCTCACACATGGATGGATTTATCCTCTTCTTGGAACAAATATAAACCCAACTCCAAATCCATGGTATCCCAATAATTAGTGTCACAAATCTCTATATTAAGGAATTTATCTTTGGTATAAGTGACAACCATACAAGGGAAATTTTCAATTTATAATAAAATACCATCCCAAAGGGAATTTTATATATTTATCAAATAAAAATATCCATGAGGGTGTATATCACCTCTTGTATTGGTTAATATAAATACATATAAAAACATGGGTGTACATTTTTCTAACCCTTTGTACAAACCACAGATTGGACACCCAGAACAAAAACCCAAGTCACCACAATTCAATAGGTCCAAAACATCAATCTAGGTTCAAAAATGAAACATGTGGTCATCACTACCCATACATAGTTCATCACATCTTCTAGGCACCGATTAGGGACCCTATTCCAGTATCAATGAAATGGTACCACACTTGGGGTCCACAATCTTAGTCTTGAATCTTAGGTCAACAAAAATCTTAATAGGTAATCACATCACCAAGAAATGTCATATGTGGTGTAGTATTATAATTATTAATTGAATTTTGAATCCACAATAGTAGAGTGAGATGGCTCATTGCTGCCCCAAAAGTCAAAGTTTGCGTTAGGTCAGTCCACACACTCATTGAATCAAAAATCTAACCAAGGTATACTCATAAATGTTGTTGCATCTCAAGGGAAGGAGAACTCACCCAAGGTTCAATTAAATGTGCCAAAGTTCTCCATGTTATAATTAGGGAATAATATAACCACCTAAGGGCCATATAAAAACAAAACACATCCTTCCTCTATGAAGTAGGTAAAAGGGAACCAATAGGAAGGTCCACTATGGACCACTAGTTGAAATCATCAGGAAGCTACTCATATCTTATATATGGTGTGAAATACTTCTATTATAGGGCCACTATTACATGCCTAATTCATATTAGTGAAACATTACATTCAAATGGGGTATACACACAATGTTATGGAAACCTAACTCATGAAATAAGTTACCAGAAACTAAGTTGATCAAGGAAGTATACAATGCTTTCATGGTCACGGGTTTTTTTTATTAATTTTAAGACATTTAAATTTAATTTGAACATTTGAATTTAAAATAGAAAATTAAATATTAATTAATTTCTTTTACTTAGTGGAATAAACCACACATCACATGAACCATAAGAAAAAGAAAAAATAGCCCTGGGTAATTATAAATACCACCTACCTCATTTCAAAAAAATCCTTTTTAATTCTCTGACCTGACTAAATTGACTAAGCACACAAAACCACATAAGTATAACCTAATACCGACTCATCACCTAGGAAATTTCTTCTAAAAAATTCCAAATTAATCAATCATAATATTTTTAATTATTTAAATTACTGAAAAATAAATAGTTATATTTCCAATTAACTCATCGAGAAACCATTGATCACAGATTCATTGAGAAATGGGGTGTCAGCCCCACTCAGAACACTTCCAAACCTACACCAACCCAAAATCACAAGGTACACCACTATTTACATTAATAAAAGTAATTTAATTTAACAAAAAAACAAAAAATAAATTATCATTGAAACATTATTCCTCTAAAAAACAAACATCAGTAGGAAAACATTGTTATGGGATATCCCCTTTCTATGAATAACAAAATCCCCATTAGTAATGGTTGATTTCATTATTTTCTAGTGAAATCACTATCA
Source organism: Viscum album (assembly GCA_963277665.1). Taxonomy (NCBI): domain Eukaryota; kingdom Viridiplantae; phylum Streptophyta; class Magnoliopsida; order Santalales; family Viscaceae; genus Viscum; species Viscum album. The sequence continues at coordinate 224,846 of CAUJRU010000041.1, read as the reverse complement.
AGAACTAACCAGAACCATAAGCAAAAGAGATCCTTAGGAAGTGTGAGAAAACAATGGGAATAAAATAGAGAAATATTCTATTGATTTCCATTGAATTATTATAGAAATATTATATTTTATAGGGGGCCAAGGGAGACAAAACAAATGAGGAGGATCATCCCATGTGTGCACACAAATAAAGAGGGTAATGGTTTTTCTATATAAAAATTCAATGGAGAATATAATTTTCCCACTTAATGTCTCCATTATCTAAAAGAAATAGGTCCACTCACCCAACCACCGTCCAACCAATGGCTATAGGATACAGCCCCTGCCACCCATCCTTCCTCTAGTTACCTCATGCTAATCCTGTAATCCTATGATCCACATTAAATATCTAAATATAATTATCTATGGTTTTCAAACTCCCAGAATTCTATTTCAATTCATGGTAAAAAATACTGCCTCTCAAGTAGCCAAAACATTCTAATTCCCCTAGAAATATAAGACATTTACCAACAAGGGGTAATACAACACACAATTAACCTATCAAGTGTATATCTCTTTAAATTCCGGTGTGATGTACATGATATGTATAACAACCATACTAAATGTATTTTTTAAATTTATACATAAATTAATTAATTAATTACTATTTTTAAACCCTCTCACATGGAGTGTATGCCTGCTACACGTCGTGTAGTTGTGTTTTAATTTCATAATTAATTTTATTTTTCATAATTAATTTATCTATGTAAATAAAATTATTGAATGTACTCTATATAAATAGATATAAATTACAATGTAGGTATGTCGTCTACATGACTTGTAATTCATTCAGACTTTCTGACATTACAAACCTTAGGATTCAACATGTAATCTAAGATGGAAATACCATGTTACATGGTGTATACCCCATATAAATGGTATGTAATCACCCTTATCCTTTATTTCCTGGTTTGAATTCAATTATGAAACATGTGTATTAAATATGGATAACATATTTTTACCACATTATCCCTACATTATTGCAGGGTTACACATCATATATACGAACTAAACACCAAGTAATAACACAAGCCATGTGGCATGCTAGTTGTCAATATATGATGTAATTAATTCGAAATTATACATGACATAATTAAATCCCAAATAGACATTTGTGATTACTAAAACTATGTTAGAGTCTGTTTGAAAAATACTACAATGTATGCAATCAGGTTACATGTTGTGTAATACAATCATTCATATAGTATATTTAGCATCTCAATAAGGTATCTCCATGTGTTCATCACATGTTTATGGATTTCCCTTAGTCATATATCAATGATTAAACATGATATCATGAATTTATGGATTATAAATGAAAACTAATAAAATAATTTTGATAATAATCAACTAAGAATTTAATAATTATAATTTTGATTATAATGGATATGATGCCACTTATGGGTTCTCAATGCAATGAAATCTAGTTGTGTCCTTTACTAGTGATGGATTATTATAATTAACAATGAATAAATCAATAATATGGTCAATAATTACATGTATTGTGAGTATATTCATAGAAATATGATGAAATAATCCTATAACCAAAGAGAGGATTTTTCACATTAAATTTATGTTAAATTTAATAATAAGAATTATCTTTGTCTTTAGATTTTTTATTCCAAGAAGATGTTTATCATTCTAACTCATGTTTGAGTTTAATGAACATTTTGCTAAGATAATCTATATTAAATCCATCTATTAGTGATTCAAACATAATCCTTAGTCTTCGAATGATGTTGATGGAGTGCCAAGTTTGAATGATCTGATAATCTTGCATTCTTTATCTTGATTGCAACATAATACATTCAGATTAAGTATTATCTCACTCTAGTTCAATATTTATTTATAGGAAAAGTATGTAAAGAGATTCTATTATTCTAAAGAGGATCTTTATAGATATTCTTATTGGAGAAAAATATCTTGGGTGGAGAATTGTTTTTCACGGTTAAAGGATTCATGTAACACCTCTAAAATTATATAACAAGGTATATAAAGAGTTATAGATTATTATAGTTAATTACATAAAGTACCTTAATCAGATAACAAACCTAAAACTCACCCAATGTAAATAATAATAACAATATATAATGAAATGTGCTGACTTGATCATATAAATATCATTTTATAAAATAAATAACTTCATATTTATTTAAATGATATTTAAGATTACATCATTCATATTAATGGGCACTTAAATATTCTCAATCACCTTCCTCATTGTTTACTTAACCTCAAATAATAAATATTACTTATTAGATAAATATGTAAATATTATATTCATGGTCTTATGAATAAGTATTTGTTTTAATATCCATGTAACCTAATTAATTTTATTTTACTAATAAAATTAATTTATTATCATGGTAATAAAAATAGATGAAAAGTTTTTTATTTGTTCTTCTTATGAATGATTATTTATTTAAATATTCTACTAGCATATAATAAATGTAATAATAATTAGGATTAGTAAATCATGAATAAATATTATTTCTTAGTCTAAGAATAATAATTATTAAAATTATAAAATATGATTTGTATTTTACTATGATTAATGAACAAATTAAGTGTGTGAACAACTCAGCCACTACCTTAGTGGTATTAGATGGGCTCACTTCAAGTCCAATGTCAGCATCGAGAAACATGTAAGGGGACCCCTAGATGAATAATTTAATTTCACAATGAAAAAAATAACATATGATAATCACTATGTAATACAATAACTTTTCCACAATAACTGTAGTCAAGAATGTTTCATACTAATGTCTTCAACCTATGAGATCATAATATTTTTCTTTTAATTCTTGAAATGAACCAATAAATTCATCTTGTACATAGAATTACAGTTTGATTGTAACACCCCAAGTTTTTATAAAAATAAATACAAATTCATGGAACTTTTTTTTAAGTGGATATTTATAACTAGCCTTTTAACATAATTTTTCCACTTATATGTTTTGAATTTTAATAAAATGTCATCTAAAATTGTGTTCAGTATGTTATTTGCAGTCTATTGGAGCCAACATGTTTTTTGTTTGAATAGTAACATACCGTTATCAATAGTAATATTAATAGTAATATGACCCTAATGAATAGTAAATTTTATTATTATTTTATTTTATTAAGGCTTTAGGAAAATAGCATCTAGGTTAATTTATAATTGTGATATAGAAGTAGTTACAGAATTAGAATTGTTAATTTTTGAATTAAGTTTGATTTTATTTAAAAATTAAATTAATAATATTTGGAAAACTATTTTCAAAAAATGGACTTCATTTTTATAATCGACACGTCAATAAATGGTTATAGTGAATTTTGGGAATTTTTCTGAAATAATTGATTTTTCGATGAATAGTAAAAAATACATTTTCTAGTTTCGGTGTATTAATGACATCATTAATGATATCGTAATGAAATAATAAATCTGGTCAACTTGTTTATAGTTAAAAAAATGTGAGGTGTCCCAAGTGGCTTATACCATGGGATAATACCATGGGAAATCCCATGGTTTTGTAAATACCACTCATGAGGTGTCCCTTGAAAAAAAATTAAAATAATCCCTCTCTCTTCCTATAAATACCAACTCTTCCCTTTATTGACTTCATTCCCCATTATCCCTCAAAGAAGATCTGACATACTAACCTTAATATTATTCCTCCTAAGGTTTCCTCAAGCCCGCAAGGTCCCAACCTTCAAGTTCTAAGGGTTACTCTACAAGGTAAGAAAATTCTCAATTTCTTTCTTTTTTCATTTCATGTTCTCTTTTATTTGGTATAAAATTGAATTTTCCATACCATGTTCTTATTTTCTTCTTATTTTTGATCTACTATATTTATGATTCATTTCTGGATGGGTGACCCTTTTCCCCTCTCTTTTTAATAGTTTTTAAAACCATATTGTGCAGCTGTTAGGCTACCGAATTTTTGTAAGCGATTTCGCAATTATTCTATTATTTTGAGTTCTTTCCTTATTCATTCATCATATCTCCTTACCCAAGTGGCATGAAATATCCAGAAATCATTAATATTATATATTTTATCATGTTTATGGAAAATTACTCATCATTATTCTTCTCCTCTCCAACTTATTTAAAGAATAAAAACATTGTCTGATTGTGTCGAATTACCGACATCGTGGATGGTGTGATTTCAATTTCCATTAAATCTTTCAAGTCTGTTCATGAAACCATTTATATAGTTTAACTAGGTTATAATATATGTTCTATGAATCACCCATGGATCTGTAATTATTTTTTACTCATGGTTCTTATTTATAATACAAAACGATGTTGTTATTATCAAATAACCACTAAAATGATCTAAACGAACATCATTAATGTTCTAACTTATGAATCATCCTCATGTAAGAATTAAAAATGATGAATGGAATAATTTATGTTACTGGATATATGTAAATAATACGCTATTCCAATTTTAGAGTTTCACTTCCAATCGACAAGAATGTCCACCATGAACCAATTTGAGAAATCATGTAAAGAATTCACCCAAAAACAGTGCAAAGGAAAAAATACTAACAATTACGGGTGAAATGATGTTATGAAATGATCATATAAGATTTTATAAACATGAAAATGTTTCTGTAAAATATTAATAACACTCTTTTAACCATTATACATGAGGTTTAAACAAGTTGGAGGTAAGACACACCTGAGGTAAGGGAATTCTTAACCTGATTTCCATTCTTTGGGTTAACCTTCAACTTCATTATTTATGGGCTTTTTAAATTTGTTTGTGTGATGGGTTTTGTTTATATTATGCTCCATTATGTTTATTTACAGTATATATACATACTCCATCCACTCTATTAAGTATCTCTTCAATTGTATGTTATTTATAAGGGGATTTTTTTTTAAAAAATCCTCTTTTTAAATTCGGTTTTTGAAATTCAAAAGTAATGTTTTTATGGAATTATACATGTTGTATGATTATGTTTTGGTTCTCATAAATTATTTATGGTGAAGGGTGGGACCTATATCTCCCTCTAATTCATTGGGTATGAGTATGTTGGAGGTTGGTTGTATGGTTACTCCAAGTGTAACTACGATGGTTACACAAAGTAAAGTAGCCGTGAGGGTTATAAATTATAAGGTAACCAAGAATGGTTAAAAGATTATTTAAGTAATACCCCAAGATACCTTTATTATTATATTTATGTTCTCATATTTTGTGTGGATCTTTTGAAAATCTCATGTTACAGAAAGTAAATATATATGCGTGACAATAATGTCTTTTGAAAATGCTTTCATACATTATGAGTATTCATGGACTAATGTGATTTTTCCTTCTTTTCCATCCCTTACTGAGCTATTGTGCTCATACAAAGTTTTTAAATGTTTTTTCACAGGTTAATGGATGTGTAATACAAGGAAGGAAGACACGTTAAATGTTTATGAATTTTCAAGGAGTCTTGTTTTATGTTATAATGTTTTATATTTTGAAAAATAATGGAAGTTGTTTTTATGGTATCTAATTTATAATAATGTTTAATGTCATGAATGTACTGCCCCAATTCTCTACAGATATAAACATGAAAAGATATTCAATGTAAAAGGAATTATTTTCTTGAAAAAATTCAAGATTATGTATGTAATAAGGTCGGGTCCTTATAGTTGGTATCAGAGAATGTTTTAGATAACTTTAGGGGTTAGGGTGATGTTAATCGAATACCATAAATGATTTTCACTCATTGTTTATTTTAAATTTAATAGCAATTAAAGATTACCATGTTCCTTTATGTATGACATGTTTTTTCAGAATGGTTGTCCACAGAAGGAATATGGATGCTGAAGAGGAGAGGCACTGACAGAATGACATCCTTCTGGTACTACATCCCGAAATGGTAGGGATTGGAACTCAGCAGTTTGTGATAGTAATGGATCGGCTAACACAGACACTAAATGGTTGTGTCATCCATGAAATATAACCAATAGACGTTCCCCAACGGAACATGACAGTAGAGGAACATTTTATAAGACAACATCTTCCTGCATTCTACAGATCTTCTAACCCAGTAGTAGTTGAAGGATGGATCAAAGCCTTTGAAAATATATTCGATGGTATGGGATTTCTAGATAATAAAAAGGTAAGTCTTTCCATTTATTGTTTTTAATGGGAAGCTGATCAGTGGTGGAAAATGGTAAGGAATATCAGGGGTAGAGATGATTTTTATGCCTTAGAGTGGGATGAATTTAAAAGTCTTTTCCTTGAAAAATATTTTCCTAAGGTGGTGGGAATAAGAATGGAGAAGAAATTACTTGAATTGAAATAGAAGGAGGAAGATTCAGTAGCTGTGTATGAAGTGAACTTCACCCGACTGGTGAGGTATGCTCAAAATATTATTCTGGATATTGATAGAAAAATCAACTGATTTAACTTAGGATTGAAGCCAAGGTATCGAAGGGTGTTGGCCTCTCATAAATTCAAAAGTTATGATAAATGTGTCCGATGTGCTGAGAGGGTAGAGATGGAGTTTTCTGATGATCATGTGTGTTTTGAAAACAATGAGAAGATAAGGTACATTTGGCAAGAAATGGGTAAGAATCAACCAAATAAATATAAAGGTAATAAAAATCCAATTTCCAGTTTGTGAGAAGTGTGGCAAGAAACACCCTGGGCAATTTCTTAGAAAAAATGGAAAGTGTATTAAATGTGGTAACTTTGGACATTTGACCCGAGATTTCAATGAAAATGATCCTATGAATAATCATGATAATCAAACTGTAAAGTGTTTTAAATTTGGTGAGATGGGTCACTAAGAAAACTTCTGCCCAAAGAGAGATCAGAATGATGCAAAGAGGCCAGACTACAAGAAGAAAGATGTAGTGAGATCCTTTGCTACTATGTCAACAGATGTTGGTACATCAAATGAAGTTGTATCACGTACTTTGTTTTTTCACTCTTATTTTGCTAAAGTTTTGTTTGATATGGGGTCTACACATTCCTTCATCTCTGAGAAATTTTCTGGTAAATTGGAAATATCACCTTAAAAAATGAGACCTGAACTTGTTGTTAAAACACCAGGTGGAAATGTTATAGAAAATAGGAACTATAAGAATCTTTATATTGTGGTCTGTGGAAAGACATTACCCGCAAACATTGTTGTTTTACCCTTAGTCGAGTTTGATGTTATTCTAGGGATGCACTGGCTTTCGGATTATCATGCTAAGATTGACTGTAGAGCTAAAGAAGTTGTTTTTCAAAAAGAGTTTCAGTTTGTATACAATAATGAACCCATACAATTTATAACATATCAGGAAGCTCATAAAAAATTGAAAGACTAAAATGAAAGTTATCTTGCTCATATTGTTGAAAACAAGGGAACTATTCAAATTAATGATGTGCCAGTGGTAAATGAATACCCTGATGTTTTTTCCTGATGAGTTACCCGGTGTCATACCTGATCGAGAAGTTGAATTCACAATTGACTTAGTTACTGATGTTAATCCAATTTCAAAACCCCCATATCGTATGGCTCTAATAGAGCTTCTTTAATTGAAAAATTAGTTGCAGGATTTTCTTGACAAAGGCTTCATTCATCCTAGCACTTCACTATGGGGAGACCCTATTTTGTTTGTTAAAAAATGTTGGTTCCATGAGACTTTGCATTGATTATAGAGCTTTGAATAACATCACTACTAAAAACAAGTATCCTTTGCCTCATATTGATGACTTGTTTGATCATCTCCAGGGATCTCAGTACTTTTCCAAGATTAACTTGAGATCCGAATACCATCAGCTAAAGTAGAAGTTGGATGACATCCTGAAAACAGCCTTTCGTTATAGATATGGGCATTATGAATTTGTTGTTATTCTGTTTGGATTAACTAATGCACCTGATGTATTAATAAATCTTATGAATAGAGTATTTCATGAGTTCTCGGATAAGTTTGTGGTTGTATTTATTGATGACATTCTCGTATTTTCTAAAAATAAAGAGGAGCATGAAAATCATCTAAGGGTTGTTTTAAAAACATTAAAAAAAAGAAACTATATGGAAAATTTAGCAAGTGTGATTTTTGGTTACAACAGATTTCTTTTCTTAGGAACATTGTAAATAAGGATGAAATAACAGTTGTTCCTTCCAAAACAAAAGTATTTGATGAATGGCCAAGACCCACAAATGTTACAAAGATTCGTAGTTTTCGGGGCTTAGCAAGTTATTACCAACGGATTGTTAAGAACATTGCACAGTAATCTAGACCAATAACTAAGTTAAAATGGAAAGGGGTTAAATTTTATTGGATAGTGGAATGTGATGTTTGTTTTCAGTAACTGAAGAAGATATTGTTGAATGCTCCAGTTTTGTCCTTACCTTCCCAAAATGGTGAGTTTTTCGTCTACAGTGATGCTTCTTTGAAGGGACTTGGTTGTGTTTTGATGCAGAATGTTCAGGTAATTGCTTGTACTTCAAGACAACTTAAACCTCATGAGTTAAATTATCCCACACATGATTTGGAATTGGAAGCTGTGGTTTTTTCTTTGAAAATATAGAGGCATCATTTATACGGAACCAAATGTCAAATTTATACTGACCATAAAAGTCTAAAGTATATATTCACTCAGAAGGAATTAAATATGAGGCAGAAAAGATGGCTATAACTAATAAAGGGTTATGACTAAATGATAAATTACCATCCTAGGAAAGCAAACAAAGTGGTGGATGCCTTAATTCAGAAACATCATGCATCATTAATCATGCTACATTTGGAACATGATCCCTTGATTAATGATTTAATGAATTTTGGCATAGAAGTTGTTAGTGCAAGGAATACCTTTGTTTTGTTTCAGGTTTTAGTGAAGTCTTCATTGTAAGACAAAATTAAGTAGGCACAAAAGGAAGATAGTGAGCTACAAGAAAAAGGTAAAATTGGTTAAAATGGGTAAGGTTACAGAATTTAATCTTGATAAAGATTGTGTTTTAAGATTTGGAAAAAGGTTGTGTGTGCCTAGTGATTCTCAGTTGAAGAAATATTTGTTGTACGAAGCTCATAGTTCTCCATCTTCTATTCATCTTGGAAGTAATAAGATGTAAAAAGACCTTGGGGAGTATTATTGGTGGGATGGAATGAAAATAGATATTTCTAATTTTACCATGAAATGTTTGACGTGTCAACAGGTTAAAGTAGAGCGGCAGTTACTGAAGGGGATACTTCAGCCTTTGCCAGTGCCAGAGTAGAAATGGGAGAATGTATCCATGGAATTTGTGGTGGGACTACCATGGACTTCTCGAGGTAACAATGTTATTTGGTTTATTGTTGATCAACTAACAAAGTTTGCACATTTTCTATCAATTCGAGATACGAAGTCTTTTGATTAGTTTTATCAATTATACCTCAAAGAGATTGTCAGGTTATATAGAGTTCCTATTTACATTGTATCTGACCGAGATCCCAGGTTTACTTCTATCTTTTGGAAGGGACTTCAGAATTCCTTGGGCACAAAGTTAAATTTCAGTACAGATTTTCATCCTTAATGAGATGGGTAGTCAGAACGAACGGTTCAAACTTTGGAGGATATGCTTTGACCTTGTTTAATGGACTATCAGGGATGTTGGGATCAGAAACATTCATTAGTTGAGTTTTATTATAATAAAAATTTTTGTTCCAGTATTCAGATGGAACCTTTAGAGGCCTTGTATGGAAAGCAGTGTCGAACTCCAGCATTTTGGGATGAAGTCGGTGAAAGAGAGTTGATGGGGCCAAAATTAGTTTATGAAGTGACTGAGAAAGTGAGGATGATCCAACAGCACTTGAGGACAGCTCAGATAAGGAGGAAAGGTTACGCAGATAATAGAAGGAAAGACTTCTCTTTTGAGTTAGGTGGCCATGTTTTCCTTAAAGTCTCTCCTTGGAAAAGTGTGATGTGTTTTTGGTAAAAAAGGAAAGTTGAGTCCACAGTTCATTGGTCTTTTTGAAATCTGGGAGAAACGTAGAACAATTGAATACTGCGTAGCTTTGCCTTCGATTTTGTTTCAGGTACCCAATGTTTTTCATGTTTCGATGTTGAGAAAGTATGTTCCAGATTCATCACATGTCTTGAGCCCAGAAGCAGTTCAGTTGGAAGAGAACCTTTCTTATGAAGAGAAACCAATTCAGATTATTGATCAAAGGTAACAGGAATTGCGGAATAAGGAAATCCACCAGGTAAAGGTTTTGTGGAGAAACCACCTGGTTGAAGAAGCAACATGGGAGTCTGAAAATGCTATGAGATAAAAATACCCTTAGTTGTTTAATAAATAAATAAAATTGTGAGGACACAATTTCAAGAAGGTGGGGATAATGTAACAACCCAAGTTTTTCTAAAAATAAATAGAAATGCATGGAGCTTTGTTTTAAGTAGATATTTATAACTAGCCTTTTAACATAGTTTTTCCACTTCTATGTTTTGAATTTCAAAAAATTGTCATCTACAATTGTGTTCAGTATGTTATTTGGAGTCTATTGGAACCAAATTGTTTTTTTGGTGAATAGTAACAGACCCTTATGAAGATTAATATGACCCTAATGAATAGTAAAATTTATTATAATTTTATTTTATTAAGGCTTTATGATAATATCATCTAGGTTAATTTTTCATTGTGATATAGAAGTAGTTACAGAATTAGAACTGTTAATTTTTGAATTAAGTATGATTTTATTTAAAAATTAAATTAATAATATTCAGAAAATTATTTTCAAAAAATGGACTTCATTTTTTAAATCTACCCATCGATAAATGGTTATGGTGAATTTTGGAATTTTTCTGAAATAGTTGATTTTTCAGTGAATAGTAAGAAATACATTTTTTAGTTTCAGTGTATTAATGACATCATTAATGATATAATAATGAGGTCATAAATCTGGTCGAATTTGGTATAGTTAAATAATATGTGAGGTGTCCTTATTGGCTTATATCATGGGAAATCCCTTGGATTTGTAAATACCACTCATGAGGCGTCCCTTGAAAATTATTAAAATATTCCCTCACTCTTCCTATAAATACCAACTCTTCCCTTCATTGAATTCATTCACAATTCTCCCTCAACAAATATCTGGCCTCCTTACCTTCATAGTAGTCCTACCAAGGTTCCCTCAATCCCCCAAGGTCCCAAATTTCATGTTCTAAGGGTTACTCTACAAGGTAAGAAAATTGCCAATTTCTATCTTTTTCCTTTCAAGTTCACTTTTATGTGGTCTAACTTTCAGTTTTCCATACCATATTCTTATTTTCTTCTTATTATTGAGATACTCTATATTATGATTCATTTCTGGATGGGTGAACCTTGTCCCTTTTCTTTTTAATATTTTCTAAAACCATATTGCGTAGCCGTTAGGCTGTCGAATTTTTGTAAGGGATTTCGCAATTATTCTTTTATTTTGAGTTATTTACTTATTATTTATTCATATCTCCTTACCCAAGAGGCATTAAATCTCTATAAATCATGTATATTATATATGTTATCATGTTTATGTAAAATTACTCATCATTATTTTTCTCTTCTCCGACTTATTTAAAGAATAATAACTTTGTCCGTTTGTGTCGAATTACCGACATCATGGACGATGTGATTTCAATTTCCATTAATTCTTTCAAGTATAGTCATGAAACCATTTATATGGTTGAACCATGTTATAATATATGTTTTATGACTCACCCATGGTTCTTTAATTCTTTTTTACTCATGGTTCTAATTTATAAGACAAAATGAGGTTGTTACTAGCAAATAACCACTAAAATGATCTAAACGAACATCATTAATGTTCTAACTTGTGAATCATCCTCATGTAATAATTAAAAATGATTAATGTAATAATATATGTTACTGTATATATTTAAATACTACTCCATTCCAATTCTATATTTTCATTTCCAATTGACAAGAATGTCCACCATGAACCAATCAAAGAAATCATGTAAATAATTCACCCAAAAATAGTGCAAAGGGAAAAATACTAACAATTAAGGGTGAAATGATGTTATGAAATGATCATATAAGATGTTATAAACATTAAAAAGTTTCATTAAAATATTAATAACACTCTTTTAACCATTATACTAGATATTTAAACACGTTGTAAGTAAGAAAAACCCGAGGTAAAGGAATTCTTAACCCGATTTCCATTCTTTGGGTTAACCTTCAAATTCATTATTTATGTGCTATTTAAATTTCTTTTTGTTATTGGTTCTGTTTATATTATGTTTAATTATGTTTGTTTATAGTATATATACATACTCCATCCACTCTATTACGTCTCTCTTAAATTGTATGATATTTATAAGGGGATTTTCTTTAAAAATCATCTTTTTAAGTTTGGTTTTACGAAATTCCATAGTAATGTTTTTATGGAATTATTAATCTTGTATGATTATGATTTGGTTATTTGGAATTATTTATGATGAAGTGTGGACCTATATCTCATTACAATTCATTGGGTATGAGTATGTTGGAGGTCGGCTGTATGGTTACTCCAAGTGTAACTGCGATGGTTACACAAAGTAAGGTAGCCGTGAGGGTTACAAATTATAAGGTAGCCAAGAATGGTTACAAGATTATGTAATTAATGCCCCAAGATACCTTTATGATTATATTTATGTTCTCATGTTTTGTGTGTATCTTGTGTAAATCTCATGTTACACAAAGTAAATATATATGGGTGACAAGAATGTCTTTTGAAAATGCTCTCATATGTTATGAGTATTCATGGAATAATGTGATTTTTACTTATTTTCCATCCCTTAATGAGATTTTGTGCTCATCCCAAGTTTTTAAATGATTTTTCACAGGTTAATGGGTGTGTAATACAAGGAAGTAAGACACGTAAAATGTTGAAGAATTGTCAAAGATTCTTGTTCTATGTTTTAATGTTTTATATTTTGAAAAAAATGGAAACTGTTTCTATGGTATCCACTCTATAATAATGTGTATTATCAGGAATGTACTATCCTAATTCTCTAAATCTCTAAACATGAATAGATATTCAATGTAAAAGTAAGTGTTTTCTTGACTAAATTCAAGATTATGTATGTAATAAGGTTGGGTCCTTGTATTGATAGTTTAATATGATTCATAGGGCCCGATATATCAACTTATTTTATATAATTATAAAAATAATTAATTGACATATTCACCAATTATTATCACCCATGACACACCTGATTTATCCTAATTCCCAAGAACCTAGAGTTTCATGGATGTATTTAATACATCAAAGTACACAACTCATGATATGAACTAATAATCATCTCAATATAAGGATTATTATTTACATTCACATATTGAAATATACAATGAAATGTAAACATGTGCATTTCTTACTTGGAGTTTTCTATTCCCCATATATTATCCAAAATATTTTCATGGGTGAACTTCATGAAAAGAAGTCTCATCTGCATGTGATCATTGTGAACTTGTAATCCAAATATAATTTTTTCCCTATCATGCAATGTTATCCTACTAATAAGAAATGAATTAAATAATATCATTTGAGTACTCTAAGGTTATCATCATAGAGGGGAGTTTTTATAACCCTTCAATGAGACGGATATTTTAGGACATTATCACATTAATGTTATAAAGTGAAAAATGAATATGTTATAATATTTTTATTAATATTCAAGTCTATGAATATACAGATAATATAACATAAAAAGTAGTTAACACAAGGTTACCAACTCTAATAGTCCCACTATAAGATATAAATTGGGGGACATTATGTGGTATCATATAATGATGTGAAGTGTTATAGTGAGAGTATTCAGATATGTTCTGATATTTTTTATAGGATTTCATTATAGGCTATTACGTGTAAACGGTATGAGTTACTGTTTAAGTACCATGGGTTCGTTGAAGGAGTTTTTCATGAGATTAGATTGGTAATCATCATTGGAGGCATTGTGAGGATTTGTATGACTATAAAAAATGATTCTACCAAGTGTAAAATAGTGGGTTAATGGACCTAAAAATGTGTGATCTTTGGAGTTATTTTATGATGAATATAGTTATAATACTCACTGTCCATTAAACCATGTACGTGGTATCATGGGAAATAGTTATAGAATCAATGGTAAATAACTCAGAGTGATATAGTATGGTCATTATAAATGAGTTAAGGGTAAGGTATCATATAAAATATCAAGTGATAGGTTTTTATATAGACCTTCAGTGTGGTTACGATGATTAATAGCCTATGGGAATATTTTCATAATCTAATAGATGAGCATTTGGGTTAGTAATATATTCCTGGAATGGTTTCAATTCAATTCATAGGTCTTATGATATTCACGTGAGTTATTATTTTATTATTAGTAGAGGGATATGTATTGCTAATTTTGGATATGTGATTCTTTATATCTTATTACTAATTAAATTAGAGACAATATTTTAGGTTTTAATAACATGTGATTATAATTATTTATCATGATTTTTTTAGTAATATGATGTATCATTTTATACAAATAGATGGATACTTTTAGGTGAGGAATTTCATTTATTGGACATTTACTAGGTTGGGTGAGTATACAAATACATTTTTAGAATAAAATTGATGGATTATTTTATATGATTATAAAAACCCTTATTTTGGAGGTCCTTTTGAGGTTTTATTCCTTAGGGTTGAATTCTTATATTGATATATTATCAGGAGGACTGGAGGGAGTTTGATAAATTTCAACCATCTCATAATTTAGTGCACATTGTTCAAGGATGGAATGAGACTTCCAACCTACTACTCTAATAATCTTATCTTGGCTAGATATGACTATAATATGATTTAAATTACCATTTGATTCCCAAGATTCAAATATATATATTTAATATATAAAGTCTCTATCAAGATCGGTATGAATAGTAACTAGAACAGTGGTTCCATGTGACCTCAACAGCACCTACCTAAACACAAGAGGTCCTCGAGTATAAACAGGGGTGTAAGGAGGTACAATTGAAAGGTTATACTCCCTAAATCAAAATGAAGTGTAATAAATAAAATAAATAGAATCATATCTCAATAATAGAAATCAGAGTTTGCTGGATAAATAAAACATTCAAACCATAATAATATTCCATCCATATAAAATAATGTTATAAAATGATGATTTCCCACTAAACCAGAAACATGTATCAACAAATAGAACAAAATAATAAAATAAAAGTATTTTAGGTTTTACTACAACCCCAATCATCTCTGCAATCCCGATCTTCAATCCCACTCGAGAAGCTCAGTTTAGTTATTAGTATTATACTAGGATCCAAACCATCCTATGCCTATGTCATGTGGGAACTCAATTGGGATATCCTAGTTTCATAGCCACCTAAGAAGTGTGTGGGTAAAAAAATCGGTAGTTAACCACCAATGTGGTCAAATAGATGACCAATATGAATCATGTATGTGCTTGTGACATAATAATATGAAATAAATAAAACCCCAATAACTACATAAATGTAAAAAAATATATCTACTTCAGCATGATGTCAGAATGTCTTTGAGAATGATTTATTTCTGTATCTACACAATAACAATTGAAAATACTTTGGTCTCATACCTCGAGTTACCAAACTTACTTAGACTAGTGTTGGTGTGTCTCTGATCTCATCATTTAAACTATTACAAATAATATAGACCTATATCTGATCATCAGGCCATCATGGATGATCCATAGAGAAAATACATTATATGGTAAATATACCCATCATTATGGCATGTGGGATCATCTAATCATGGGTAATATGCATATCCCTTAAGAAAAAAACAATAACCACATGCATAATTCTATCGTGGTAAATATACCCATTCATGGATCATCCAGAGATTATAGGAAATATGAGAGTAATATTCCCATCCTCATGGTATAATATCTCATCTAACCTAGGTTTAAATACCCATCCTCATGGAAAAGTTGATCACCTGGTTTAGTATGTGCATGTTGAGTCAATAACATTTATGAAACAGTAGTAATATACATATCCCTAAGATAAGAACAGTCGGGCACCGAGGGTAATATTCCTATCCATGAGCTAAGGCCCATGACCTATATAATAGAACACCTATATAGTGAAATCATAATCATGTATAATCAATCATAAAATTAAATAAAATTAAATATATCATGCAGTCTGGATGAACACCCATTTCCATTATCGTCACCAAATCAACCCCATCAGGCTTACACATTAGCTTGCGATCTAGGGTTGAACTCACTACCATCTCTACCTATTCCAACATCCACCATATTTATAGGGCCTCAAGTAACAAATAAACTTACTAGGGTACCCTTAGGTTCCATATAAGACTCTTTATCCTCCTTGGAATTCACATTGGGTAGATAACGTTATGCACATTCCCTTTCCCAGGTGTCTTTGGTTAGCCTGAAAACATTACCCATTCCCTAGTCTTTGTAAGATATAACCACCCAATTGATCACATACTAATTGTGGATAAACACTCACCTCATGGTCAAATCAATGAGCCCAATATCTATAGGTTATATATCATGTCCAAACCCTAAGAAATGTATCATGAGTTATCTCCCCACTATACATGGGGGTTAGTGGGTTTCCTGTCACAAGGTCCCCTAATCTATATCTATATCATTTTCATTATATAATACCCCTCATGGGATTTTAGTATTCCAAATAACATGATTAAAATTATAACATCATCCATTGAGGGATGAGATGTCCATCCAGTACATGGGGGGGGGGGGTCTATCTAGGCCCATAACACCTTTTGAAATTCAATTTGAGGGTTTCAATTGGATTAAACAACTCAAAAAATATTAAAGACACCCACAATAGAAATGGTGGGGACACACAAACAACAAGAATATAACTAAATATATAATAACACATGGTAGATTTATATCAACAACATACCATAAACCGAAGTGAACCCCATTTTCAAAGTAGCCTAGCAGATCTTATCAAGGTTTTCCAAGTCCATACATCCATCGTTTTAAACACCTTAGTCCATGTCTCATATGAAAAAATATAATTAATTATAACATCATAATAATTAATTAATTAATTAAAAAAATATTAAATTGTTCTATATTTGAATTTATGTTTTTATCAATTATTAGATCCTCACTGGTCAGCCTCATCACACCAAAACTACAAAAAACACTCAGCAATTGCCTATAGAGTACACTTGTGACAACCGGGTCCCGGTGATAGCACAGACACCCCGCCTTAACATGGCCGTCGGGTCCTGGCCCACCAGGTACCACCAGTTGCCCCCGCAGACATGTGGGGCCCACCCTAGGGTCCACCCACATGCCTGAACGGGTCATCTGACTAATGATAGTCCCCATAGGCCAATACTTGTCCTTTTTAGTGTGCTTTGTCCTCACTCACACACATCCTGGGAAACATCCCAGAAGGTCACCCATCCTGATCACTACTCCAGGCCAAGCATGCTTAACTGTGGAGTTCTAATTAGGTAGGCTCCCGAAAAGGAAGGTGCACCTTGTTGACATGAGTCATATCATTTAGTAATTTAACCCTTTATCATTTGGGGATGTTACAATCACCCCCCCCCCCTTAGAGCACAACTCCCTCGTTGTGGGCCCTACATCTCAACCCAGACAGTGCACCGCGCACTTAAGGCTGAGTTCCTCCTCTGATACCAAATGTGACAACCGGGTCCCGGTGATAGCACAAACACCCCGCCTTAACATGGCCTTCGTGTCATGGCCCACCAGGTACCACCAGTTGCCCACGTAGACATGTGGGGCCCACCCCAGGGTCCACCCACATGCCTGAACGGGTCATCTGACTAATGATAGTCCCCACATGCCAACACTTGTCCTTTTCAGTGTGCTTTGTCCTCACTCACACACATCCTGGGAAACTTCCTAGAATGTCACCCATCCTGATTACTACTTCAGGCCAAGCACGCATAACTGTGGGGTTCTAATCAGGTAGGCTCCCAAAAAGGAAGGTGCACCTTGTTGACATGAGTCATATCATTTAGTCATTTAACCCTTTATTGTTTGGGGATGTCACAACACTCATCCTCATTCCATCGAAAAATACCATGTAATAGATGTCAAAAAATCCTTAATTTAATTAATTTATGATAAAAACATTTAAAAATTACTTTTGTGACATAACTCAATGAAATAGTACATGGATACATGCATACGTCACCTAAGGATGTTGTCTACAAAAGTAGATAAAAATATCCAATTATTGAAGATGTTTCAATTAGAAATTTGTTTTAAATGGAATCAAAAAATAAGAAATATCAAGGTTATAGGTTACCACCTTCAAAATGATGAGTGATAGGGGAATATATCATCATGGTATCACCTCTGCACAAGCCACATATGACTCCCATGATTCACATTTTATTCCACCATTTTGTAGTGGAATCAACCATGAATCCCAAAATGAGGAAATAAAAATTTAAAATGAGAATATGGTAGATTAATGAGGATGAAAATTCCATGATGTAACGTTGATGGGAATTTAAAAACCAAAAAAAACAATCCCTTAAGGGATTATGAAGGGAATAATAGATGGGGAGAAACCCCACTGCATGCATTTTAAGAAAATCTGGGAGGGAGGCCTCCAACCTTAAACTTCGGGCTAGATATAGGGTCATTTGGCCCTTTAATAACCTTACCAACAAGCTAGTATGGGTTCAATAGCTAGATGGTGGAACCCCTGCTTGTATGGGTTCCCCAGAAGAGCCACTATCTAGGCCCTGGATATTGTAGTTTTCTATAGTAGGTTGGTCAGTCCCCTAGCTAGTCCCAATTCTCACCAAATACTCCCATATAAAATAATATACCTAATAACATGTATAATTATAGATTTTTTAGGGGTTATAACTATCAAAATTTAATTTATAAACTAAATTATAATTATTAAATGTCCACTGAATTAAAAATTCCAATTTTCTTTATATTTCAAACTATTTATAGACACAGTTTATTACAAACATCCCAATATGAAACATATTATAACTAATAAGTTCTAATTTCCATCTAAATATAACCCAGACCTATATTGATCACAAAAAATTAATCAGAAGACCATTTTTTTTCTTCAAACTCTCAACATGCATCATCATAATAACTCTAAATCATAATCTATTAAGTTCAAAAAATCATGATCCAATTCTATTATTGTCTAGAATCATCATGAAACCACTCAAAAATCTCTTATAAATAATGTAACCTATGTTTCATCAAACAATTAACCTTACAACCTATTGTGATCCCCACCAAATGAAATAAAATATATCACCCGATTCTAAGAAACAATGTTTTCCACCATCTAGATAACCTACCAAAACACTCATATCATCTTCTAATAAAGCCCAAATGGTTTTTCCAATACCCACACCCACTAACACATTATAATTTCACACCATAATCTTGATTATAATAATAATTGAATGAGTTCTAAATAAACAATCTCAAAATGAAATTAGGTTATATTTTCCCAAATATCCTTGGGTGATCCTAAAAATGAACCCATCGTGCCCAAAATACTATACCTAATTTATTTTTTTTCAATTATATAAATATTCACATTATAATTCAAATAAAACCACATATTGGTAATATTTCTCAAAACAACATGGCTACAGTTGTTAGTGTATCACCATGTCACCGAATCATGATGCCTTAAACACCAACTTTATCCCATCATCGGCTGAACATTCATTCTGATTTTTAAACTAAACCATTGTGTAATTCGTTGGTTGGGTACTCAAACAACAAAAATAGTCATTATAAACTCTCCAGAGAACCTATACACCACTGATCCAAACAAAACTCAAACCATCATTAATTTATCCTATTCCTAGTGCCAATTCCCGAACTCCTTCCAATTTCACATATGAACTTTCACCTATCATTTTCCAAGGAATCTAGATGAAATCTTATCCATTTACTCACTAGAATACAAATTTCAGAAATGTTTTCCATTGATAGATCTCTCTATGTTAATGAACCCTCAAGCATGAGGTTCATTATTCCACATTCCACACTCCATCCATTATTTCATACAATTAGTATGAATAACCATTATTCTCTCCCTCATGAGCCAACTTTGAAATATTCAACATCGGCTACTCCGAAATCATATAAATCTCATCCTCAACACCCATCAAATTTCATCATAAATGTTGTTCTCACCCTTAACAGACCATAGTGAGCTCACCAGTATATAGATTACCTCAAAGAACTCCTCAAGTAAATCATTAATGGGTTCTATAAACACATAAATCCCGCTCTAGCAAAGCCGCGTTCGTCTCATTCCATCGATATTTGACCAAAATTATCTCAGATCAAATGTGTCTCCCCTCCTAGATCCAATTCCAAGTTCTCCTCTAGTGAGGATAAACATTTACAATTTGGATATAAACCCTGGAAAAATGATCTTGCAGACATTTAATAAATTTCCATCAATCATTAGCTCATACTGAACCATTCACCAATTAACTATTGAAATTTCTACCATACATAACTGGATTATTGCATATGTATCATGTCCCACATAGCAATTTTATGATATTGAAGCACCCAACGTCTCACTTGACTCATTCTCGTAGTCCTTCAATTCATACCATTGGATGTAATACTCAACATGTAAGGCATCTCCAACAATAAGTACCCTAAGAACTCTTACTTGAGATTTTTCAATTTCATGTGCCAGTATCTATCACTTGACCTCTACCATTCAGATATCATTCACAAAATTATTAGTATTCAGACACACCCTACCTACCAACAAGTGTAATATCAAGAAACACATCATTCCATGTGTCCCCTTGTTTATTATCTCTATACTAGACATTGATACCTAAAGAACTAGTACTCAATTTTATCATCATTTCAAAAAATAAGGCATCACTTTACCGATATCACCAATATTATATCACAAATAAGATCTGTGATCTATATAAAGAATCTAATCGTGCTTCACACTTCTAAAAAATCCATAACCATGATCTTACACATTAAAAAGCACTAAGGTATGAGTTAAAATCAAGTGTCCCTAGGTCATCTGACCTTTCCCAAGGTCAAATATTATATGTTTATAACTCATGAGAAACCTTATGTTCCTTTTTGATAACCATATGACGCATAAATTCCATTTCCCACTCAAGGGTATTAGGATAGGTTATTACTCATGGAAACACCACATTGTTCCCATATAAATGGAATACAACATCTCATGTACTATACTTCCTACTCTAGGTTATAATGAAACATAATCTGTCATCACATTCCCAAGAATCTTCTCATAGGGGAACTAATTCTCCCAAGCATATACATAGGGGACTACCCCTAGAGAATCACAACCCATAGTTAAAAACATTCTAAACTACTGATTTCATCCTAGATGAATCAATTTAATGGAAACATTGTCCACTAGAATAGTTATTTTGAACAACATCCTATGATAAATGGGAAAATTCCATTTAGGTTTTGGATAGAAATTTCAATTACTGAAGCCTTTCCATTGAAATAACCCTCAATTTTGTAGCACTTAGGAATAATGTGCATAAATAAACCAAAAATGGTCTCTAAAACTCCATCATGTTCTAACTCGAACTCTCTATGGATCAATTAACCTCCAATCCACATGGAATCCATTATCTTTATCAATTCCTCACTATAGATCCACATAACATTCCATCAAAAGGAAATACATATACAAGTAGACTTAGCTAAGTATAATTCCACTATGTACTTGTACGGGAATCCTCTATATTAGAAATTTTTTAATCTTTAAATAATTAAAACATTGTTGGTACTGAAATCACACACTAGTAGGCCTGTATGTCATGTAAATCCTATATGCCTGATATAATGCATGAGATTTATTATACCTCTACAGGCCAACGAACAATATAGTCACTAGCCTCATTCCATTTATCGAAGATCCAAATTATGATAACTCATAAATAATAAATCCCATACCTCATGTGCATCACACTGTGTGAAATTCATTTGAGACTATAACATCAAATCCCATGAACAACAATATCATCCCTTGGTAACCTAGAGTTCATACTGGATCAAGTGTTCCCAATGCACTAGTCTTATTTCCATTTAAAACATTGAAACATACTAAGTCTCATGGTTATCATGAAAAAAATATAAATACAAAATAGATGAAAATATATGATTCCACGTTTTGATGTCCCATCCCACCTTACTTTGAATAGAAATGAGGCTGGTGTCCCCACATGGATTTATACACACCTCTTCAAATTCATAGGATGTTGACTAGATATGGGGGGTCTAAGGAGTTTATATGGAGAGGATATACCCCATGTATTGAAGATCACAGTAATGAATAAAATAACTAAGAATAATATCTCAATAAAAAAACATCATAGTAAATATGAAAAATAAAAAATCCAAACCATAAAAATGTGCATTGTGGAAATAATATTGTTAAAATGATGATCACCCATAATGATAATTATAAATACAAATGAATATAAATATAATAATAAAATAAATGTATACGAGGGTATACTATGACCTCAAGCCTCTCCTCGTTTTTAGTCTCTAATACTTCTTAGCCAACTCAAATTGCTCATCAGTGCCAAAACAGGCCTATGTCGAACTTATACCTATGATAAGGGAGAGGTATTCTTATTTTCATAAGTGTAATGGTCTCCTGAGCCTTGTGTTAGTAGAAAAAATAATATGGAACCAAAAACACAGTCTAATACGTAACCAATATATTTCAAGTATGTGTATATGACATGCTCAACTAAAAAATAAATAAATAATAATAATATGAAAATAAATAAAAGATTACTACTTCTTGATAATGTTTGAATATCTATATGCATGCCATGATGACCATAACAACATAGTAACTAGTTTCGATAATTTTTTTGGACCTCAATCGATAATACCTATATTAACCAGTATGATGGTGTCTTTGAGAACATCACATGGACTGTGCCAACCAACATGGACCTATGGATAGTCCCTAGGTCATCATAGGTGGTCTGTAGAGAATATCTCTAATAAGGTAAATATACCCATCTTCATTCCATTGGGTTCATCCAAATTAGGTTAATATACCCATCCTTATGGAAAAAACAACCCCCTCATGATAAATACCATCGAAGGAAATATACTCATTATTGGGTCATTTTGAGATCATAGGCCTACCACGAATAATATACCCATCCTCATGGGATTAAAGATCATTCAATCAAGGGTAATATACTAATCCCTATGGAATAATCAATCTTCAAGGTTAATATACACATCCTGAATCCAAGCACAATTGGGTATCGGGGTGATATACCCATACCCATGCCATGAATAGTCAAACATTAGGGGTATTATACCCATCCTGAACCAATCAACAATACTGGAAAAATAATAAACCTACCCAAGGTAACCATCATATTGGGTAGTCAAGAAAAATAAAAAAAATTACAATATGCATAGCATAAGATCTGGTTGAATTCTAGTTCTCATAATCATTATCTCATCGCCATCGAGCTTATACATCGAATCAGGTTATAGGGTGACATCTGCAACCATCTCTACATGTTACATTATACACCATCTTAACAGGGTCCTAAGTAAATGGTGAACCTACTAGGGTCCCATTAAATCTCATTGAGGCATCCTTGTCCTCCTAGGAAAGTAAAACTATGGACATGGCCTTAACCTCATTCCATTTTTTTCAAGTGTCTTAGGTCAACCCCTGAACCTGAACCATCTGCTGGTCTCCATATGGTATAAAAACCTATGAAATAATTTCATATTGAGGAAGTAACAGTAAAACCATTCTCATATAAATGATATTTATGAATTTAGGAATCACTCATGGGCATCCCCTTCTCCATACATCTCAAATCGTCACCCCTCTCTACCTAGAGGTCCCTAGGTCACCTATCACTGAGGCCACTAAACTCTATCTATTTCATTTTAATTAATGCATATCCCTTTTAGGGTTCCAATATTCCTTTGAAAATGAATAAATTTATATATTAGTACACTAGTGATTGGGATGTCAAGCGGATACACAAGGGTCTATCAGGGACCTTGGAACTACGTTTAATTCAATACTAGTCTATCATTTTGATTAATCAACATAAATCATTTTAAAGAGGTCAATTGCCTAAATTGTTAGATACAATAATAAAAAATGAATATAAATAAATTCATAATACAACATAGTAGATTCATAAGGACCACCTCGGATAATATATAGGGAAACCCCTTGAAAAGTGTCCTCGATTCTCTTATTAACACTCATCGAGTCCATCTAGACATCATCCAAAACACCTGAGGACATTTTTCATATAAAAACAACCAAATTAATTAATTATAAACACATCATTATTAATTAATCAATATAAAAATTGTAAAATATTTTAAAATTATATTTAAATAGGCATAAATTAAAAAAAACTTACAAGTCAACCTTATCGCATTGGAACCACATTCAAACACTCACTAACATCCTATGGTATACCCACATCCTCATTCCAAGAAAAGTGTATAAAACATGAGATAAAAATAAAAATTTATTTATTTTAATTCAATATAAATATCTTTGAAAAAATATCACACTGATATAACTTAATGAAACAACATACAGAAATAACAAGACATCATCTCAGGACTCTCTCTACGCAAGTAGAAAAAAATTCCAAATAATAAAACATGTTTTAACTAGAAATTGAATTCAAATTCAATCAAAATCCACAGAAAAATTAAGTTGGTGTCTTACCTCAATCAATATAATGTGTAATGGTGGGTGGACATTGTCACTAAATCCCCTCTGTATAAGTTTTATAGAATCCCAATGAAGAATGGTTGATTCTACCATATTCTAATGGAATTAGAACTAAATCCCTAAAATAGGATGTGAAAAATTATGATGTGAATAGGGGAAATCAATGGAGGTTAGTGGAGTCCAATACGTAACTATTATTGATTTTTAAAGACACTAAAACCCCAACCTTGATGTTTTATGAAGGGAAAAAGAGAGGGAGAACCCCAATTGTGCACTCTATTGTAAAATATTGGAGGGTGGGTGTCTCCTTTAAACATGATGTGATAGGATTAGTTGAAACATTAATATCCCAATCAGAGATCATGAATAATTCCATCTTTTTTTCAATGGCACACCTTCCAGAAGGGATGTTACTGGCCAACAAATAGTTTGCTACTAACTTGCCAACATCTATCCAGTGGAACCTCCAATTTTTGGAAATAGATTAATTTGTGCCCAAGATGGTCTCTCCACTCACCCAAGCCTCCCTTATCGCCTTATGGACCCAAATAAATGTCCAATTTCATGTGGTTAAGGTGTTATTTCTTTCAAATTTCAATTATGAATCCCAATTCTAAATATAGTATGTTTACCAAATTGAAAATTGAAAATTTCCAATTAATTTTGAATCATCCAAACAAACATAATATTACAGAATCATTCATATTAGGAATGGTTTTTGATACCATCACATAGACTTGTGTGAGTTGGTGATAAAATAAACCATGTGACTAGAATCTATAAATGACCATGGAAACTCACCTGCATTTTCCAAAGTATCTATATTTTATGATCTGGGTTCTTTTACAAACATTTAATTATTTTAAATATATGAATCATATTGATTATAAGTATATTTTTAATGTTGAGATATATATTTTCATATATTGTTCCTTAAATTTCATTTTATAAAATTCAAAAATATTTGATAATATGTGTGAAATAATCAAATTTTCGTTATTTTAAAATAATTTGATAGTTTAGTTGAAATTTTATTAAAATTTTAATTTTAGTCATTTAATAATAACTTTGTCATTAAAATAGAAATTTAAAATATTTTAAAATATTTTTTATGAATGAAAAGGTTGAAGTAGGATTTCCCATGAAAAAAATATATATTCATATTCCTTGCTAAAAAAATATTTCAACAATAAATTTAAAATCCATGTTTTCAAACACTAAGGCATCAGAATGTATACATACACTCAAAAACTTGTAATGGTGAATGATTGTTATACCTTATGAATGGTAATGCTCAGTGGAACAATGTATTAGGATGAATATCTAAATAGGGAGCTTCCTAGGGATAGATCATATGTTATATAGGGATATTCCATCAATTAATGGTACAATTTGTATATGATTATAGACCATATCCCCTAAAAAATTGAATCATGTGGTGGGGAAGGGAATCATTTATTAATTTGTGAAAAAACACGATGAGATATATTCTTATCTAATACTCCACTTTCACTATTTGTGATATGAACTGTGAGTGTATGTGGACGTTATTTCTACTATGACTAATACATATCATCTCCAATAACTTGACCAATAATTTTGATTCATAATTAATCCTTAAATATAACTATGTAAAATGAAGTATCATCTTATAATAGTAGTATAAGATATTTTCACCAGGTGATCCACATTAAACAGCTAACTTATCTAAATCATTAATGTATGTCTAAAAATAATTTCATCTACACATATAACTCACAAGAATATAATTAGAGGATGTATATCACATCCTTCATCTCATGTTATTGAAAATAAATACATCTCTAACCACATTGGTAAATCAACTTAAATCTATCATTTCAAATTGAAAAATTCTCAAATCCACACAACCGCTAGAAAATGACAATGAAAATTAGGGATAATGGGATTCTAGTTTGGTTTAGATGATGAAGAATAAAACCATGAGGAACACCCTCTTAACCATATGTGGACTCATCCAATAACCACTCATAAAAATGTGAAATTCATCATGTGATGTATAATCAATTATATAGCCTTCATGAATGTCTTCAAAATGGGAGTGAGAATTCCATTATTTGGTTTTCAAAATTGTCCCCTTCAGAATTTCCTCAAAGTAGCAGTATGGTTTAACATAATTTTTTCTATATTTTTTCTATTTATAATTTCTTTATCTTTTATTCTTCTATTTCTTATAATTCTTACAACATTTACTCTTATATACCCATGGAATTACATTAGTCTCATTTCATTCCCTATAAAATAAACATTCCCATCCTTTATTTATCTTGACCCATATATAGTAGAATACAGGGAGAAATGTGATTAAAATGTATGGTGGTCTTGGGTGGTGAATGTATCATTTATTAGTCATGGGTTATTTACCATTTCTATAACGACCCATTCTTGACATACATAGATATTATAGCTTTTTAACTACATATTAATTACATTTTACAAACACCCAACTGAGGACCATAATAGTTTAGTGCCTTTAGAAACTTGGAATGAATTATTTTAACTTAGTGAAAGATCTTCAAAATATCCCATTAATATCTTCCCCTTTACTACCCCATACCTAAAACCATTATTTATAACCTGAGGAAATGAAAACATAAAAATTTGTGAGCTTATATGCTCAATAATGGTATAAAAAATAAATATGTAGGCATATAATGAGAATAAGTGTATGAGAACATGGTCGGGAAAATATAAGTTCATAACCTACATATCATAAATCATGGAATAAATATTATTAGTTCATAAGACATGAATCATATAGAAATAAAAGAACATAATCCATGAGATCATGACATTAACATAATTAATGAAATTATAGAATACATATAATCATGTGACTTTTTGAACATGTATAAGTAGTAACAGGTTCACTCATTAAATTAAATATATGAAATCATTCCCTTGCATTAACATATGGACATGAAAACCAGTTTCACTCCTAAAATTATGGACATGAAAACCAGGTCCACGCATAGAATTATGAACATGAAATCAAGTTCACACAAAACATATATACCTCATGAATTATCCATCATTACTCAATGAATTGGAAGGATAATAGGTATCACCCATCACATAATGAAATAATTCATGCATGTCTCACAAAAACAAAAATCATTCATGAAAGCATATCCCAAGGAGTAAAATAGTTTTATTAAACATCATTCATTCATAACATAATTCATGAAAGACAAATGGATTTTATAAATATCATTATATCATAAACATAATCAAACTTTAGGAATAATAGGGATAATATACATGAAATATATCCTCATTAAATAATGTCATATTTTATTGTGAAAAATTTTCATAAAACACTTGAAATTTAATCTTAAAAAAAATATCAGTTCTAATTTAAAAATGTTTTCTTTTCCTAAAATGACGCACAATTTTAAAATAAATTAATTTCATTGAAAATAAAATTCAAAACTTATAATTGAATAATCATAGAAAAAAGGCTTTATTAATGTGTAAAAATCCATTTATTTTTTATAATACAAAATAAATTCTTCCTATATTTTTGTCAAAAAAGTTTTAAAGTATCTCGTTTGATAACTAAAGAATGATTCCTTTAAAACAATGTAGTAAAAAGTTAAAAATGATAAAAATGACTTTAAAAATATAATTAATAATAGTAAAAGTTTATAAAAAACATTTTTATAAAACATGGACATGGATAATAAATAAACCCCTGTAAATACTTATGTATAAACAATCTCTGATACTAATGAGATTGAGAAATTATCCCTTACAAATTTATAATCAGTCGAATCATATTCTTAATAAAATAAATAAAATTATATAAATATTTTAAATATAATTACATTCATAATAATTATAATTAAAACATTCATGGGAAGAATAAAAACCATACAAAATAAATTGGTGGTGTATAAGGCATAAGTCCAACAGAAATAAAATTGAGACAAAATAATCACTTACCGTAGGTCCAATTTCAATTATACTTATCCAGAACTCCTGTATAATGGTTTAAAAAATTCATTAACTTATTCCAGACCAATATTTATATTTATGACAACATATGTAATTTTATTAGAATCTGTTTTATAATATTTCATTATTACTCTTCTTTTGGTGTTAAGTACTTTATTTTCTCTTGCATGTTTTGTCATATAAGTCACAATTATTGTAAATAGGATATAATTAAATCATTAAAATAATAATATTAAGTTGATATATATCATATTTTTCAATTATATACATTTATATAATCATTCATTAATGCTGGACATGGATATGAATCATATTGCGTCGTGGAGACGGTAGGTTATACGTAAGCATGAGCGATGGTATCATTTCCATAGTAGTAAAAAGTATAGAAGTGGATAGCATATTTTTTGTTACATAATAAATATCATAATAATAATATATTTATTATTTCACTCATTGTACTGATCCAAGTAAATTGGTGGTGAAAACATATTACACCATGGTGTGGAGAAGATATGTCATACATACGCACACATGGTGATTTCTTTTCATGTAGGATAGATAGAAGGTGTAATAAGGTTGTTAAAGTCCATAAAAAATATAAGCATATAATTGATACTTAATATATTAATTTATAATGGAAATAAATTTGTAAGAGGAAGTATAATAAGAAATTATATTGAGAGGGTCATTAAAGGAGTTTACTTCTTCTTCTACGAGATCCCTCTAGATCTCATCCTAAAGGCACAAGAGTTGGTCTTTTGAGAAGACCAGAACCTCTAGAATGTGACTTAAAGTGTTTATAATAGAAATGGGAAAGGTATGGACGAGATTTATGTCTCAATGTGAAGTGAAAGGAGAGCGTGGAGATGCACTTTTATAATTGCGGTGAGGGGCACCATTGGAATCTCCAAACATATTAATTTATAATAAAATCAAATCCTATCCAAAAACCTCAAAAAATGTATAAGATTATAATATTATACGAGATAATGTTGTAATCTCATCAAACAATAATTTTTACACATGTTTTAATTTAATTTTTATCCATATCATTTCAATTAATCCTTAGTTATTCTATTTTAATTTAAACTTAGTTAATAAATTGTTAAATATTAAAAAGTATAATTTTTACTTATTTGATGTCAATTTCACCATACATGAATACTTTAGAACATTTTGGACCATATAATAATTATTAAATATTTTTAAAAATATTTTATGAATTTTAATTAATTTAATAATAAATTATTTTCATAAAAAATAAATAGTTTCAATTTTGAGACTATTCTATTTATTGATTTTTAAAAATATCAAGATAAGATGTTATCCTTGATAAAATTATTTTATTATATCTCTAACACGTCAAGGTTGTCAATAAAATTCATTGGTCATGTTAATTAGCTAATATTTTATTCATTTTAATATTTTTAATAACATTTTGTTGATATATCCATAATAAAATAATTACAACAATAGTTTTGTGTAATTATTTAATACACATATTTATTGAATAGAAATTAAAAATAAATTACTATGATCAAGGTAAGTATACTATATTTCATAATAATATCTTTAGTATAATATGTATTCTAAAAAATCCCCCATTAAAAATGTAATACTTAATAAATTATGAATGTGACAACTTTAACATCACTTTAAATAAAATAAAATAAGTGTCACAATCACTTTTATAAGGATCCAAATGGTCACCAAATAAAAAAATAGATGTTTATAGTCAACATATATTCGACCAATAAGATTTGTTCAAGTATTTTGTACTTTTTATGGTTATTATAATTTTAGTAAAAAAAATTTTATTGATTTCTGATCAATTAATTAATTTTTACATCATCAAACTATATGTATTTAAGGTAATTATTTATATCCAAAAAATAATAAATAAATTACAATGATAAATAAAAACGTTTTATATTTAAAATTAGTATATATAATCTTATTTATATTTTGTATTACCTTATGTAAAAATTGATCTACTAATTAAAATTTAAGTGAGACATATTTAACTTTTCTTTAAATAAAATAAATTAAATGTCCAAATATCATCCATTTGGATTCTAATGGATAAAATTTCTACCAAAGGATGATTTAGTTCGAAACCTACTCATCTAATGATATCAATATATGTGTTATGGTAATTTTATAATATTATTCTTACCCTTAATTACCTGATTTACCCATTTAACGTATTAATAAAAATTATTAAAGTTACTGATCATAGTACCCAAAAAAATAAATCTACTCACATAATATGGAACTAATTATTCCAAATATGGAGTTTATTTTTCGAAATTAAAAAGACACAATTTTTAGTAATTAATTTAAAATCAATCTCGTTGTTGGAATGAGGGAGTGTGTTTTAAAAGTTAACACATTGCAAAAGATGAAATGTTTTTCCATCTGAATTCATTATAAAATTAATAATAATGAAATAAATTATATTTTGTGATAAAAAATTTATTATATTTATACTTTAAAACCATTTAATATTATAATTTAACCATATAAATTATTTTAATGAAAAAAGTAGTTTTCAATTAAAATTTAGTGTATTTTTACTATTCATCATAAATTGAAACTTATCAGAAAAATATCAAAAAATAATCTGAAGTAAATTTTATATCCTGATTCTAAATAACAGTTTTATGTTTTTAAATAGAATATATAACAGTTTTAAATGCTAAATATAAAATGGGTGAGCCATCAAAAGGCATAAAATCTACATTTTTTAAATTACTTCTTTTAGAAGTAGCATATAAAAATATTGTTCTTACCGCAAGATAAAATATAAAATATTATATTAAATATATTAAAAATATATTCCATTAATAAAATGAGGCTCCATCCCCAACCTTTAAAAAAATTAGTTGTTCACTTATACTTGATCTTACGGGAAATGAATTAAATCAAAACAACTTGAAATTGTTTGTAACACAATTCAATCATAGTGTTGGGTATACCGTAAGCTAAGGTGGTATTGACTATTGCGCAAGCTTATCTGGATGTAGTGTACAACACAAGATGTCAAGAAAATTTAAAAATAGATATCCCATAAAAATATCGAGGTGTTACAATTTCTATCTATAGAAGATGTCTTCGTAGTACACTAAGGAGGTGTATATGTCATATTATATTATTAATTTTAAGGAAGGTATGGTAATTTATAAATCTTATTTACAGAATTATTAAATGGTATTTAAACAAAATATTTCAATAATGATGAAGTGAATGGACAAAACCTTGGTATTAACACAATTAACACTATTTTTTTATTTCATGTTTTAATTTTATTTTCATTCCATTTTGTTAATCCTGTTTATTATTATTTGATATTTTAACATTTTTAAAAATTCCAAAAGGATTAATATGTGACATAACCCAATGAAGTAATAATTATCGTAATAAATTATCTTGATGATAGAACCCAAGTAATCCATTATGATTCATTCCTCGGGATTAAAATTTATTGATAATGTTTTTATCAAAATTATTAAATCAATTTGGTATTTTTTCCATGGATCCAAATAAATCATTTCACTATATTTATGTACTTATTGATACCTTTCTGGATTTTATATCAAGAAATATAAAATATGTGGTTTAAGGTCACATCTCTAACACAAAATAATGCATGGGATGATCCTAAAAGTCTAGTAAATCATTAAAATCCCATATACAATGAATAAAATAATTTCTCATATGTACAAAAAGAAATAAAATAAGCTATTTCATGCCAAATGATTCAAAATATATAGAATATATAGGCCCCAATTTCCCAAATTTCCTTCATGTTTCAAGGAATAATGAGATAAAATATAGAATTGCCTAAAAAATTCATTGCATAAAGAACCAGAATAATTATATCATATAATATATTCAATTTTGAATGTGGAGAAAAAATTAAATAATATAAACCATTGCCCATTCGAGGAATTTTGTTCATTGTAGCTTTAAATTATGAGAAATAAAATTAAGTTGATATAAATGTGAGAAATGAATCTTTCTTGAATTTATTTCATTATTATTTTATTAAATACCATTTTTCAAAATTATTTTCCCTAAACTCAATATATTTATTATCAATGCATAAAGCCCTAAAATATAAATAAAAGGATACTACATTAGAGATAGTGAGAATTTGTAAAAAGATAAAGATTTAAATAAAATGTAAATAGATCTATTTATATATGATTTTTATAGTGATCCAATCCTTTTTAACATATTTTTGTCGAATTTTAATTTTACTAATCCATGAAATACAAACTAAGGATCGTAAAGTCAATTGTTTTTGAAATATTGGGTACATAATTAGAAAATATGGAACTAACATAAAACATCATTTTATTTATCCTCATAATGAGCTAATAAGTCCCTTTGATCTTGTATAACTACATAGGATAACCTATGGAATACATTAACAAAAGGGATGAGCCAAAAATCATAGTGAGGGAACAAACATGGGTATAAAGCATATCATATGAGTTATAAGGAATAACATGATTACATAAACTGCATGGATCATGAATAAATATATATAATAATAACATATAGAACATGGAATCATACAGTCATGGAAATATGTTGAAGCAACATATACCATTATATAAACATTAGTCAACTCAAACTTCAAAGAACATATCACATAGTAGACAGTGTCCCATAGTTGATTAGGTTTACTCACTAATCCCATACATGAAATCACTTGTGACTAAAACATTCCCCGTGCCTTGGAGTGTTATATAGGCTTACCCATAAAAATATGTTCATGAATATATGTTCCACAATAATAAATTAAACATGAGTAACAAACATAAGAGTTATCAATGTAATGAAATGTGTATGGTAATCATGTCATAAGGCATAACCAAAGGGTGTATCATGATTATATCCAAGAAAGAAGGGATTTAAATCATACTTGGACATTTATGATGAAAAAATAACCATATATCATGATAAATGATATCCAAATAATGTAAAAACATGTAAAAAATAGAGGTTTGGTAACCTTGGAAATGTGCTTCTTAAGTAGGGTTTTAAGGTAAAAGGTATAGAGAATTTCAATGAATATTAAGGAATAATTGTCTGCATAAAACTATAAATGAACTTTTTTTTTGATAAATCTAATGATTTTATAAATTACTTTTATGATTAAAATAGTTTATATATTGTACTTGAAAATATATTATAAAAATAAAATTTCCCTTTAGTCGGTTTTTCATATGAAGAGGAATTCATAAGGGAGCCTTATGAAACATGTAATTACCCATCATATAAAGATGATTTCAAATATATACATATGTGTGGTACATATAAATATAACATAGAATAATTATATATGAAAATTTAGTGATAAAATGATGTGTGAAGATATAGAATTTAACTTAAAAAGAAATATGTAAATTCAAAAAGATCTCTTACTATGTGTTTGAATTTATTATGAACTTGCACATAATATCCTCGATAATAAAATTATATTCATTAATTGTTCAATTTAAAACCTTATATATATTTATTTGATTAATTATAATTTAATTTAGTTCATTTATAACCATTCTAATGAGTTATAAAGTTCAATTTCATGATTTAGGGAGAATTCTTTTCACTGTTTCATGGTCAGTTCACTTGGGTAAAATTATGAACGTTCTTATCAAATGGGAATAATTCTCCACAAGTTAGATTATATGTTATTGATTGTATTTAATAATTTTAAATGGTCCCATATATCATTATTTCTCATAAGAGGATGATTCATTTGATAAAATATTAATGATAAATGTTTAGTTTATTTTGAATGTTTTTTTATCATCAGAAACTAGTTTCATTTTATTTAGTATTATATATATATATATTATTTATAAAAAATGAAAATTGATATAATATAAATATTAAAAAAACTAACCATAACAATGGTTTTATGACCATCCTTGAAGGTGGTAATGGGAAAAAACTCATTATCCAAGGAGACAATAACCACCTTAATTTGGACAATAATTTTGTTTCACTGGTTAAGAAGAGATAAAAATTTATTGATAGAATACATTCCCTTATAAATATAACATTCCATTACATACATTACAATTATTTTATTATGATTTTATGGATGATGGATGTGAAACTTTGGGAAAAAATAAATGAAATTAAAAGAGACGGTTTGAGATAGTAACCTCTTGAATAGCACCTCCTTGATGGAAACCTTAATGAACATGGAACTAGTCTTTTATTGAGAAAAAAAACACTTAAAAAAGGGTATATTTGGTAGTATAGTGTATGGAAGATATTTTAGAAGATTAAAGGCTTGAATTTTGTGAGCAATATATATTGTGAGGGGTGGTATTTATTTGATAGAAGAGGGGTGTTTTTCAAATTTCTCAATGGATTAAATTATAATAAATACATTTTATATAAAAATACCTTAAAAATGGACATGTATTTGAAAATAAGAAAATATAATGTTGTAATATCATAAACCTATAAAATTTATATATTTTTTGGTTTTATTTCCACACATATTATTCTCATTAGAACATAATTAATCTATATTAATTTTAACTATGGTAACAAATTTTACCAAATTAAAAGGTTATAATTTTTACTTAAATCGTGTAAACTTGATAATAAATTGAAAATTAAATAAATTTTAGACCATTTAATAATCATTTTTTTATTGGTTTAATATTTTTATTATTTTAATATAATTCAATAAAATATTAATCACATAAAATATCATTATTTTCAATTTTGATACCATTCACTACCTTGACATTTAAAAAAATCAATAAAACAAATAAAATTCGCACATTTAATTTTATTATATCTTAAAATTTTCATTTTCATATATAATATTATTTTAAAACCATAAAAATATAAAATTATATTAATTGTAATATTTCTATTATCATTTATTTGATTTTTTTTATTCTTTAAATAATCACTACATCAACGTTGCGTAAGCATTTCGGGTAATTATTTAATTCCTAATAATTTTAGATATATTAACATGATATAGATAAATAATTTATATTTATAAATAATATTTATAGTTGAGTATATCTTTTGGTTATCACTATATTAAAAATGGTGTACTTATTATAAATTAGAATGTGACATTTTCCCATATTCTTATATTTTAATAATTTCTAAGTAATTTTCATGGAAAAGTGTCCATTAAATATTTTATTTTAAAACCTTAAGTGTTATGGATATAATTTAATTCACTAAATAAGAATTTGGATGAATATTGATCACCATATCCCTTATTATTAATCTAGATTAATCTGATTTACGCTTTGTTGAGATGATAAATTTTATAAGAGTTACTATTTGTATTGACCAAAAATAAAAGGGATATATTTACTAAATATATACCTAAAAGTTAAAAATATGGAATCAATTTTTCAAAATTAAAAACATATGAGAATTATTATTTAATTTAAAATTAAATTGGTGAAACATAATGACAAATATTATTCCAAAAAATGCACTTTATTTTTATAAAATGTTTTTATACAACATTCATGTATAAAATTCATTTCAAGGAAAAACAATATATTATTTATAATAAAACGAAACTAATTAATGTTAAAAACTAATAAAATTTTACTTTTTAAATGTTCCAAAATAATATATAGTTTTCAATGTAAATTAATATTTTTCTATATTCACTAAAATATTAATCTTTTTAAAAAAATCCCAAAATTCATCCTAAGATAATTTTGAAAAGATGAATTAAAAAATGAAGTTTATTGTTTTCAAATATCTTTTATGTATGTGTAAAAAATGATTATAATTATTTTCACGATGAAATCAATGATATTGTTTTTAAAAGAAAACAAAATTTTGATGAATAAAATTCCTTTATTAAAAATTAATTGTTTATTTAATAAGAATTAATATATGTCATAATACAGTTATTCATGTTCATACTAACCAATTACATGTATATTTTATAATATTATATCATGTTTCATTTAAAATTAGTTATTCATGAAACTCAAGCTATCAAAGAAATAGAATCATTTAAAGAGAAATATTTCGTAAAAAAAATATATGGGTGTAACATTCTCCCCCTTATGAAATTTCACCCTTGAAATATCTTTTTACATACTAAGGTGAAAAAAAATTAGGGTAATTTTCCTATTTAAACCATTTATTATAAAATAAAAATAAAATTATGGTTCTTAAATACTTAGCTAACAAGGATATAAAAAATAAACTGTAAACATTGAAGGATAAACATAGAAATAAAATTTATATCCTAACTTGTGATTCTATAAGTTTCAATATAGGTTATAAATGGTGATAAAATTATCCCTTGGGTTCATTATAATGTTTTATAATGTTAATACCCAAGAATAACTAAACTCTAATATAAAACTAACTATAGAAACACAATCGATTAACAAATATTTTTACATAATTTTAAGAATACTTATCCCTAATATAGAAACCATGGATCTTAAAGTATAGTGTCTCTAGAAGATTATGTATATAATTAGAAAAAATTTAAATAAAATCAAACATAATTTTAGTTATCTCCATAATGAGCTCAAAACTCTATTTTATCTCCTTTCATATGGGATAACATGGGGAATATAGAAATAAAGGGGATGAGCAAAAAATCCAGTTAGAGAATAAACCTGGTAATAAAGCATATAACATGGATTATAAAGAATACCATGATAAAATAAAAGGAATGGATCCTGAATAAACATATGGAATAATAACATATATAATAGTGAATCATATGATCATGAAAATATTGGAATGTGGTGGCGATATATAACATGACGTAAATATGATTCCAAGATAACTTCCAAGATAATATCACATGGTGGACAAATTCCCATAATGAATTAGGTTTAGTCCATAATCCCATACACGAAATACCATGAGACGAAACATTATGCAATGAATTGTGGTGTTATCTTATCATTTCCATCATAAAAAGTTCATGAATATGTGTTCCATGATAAGAAATCAAACATAAGGAATAAATATAAGAATTTCCCAATGAATGAAATTGGTATCGTAATTGTCATAAGTCATAACCAAAGGGTGTATCATAATGTTATCCATTAAATAAGGTATTTAAATCATACATGGACATTAATAAAGGAAAAATAATAATATTTCCTGATAAATTATTTCATACCAAAGTAAAAACATGAAAAGAGAATGGTTTAGTAAACATAGAAATGTGTCGCTTAAGCAGGGTTTTAAGGGAAAATGGTAAAGATATTTTTAAACATGATAAAGGAATAATTTCTTTAATAAACCATAAATGAGCTAAAATAATTTTTCAAGATAAATTTAGTGATTTAAAAAAAACATTAAAGGCTTAAAATAGTTTATGTAGTGTACTATAAAATTGGCTTGAAAAGAGAAGTGCCCTTTAATCGGGTATTCTTGTAGAGAGGAATTTAGAAGGGAGCCTTGTAAAATGTGTAATTTCCCATAAAAATATTAATTTAGATACATAAATATGTTTGTTACATATAAAAATAAAATATAATAAGTATATAATATGAATTTAGAGATACATTTAAGAACATAGGGAGAGAATGTAACTTAAAATAATTATGGAGATTCAAAAAGATCCCTTACCTTATGTATGAATGCATTATTCACTTACACATAATTTCTTAGATAATCAAATTATATTAATTAAATAATTAATTATGAACCTATTTTATGTTTATTTTATTTATTATAATTTTATTAAGTTCATTTATGACCATTTCAATGAGTTATAAAGTTCAATTTCATTATTCTGTGAGCGTTCATTTCATAGTCTCATGGTCAGTTTACTTACGTAAAATTATAGATGTTCTATTTAAATGGAAAAAATTTACTAAATATGAAATTTTATGGTATTAATTCACTTAAATAATTTTAAATACTCCCATGTATCATTTTTTATTGTATAAAGATGATTCATTTGATAAAATGTTAATGATAAATGTTTAGTTTATTTTGGGGGTTTTTAATAATGACAAACTAGTTTTGTTTTATTTAACACTAGGTTAATATATTAAATAAGGAACATGAAAAAAGTTAAAATATACATATTAAAAACACTTTTTATTAATAATAATGTTATTATGACCATCCTTGAAGGCGATAATGTAAAATGAAAACTCAGTATCCACAGAGATGGAAAACCACTATAATTTGGACAATGGTTGTGTCTATTTGAATAAGAGGAGATGAGAAACTGAGTGGAAAGAATATATTCCACTAGAAACTTAATAGTATAGTATATAAATGATACTATATTTATTATTATTTTATGGATGAAGGAGGTCAAGATAATTTCTAAAAAAGAAATTTAATTAGATGTTATGGGTTGAGAATGTTACCTCATGAATAACACATCCTTGAAGAAAAATGTTAGTAACTTGGGATTTTTTTTTTAGATTAACAACACTTATAAGTGGGGAGATTTTGGAAGAGTGATTTGGAAGAGATTAAGAAATCTCAATTTCTTGTATGGTTTGAGGAAAAGGGATTGTGAGGGATGGTATTTGTAAGGGAGAAGAGGGGTGTTTTTTGAATTTAACAAAATATTAAATTATAATAAATTAATTATCTATCCAAATACCACCAAATATAAATTTATTACAAGATTTATTAATAGAAGGTTTGAATATCTTCAACTAATAAAATTTATAAATTTTTTTTGTTTTTAACATTATCATTTTGATTAACCAATAAATGGACTATTTTAATTTTCATCGTAGTAACAAATTTTTCAAAATTAAAAGGAGATAATATTCACTTTTATAGTGTCAATTTTTTCAGAAATGGGAAATTTATGAAATTTTAGACTATTTCATAAACATATTTTATTATTTAGATAATTATATTTTTTTAAATAATTTAATAAAATATTAATCCAATAAAAATTCATTATTTTTAATTTTGATATTATTCATTAGATTTCCATTGAAAAAAAAATGAAAAAATTAGAAAAAATTATTTTATCATATTCTAAATTTTAAATGGCCATATATAAAATTTTTGGAACTCTATAAATATCTCAAATTATATTACTTCTAATATTTTTATTATCCTTTATTTTATTTTTCTGTTAATTGGAAAATTAGTACATCAACATTGTGTGTGCATTTAGGATAACTATTTAATTCCTAAAAAATTAAAAAAAATACAAGATGAATATAAATATTTTTTATTCCGAAATATTTTTAATATTCATGTATATCTTCTGTTTAACTATAGATTAATAATATTATAATTATTAAAAAATAGTGTGACATTATGTCACTTCCTTTGATTTTAATAATTTCTAAGTCATTTTTAGTGGCATGTGGTTGTTAAATATCTTAATTTAGAAACTTAAGTGTTATGTGTAGAATTTTATTCATCTAATAAGAATTTTGTTGAAAACTTATGACCTCATCTCTTATTTTTAATCTAGATTAATCTTATTTACCCTTTATCGAGATGAAAAATTTTACTGCGGTTATTATTCATTTTGACTAGAAATATTTGGTATATTTACTAAATTTTGAACTTATGATTCCAAATATCGAATCTATTTTTCAAAATTCCAAACACATTAGTGGTATAATTAAATTTAAAATCAATCGAGTAAAACACAATGAAAAATAATTTATTTCAGAAAAATACTTTTTACGTATTAAATTTTTTTATAATAAATTATTGTATAAAATTCATTTAAAAGACCAACATTATATTTTTAATAATAAAAAGGAACAAATAAATGTTTAAAACAAAATGAAATTTACTTTTTAAATTATTAAAAAAATATACATTTTTCATTTTAAATCAATATTTTTAACTATTCATTAAAATATGAAGCATTTTAGAAAATTCCCACAAATTCATCCTATGATATTTTTTACATGATGAGTTCAAAATTAGAGTTTATCTTTTCCAAATAAATATTTTGAAACTAAAAATAATAATAAAATTTATTTTCTCATACAATCTAACAAAATATTTTTTCAAAAGAAAACATAATATTCAACAATAAAATGACTCTATAAAAATTAAGTATTTATTTCCTAAGAGTTAATTAATTTACAAATATTTTTATATCTATTATTACCCTCAAACTCAATGGATAGGTTATAATTGTAATTTAAGAGTATATCACAGTTAGTTTTAACTCAGTATTATATGCAACATAATCAACCGAATAATTCAAATCATTTAAAGGAAAATATATCAAATGAAAATATCACGGTGTCAAAATTTTCATATTGAGAGGGAACTAAATGATGAAACAATCGTGGGGGGGAATATATTTTGAATTTTTTTCATTCTGATTCTGTCAGATATCAACTATTTAATGATATTCATTATACTAACTTTGAAGAGCTAATGGATTTTTTGTAGGTTATGAATTTTTTTTATAAAAATTCAACTTGATAGGTATTCATTTTTTGAGGAAAATATATACGAGAATAAAATATTTATTGAGGTTGAAGAGGAGTATATCAAAGATATAAACTCAATCAAAGATCATCATTCCCAATAAATACCAGAATACAAATGGATTGTATATATCTCAAAATAGAAGATATGGAGGAACCTTATCTTTTGTTCCCGTCCATAATGAATCATTGTATTTTAGCTGGATTTTATTTAGATATAAACTAAATAGCTTATTTGGACCTCAAAAAGTATTTCATGAATAGTTTTATATTTATAAGGATATAGAGGTTTCTATCTAAAAACATGAATCCTAATTTAGATTGGGGATGACTCAAGAACTACTTGGTTGTAGGAAGTAAAAATAAAGCACCATTTGGGGGATGAACCTAGATTAATTCCCTATCAATCATAAATTTTATTCATTTAGTAAAATTATTATTTTTTTATATTTTTATCGTACGTTGGAAATTAATCATTGGATATAGGTTAGGAAATTATCCCAACTATAACAAGATAATCAAGTAATGGTGATCTTCGTATGAGTCCCTTCAACTTTCTCAATTAACACTTGTTTAATTTTATCATTTTCATGTTTTTTACTATATTTATAATCCACTTCTCACTTTCAATATATTTTTATAAATACAAACCCGAAAAATTAATAAGTTGAAAAAAAAAGTATAGAGATTGATTGGTGAGGTTCATTGAGATATAACCATGTTGAATCACTAATTTATATTGAAATATTTTTTTAAATAATATTGATAAGAGTTTTTGAAAATGATCCATCATTATGGAAACATTTATATTGATATATGATTCTATAGTTATATTCACTTCATAATTATAAATATATTTTATTTTCTTTATTTTTTTATATTTCCCTTTGTTTCCCTTATTTATTTTCATTCATCTAGGATAAATATAATTATGTTTTCATTCCCCAATACTGTACCAAAATTTTTATTCTTAGTAAAATAAATTAAATGATCTAAATACTTAATATATAGACATATTTTTGGATAAAAATTATAACACTAACCACTTTCTCTTCCTATAGATTCTTGAGGAACAATCCTAAAATCCATAACACACACAAAATCCAAAGGTTTACACTACCGGAGGGGTGAAAGGATGATACTATCAAAATTAACCAAATAAACCCAAACATCTTATGTCCCCATTCCAATAATATGATGATAACCATACCTCAAAGAATGTAAAACCACGATATTTTTTGAAATATTTTTTTTTGAATTAATTATATCATTTTGATATTTTTTCATTTTACATGACACTGAATATAGATATTTTTGTATGGAAACACTATGTTTTTATTTCATTATTTATATCACAATGTTAACCTTATACTTCACACAACAATGAGTTATCCTATATTACATCCAAGATTGAGTTTTACCGCATTTTAATGGCACACCTATTTTAAAAATAAATATTGAAACTATTATAAATTTTATTTTAAAAAATAAAAAATATTTTTTAATTTCTAATTTTAATATTATCTTAGGGTAAATTTTCATATTTATCTAAATTTTTTATTTTTTTATGAATAGTGAAAAATTTTGTATTTAAGTTAAAAGATTCACTTTTTATTAAATACTAATTAATATTAAATTAAATTTTAAATGTGTTTTTAAAGTCAAAATAGATCAATTATAAATCTATTAATATTATATTTGTAATTGGAATAATTTCTATATTGACTTTAGATATAAAAACATATTGAGATTTTGAACATTTTTAATTTTAAAACTCTGCTTTCTCCCCACGTCTGCAAGATTATATTTAAACTTAATTTATCCATTATATGAATAGAATTTGGAAAGATGAATATAAGGTATTTTAATCGGTATAATACTATTATTATAATACAATCAACTTAAATTTTTACCAAAATTTGTTGTGAAAGTGATTAAAATTTATTATAGTAATTATGGTAAAATTAATCTAAATAAGGGGCAAAACCATAAGCATAAGTGCCAAAATGTCCAAGACACTTTTCCAAAATCCATTTTCTACAAAAATTTCTGCTATATCCATTAATGGTTCTAATTTTTGGAGTTAGTTGGATATTATTCAATAAAATTTCCACATTTAACATGGTAATGAAGGAAAAGGACAAAAGAGAAACTTTCTTTACCTTTATCATTTATAAAACATTGAGATATGGAATAAAACATATTTTCAGTTATACATATACTTTTTAAAGATAAATGAGTTATTTTTATAACTATTATTTATAATTAATTTTTATATATGAATTAGTTTCATTAAATAATAAACAAAAGTTATCACATGTCTTATTTAGTCAATAATTAAATAAAATAAATGATGCTAAAAAATAAAAGTAAACTTAATTAATTATTGTGTACCATTATTTTTTTAAATGAAAATATAATTTTTCATATATTTTAACCTATTATATTTAAATTCAAATAATTTTTTCATATTTATAAAATAAATTTAAATAAATAATTTCAAAATTGAAATTAATGTTATTTTACATTAAATTTTATTGTATTAAAAGATTTAAAAATAATAAAAACATAACTAATAGGAAGTGATTGTTTATGTTTTAACAAATATAAAATATGGTATATTAATGTAACAAATTATCTTTCATAATGAACATATAGATTTATAACTATTAAAAACATTTTTAGCATAGTTCGGGTAAAAGTAGTTTTTTTGCGTGTTACATGCGCTTGTTTTAAAAATAATTTTCAACACACATGAGATTTTTATTTCGTAAATTAGATATAATATTTATAATTTGTGGTAATATATTTTATAATAAACTAAAAATTATTTTATTCTTTATGTTTAAATTACATAGGTTGGAAAACTAATTAGAAAAATGAAAAATAAAACAAAACTAAAAGAAAAAGGAATGAAATTATAAAAATGCACTTATTTTTTTGGGGTGGATGTTTTGTTCGACCGTACAGTCATTTTACTCTATTTTTTAATTTTTTAAGCACATGATATAAGGGACACCTCCTATTAGTTCTTATATTTTGGTATTTACAATAATACTACTCCTCTTCTACTATAAAAAGGAATTCACTCATCCATTTACTCACACCTCTCAAAACACTTTGGATCACCAAAACTCAAACCATATAGTCTCCTAAAATCCATGTAGAGACCCAAAGCTTTACGTACATGGAAAATACATTACTTTTTCATAATACTTAATACATAACAAAAACAGACACACAAGGATCGTATTAGTTTAGTGTCTTTTGAAACTCGGAATAAAATCTTCTAATCGTGGTGAAAGATCTTCAACATCTCCCAATAAAAATCATCCGCTTTTTTCATACCTAAAACCTTTCTTTATATCATGGGGAAAAGAAAACATAAAAGGGGTGATCTCAAATACCCAGTAAGGGTAAACATAGAGA
The DNA here is from genome assembly GCA_963277665.1 of Viscum album. Lineage (NCBI taxonomy): Eukaryota > Viridiplantae > Streptophyta > Magnoliopsida > Santalales > Viscaceae > Viscum > Viscum album. Next base: position 180,225 of record CAUJRU010000041.1, on the reverse strand, counting down.
ACATAAAACAATCTATAAACATTTGAATACAAAAACTTGAACATAAAATTTAAACATCAAAATCTTGAGAAAAGACATGAATCTTGGAAGTACATAAGGCATATATCATAATGGAACATCAATCATGATAAAATATCATGGGAATTAAATAGGTAATTTTTGAAACCATTAATCACATGATATGATTTCCGTATTAGCCATGGCATTGCTGCCAAGACCATCTTAGTGGACAAAGTCCCTTTCTGAATCGAGTTCACTCCTCGTTCCAGTCCTGTATTACTGAACTGGTTTAACTTGCCATTCCAGCCATGTCTATCTCATGAGATATAAATCTTTACCCAATGAATTGGAGAGATATATAGGTCCCACCCATCTCATAATGAAATCATTCTTACTTGTGCCACAAAATAAACATACATCATTCATAATAACTCAATGAATAAAATGGGTTTCATAAACATCATCTCGTCATCACATAATCCATATAAAAGAAATGGATATTTCATCATATAAAAATTGAAACCATGTAAATCATAGAGACATTATACTTGAAACATACAAATATGAAACAATGTCATCCTAGATGTAAAATGATTTTGATAAAACACGTGAAATGAATTCTTGAGGAAAATATCCTTTCTTCTTCAAAATCAATTTCTTTTCACAAAATGTCATGGAATTTTAAAATAAAATGATTTTGTTGAAAATATTCATGAATGTTTTTGGAGGAGGCTTCATGAAAATAAGGCTTTATAAAACCGTAAAAATCCTTTCATGCCGTATACGTTAAAAAAACATTATTCTCGTACTTTTGTCGGAAAAGTCAAAAAAGTACCTTGTATGGTAAATAAAAGAAAGATTCCTTCCATACCTTGGGGTAAAAGTCAAATGGGTAAAAATTAATTTAAACATACATGAATACACTTTTATAAACCATGGACATGGATGATAGCAATAACCCCAGTAAACACTTACGAATAATCCATCTCGGATAAAAATGAGATTTGCACAATTATCCCTTACATTAGGTCTGATATGCTTCGTACGTATCCGAACATCCTGTATAATGATTTAAATAATGTCATTGACTTATTACAGAATCATATTCATTGTTATGATATCATATATGTTTCACTTATGACTTTATATTACCCGTTTTTTTGTAAATTCCATGTTAAAGCAGCGTTTTGGGTAAAATCATTTCATTTATCGTATGTGTTTCGACTTCCCGATCTTGATATTAATACTTATATCCTGATTTAAATAATTCCAGAATATAAAACATGATTTATATATAATATATATTCATCATATACATATATATATTATATATCGATAAAAGGAATGAAATACACCGTTCATGGAGACGGTAGGCCGTACGTACGCATGAACGCTATTTTAGTTTCCTTATTGAATTGAATGAAACTAAATAGATGACATAAATATATATATATACATAAATCCAGTAGCATTCATATATTTCATTATTATTCATTATATAAACTTTATGATAATTCATGTATGGTTAACATGGAGAATGAATCTCATCGCGTCGTGGAGACGGTAGTCCGTACGTACGCACGAGCGATGATATCGTTCCCATAATTATTGAATAGAATTGGAGTGGATGGTATAATATATCAGAATCATTATGATGTTATAATAATCATATATAGTTATTCTTTACATCATTATACCCATCCATGTAAGGTGTTGGTGGAAAAACAGATTTCACCATGGGGTGGAGACGGTATTCCGTACGTACGCACGCGTGGTGATTTTGTTTTCCGTAGGATGTATAGATGGTTAAATAGGGTTGTTTCACACTTATAATAACATATCAGTATATTATTTATACTGATGTTATTACTTCATAATGAAACAACTAAATAATAATAAGTGGAAGAAGACATAAAGTTGAAAGAATCGGTAACGGACATTACCTCTTCTTTGAAGCGCCTCTTTGAGACCTCCTTATAAGGTACTAAAATTGGTCTTTTAAGAAGACCAGAACCTCTAGGATGTTTCTATGGAAGTGGAGAATAGAATTTTCTAGGGGTTGGCCGAGCATGAAGGCTCAAAGTGGTGTGAGGAAGAGAGGGAGGAGGTGCCCTTTTATAATGGAGGAGAGGGGCACCTTTGGAAAAACTAAAAATATTATTTTATTATAAAGTCATATTTGGTTTTTAATAGCTCTAAATTGAGTTATATAGAAGATAAGGTGGGTATGGGTCTAAATCCTCTCATCCAATAGAATTTATACAAGTTTAGGTTTCTATTTTAACCTTATCATTTAGATTTAACCTTAAGTTAAATAATTTTACTCTTACCGTGTCTTCTTGTTTTCTTACACTATAAGGTTAATAAACTTACTATGACAAGCCAAAAGAACCCCAAGTTGTTTATTATTAATATATATATATATAACATTATCTAAGTCATTTGGCCGAACCATAGATTTTTAGGAATAATAGAACAATTAATAATATAATATTTGTTTTAAAAACTATTTTATGTCAATTTAAATACTATTTGGTAATTGATTTTTTTTAATTATAAAAGAATAATTAGTTCGAAAAAAGTTAACTACATCTATAATAACATGTCATAGTAACCTAGAAAATTAGTTTAATTCATAAAAAGTCTCAAATTAAATTTATTTGGGTATTTATAACATCAATTATGTCAATATTTCATTAAAAATATAATTACTGCATCATCTTTGTGTCATAAATAAATTAAATTATATAATGTCTAAAAATTATAAATAAAATACCATTATGTAGTAAATAGTTTTATCTTTCTAATGAATATTTATAGTCTAATTTATTATATGTATATCCCCATATTAAAAATTATTTACTTATTAAACTTTGATTTTAACTATTTTAACCCTTCTTTAAATAAATTAATATTAAATGTCCTAATCTAATCCAAGTGGGCCTAAATGGTCATATTTTATTCCTAAGATTGTTTCTGGTCTAATTAAACTTATCCAATAGAATTAGAACATGTTTTAGGGTAATAATAATATCATTTTTACCCTTAATTATCCTATTTACTTTTAAGCGTGGTAAATAAAAGTAAAAAGTTACTATTCACAAAAAAATATTTTCATCTCTTTGAACCACATATTAGTCAATGATATTAACCGTGTCTCTCGGATTTTTGAAATTCCAATCATAGAAGCGGTAAAATTATGTTTTATGAAAAATTCAGTTTTTAACTACCACTTAGTGGTTTCACTATTCATCAAAAAATGAAAGTTTCCATAAAAATACCAAAAAATAGGTCTAATAAATATTTGATATTATGAATTCAAAAATGATTTATATTTTACCAAATTTAAAACGTATCATTTGAATTAATTAATTTAAAAATTCATTCTCGTCGTCAAAACAAATAGTGTGTTTTTAAGAGATAATAACTATCAAAATATTGACACTTGTTTATGTCTGGTTTAAATGTGAAATTACATAAAATGACCAACATTGTATTAAATGGTAAAAACATTTTTTAAATATACTTTAAAACCACTCAAATTAATAATTTATCACTATTAATTATTTTTATTAAAAAAATTGTTTTTAATTAAAATTTAGTAATTTTCACTATTCATCAGAATATGAAAGTTATCTGAAAAGTACCAAAATTTAACGCTAAGCTAATTTCGATATTCCGAATCCAAAAATGAAGTCCACTTTGAAAGATAAAATTTATAAAATTTCAAAAGTGGGTATTACTATTCATAATGGCTAGTTCATAATAATATTATAATAATATCTCGTTTAGTGAAACTCGGTATTGCATACTACATACGCTATCGAGGAAGGTATTTATTGCGTGTAATGCAAGCCAAGTCAGGGATGCGTGTTGTGAAATCTTTTTTTGGTGTAGCATACAACACAAGACATTAATTAAATTAAAAAGAATATTTTTCATAAAATCTCAGGGTGTTACAATCCATACCCTCTTCCTATAATATTATGTTCAAATAATAATGTTCATTTATCAAGATGATATTGATGGGGTGGAAGCTGTATTATAAATTCCTTCTCTCCCACACCTGTCTATAATCCTCCCTGTCGCACTTGAAGAAAAGAAAGTGATCTGGGATGAACTACTAAAGAGGGTATATTTTTTATAGATTATATTTAATTTTGTTATTCATTATTTTAATTTCAATCAATAATTAATATTTTTACTTTTATAGATTCATTAAATACATTTCTCTTCTTAGGATATGAAGATGATGATGAATAAACAACAATCATGAAGATTATAGTATTAGATTTTAAAAAATAAACCACCAAGGATGTGTTCATATGTAATTAAGAATAACATGATGCAACTATTGATAAGAAACTACCACATCATAGCACATCATTATTCACATAGGGGAGGGTAAAACAGTTTACAAGGAGTCTACATTCGTTTTATTCTTACCCCTTATACACTTAAATTTCTTGATTCATTTTGGTGATGATTTTAAGAGCGTAGGCTATAGGGTTCTCAAGGTCTATTATTCACTAATATATATAATAAAAAAATATGTAGTGTTATTATTATATAAACCATATCCTTATTAATAATAGGGTTAATAAAATAAAACTCTATATATATAGGTGGAAAACATAGATAACCACTTAGGGGATGAAATAAGAATTTATTTCAATTCTATTTATTTTTAGTTTTCATTTGAATAAATTTCTTAAATATTTTTTTTCTTTTTTTTCAGTTACACAATACACCAGTGGAGTAGGAATGTTAACCCATGCTTCTACAAATAATAGCACCAATGTTGTGTCTCACCATCACATTTTTTCTACTCTTAAACTCATTTAATTGATTGAAATCAAATAAGGGTAGTAATAAATCAAAGTGGGGTATATTTAAATTTATTATTAGATTTTTGGAAATATTAGTGTGTTTTTAATAGTTTTTAAGTATAGTTTTAGAATAAATTTATTCCCATTGTAATTTCATCAAACAATATTTTATTTTGAGAAATATTCCATGAAAAGTGTTAAAAATATGAAAAATATTAATTTTATATTAAAGAATTTCTCAAACATTGAAATTTATCAAGTTCTATAAGTTTATTCAATTTTTTGAAGTCTATACCCATTAATAATGAACCCAATATTATTTTCATCTTAAGAGTTTTTTAATTAATTTTTGAAATATTTTTTTGAGGCCCTTACATTTCTAGAGAGAAACATGGGTTTTGTGTTTAAACATGAACTGATTAGAATTATATTTTCAAGTATTAGGTTGATTATATAAAAAAAATTAATATAATTTAGTTACTTAATTAGTTATCTCTTATTCTAATTTTTCATACTTTGATAGAAACCCTTGTAAACCCTTAGTTAACAATGTATGGAAAATTTGGTTTTAAATATATTTCAAGCTATATTATCCCTTAACAACCCCTAACTCTTAATATTTTTCATGATTATTTCAATAACGGGTATTTGTAATGGACTTCATGTGTATATTTGCAAATCATTTTCTGACATGGATGGTGTGATGGTGGAATTATCATTTTATATAGATGCAAGAGCTATGGGTATGATTCACATTCATTATATGAATTTTTCATCCCATTCTCTATTAAATATATATATATATATATTGTATATAAAAAATAAAAAAATGTACATATGGAAAATTATATATATATATATATATATAAAGATATAGATAGAGAATTAGGATTTAATCATCCCTCGTGCCTTATTTTTATGATTCATGTCCCACATAAAAAAGAAAATATATTGAGAAATAAAAATCCTGTAAGGGGAAAGTAGTGGGTATATCATTAGATTTACCATAAATATCCTAAATTATTTTAATTTGTTAAAACCTCCTCTTCCTATATAATGATTTTAAATTTCTATAAAACAACCCCATGTAATTAAACATAACACTAAAAGTCTTCATAATTGATTATATTTTCTATTGTATCATTTTGTGTATATTTAATTTTTTTTATAAAATAATGGTAAACCATACATTTTCCTAGTATGGGAATAAATCAATATTACAAATATACCTTATGTGAAGAGTGACATGAATTCCCATGTGAGGTATCATTCAACTGGGTGTGGATAGATAATTAAGGTTGAGTGAAATTAAATACTAAAATAAAAAAGAGTAGAAAACATGTTTTACAAAATAGTCATGATAGTTTTTATTTTAAATAGTGATTTGAAACTCATTCACTTTTCAGTCTTGTGTGGAATTTGGATTGGAAATAGATTACTTCCAATAGTATAAAATTTAAGAGTGGGTTGGGATGAGATCCATATTTTTAAATATTTACCATTGAATAAACTATCAACAATTTCGATTATTTATTTGAAATAATCATATTATCATTATATTAGAATATTTATGTAGTTTTATTGAAAATTTAAAAAATTGTGAATATTAGTGGTTTAATCATAATTATATGGTTAATGTGGTAATGAACAATTTTTGAGATATTATTATTGGATCGAATGGTTAATGGAGGTCCACATAAGAAAAAAAATATTTTCTAAGTCATTGAAAAAGTATTTCAACCATCAACATTTAATCCAAACATGTTGATATCGATAGATGGGAATGTGTCTGTGAGATTCATGACATGTTGATGGAAATGGATCAGAATACCATGAGTAAAAGAAGACATGAGGGAATACAATATCATGGTAATGAGACATTGTATGAGCTTCTTAGAGGAAGTGTCGGGGCTATATCAGGTAGCACCACATGATCAGTGATACTCCATTCCTAAAGGTATATAACATGAATCCTACCATAGATAATACCAATATAAGTTAATGAATAATTCATTAAAGATAATAAAACACACAAGTAAATCATATTCATAAATTTTCCATTATCGTTATCTATGACCTATGTCATTAAAATGCATGGCCATAACATCTACTATGACTATTGTATACAATATCAAAAAAACCCAATCACTACTTTGGATTCACGTGTAATTTTTTTGTCACTCAAACATAGGTAGTCACATTTATTTTTTTAAATGTACATATTCCACTAGAGCCACCATATGATCTTGAGTCCACCTACAACTCATTCAATTCATTAATATAATTCTATGTAACATTACAAACACAAATATAACACTCAATAATATCATTGAAGGATATTAATAACATCATATATGTCATGTTCTCTATAGGTAAAAAATATTTGATCATAAATAAAATTATCACTTAAATTATCATTACTTGTAAAGAATTGAATAAATTAAGAATCCATGTACCAGCCATCCACAGAAAATGGAATTCATGGGTTCATGGGTTAATATAAAAGAAAAAATATGAAATAAGTAATATCCCCATATAAATACATGGACTCATCTGAGAACCACACATAACCATGTGAAACTCATTGTGTGTTGGGGAAGAAAATTTCAAGACATCTGGCATGTCTTTAAAAGGGAAGTGATCCTTCAATTATAGGGGTTCTAGACATTGACCATTGATCATTACCTTTCAGTAGTGTAGGGATTTAATTACTTTATTTTCTATTTTTTTTTATTTTTTTTCTTTTTTTTATTTTTTTTTCTTATTAAATTTCATGTGATTCCTCTAATTAATAATATTTTATTCCATTGGTTATGTGTAGATAAACAATGTTTGGATCTCCAATGGAGGGTCGTGGTTTTTTCTAATACCTTATCTCATTTTATCAATGATTTCCTTGAATTTATGATGGGGAAGTTAGTTTGTATTAAGTCAATAAAATGGTTTTCCACCTTTCCATAGAATTCCTTGAATCACATTTAATTCCCTAAAAAATCAACATTCCCTTTAATAATTTACCTCATCTCGTATATGATATAATTAGGTGATCTATATGATGATCAATGTTCTGTTGGATTGTATGGAGAATGGTATCATTCCTTGTCTAAGGTGTGTTTAAAATTTTTTACAATGTTTGAGGTGTGTTTTTTATTCTAATTCAACCTCCATATCATATTAGGTTACATGTTTTAATTAGGGGAATGTAATTCATTAATTTGATTGAATGAATTGTCAAATATAATTTAAAAAAGTCAATTACATACCAATGGATGACATGGAAAAAACCTATGTGTTAACACTAATCTTAATCATTTTCTTTTTTTCCATTTCTTTTTTTTCCAATTTTCATTTTGTAATACAAATTCACTTCACTGGTTTTTTATTTATTAGTATTTTAACAAACATCCAAAATATTAATAAATAACAAAAACTATTGAATTAGAACTTATTTTAATTAATTATTTATATGATACATCCAAGGTAATACACTTGGATGTGTTCCTATGGATTATACTTATATTTACTAGGAGTTCAGAAAAAAAAAAATTGAGTCTATCTAGATTTATAGAGGATTTAATTTCTAATTATAATTGATTGTATTTATAACACTCCAATAATTTTTATAAGTGGTTGATCATATCCATCTCTTAAGGAACTTCGCCAATACCTCTTGTTGTTTGGTTTTCTCATTTTATTATTGTTTTCAGGATTATATATATAATTAATAAAATTTGAGGGCATTTAAAAATTTGAAACAAAAAGAACAAGCAAACAAGAAAATGAAACAAGATCCAATGGATAATGTTGAATGGAATCCTATGAAAATCAACCATAATTCCATCTATAATTATATTCTTCAATATTAAATCTCATCTTCCACAACATGTGGAATAAATACCACTCAACCATCGCACCCATTTTTGTTTATTTGAAGGTTGTTGGAACATATATAACATATAATATATTGAATTCCATATCTCCTCATGTAATTTTATCAATTCATTTCCAACCCTGGTAAATGTTCCAATAACTCATGAAAACTCAATGACATCAATTCTATTATTACTTATTGAAAGGTCAAAATTACCATGCCATGATAATCCATAACTACACATTCCATAAAATGTGTTTACCGTTTCAAAACACTTTTATCTAACTCTATCAAATATTTGATAGATGGAAGAGGGGATGAAATAAAGAATATGATTAAATAAAAGAATAGAAATATTGGTAATTAAAACAAATTCATTATTATTTACCCCCTTCACTTCTCATAGTCTTACCTTCTCAATAAAGAATAAAAGAAAAATGAAAAAAATATAACTTTTGAGAAAGTCATGGTCTCTCCCCCTTAGGACCAGCAAGGAATGGTTTTTCCACACAATTTCATGGGGGTGAGAGGCATAAAGTATTAAAAACTAAACTAAAAAATGGAAAGAAATATAATTATACAAAAAATGAAACTATGGGAAAACAAACAATCCCATGATAATCCATATAAAGGATTAGAGAAAAAAATGCCAGCCCCTATAACCAAATAATTATTTCGCTTCTAAAAACATCACTAAAGGAATAATTTTTATTCTTATTTTCATTATGACTTCTATATAGAATAGTTAGGTTCTTGGATTAGTTCACATATATCTATGAGGTTTTCATTATGAATTTCCCTTTCTTCTAAATTATCCCATGATTTAGTTATCACCCATTTCCTTGTATAGTTTCCATAAAAATAATGCATTTGTGTATTTACTAATATTTAATTATACATTAAGGATATTATGCTTTATGGTTAGATATTTTAGGTATATTGATCATTTTTCATGACGGGTGTGAACCTCCAATGATCATACAAATTATTTCTTGTTTTTTCAAAATTCTATTAAGAATTTTCCTTATGATTAAAAAAGCTTGATGTTGGCATGCCCTCATGTGGTGGTGTTAAGGGGGATATAGTATAATATAATATCAAGATGTTATTCCCTCTATTAAAGTCATTTTTAGTAATTTTATGTGAATTGTAACAAGTGGTAATGTTATAAAATATTTCATGTAGAAGTTATAGTATATATTCTGTCCATTCATGCTCACAGTTCTAGTTATAGATAGCAGAAATGGTAAATCTAAGAATACAATGAACCTATGTGTTTTATGCACTATGATAAATAATTCCTCTCCCCACATAGCTTTTTAGTTTTGAATGGGTTGATCATATATTATTTTAAATGCACTCACATATATATTGGATTATATTATAGGCTCATCAGGTTTTCATTTCTTAGTATTACATATATACCATACACATTTTCCTTAGTGAGTATATATAATTCATTTTTTTGGACTAAGGTCAAGGAAATGGACCTAGTACAATGGATTAGGATGGAGTATCTTAAGAAGGATATGAAGGTTGAATAAAGACAAAACATTGGTTATTCATTTTATAGAATCCTTATATTTACTTTGATTAATTATATATATACAATGTATATGATTGAGCCACTAGGAAATCACTCTTATTGATATCCTAAAAGAAATTACCTAGGATTTTATATTTTTATAGCACAATGATGTGAGATTAGTTCAGTTGGATTAAAACTGTGATTCTATATATTGATATGGTTTTTTGTATTAGGGTTATTATTTACAGTTATTATTTATAGTATTTTTATTAAGGGTGTTGTCTACCCAATTATTTCTATTATCCATAAATACTTTTTGGTACCCTCTAGCATACAGGGAGTCATGTTTCAACCCATATTATAACCTAGATTGAATATCTGTTGGGGTGGACCATGTCATGGATGATATATAGTTGGTATTTATTATTATAAGAAAAATATACCAAGGAAAATAAATCGTCTAAATTACCATTAAAAGCTATTATATGAGATATCAATATATCTTTTATAATCTCTATATTTTTCATAGACTCTCAATCTATGGGACGACAATAATTAGCAACCAATTTTTACTATATTCCCAAAGGCCATTTATGTTCCCACAAAAAAATTATAAATATTGAATTGTGAACAAAAATAGTACTCGTGGAGTCTCTATGAAGGTTTTTTATTTCCTAAATATATAATATTCCAAAATATTCCACAAACATAGAATCGTAAATTATAAAAAACTATGAAACCTTTCTCAAATGATCAACAAACACCCTTGTTTCATCTCTATATTTATGGGATATTAGGAGACCTATCACAAAGTATATCATGGATAAATATTATTTCTAATATGGAATAGGTTTTTTATGTAATATACCAGTAGTACTTTGAAGATTTAACCTTACTAGATAATGTTTATGGAATCTTGATTCAAATATAGAAATATTCCATTTTATTCCCCGACACCAAAACTATCATTAAACTCCGTAGTACATCCTAGAAAAACCAGGAAGACCAAGAAACTATAAAATATATAAAATATCACTTAATTTTATTTCCAATGTGAATTAGAGATATAATTTATATATTCTATATACAATAGTGTTAATATCCAAAATTCAATAAGATATATCTACCTTACCATATAAACTTTCATGAATCTCCTAACACTAATAATATAAATTCCAACTATCATTCAAATGATCTTCTAAGGAATATCTAATTCTTAATGAATATAAAATAACTTAACCCTTCACCTTTTTTTATATAAAATAAATTTATAATCAATACATGAGTTTATATATTTTTTGTAAATATTTTCACTCTACATCCAATGATGATTTATAATTGAGCACATCAACCACAATATTTCCATTTCCAATAATATACATCATCTAAAAATCAATGAGATTAGAGATATTACTCTTATACAATATATATGGTATTTAAAATGTATTTATATAAAATTAATTTAAATATTTTATGATAATTATAAAGCATAGACCTCTGACCATACTGATAATGTCACCAACACTTCCAGTCATGTTCAAAAACATCCAAATCAAGATTATGAGTCAAGTAATTCATATCATGCTATATAAGGTCCCATGAACATAGACCACATCCATATTGTAGAGTCCTGGTTTTTCCCATATAAGACTGTGAAATATTTGATAATATATTACTAGAGATAAGCATTGATGCAGTGTGCGATTCTGAGACCTGGTGTTCCCATAATTAAATTTATAAATATAATAACTTTATTTTATATTGATCATGCACGAAACCTCAATGAAAATAGAAAGATCTTAAATATTTGATTAGATCATAAATATGAAACTATGGTTGAGTCCAAAATGCATAGTTTACCCATGGTGTGACAAAAATTCATACAGCACTGGACATTCAGACCCTTCAATCAAGGGTGGTCCATTTAAGTAGATTAATTAATTATTAAATTTATTTATTTATTTTTTCAAACCTAAATGATATGTTTACAAATATATCTCTAGGGAGATATATATATGTTTGGATCATAATCCCACCACCACTGATGATTCTCTCTTCCTCCTCCCTTTGAAAAATCTATATCAAAAATGATAGAACATTAGATCATATCATATTAGGATGCGATGAATGCATCAGCTTCTTCCAATCATTATCTGGGTTCATTTGTCACGACCTGCCTTCACCAAGATGAGGGAAAGGATGGAAGATTGCAAGACCTTCCTTCTTCAAGTTGAAGGAGAGATAATGACCCCCGAGACCCACCTTCAATAGGTCCCAGAGTGGTGACTAGCACTAAGGGTATAAAATCAGACACTAAATGGAAGGCATTACCCTTTTTCATTTAATAGGATCAGGAGAGAAGATAGTAAATCCCATAACACCAAACTGAAAGTGAAAAAATGACTAAAGATAAACCATTCTTATATGCATGTTCAAAGGTAAAATATACAAGTCATAAAGCCCCAAAGATAAAAAGAATACCAAGAAAGAAAAGGCAACCACAACAACTGTCCCAAATATTCTACGCTAGTATGGTCCCGCGGAATCCCTGAAGTCCTCCTGGAAACCTGAAAGCAGTTTGTATACATAGTGTGAGAATACAAGTATACTCTGCAGGGAAAACCAAAGACTCTCATGCACAAGTTGGGAGACATACTAATTCCATGTGAGAAAAGAGATAACCAAGCACCGACCAAGGAAACTAACCACCCAAGCCTCACCAGGGCACACTCCCCAAATAAAACAAGTCAAGTAATGTATAGTAATAGCACATTGATGTTTGGTTAACCCGTGCCACTTTCCCACTGGTTATTGAAGACATCCTATGCATTGATCTAATCCTGGCATTCTCACCATAGTCCCACTGCCACACCCTGTCCACACACACCTGGGCCATACCCTCATGCAGTCCCACTGCCAAACCCCACCCGCAAACACCTAGGCCACAACTGTCTCACGTAACCATGGTTACAAACACCTAGGCCAGAATAACCACCGTCACGCCCAAATTCAACAGGGCCTCATCCCGAAGACACTTGGGAAACCACCTACCCACACACACCTAGGCCAACAACCACACCACCCTGCCCGAAGATTCTTGGGCTAATAATGGACTTCAGGCCATCACAGCCTGCCCAAAGATACTTGGTCTATCCGGGAAAGGGAGAAGAAAGGATCTAATAACTAGCCACAAATAGAAGTGTTGGGAAAAACACCATCCCCCATGAAATGGCGGTGTTCAAAACTATGTTCTCAACTTGGGTGGGGTGCGAATTAGAAACACAAAAACTACAAGTTTTTATAGGTAACAAGAACCCACCGAAATCTAGGTTTTTCTTTATCCAGCCTAAAGAAAACAATCAGCGCCCAAGTCACGACTCAAACCAAAACAAAACCCATTTGTCCCATCCTTGTTTCATGTTTAGTGATAATTTTTAAATAAGGTTTTTCACCTACTTAGGCCACTAGAAAACATAATCTCAAGCCAAGTAAAGAGTACAGTCAAACATCAACTTAAACATCCACACCCAGTTCTCTTATAAAGTTACAACAACAAAGGGATAAGTGAGATCCCTCGAATTACTGGAACCCAAGAAAACCCCAAGATACAGCCCCATGTCCCCGGGATCTAGGAGCCAACGGTTTCTCAAAAACAGAGGATCCCACCCCAATTCGTGATATAATCAAGGTAACCACCCGACCCCAAATTTACAACCAGTGATATCATAACAACAGGGGATCTTATCCCCACCCACATCACCTAGCAATCGGCTCGTAAATAAAAAACAATCAAACCACTACCACCAAAGCAAAGAAGTCCCATGCCGGTATTTTCAGATTTAAACGATTTAACACACTCCATGATTCCAATTCCGTTGTACTTTAACTGGGGTTATCACAAAAAGGGATTGATCCTAGTGCTTTAAATTTATTTATCCGGATGTACGTAATTAACCAAATTCCTTTACATGGAAAGGGTTCACAACCACAATACAATCCATTTAAACATCACTAGAGGTAAGGGTTCATTAGTGCACAGAGAAAGACCACCAAAGGCCATGATTTTCAGTAGGCATAAGCCCGCACTGTTCATAAATCATTAATCATGAAAGAAGAGAAAAACATAGCAGCATCATCGGTCACACCCCTCCCCTTCGTTCTTTAGAATCCATTTATTATCTTCTTTAAAGTTTTTTAATCCAATTATACATAAGCAATAGCATACCCACCTGGCAAGATACACAAAAAGGAGAGACGAAGGTGAAACCCAACTTGATTGATCGACGATCGAAGTTTATCTTCACACGCCAGGAACAGAAGATGCACGATTTTCAAGGGTGAGGCCCCGGGAACTCAAGGACGAGAAGACAAATCGATGGGAGGGTGATCGAGAAAAAAGGAAACCAATGAGAACCCATTAGTTTATAAGGGCCAGGAACGGTTGAGATAAGAATGCAAAACAACGTAAGGAGGGGGTCGCGGGTTGACCACGCGGCCCTACACGTCATTAAAGGGTCTCCGCCTTTAGGGGCGGTTTAAACCAACACACACCAGGGTACCTCACTTAAACAAACGCCATTAACCGGCGTTAATGGGATTTAAAACAGGAGTAAGGGGGTCAAAACAGGGTTTAAAACCCAATTTTTTTAAAAATGAGGTGCTACTGGAAAACCCGTGGGGGTAGGCTAGAGCCACTGGTAGCCGAGAGCTAACGGTGGCTGACAGGGACTGGTAGCCAAGCTACCGGTACGGTGTAGCCACCGGATGTTGAGAGCTACCGGTGGCTGACAGCGACCGGTAGCTCAGCTACCGGTAGGCTGCAGCTACAGATAGGTTGCGACTACCAGTAGACCGAGCTACCGGTAGGCCTGCTACCGGTTGGCTAAGGCTACCGGTAGGCCTACAGTGGTTCAAACATCACCAAGAAGTCGGGATGGCTTCCCAGACCACCCAGAACACCTCAAGCATCATATGTTTACCAAGTAATGGACCTAGAACAACCCCGACCATTATATCAGATACCTCTCATACTATTATCGCCCTCGATAATAAAAACAACCCATAAAGAAAGAGAGGGTCTGAACAACCACCTCGAAAGATACCACTCAGGAGTGAACCTCATTGTTAACTAAAAACACATCCCTCTCAAGAACCAAGCAACACACCATGTCAAACTGCCCAGTCATGTGGGTTGGGAAGTCTCTTCCCCCATGTCAAGATACTATCTGCTTTGGGTGGCACTGACTCGACCGCACGGGTTTAATCACATCCACCTTAATGCATCTTGATTAGGGGTTGGGTCCTCCCCTCTCCATAGCTAGGACTTTTCACACATATTCTGAGGAAGGAAAAACACATATTTCATAGCCAACAAGGTAAAACGCTCCACCACAACAAGTATAAATAAAACATTACAAAACTCAAAACAACTCTAGGTACTAGGCACGCATCTGTGCTTCCCTCTCCCATGTACTCTCCTAAAGCCCACCATGTCTCCATAACACACGAACCAAGGGAATAGTTTTCCCACGAAGCATCTTCTCCTCATGATCCTCGATCATCACTAGTCTTTCAACAATGGTCACATCGTCCTCAATGTCAAGATCTCCCCAGTCGAGGACATTTGAATCGTCATGCAGATACCGATGAAGCTAGAACAAATGGAAGATGTCATGCAGCCTCAATAGCGTCGGTGGTAACTCTAGCTGATAATCCACTTCGCCGACCTGCCGCAACACTTCGTAGGGTCCGATGAACCTGGGAGAAAGCTTACTCCCCTTGCCGAACCTCTGTTGTCCACGCCGAGGGGAGACATTCAAGAACACATGGTCTCAAACCTCAAAATCTAAGGGCCTTCTCCTAGTATTAGCATACAACTTCTATCGGTCTTAGGCCACCTTCATCCTTTCCCGTATAAGCTGAACCTTCTCCGTCATGCTATGCACCACCTCCGGGCCAAGGATTTCTACCTCTCAGACTTCGGTCCAACACACAGGTGAGCGGCATGGCCTCCTGTACAAGGATTCAAATAGGGCCATACCAATGGTAGAGTGATAGATGTTATTGTAGAAGAACTCTATCAAAAGTAAGTGTCACACCCATGATCCTCCTGAGTTCAGAACACATGTCGGCAGCATATCCTCCAAGGTCTGGGTGGTTTGCTCTATCTGTCCATCTGTCTGGGGATGGAAAGTTGTGCTAAGATGTAACTGGGTGCCAAAATCATGCTGCAATCCCCTCCAGACTCGTGAGGTCGATCGTGCATCCTTATCCGAGACTATGGACCTCGGAACTCCATGCAACCACACCACCTCATCAATGTACCTTTGTGCCAAGGCATCCTCTACACTCGACTCCTTAATCGCCAAAAAGTGTGGCAATTTTTTCAACTGTTCCACTACTACCCAGATGGCATCGTATCCCCCTTGAACCTTGGGTAGTCCCGTGATGAAATCCATCGAGATGTCCTCCCAATTCCACTCGGGGACATCTAGAGACTACAGCAGGGCGCCTGGAACCCGGTGTCCAGCCTTCACTTGTTGACACACTAGGCACTTGGCCACAAACTCTTCCACTGCTCGCTTTACTCCAGGCCACCAGAACATTATTTTCAGAACCTAGTACATCTTGGAAACTCCGGGGTGCACCGCTAGGTGTGATTTGTAGAACTCACTATGAACTTTGTCGTGCATCGCCTCTGGAACAAACAACTTTTCCCGGAAAAGAATATGGTTCTGACTATCCTCCCTCCATCCTTCCGGAACATTGCTCTGGTCAACTTGGTCTCACATCACTTCGCACTCTGGGTCTCCCCACTAAGACACCTCCACTTGCTGAAACAAAGAAGATTGCACTGTCATCTGATACAAGAAACCTATACCGCTATCCATCCTCGCATCCAAGTGCAAGGAAGCCAACTCCTACATTGCTTTCCAGGCGTCTGCTGACTCTCGGACTGCATCTTTCTGCGACCTCCTGCTCAAGGCATCGGCCACTACATTCCCTTTCCCTGAAGTGTATGAAATCTCGAAGTCATAATCCTGGAGGAACTCCATCCACCTTCGCTGCCGCAAGTTTAGGTCCCGCTGAGAGAAGATATACCTCAAAATTTTGTGATCTGTGAAGACCACAAAGCGTTCTTCGATGAGGTAATGTTGCCATAACATTAGTGAAAAAATGACCGCTACAAGCTCCAGGTAATGTGTGGCATAATTAAGCTCATGAGGGAATAGTTTCCTAGACCCATAAGAGATCACCCCTTGTCGCTGCATCAACACACATCTGAGGCCTTGCCCTGAATCATCACAGAACACCTCATATGCCACCCCTTCTTTTTGTAGTCTCAACACTGGGGAACTAACCAACATCTCCTTCAGATAGCTGAAGGCTGCCTCGCACTTCTCACTCCACACAAAAACCTTGTATTTCTTTGTCAAGGCTGTCAAAGGGGCTGCAACTCAGGAGAAGTTGGGTACGAACCTTCGATAGTAACCTGCCAGCCCGAGGAAACTGCGAACCACAGCCACATTCTTGGGTGTTGTCCAAGAAACAACTGCCTCAACCTTTGATGGGTCCACCACTACCCCCTTCTTGGACACTACATGCCCAAGTAAGTGCACTTCTCTCATCCAGAACTCGCATTTCGACAACTTCCCATAGATCTGGTGCTGTCAGAGGACCTCCAAACCCGTCCTCAGGTGCTCGGCGTGGTCCTCCTCTGATCTTGAATAGATCAGGATGTCGTCAATGAACACAACTATGAACCGATCCAGGTACTCCTGGAAGACGGAGTTCATAATCCCCATGAACATAGTCGGGGAGTTCTTAACACCGAAGGGCATGACCACAAACTCAAAGTGCCCATATCTGCACCTGAAGGCCGTCTTCAAGATGTTGCCCTTCTTCACCCTCAAATGGTGATATCCAGACCGTAGGTCAAACATTGAGAACCATCCTTCCCCTTTTAGTTGGTCAAAGAGATCGTTTATCCTTGGAAGAGGGTAGCTATTTTTGATCGTTACCTGATTCAGCCTCCTATAGTCTATTCACAACCTGAGACCACCATCTGCCTTCTTTGCGAACAACACTAGAGCACCCCATAGTGATGGACTTGGTCGAACATAACCCCTCTTCATCAAATCGTCGATCTGAATCTGCAACTCCCATAGCTCCGAAGGTACCATCCGGTAAGGAGCCATCGAAATCGTGTGACTACCGAGCTGCAAGTCTATCCCAAACTTGATATCACGTCGAGGGGGTAAATTTGTTACCTCCTCAGGAAAGACGTCCATAAACTCTCTGACGATTTCTAGCACCTCCACCATCTCAGCATCTACTGGCTCTACTGACAGCTCGGCTAACAAGGAGAGGAGGGGTTCCTCTCGCATGCTACACTCCTGAATGCTCTTTTCACCGTTTAAAGTAACACGCCATCCACCCATGTCTGAGAACACAACCCTTCCTCAAAATCAGTCAATGAAGGCACCCATAGAGAAAAAATATTCGATGCCTAGAATGACGTTGTATGGCTGTATCTGTAGCAATAGTAAATCCCTGACCGACTGATGTAGCCCTATCATCAGTCTGCATTCTCGGAAAACATAAAAAAAGTCGGTCTGACCTCTGACTAGTGTGCTCAGCACTAGGGGCACTGGGAGTATCTCAGCATCTAGGCACAGAGCATGGGCCAGACCGGGTGCAACAAAGGAGTGAGAAGCTTCGGTATCGAACAAGGCGTAAGCAATGGTACTAAATAAACTAATCGTACCTCGAACAACCTCTAATCCTGCTGGAACTGCTGCCTCCATGGCGTGAAACTATCCACGTCCAGCTCCTCTACCCCTCAGCTGTCGGCCTCCTCGCCGACCATGCCCTGTTCGAGGTCTCTGAGGAGCGCCCTGAGGTCGGCCTCCTCCTATGACATCTGCCCTCAGAGGAGCGGGAGCTCGCTGACCCTGCTTCTGCTACTGGAAGGGCCTAGCTGGAAGCTGCTGCTGGGGCGAGTGCTAGGCATGTTCGCCACTGCCGTACTGAAATCAGTCTGAGCACTGATTCCAGAGATGTTCATGGCTCCCACAGATGAGGCACCTTGGTCCTGGGCCTAAAAGAAAAGGTGAGGATCGAGGGACCGAAACTGGAACTGTTGTGGCCTGCTCCCTGCTAGTCAGAACCGAGAGGGTCCTGATGTTGGTGGTCTGGTGCTGATAGCCTTTCCCTTCGATGATCCCAGCTGGATGCCCTCTCGTGATACACCTCCCAGCATGTTCATCCTATCCACCAAGTATGTTGGAAGGGTGAAGGGGGTAAAAACGTACTGGAGGGAGGGTCGGAGTGCCTCCTCAAAAAGTCTTGCCCAAGACTCCTCGTCTGGAAAGAGGTCTGGAAAAAAACATAGGAAGTCCTTGAACTTGATTCTCATCTCCCTTACTGATATACTCCCCTTCTGGAGGGAGAGTAGCTCCTGCCTCTTTTCTTCCTTCATCGTAGAATAGAGGAATTTCGCTCGGAACTCTTTCTCGAAATCAGCCCACGCCACCTCAGCCTCTCTCCTCTCCCCCAGGTAGAGTGTCCACCACTGACGTGCTACTCCCTGCATCTGGATGACGGCTAGAGGAACCTAGTACTCGGTCGGGTCCCGAATCAGGCCGAAAGCTATCACCAGCTCTTCTAGACAGCTCTCCCTCTTCATGTCAGAGGTGTTGCCCTCATATTTCTCAAGGGTCTGTCACTGGAAGGCCTGGACTGTCTTCTGCCACTGGTCATCCTCCTCCTCTTGATCAGCTCTCTGCTAATCAGCCATGGTAGCCTCCTAGGCCTCGATCATCCGCACCACACGTGGTCACCTCCCAGGTGTCATAGCTGCAAGGTAAACAAATAATGCCTAAGCCCAAGTAGTGCAGAATTTTGTTCTCAAAATTTCTTAAACTTCTTATTTATTTCAAATTCCCAAAAAACCCTAGAAACACGAGAACACAAGTCATTATGATGCATGTACCTTTCCTAGGGTCTCTACCCTGCAATCAGCGTGGCCTCACTTGATCGTTTGGTAGGTCCAGAGTCCTTTCATCGGATCACGGGGGGCCCTAAAATCTCGTGTCCTAGCCAGTCTTCCATGGCCTAATTCACGCACCAAGGTCACCTAAAACTATTTCCCTACCATCCCATGCAACCCTCACTGTTCCTAACTCCAGACTTCACCCTATCTCTCAACCACATTTGATACTATTCTGTCACGACCTGCCTTCACCAAGATGAGGGAAAGGACAGCAGATTGCCAGACCCTTCCATCTTCAAGTTGAAGGAGAGATAATGACCCTCAGGACCCGCCTTCAATAGGTCCGAAAGTGGATACTAGCACCAAGGGTATAAAATAACACACTAAATGGAAGGAATTTCCCTTTTTCTTTTAATAGGATCGGGAGATAAGATTGTAAATCCCAGAACACCAAACTAAAAGTGAAAAAATGACTAAAGATTAACCATTCCCATATGCATGTTCAGAGGTAAAAGATACAAGCCGCAAAACCCCAAAGGTAAAAAGAATACCATGAAAGAAAAAGCAACCACAGCAACTATACTAAAGGTTCTGTGCTAGTATGGTCCCGTGCGATCCCCGAAGTCCTCCTGGAAACCTGAAAGAAGTTTTTATATGTAGGGTGAGCATACAAGTATACTCAGTAGGGAAAACCAAAGACTCTCGTGCACAAGTGGGGAGACATACTAATGCCCTGGGAGAAAAGAGATAACCAAGAACATACCAAGGAAAATAACAACCCAAGACTCACCAAGGTACACACCCCAAAAAACGCAATTCAAGTAATGTATAGTAATATCACATCGATGTTTGGGTACCCCGCGCCACTTTCCCATTGGTTATTGAAAACATCCTATGAATCGAACCAATACCACCATTCTCACCGCAGTCCCACTGCCACACCCCGCCCGCACACACCTGGGTCATACCCTCACGCATTCCCACTACCAAACCCCACCCGCAAACACCTGGTCCACAACTGTCTCATGTAACCATGCATGAAAACACCTAGGCCAGAACAACTACCATCATGCCCGAAGACACATGGGCCTCATTCCAAAGACCCTTGGGAAACCACCTTCCCGCACACACCTGGGCCAACCACCACACCACCCTGCCCGATGATTCTTGGGCTAATAATGGACTTTAGGCCATAACAGCCGGCATAAAGATACTTGGGCTATCTGGGAAAGGGAGAAAATTGATCTAATAACCAGCCAAAAATAGAAGGTTTGGGAAAAACACCATCCCCCATGAAATGGGGGTGTTCCGCACTAAGTGCTCAACTTGGGTGGGGCACGAATTAGAAACACAAAAACTACAAGTATGTATAGGTAACAAGCACTCACCCAAATCTAGGTTTTTCTTCAGCCAGCCTAAAGAACACAATCAGCACCCCAGTCACGACTCAAACCAAACCAAAACCTATTTGTCCCATCCTTGTTTCATGTTTCGTGATAATGTTTAAATAAGTTTCTGCACCTACTTAGGCTACTAGCAAACATATTCTCAAGCCAAGGAAAGTGTAAATTCAAACATCAACTTAAACATGCACACCCAGTTCTCTTATAAAGTCACAACAACAAAGGGATAAGTGAGATCCCTCGAAGTACTGGAACCCTAGAAAACCCCAAGATAGATCCCCATGTCCCCAGGATCCAGAAGTCAACAGTTTCTCAAAAACAGAGGATCCAACCCCAATTCGTGATATAATCAAGGTAACCACCCGGCCTCAAATTTACAACCAGCGATATCATAACAACAGGGCATCCCATCTCCACCCACATCACCTAGCAATCGGCCCGTGAATGAAAAACAATCAAAACACTACCACCAAAGCAAAGCAGGTCCATGTCGGTATTTTTAGATTTAAACGATTTAACACACTCCATGATTCCAATTCCTCTGTACTTTAACTGGGGTTATCAAAGACAAATATTAATCCTGGTGCTTTAAATTTATTTAGCCGGATGTACGTAATTAACCAAATTCCTTTACACGGCAAGGGTTCACAACCACAATACAATCCATTTAAACATCACTAGAGGTAAGGGTTCGTTAGTGCACAGCGAATGACCACCAACGGCCGTGATTATCAGTAGGCGTAAGCCCGCATAATTCTGAAATCATTAATCATGAAAGAAGAGAAAAACAGAGCAACATCATCGGTCACACCCCTCCCCTTCGTTCTTTAGAATCCATTTATTATCTTCTTTAAAGTGTGGTTAATCTAATTCTACAGAAGAAATAGCATACCCACCCCGCAAGATACACAGAAATTAGAGACAAAGGTGAAACCCTGCTTGATTGATCGATGATCGAATTTTATCTTCAGGCGCCAGGAATAGAAGATGCGTGATTTGCAGGGGTGGGGCCCCGGGAACTCAATGACGAGCAGAAGAATCGGTGGGAGGGTGATCGTGAAAAAAGGAAACCAAGGAGAACCCTTTACTTTATAAGGGTCGGGGATGGTTGAGATAAGAACACGAAACCGCGTAAGGAGAGGGGTCATGGGTTGACCACGCGGCCCCACACATCATTAAAGGGTCCCCGCCTTTAGGGGAAGTTTAAACCGATGCACACCAAAGTACCTCACATAAAGAAATGCCATTAACTGGTGTTAATGGGCATTAAAATAGGCGTAAGGGGGTCAAAACAGGGTTTAAACCCCAATTTGCGTAAAAAGGAGGCGCTACTGGAAATCTCGTGGGGGTAGGCTAGAGCTACCGGTAGCCGAGCTATCGGTAGGCTGCAGCCACCCGTAGCCGAGAGCTACTGGTGGCTAACATCTACCCGTACCTGAGCTACCAGTAGGCTGAAGCTACCAGTAGAATGAGATACCGGTAGCCGCGCTACCGGTAGGCCGAGCTATCGGTAGGTTGCGGCTACTGGTATGTTGTGGCTACCGGTAGAACGAGCTATCGGTAGGCCTGCTACCGATAGGCTAAGGCTACCGCTAGGCCTACCATGGGTCAAACTTCACCGAGAAGTTGGGATGGCCTCCCATACCACCCAGAACACCTCAAGCATCAGATTTTTACTAAGTATTGGACCTCGAACAACCCGGGCCATTATAGCATGATTCACTAACGACTGATCCAAAATATAGAGAGGACTCAAATATTGTTGTTTCACACCTTTGAATTAGATGTTTTGGTGGATTTATAGTTGTTATTCGATCTGTTCCTCTATTAATAGAACTTTTCATGAGCCTATGTATTGAATATTACTTTATGAGTTTTTTTTCTAATCTGAAATGACCATTATTGATTGATTGGCTATGAATTGTTAGACTTAATCAATTTACATTTTTTATTATTCCTTTTCTCTCTTGTTTATTCTCATTCTTTACCATTCAAATCCCAGAGGTATCGGATCAACAGTTGTCGGGTGGCCTGAGCTCGTTCAGTAACCATGATTCATGGAGGATCGATGAAATGAGAATGATTTTTCAGGTATGGAATAGATATGGAATCTTCACGACTCAAGAATTCTCAATATATTGGTATGAGATCAATAAATCGATTGTGGGGTTAATGGAGGTGTGTATAATGAACAACCAAACCCCCATGACGAATGATGGCCAATTTCCGATTAATGATGGCTGGTGAGCGCAAGATTTGTCTAGATCTAGAGATTTAATATAAAATCCATGATATATTAGTGGTAGTTGAAGAATATGAAAAGAATAAAATTAGATGTGGATTTTTAGGAGAAATTGCAAATAGATTCTATGTACAATGAAGAACGCATGATGTGTATCCCCTTCCAATAGCGGTGCTAGGGTTTTAGAATCCCATAAATCAGACACGATGTGTACTTACCCTTATACGCCATAAACTGTCATTCCGTATGAGCAAGCCATGTGATGGATCAAACAGCCAGGAACACGCCATGTTCCGAATACACAGAGATGGGGTTGACCACATGGTCAACACCCCATGTGGACCAACATGTCCTATACCAAAGTACATGGACATGAAGTCCGAGTACACAAACATGTTTAGCAGACACGGACTTGGTACCAGCTAGTTAGGACATGGCAAGTAGTCCACCAACATGATATGTTCCACTACATGGGATGAAGTCGTGTACCAACTTGGGATATATCCCAGTTATGAAGTGATAAGACATGTTTTGTGGGTCCCCTCACATGATGTGAACCCCTGGATATCCTTTCATGATACAACCAACATTTGTATCTCCTTCATTTGAAATTGGATTTTGGCCCATGAGTATCATATCCTGAGTATTATTCAATATATAACTTGTCGGTTTCCTTAGTAGAGGCTCTACAGATATGGTGTGAACTCTTTCGAGCATGGAAAATGGCTAAGTAGTTCCTGATGATGACAATGACTATACAGAATCACCAAGTCATTTCAGGAGTAACCCTCCAGTAGGGTTGGAAAGTGGATTTCTCCAATAGACTATATTGATCTTACCATCTAGTGGGGCTGGTAAGTGGGGTTACTTGATGATATTTCTATTTTTTCCTCTATTTGGTTTGATTAGTGGAATTACTCATCATTTCGGGATTACCCTCCAACAGGGTTGGTATGTGGTGTTCCCTATTAATCATTCTGGGATTACCCACCACCAGGGTAGGGTAGTGGAGTTCTTGGATGATCTCATTCAGGGAATTAACCTCAAAAAATTCTAGGGATTGGAGTTCCCCAGGGGATTCTTCCAAGAATTGCCTTCTAGTAGTGCTAAGAAGTAGAGTTCCCTAATGACTTTCCCATGTATTATCGTCCAGTGGGACACGACAGTGGAGTTCCTCAGTGACTAGAAGGGTATTTCCCTCCGATCATACCAGGGAAAGAGATCCTTTCTAAGAGTTTGTGACCCCTCGACTATGCATCACAATGAGAAGATGTTTTTTTATGTGAATTTAGACTCATTAGGAACATGGATGCTTTCCCCATCAAGATGTGTTTCTGTGATGTCACCTAAAACAATTCTCACAAGTCAGTTTCACCCAAAGTGGATAGTATCTAGGTGTAGGGTTTCATTCCCTTAGAATTGTGTGTTCAGGGAAGACGCATGAGATAATGGGAACCATTGATGGAAATAGTTTGGAAATTTTTGCTAATATTCTTCTTGGGTTGAGAAATTGGATGGAGATCCCCTAACTCTCTCATTTGGTATTATTTGACTAAACATATATATGTACTTCTTATATACCAACATGTTGTGTTTGATTATTCTCCTTCCAATATAGACAATGACATTTAGGGTATGCCACATGCTTTCTGTTTCTAACTTCTCCAGGTTAGATGTGTCTACTCTCCTTCTATTGGCGGGAAGGCTCTATGGGTAGTTTATCTACTCACCATATTTATCCCCTTGTGATTGGACAAGATCAATTTTACTCTCTTGTTGGTTTGAGCAATACTATTTCACTGTATATTGTTCTATATACTATTTTCCTCTACAGTCTTATCTCTTGCTACTCTCCCTTCACCATTTTTGGGTGTTCTACTGGGTATGTATATACCCATCCTACCTGAGCTTCACCTTCATGAGTTGTCTTTTTTGAAGATGGTGGATAGTTCCACCATGACTTCAGAGGAACTTTGGGATACTGGGTGCATGGACCGCGTACAGTGTTCGTAGCTTAGGATCATTATTTGGGCTCTCTCAGCTATTTACTTTTATACTTTCTATCAGGTTGTGATATATATCTCCTTTAGGGATGTAGTTTTTAACTTTACATTTAGATATACACTACCTTACTTTTTTACTGTCATTGTGGTAACTTTTATGAAAAATATAAAATAGATTTAATATTTTTATAAAATTAATTTTTGAAAAATCGGGCCTTAGAATCACATATTGTCTCAATCCTTTCTATGGGAATATATTTAAAAATGTTTCAATGTCATACAAGGAAAAATTCAGGTTTCTAAATCATTCCCACATTCAAGATTTTTGTCCCTGAAAAAAAAACTAGGAAAAACTAGGGATACTGAGCCCGCACTTGGATCTCCCTCACCAAGGAACTCTCTTGCATGTTTCTGTACTACCATAACATATTAACCAAATGGATGGTTCATCCACATTGGGTCCTCTTCTATAGATCCTTGATCACCACCTAGTACTTTGCATAGGTGGCTCTATCGTTGATGTCCATCTCACCACGGTCAATGATATTCATAGAGTTAGGAATTTATCTCATCATCTACAACAAATAGAAGACATCAAGCACCCCCTCTAGTTGTGGGTGTAGGGAAATTTAGCAGGCAACCTCACCAACCCTCTACATGATCTCAAACAGCCCGATGAACCATGGGGATAAGTTTCCTCCCTGGATGAACCTCAGAATTTCCCATTGTGGGGAGACTCTTTAGAAATAATGGTCTTCATACTGAACACCAAGGTCCTATGTTGGTGATTTGTGTAAGATTTATGTCTACTTGGGGTCATCCTCATCTTCTCAATGATTATATGGTCATTTTTCATTACAGCTAATAAAATCTCTTTTCGCAATAAAAATGTCTCACCTATATATGTCTATCAAATGGATGAACTATAGGGTCTCTCATAGAGGGACTCAAAAGGTTCCTTGTCTATGATATATCGGTATCTATTTTTGTATGAAAACTTTGCCAGGGGAAGGTGATCCTCCCTACTCCAATTGAATTCCAACACACAATCCCTCAATATATCCTCTATCACATGGATAGTGAAATTGGTTTGACCATCAGTCATGGGGTGGATGTTTTTACTATTCCACATCTAGGTCCAAAATTTATCCTACATGCCTCTCCAAAATCATGACATAAATAGCATGTCATGACAGAAGATAATCATCAAGAGTACCCCAGGTTGTATAATGATCTCATTTCTATAAAACTACTCCAAACTCTCCATTGAACACTGATCTCTAATGAAAAGAAATTGGGTTGAATTTTTGAGTCATCCAACTATCAATGAGATGGTCATATCACCATTCGCTATGTGTGGATTCCCTGTAACAATATCCATAAATATGCCACCCCACTTCAACTTTTTGAACTCAAAAGGCAGCAACAAACCTGCCGAAACATGATGCTCATCCTTTTCCTGCTAAAAGGGGAGGCACTGAGAGATGAACTCATCTATGCTTAATCTCATACCAGACCAACAAAACTACAATTGAATGTCCATGTACATCTTCCTCATGCCAGTATGTAAAGCTTAGGGAGAAGTGTGGAACTCCTATATCACCACCTCTTATGATGTAACTGGAATCTGGTTCCACCCCTAGAATAAGATGATAGGATTCCCTCCTTTAGAATATCCATCTAGTGCATCTCATATGGATATCTAATCATGTAAGACCTCGTATTCGTTGTATCCCAGCTGGGACTCTCTCCATTCCTCCTTTACTGTGTGAGAGCGTCCTGACTAGGAGGCATAGACTGCAAGGTTTAACATGATCATATATCCACAAGTGATGCACCATATGGATATTCTAAAGGAGATAATCACATCATCTTGTTCCAGTGGAGGACAGTGGTTCTAGACATGTTTTGGTAGGAGGTGATGTGGGTGTTCCGCACTTATCCCCTAGTTGTACATCTATGTGTGGGGAAGTTGAACAGAGACCTTTAGTGGATGTTTTGGTGGTTCAGCATAATATGGAGTGTATCTGACTTTGTCTCTCAATGCCTCACCACCTTTCCAAAGGTAATGGTTGATCACCATGTTACGACAGGTTTTTCTCAACCTCTTGAGATCTAGAAGTCGATTGGTACAGTAAATCCATAGCCTCTTTCATATGGATTGTGCACAAAACAAAGGTCCAAGACCCCATCTAGGAGATAGTTTTCCAAATGTGGAAGTTGGGGCCCTTCCTTTTCATTAGGTAGAAAATTTTAGTGGATACTTTGTGGTAGTTTTATGTATGGGAGGTCATTCACCTTCATGGGGAGCCATTGGTGATTATTTGCAATCGTTATGGGTGGTTTATGTCTTGATTGTGGAGTGTCATGTGTGAGGAATTTGGGACCTAGATGTGAATGAGTGTAGCCTTACAACACTATATCGATTGGAATACTGAGAACACTATCTAGGTGTTGTGGATATGTTGTGGGATTTTGTGTTGGACTTCATTTTGAGATGGGAGGATCACCTTCCATTGGTAGAGTTTGCGTAAAACAATATATAACACTCTATAATCGACATAACACAATTTGAGGTTCTCTTTGGGATAGCCTATAAGTCAACCTTGATGTGGAAGAAGATTGGTGAGACATATCTAGTGGGCCCAGCAATGTTGCAGGTGACAATAGAGAATGTCTAGGTCAGCCGTGAGTGCATGAGGACAGCCCCGAGATGATAGAAATCCTATCTAGATCCTCGTCATAGGCCCTTGGAGTTCAATCAGGGAGACCATATATTCCTAAGAGTATCCCCACAATGTGTAATGTGGAGGTTTTATTAGGGGGGAAGCTATCCCAAATGTTCATAATACCATTTGGGATCATTTATAGGGTTGGTGATGTTTCATACCACCACTCCCAAAACCCACAACTAGATTGGGTGCACAAAGTCATCCCCGTGTCATAGTTTAAGAGATGTATGTGTCACCCTATGCACATTATTGACCAAGGTAAGTGGTAAATCAAGGATGGATCCACATTTTCAAGGCACCCAGTAGTGATCAAGGATAAGTAGGAGAGGACCATGTGTGGGTGAACCATCCCTTTGGTGTTCGTGTTTTGGAAGCACAAAAAAGTGAAAGAGAGTTACTGGGAGTGGGAGAACCATGTTCGAGCTCAGTATCCATAGTTTATTTACTTATTTTTCTTTTTATAGAAGAACATATTGAAGTATAGAATTATGTAGAAACCTTGTTTTTACATTGAAAAACTACAAAATATTTCTAAATATGTTTCTAGATCTAGGTACAAAGACAGTGTCTGATGCTGAGGCCAGGTGTTCCAGATATTAATTTTATAAAAATATTAAATATATTTTATATTGTGCCTACATGAAACCATAAAGAAAATAGGATAACTTATAAAAAGTTGATTGGATTATAAATACAAGAGCATGGTTTAGTCTGGAAGGAGGTGTTTACCCTATGTGGGGCATAAAATGAGTCAATGCAAGACATTGAGACCCCTATCTTAAAGGTGGTGCATCTAATTAGACTAATTAGTTATTAAATTAATTCATTCATTTCAACATAAATGATATTTTTATAAATATATCACTAGGTAGAATTCACTAGGTCTTACTCATAATTCTCCCACTTCTCGCAAATCTCTCTTTGTCCTCCCTTTGAAGAATCGAGATCAAACGATGACGGAACGTTTGATCAAATCGGATTAGGATGCAATGAATGCATCAGCTTCATCCAATCGTTGTGTGGTTGAATTCTTTACCAACTATAGATCCAAGAAATGTTAGGACTCAACTTTTGGAGTTTATGACATTATTTTATATGTATGATCATATCAATAGTGGTTCCCTGATTTGTGCCCTGTTATCAAACCTTTGCATGATCCTAAGTATTGAATATTTGTTTTTTAGTTGTTTTCTAATCTAAACTGTCAATTCATGATTGATGGAAAAAATAATGTTTGGCCTCAATCAATTGAACTTTTTTATAGTGCCTTTTATCCCTTTTATCTTCATCTTCTTCACTGATTGGAACCCAAAGGTCATGGTTCAATAATTGTCATGTGGCCCGAGTTCATTTGGGATCCCAAATTCACGGTGGATAGATGAAACAAGAACAGTATGGAGAGAGAGGCATAGATCTAGAATTGTCACAACTAAAGGATTCATGAATAGTTGGATTGAGATAAAGAAATATATTGGGTGGTTAATGGAGGCATGAAAAACAAAAGACAAAATTCATATGAAGAACGATGGATGATTTCCGGTGAACGCCACCCGGTGAGTGCGATATTCGGCCAGATTAGAAGATTTCAAATCAAATCCCGGAAAAATCAACACTGATTGGAGTAGATTAACTATAGAAGATATGATCTGGATTTTATATAAAAATCATCAGTACACATTATATATAATGAATAGAACACAGTGTGTATCCCCTTCTAGTAGTTGTGCTTGGGTTTTGGAAACCCATATGGATGTCACAGAGTGTACATCGCTTGACATGACATATAATGCCTATCAATGTTATTAATCCATGTGATGGATTACAAGCCAATCACACACCATGTTCTAAATACATATATATGGGTTTACCACATGTGAATTAACCTATGTGGACCAACACATTGTGTTCCATAGTACACGGACACGGAGTCCGAGTACACGGACATGGCCAGTGGGCAAGGACTTGGTCCCCATTAGTAAGGACACGGTTTGATCCCCTAAGTGTGATGAATACATGTTCCAGAAAGGAAAAAAAATGCTAGGATGTGGGACCACACACCATGTGGGTCCCCTCACTTGCTGGGTACACCTTGATCTCCTTTCATGAGACTTTGTGCATTCGTGTCTCCTTTATTTGAACTTTGATTTTGGCATGTGAGTAGCCTCTCATGATTTTTTTTCTACATATAATGCAATGGTTTCCTTAGTAGTGAATATTAATTTATATTGTGAATCATTCTATGAATGGATCTTGGATAGGCTATGCTTGGTGATGACAGTTATCGTATAGAATCACCAGGTCTTTCCTGACATAACCCTCCAGTAGAGCTGGGTAGTGAAGTTCCCTGATGGATTCTACCTAGATTACCTTTAGCATGTCTAGATAGTGATGTTCCTCAATGGTTATTCTGAGTTACCTTATATTAGTGAAAGGTAGTGTATTTCCTCAATATTTCAGGATTACCCTCCATTAGTTCGAGGCGGTGGTGTTCCTTGACGATTGTTTTAGGCTTACCCTTCAGTAGGGTTGGGAAGTGGAGTTCCCTAATGACCCGTTTCCACTCATTTCCCTCTAGTAAGGATGGGAAGTGAAGTTCCCCCATGTCTTTTTCTGGATTTACCCTCCAGTGGGGCAGGTCAGGGGAGTTCCCTGATGACTTTCCCAATCATTACCCTCTAGCATGGTTGGGTAGTGGATTTCCTTGGTGACTAGCAGAGTATGACACACCTATCATACCATGGAATGGTATCCTTACCTATAATTTTTCTCCCCATAACTATGTGGAATAGTTAAGATATGTAGTTTTATGTGGATTTGGACTCACCAGGAAGTGGGAAGCTTTCCCTACCAAGATGCGTTTCTGGGATGTGATCTAAAACCATGGGGGAAAGTCATTACCTCTAAAATAGGATGTCATCATGGTGTTGTGTTTGATTCTCCTAGTATTTTTGTTTACAGAATACATATGAGATGTTGGGAAACATTGATGGAATTATTTTGGAACTATTGTATACTGTTCTTCTAGGGTTGAACTTTGAAATACAGATCCCCTTACTCTCTCATTTGAGATTATTTGAATGAGAATATATATATATATCCTTATTCTATACCCACTCAGTGAGTTTGGTTACTCTCCTACCAGGAGAGGTGAAGACACACAAGGTATTCCATGTTCATTCTATGTTTAGATTTTCATGGTTGGATGAGTATACTCTCTATTTATAGGGGGTAAAGCCTTGATGGGTAGTTCATCTAGTCCTCGTGTTTATCACCTTGTTAATGGATGATATTACTTTCACTATCTTATTAGGTTGAGCTATACAATATCACAATACCTTAATCAATCTATTTTTTCCTCTTCATTTTTATCTATTAATTCTCCCCCATCACCACATTGAGGCATTCTAATGGGTACATATATAATCTTCGCTTCACTGACTTCTCCTACATGTGTTGTTTATTTTGTATATGGTGGATAGGTTGATCATGATTTCAAAGGATCATAGGGATACTAGGTTCTTGGACCGCGTACGGTGGTCATGGCTTGAGAATCATGAGTGGGATATTTTAGCTATTTACTTTTCCATTTTTTGTCTAGTTGGGACATATTTTTTGTTTGGGTGTGCAAATTTACCCTTCACATTTCAGTATACACTACTATAATTTTGTACTATATAGATTTTCATGAATTTTTGGTATATTTTGTAGAAGTGTGGCACCTTTGCTTCTTCCGTCTACACAGTTTCATTGAGTTGGTTTTGTGCATGTGTACAGCTTCTTAGGAAAAGGCCTCCCTGTTTTATTTGTGATTTCGATGCTTGTCACCACCCCCTAGCCTATGCAGGTTGGCTTGGGGTAGTTGTGGACCAATACCCGACATGGGTTGGTTCGTGACACATATAATCCTATTTTACCTCATATCTTAATCTATAACCAGAAAAATTACAATAAATAACAAACCCCTTATCCAGATCAAGTAGGATAAGAATCATAGTTGAGGAAAGTATTTTATAAACTACAAAAATGATGTTTTACATCCATCATACCATTATTAATTTACTCACACCCAAGTCAATTCCATCATAATCAATGTTTTTGGGAAACTTATTGGATGAAACATCTATAATACCCTATAATTTCAAGAAAAAATTCATTATCATAGATATTTCTAAGTACACTTGATGACATAATTACATCCCCCTTATTTGAATCAACCAAAATATCAAATTTCAATGAAAAATGACCTAAAACATTCCCCTCAATTTTCCAAATTTAATATTTATAAATTTTATCATAAATATTGAACTGTCTAAATGTTATTAGAATAATAATCTAGTGTATATTATGAAACTTTTTAGATAAATAGTATTGAAAAATATAATCCTAAAAAACATTGGAAATGTATCATATTATGGGTGAAATATTTTTCTCATGCATGAAAATTGTATGAGCATTAACCAATCCAAAACAAATCTCAAAAAAATAATGACTATTTAATCAATTATTCGGTATATATAAAACCCTTACATTGAGTATATTATAAATTAATTAAATATCAATCTTATGAAACCACCAATATCCATTAAATTATTTTAATATCATTATTCATTGGAAATGTGCAATAATTTTTAATTTTTTCCAAATTCATCTTCGATTGATCCATACATATCCACAAACAATAATTTTATTTCAAAGAAATCAACAATGTAATACCCTGATGTGAAATATGGTTCCTAATAAAGCCCTCTAGTTCAAAATATATATTCTAAACATTCATCTCTTAAAATTAATTTGGATCCATTCTGTAACCAATAATTAATATTCATTTAGTCTTGGGTAGTAAATCAATAAAAAAAGTACACATATCTTATAGATGAATTCTTAAGAAATCATCAGTAAATACATAAGGAAAATAATCAACTAAAAAGGAAAAATGTATTTTTTATTCCCTTACATTTTTCAAGCACAACTCTTTACATAAAAAGCGAATATCATAAACTATCCATGATCAATTATTTCCTAACATGAAAGAAGATCTTATTCAATAATAAAATTTTGGATACATTCATATGAGAATAGAAAGTATCTCATCCGAGATAGAAAATTCCATGTATAAATCTATATGACATGAAAATATAATATATAGAAAACAATAAACTATTACTTGAAAGATATTAGGATAAATTTGAATTCACTAGAATCACACAGCCAAACCTGATAGATCAATCACATTTATTTTTGGTCATCTTCTCTAATATATATATTTTTCCAAAAACAGTTCCACAATAATGACCATGAGTAACCAAATAACCTATAAAATAACTCTATATCGAGATAGGCCTTACAAAACTAACTAACTACAATGACTATATGTCCTTAAGAAAACCCATATTTTACTTTTACAGGTCCTTATTAACCATGATTTGGAAATCTAAATTGATATTTTACCTTTTCCAAAACCTCCCAGAGATTTAATACAATAAATTATTTAAAAATAACTCATACTTGTTTAAGAATAACATTATTTTGTTCTATAAAAACACATTTCTCGAGTATGAAAAAATTAAAAATGGTAGTAATATTTAAATAATGAAATTATTTAACAAAAGAGGAATAAACTGTCTTTATTTCTTCCTTGACTACATTCTGACTAATAATAACTTCTTAAACATCCTATTTTATATATCAAATTATCCAAAATTAAAACATCTTTAAGGATCACATATAGTATCCTTTATTATTATTCACAAATCCTTCTTTATAATAGGTCATTTATTCACCACAAAAATATAATTTTATAAATAAATAGCCCTTAACTGAGTAAAAAGTAGTGCTCTAAAACTGATATTAATGATTCTAGACTTCATAGAAACATTATGTCCTAAATTTATAGTAACATTATGTAAATTAGTACAATCCACTACATACTTCACTACAACCATATCCCCCTATTCTTGATCTATATGTTTTTTAGAGTTATCCATCCTTAAAGAGTATAGATAAAACTTCTTATAAAATAAAATTTAAAATCCATCCTAATACATTCAATAAATATTTGTTTCTATAACTAAAAAATCCTACCAATACCACATTAATCCTTCAATTATAAAATATAGTAACAAAAAATTTGGATTCCATCCTATATTATTAAATTCCAAAAACATCTTCCACTACTCAATTCACTCCTCCACACCTTAAGTCTCAACATTCCCTCTATATATATGGGGATGTTTAACCAAAAAATAATATGTAACATCTATTATTTCACTTATCCCTTTGAAACACCAATCTCAATTACATGTGGTGCCCAAATTAAACTCGTAGTAATTTTCACATTCATTGTAGATTCATGAACGTCCACTAGTTAATCATGTTTTACATATCCCTTCTATCATGATTTTATGCATATTCCCTAGTCAACGTTCCCACCTATAAATTTCCCATCATACTTATTAAGGTGTCTAATTATATAATATAACATTCAAATTCAGTAATCAATCAAGTCAATAATACCCAAAATAACCAAATAAACCCTACAAAACCCAAAATAATAACATTATATAAACCATATGTGATTCACATGTTAGAGACCCAGATCCACATAGAGGCTAGGTGAATTAGTGGTTACCATAATATTCAATTTCAAACAAATTACTCTTATTATAGTTAATCTTAGGATTCATGATCTAAACCAAGTGATTATGAGAGACGTGGGGATGTAACACACACTAAACAAGACACATTAAAGGTTAACACGCTACTATTATAGAGTGGTTAATCATTTTTATCCAAATATTATAATCCTAATGTTCACATTTTTATTTTATTATAAATAAAAATATACATTTAGTAATACTCAAATGTTTTTAAAATCCATGAAAAATATAGATACAAATGATCTTTTATTGGTTTATCAATCGTTTTCTACATCCTCAAGTACCACAATGTTTTTATCAAGTATGCATCATTTTTCTTCTCCTAAAATGCATCTAAATAAATGTTCATAATCTTATCTAAATAGTTGTGTAAAACCATTTCAAGATTATTCAACCTCAACCATGTGAGAAAAACCTACATATAAATATGGTATCACCATGATTAATGGTTTTATCTATAGTAAGGAACCATTATTTTATTTGGGATCTTAAATAACATACTTTCATATCATCTTATCGCCATTATTTTTTATGGTAGTTTTTTTCATTAAAATATCTATAAATGATAATGTGGTAAACTAAAAATGACTATGTCTTAGTTATCCTTAGTTATATAGTAAATATAGAATTATATTATGTGTTCTTTCTCCTCGAACATGTAGTACAATGATTTTTATTATCACTGTGAAATGTGAAATTTCAATTTTATCCAAGTAACATTGTGGTGGAGTTCTGATCTCATCACAAAATTTCACAAAACCCTGAATATATTTAACCTTGTAAATACAAACATTCCACCATAGAATAATAGACATCCACTATGGATATTTTATTCTCCTTCTTGATCATATACTATACTGTCATTCTATCATATCCTTTGAAATTTCCATTTCTCCTCATTCTCTTAATATAAAACATTAGCACATCAACTATGGAATATTTTATTGATCACCATATCATAATATATTCCACATCATAATATCATTATTTATTTTCTTTTATATTAACTCCAATAAGATTCCAATTTATCCATAAGCTTGTTCTCAATAAATAAAATATTAAGTCACCATCAAATCACATGAATGAATTCTCTAAAGAATCATGTCATCGTAATCGTATAATGTATATATAAAAAAACACTACAAAATTTAATATATTTATGTTATTTAATTTTATCCAACCCTCTATATTAATATTACTACTATATTTTCCATATATCAATTGAAATATTCCCGTATATCCTATTTTTTCAATTCAATTCATAAGGTCTCTTTAATATCTCATATAATAATAGTCTCTTCAGTATAAGCATTCATATATATTGGAAATAATATAAAAAATCATAATATATCCTCTCCACACATCAACAACTAACACCTCATATTTCACCCTAAAAGAAAAATTATTCTTCTCTTCATCCCCCCCCCCACAATCATCACTTATAAAATGAAATGATTATATCGTCCTTTTACAATAATAAATATTTTTTATTCTCACCCTTCACATAAAAATTTATTGACTGAAAATAATTTATAATTCATTGATATTATGGATCTTTTGGGATAGGTTTAACTCCCAAAAATGATATATATTTCTAGGTGAGTCTTTATTTATAGTATTTGTCAATATATTTGTAACTTTCTCACTTGTTAAAAAATATTTCACTAAAAACTCTCCTTATTTAACCCTACAATTAATGAATAGGTACTTGATTTCAATATGCTTAAACATCCAATGATGTATCTTATTCAATGATAAATTTATTTCAATTTTATTATCACATAAAATAATCAATGGGTGTGAAACTTACACCCTCATATATTTACTTTATGACTTAGGGCACATAATTTGTATTGAGGTTGTGATTTTATATTGTACTCAACTTACATTATTATTATACAATATGATTTTTCATTTTTCTAGTGACAATAAATGTATCTTACTCTAATATAAAATGTGTCAATAGAAGTATTATTTCAATCAATAATATGACCAACCCAATCCACATTTAAATATCTATAAAGGTAATATGAATTTTGCATAGCTCAATACATAATCAAGATCCCATTTTATGTAGCATAGGATCCATTTCACTTCCATAAGAGAGGATTATTTAAGACATATTTTATATTTTCCACAAATATAAACAATAAACATGACATATGGTACAAATATTATCAAGAATATTTTTCATCAAATATACCTTAAAAATTGAATTTTATTTCCACTCCTTACTTCTTTATCTATAGAAAACTTGTTAGTAATACAGGATTAAAACCTACTCTTAATTATTCCACTCCAACCATATTTATCAACTAAAATTCATTTTTTAAAAACAAAAATTCAACCCATTGTGCTCATGACCTGCAAAACTAGAAAATAATTTTATTTCATTAATCACTATAATGTAAAAGTGTTATATAATTTAGTAAATTCCTCAATATATTTATCTTAATTTCTAGAAAATTTAATGTCACAGACTTACACAATCATGATGAGTCAGTTTATTCATCTCTCTTGACATGGTTATTGTTATCCAACATACCTTTCCTAAAATTTAAAATCCTTATTCTACAATCCAAATTTCAATACCATGATTGAGGTACTTCTTTATGATTATATAATGATTTTTTTATTATAAACACATTTTAATCCTTAATATAAAGGATAAAATCATTAAATAAGTCATTTTAAACCTCTTCCTCTTCTACACCATTCAGAAATGATAAATTATTATACATGTTTGGAACACATTATAGTTATTTTGAACAAAAAATGAAAAAAAATATCATTTAAAGCCTTGTGAGTAGAGAAAAAGGCCTCGTTAAAATCATACCATCAATTTTAGAATACCGCTTTTATAAAATATAAACTTTGTTCAATGATACTTTTCTTTTCTCATTAAGTTTTTTTAATAATAATTATCCTAAATAAAGTTTAATTTTAATTTCTCAAATATCTCCAGGATAGAGCACCCTTACTTTAGTCCCAAAGTATTTTCTTGGATCAACATGGTTTTAAAGTATTTTTTTACTTAGTTTTTGATTTATTTAGGCCCTTAAAATAATATAAATAAATAGATAGTTACAATAGTTTTTATTATAAAATCCACAATAAAAATCATGAATGTTTAAACATTTTCTACTTAATTTACTTCAACATCATAATCAATAGGAAATGTTTTTTTTGTAATTTTTTCTTTTTTTATATAATTGCATAAAATACATCACTGATATTCTTAAATGTTTTCTTAAAACTCCATTAACTGATTCCACTAAGTATAAATCCTCAAAATATTCTTTCATAGACTCTCCCATCAATCTTTCCCAAAACATTTCCTTTAATTTTGATGTCAAATGAATTTAAAAATACCTTGAATCTATTTATGTTTTGACTCTTTAAAACCCATATCACTTAAGTAGTATTGATTTAATTTTGTTAAAATATGCTCTAATTGAGAATGTGAATGACTACTATTGTGCCTTAGTTCAAAATTTATTTCATTGGACCAATGATTTGAAAATATAGTGCTCCCCATATTTACCAAACACTTGTTATTTTTCTCATGAACACAATTTTTTTAGGTTGTATATTAATCTCTATATTTATACCTTATCCAATGTTAATAATTATATAACTCAAATTCATAATTTCTGTATTTTGATTCAAGGGGCCAATGATTTGAAAATGTAGTGCTCCACATATTCCGTTATTTTGACAAAAATTTATATCCCTATTTATATCTCTCAATCTCAATATACCACACACATATGAATGAAATAATTCAATAGGTTCTTTATTTTAATCTCCCCTATGTTTTTACTTTTGTTCACCATCTTTCCTTTATGAGAAACATCACAATTATTTTCTTTCATGATATAGATTTGGTATATTCCCCACATATTCATATTATAAAAACTTAGGCAAGGTATTTTGACAAAAATATCTAAGCCATATAGTCAAAACCTCATTCCCCTAATCTATTCTCTTACAAAAAATTATTCTTCCTACTAAATCTCTAGAATATATTTGAACTTATACGGTGTCCCAATATCACAAAACTAAGATACACTCAAGGGAATGTTACCCAGCCCATAAAAAAGGATAACATTACTAGATTCCAGTTTCTTTTCCCTAATTTCTGAGTTTCTAACTAATTTCACATTGATTGATAGTTTGTTTCTTCAAATAAAATATCCTCTATCAAACCTTTGGTTACCTTTATAGAGATTTTTGTTACCATTCTACCCTTGATCAAGAACTAGGGATGACTACTAGCAAGTCCCAAATAGAATTCATTATCACCATGGGAAAGTATCTTATATAAACCCATGATTTTAATACATAGATATCACATATAAAAAGATTAATATTCCTTAGATAAAATAATGATCCATTACAGAATCATTTAGGTCTAGTGCCTTTAG
The DNA here is from genome assembly GCA_963277665.1 of Viscum album. Taxonomy (NCBI): domain Eukaryota; kingdom Viridiplantae; phylum Streptophyta; class Magnoliopsida; order Santalales; family Viscaceae; genus Viscum; species Viscum album. The sequence continues at coordinate 140,540 of CAUJRU010000041.1, read as the reverse complement.
AAAGTGGGATAAATAATCAATTGGTTCATATGTGAACTACATCATCTCCCATTTTTTTCTTCATAACTAGAAACATACCTAGAAATATCAAACATAATACGTTTCTTTATAACTTTGGGAAAGAAAACATAAGAATGTGTGAGCATAAATACTAAGTTAGGGTGAATAAGGGATATGTCGGCATAACATGAACATAAGGGTATAAGAACATTATTATTAAATTTGAAAATTATACCTTACATATCATAGATTATAAAAATGAGTCAGAAAATAAATCTTGGTATCACATATGAAATGAATCATAATGAAATAAAATAAATTGAGACAAGAGAGTATAACAATTATATAATAAATATATTTATGGAATACACATAAGAAAATAAAATAATTTCCTTTTTATTCATGGATCATTTCCAATGTAATCATAGTGGAATGGATTCACTCCTCAAACATTCTTTATAGTCAACGTTTACTCCCATGACTATCATAGTTGACAAGGTCTGTTATTAACTTGGTTCACTTCTAATTATAGTCCTCTATATCTCATGAGATATCTATATTTTCTCAATGCATTAGAGGTAGATATAGGTCTCGCCCATCATATAATAAAACTAATACATATGTGTGCCATAATATTATATAAAATTAATCATATTAGAACTAATGAAAAGAAATTAGTTTCATAAAAATTTCATCATTACATAATCCATGGAAGAGAAATGGGTTTCATAATGATTTCATCACTTTATCATAGCACTAACCATGGAAAATGAATCGGTTTCATAAAAATATACTCAACATAATTATTAATTGTCTAAGTAAATAAAAAATATTGTATCATTGGCTCATATCCCAATTAAATCATAATTAACATCAAAGAATGTCATCTTATATGGAAAATTATTTTCAAAGATCACTTATATCATTTCTTAAGGAAAATAACTTTTGCATTTGGAAAACACTTATTTAAAAAAAATACAATTATTATATAAAAAAATTAATTAAAAACAATATTGTAAAATTTAAAATGGAGATTTAAATCATTTATTGGTCATGATGGAGGGAAATAACATTCAATACATATATGTTAAAACAGGGAATCATTGAACATTTTTGGTAAAAATTAAAAAATATGTCGTATGGAAAAAGAAAAGAAGATTAATTTTAAACCATTTATTAAAATGTAAAAATAGATTGAAAATTACATTAATTTTTTTATAATTGTAAAAAATATTTACAATATTTTTAGAAAACATGGGTGTGGAAGAAAATGTGTTTTTGAAAAAAGTGTAAAATAAAGTTGGATTTTTCTAGAAAAACATTATTTTAGTGTCTTGGGTACTTAATGAAGGAAAATAAAATGAAATCAAGTATTCCCCATAAATAAACATAATATCATAAAATTTATTAAATTATTTAAAATATATATCATACTATTTCATCATCAAAAATTTATTGATAAGCAATCCCAATATCAATGAGATTGTAAAATAAACCCTTAAAACTTGGGTAACTGTTGGATTATAAGCCCCATGAAATAAAGAACCTTATATGGATATGTATATCAAATAATTTTTTTATTATTAATAATGAAATAAATTCATGGGTATTAAATAATCCACATAAAATAAACAAGTGGTGAATATGGTATGTGCCTCATGGTAATAAAAGTGAGACAAAAAACCCATTATGTCTCGACTTTGTTATTACATGTTAAAAAAACTTGTATAAAATTTATAGGTCCATCTTAACTCAATTATATAACCCTATTCATATATATGATACTATATATTATTTACTTATAACCTTATATTACACGGTTAAAAATAATTCCTTTTCAAAATCATGTTTTGGGTAATGAATTCTTTATTTTTTTGTATATTTTGGTTTTTTATTTTTGGCCCTTTTACTTTGATCATGGTTCTGTAATATAAAAAAAATAAACATGATATAAATATAATATATATTAATTATAAAAATATATTGATTAATCCATTACGTTTATAGATGGAAAATGATTTACAATGTTCATGGAGATGGAAGGTCGTACGTATGCATGAATGTTGTTTCTATTTTCTCAATGGATGGAAGAAAAGAAAGGTAAATATTATTTCACCTTTAAAAATTAATTTTCATATAATATATATCATATATATTCATTAAATATACCCTCATTACCATCCTTTTCAAAATAAATTTGAAATCATATCACATTAATTTATAGAGGTGGTGGTACACACTTGTGCATGAGCAACATTATCTTTGATAGCAGATTACAATGTAAGAAGATAGATTTTATATTATAATTTCAGAAGTATAATTATGTCATAAATATAATATTAATATGTTGAATTTATCATTATATCCATCCTTGAGGGGAGGTGATGGAGAAAAAATTTCATTGGTTCGCGAGATGGTCGTCTTCCGTACACAAGATTGACGGTTTCATTTCTCATTTTGTGGAAGAGGAGATGGATATTGGTTATTCCATTAAAATAATAACATAATAGTATATTAAAAATATTTATTTTATTATATAACCATATTTTAATAATATTTTAATTACTTTCAATTAGAAATAAAATTATAATTATTGGTTAAGAATGATACCTCTTAGTTAGACAACCTCCTTAGGTTAGCACCAAAAACATTCTTTGGAGGGTTTTATAATCAAAATATGACCTCTATGATGTTTTAAGGTAATTGAGGAAGATATATTTTTATTTATATTTTTAAAAAAATTATATTTTATTCTGAATATAAGAGGATAGTTGGTGCACTTTGATAATTGGGGGACAGAACATGCTTTAGATTTTTTGAAATTAAAATTATACCCACATTTCACATATAAAACATTCTCCAAAATGGAAAATTATTTTACCATAGATTTTATATGTTTTAAATGCTACCCTAAAGTAGTATATTGATAATTATTTATGTCATTTTAACCCCTATCATTTTAGTTTAACGGCCTTGTAATCCTATTTTAGCCTTAATTGTGGTAAATAATTTTAACTTTTCCTACAATTAATTATGACCAAAAACTATGCTGACCAAATTATATAATATTAATTATTCTGATTCAAAATATTTAATCCATTTTTAAAATTTAATTCACAATATTGGTAGTATTTAATTTATAATTAATCTTGCAAACATGACGAAAAAATGGGTTTCCAAAGAAATATATTTCTTATGTATAGGAAGTTGTATTATAAAAATAAAATATAAAACTAATTCCAATAAAATAAATTGGATTTATAATGATATAATTGAATTAATTTTACTTCTATTACCATATTGAAAAAATAACTTGTCAATTCTTTAAAAGAAAATGTTGCTTTTAATTAAAACTAGTATTTTCACTATTCATTAAAAAATTATGATTTTTCAAAGAATCCAAAAAATGCACCATAATATATTTTTGGAATTTTTATTCAAAAAATGAAGTTTATATTTTATATTTCATTTTATTAAAATTAAAATTATTGATTTTTTATTTTTCACAAATATTTATAAACAGTTTTTGAGAAAAACATATTTTAAACGTACACAAAACATTACAAAAAGTAATGTACTTATCTATAAAAATATTTTATTTATCTAAATCCTTTATAATTACCTTCCAAAATTTAGTTATTCATATTCATATAACCATGTTTAACAATTTTTTATAATGGTTCTATTTAAATAATAACAGTATATCGTGGTTCAAGAAAACATAGTGTTGCGTTTAACGCAAGCTATCGATGAAATTAAATTTATTTGAAAATAATAAACAAATATGAGGGTGTTACATTTTTTCACCATTAAAATGAATTTTTTCCTTGAAATTATGTCACTTTGATTCAAGAAACTACAGATAATATTTCTCATTATATCCTCAGGTTCCCATATTTCATCCTTAAGTTGGTAGTCTCTCCATAACTCCATGATTTAGTGAGTGGTCTTGTTTTTTATAAATTCTCTCTAAGATCCAAAATCCCTACAAGATGTTTGTAACACCCTGAGATTTTATGAAAAATATTATTTTTAATTTCATTGATGTCTTGTGTTATATGATACACCAAAAGGAGCTTTCACTACACGCATCCCTACCTTGTCTTGCATTACACGCAATCGCGACCTTCCACGATAGCTTGAGTTGTACGCAATGCAGAGTTTCACTAAACAGCGATATGTCATATAAACTAGCAGTTATGAATAGTAATACCCAATTTTTGAAATTTTTTAAATTTTATCTTTATAAATATACTTCATTTTTGGATTCGGAATATCGAAATTATCCTGGGGTAAATTTTTGGTATTTTTCGGAAAACGTTCAATTTTTTATGAATAGTGAAAACACTAGGTTACTATTTAAAAACCGACTCATTATTTAAATAATTATTTATGTTATTTAAATTTATTTTAGGTAAAAATTGATACATAATACCTATATAAGTTCAATTTTATTCATTGGATTCATTTTATAATAATTTTAGATATATAAATATTTTATTGAACTTTTCACTGCCATCTACCCACCTCCTAGGAGAATTTTAAAATTTACATAAAACATAATTTTACCACTTATGTGAGTGGAATTTAGAAAATCCGAGAGACCCAATTAATATCAAGGAGTAAAATGTGGTTCAATAAGATAAAAATAATTTTTGATGAATAGTAATTTTTTACTTTTATTTACCACCGTTAAAAGTAAATAGGGTAATTAAGGGTAAAAATGATATTAATATTACACTAACACATGTCCTAATTCTATTGTATAAGTGTAATTAGACCAAAAACAACCTTTTGAATAAAATATTACCCTTTTGGTCCACTTGGATTAGATTAGGACATTTATTATTATTTTATTTCAAGAAGAGTTAAAATAGTTAAAATCAAAGTTTAATAACTAAAACATTTTTAATATAGGGTTATACATAAGATAAATTCGACTATAAATATTCATTAGAAAGATAAAGATATTTACTACATAATTATATTTTATTTATAATTTTTATACGTTATATAATTTAATTTATTTTTGACACAATGATGATGCAGTAATTACCTTATTAATGATATATTAACATAATTCATGTTATAAGTACCCAAATACTTGTAATTTGAGACTTTTTATGAATTAAACTAATTTAGTAGGTTATTATTAAATGTAATTATTTATTTAATTAACTTTTTTCGAACTAATCATGCTGTTATAATTTCCAAAAAAATCAAGTACCAAATAGTGTCAAAATTGACATAAAATAGTTTTTAAAAAAAATATTATATTTTTAATTGTTATTCTATTTCTAAAAATATATGGTTCAGAAAAATGAATTAGATAAGGTTATGTATATTAATAATGAACCACGTGGGGTTCTTTTGGCTTGTTATAGTAAGTTTATCAACCATATAGTGTAAGAAAACAAAAAGACACGGTAAAAGTTAAATTATTTAACTTAGAGGTAAATCTAAATGATAAGGTTAAAATAGTAACCTAAACTTGCCTAAAACCTATTGGTTGAGATTATTTTGACCCATCCCCACCATACATTCGAAATAAATCAATTTTGAGCTATTAAAAACCGAATATGACTTTATTATAAAATAATATTTTATGTTTTTTCTAAGGTGCCCCTCTCCTCCCTTATAAAAAGGGAACCCCTTCCCTCTTCTCTTCACACCCTTTTGAGCCTTGAAGCTCAGACAACCCCTGCCAATTTCTCTTCTCAACCTCTCTAGTTATATCATAGAGGTTTCTTTCTTCTTAAAAGACCAAATCTAGTTCCCTAAGAAGAAGTTTAAAGGAGGTGCGTCGAGGAAGAGGTAATCTCTTCTACCGACTCTTTCAAGTTTCTGTATTCTTATACTTCCTCTTATTTAGTTGTTTCATTATAAAGTAATACAATAAGTATTACTTATATACTGATATGTTATTATAAATATGAAACAACCCTATTTCACCTTCTATCCATCCTATGGAAAAAGAAATCACTGCACATGTGTACGTACGGAATACCGTCTCCACGCCGTGGTGTAATCAGGTTTTCCACCACCACATTACTTGGATGGGTATAATGGTGTAAAGAATAACTATATATGGTTATTATAACATCATACAGATTCTATGATATTATATCACCCACTTCAATTCCATTCAATAAATAAGGTAACGATATCATCGCTCGTGCATACGTACGGATTACCGTCTCCACGACGCGATGAGATTTATTTTCCATGTTAACAATTCAAGAATGATTATAATTTATATATAATAAGTAATCATGAAATATATTTCATAATAATGCTACTATATTTATGTGTATATATATATATATCATTTACTTAATTCCATTTAATTCCATATGGAAACGAAAAACAGCATTCATGCGTATGTATGGCCTACCGTCTCCATGAACGGTGTATTTCTTTCCATTTATCGATCTATTATATATATGTATATTATGAATATATTATATATATATATATATAATGTTTTATATTCTGGAATTAATTAATCATGATCTAAGTAATCATATTAATAATTACAAGTCAAAACACTGACGATAAATGAAACGATTTTACCCAAAACGCTACTTTAACATGGAATTGACAAATGAATAGATAATATAAAGTCGTAAGTGAATCATATATGATATCATAAATATTATTATGGTTCTGTTACAAGTTAATAATATGTTAAAACCGAATATACTAGAGTCTCGGACACATATGGATGAAATTGGACATAAGGTAAGGGATAACTTTTCCAATATCGTTTTTATCCGAGATTGTTTATTTGTAAGTATTTACTGGGGTTATATTTATCATCTATGTCCCTATTTTCTAAAAATGGTTCCATGTATGTTTAAAGTACTTTTTTTCCCATTTTTTACTTTTACTACATGGTATGTAAGGAATCTTTCTTTTGTTCACCCTATGAGGTACTTTTTGACTTTTCCGACAAAAGTACGAGAAGAATGTTATTTTTAACTTATACGGCATGAACGGATTTTCAAGGTTTCATAACGTCTCATTTTCATGAAGCATACTATAAAATATTTTATGAATATTTTCAACAATGTAATTTTCTTTTAAAATTGCATGGAATTTTGGGAAAAGAAAATGATTTTGAAGAAGAAATAATATTTTCTGCAAGAATTCATTTCAAGTGTTTTATCAAAACCATGTTTCCATCAAAGATGAAATTATTTCATATGTGTCGGTTTCAAGTATAATGTCTCTATGATTTACATGGTTTCACTTTTCTTATGATGAAATATCCATTTGTTTTATATGTATTATGTGATAATGGGATGATGTTTATGAAACCCATTTTTATTCTTTGGGTTATGATTAATGTTTTCAGTTTACTTTGTGGCACAAGTAAGAATGATTTCATTATGAGATGGGTGGGACCTATATCTCCCTCTACTTCATTGGGTAAAGATTTATATCCCATGAGATAGACATGGATAGAATAGTAATTTAATTTGGTTCTGTATTAAAGGACTGAAACGAGGAGTGAACTCGATTCAGAAAGGGACTTTGTCCACTAAGATGGTATTGGAAGCAATGCCTTGGCTACTATGGAAATCATGTCATGTGATTAATGTTTTTACACAATTAAAAGTTTTAATTCCAAGATATTTTATCATGATTTATGTTCCATTATGATCTATGCTTTACGTACTGCCATGTTTTTTGTCATTTCTCAAGATTTCAATGTTTAAACATTATGTTCATGTTTTTATGTTCAAATGTATATGGTTTGTTTTATTTTCTCCTTTATTACCCTTACTGAGCATTTAAGCTCTCCCTTTATATGTTTTCTTTTCCCTAGGATATAAAGAAAGGTTTTAGGTAACAAAAAAGGGGAAGATCTTTATGGGAGATGTTGAAGATCTTTCAGAACGATTAAAAGATTATGTTTCGAGTTTCCAAAGACACTAAACATTTACGGTCCTTGTGTGTTTGTTTTTGTTATGTATTAAGTTTTCTGCAAAAGTAATGTAATGTCCATGTACGTCAAGATTTTGGTCTCTACAATTGGTATCAGGGGAAAGGTTTAGTTAACCTTTGGAAACAAGGATGCGAAAACATTAGTTAAATCCCTAGAGATATTTCTAAGGTATGTCTATGGATTTCCATAAGGTTAAGTATAAGTATAGGTTATAGTCCTATAATTACGGTAACAATATTAGAATTAACCGTAAGATGTTATATATTGAAGTTACTCCTCCTTTATTATATTTTCCATACATCATTTTTCAGAACATGATAAAGTCATTCTAGCTATTTACCGTTTAGAAGGTGAAGCAGACCAGTGGTGGAATCTAATTAAGAATACAGGCCCCAAAATCAAATTGAATCCATGGAATGGGACGAGTTCAAGAACTTGTTTTTCAGTAAGTAATTCCATTGTATTCTTCAAACAAATAAGGGAAAGGAGTTCCTTGAGCTTAAGCAGAAGGATGATGAATTTGTTGGTATATACGATGCGAATTTTACAAGGCTTGGAAGGTATGCATCTGGCTTTATCATCCAACCTGAAAGTAAAGTTGATCGATTCTTCAGTGGCTTAAAACCAAGTTCTCAAAGGGCATTAGCGATAAGAGACTTCAGTAGCTATGAAGAAATTGTGCGTTGTGCTATCAAGGTAGAACTGGAAGTTGGTGTAACATATCCATCTCATGGTTTTGACAAGAAAAGAAAGATGGAGTTCCTGGAAAAATCTCAAAACAATGGTGAAAAGAAGGTGAATGTTTCTTTATGCTCAAAGTGTGGAAAGAAGCATGGTGGAAATTGTCTAAAAGGTACTAGAAAATGTTTCAAGTGTGGAAAAGAAGGTAATCAAGAAGCTGAGTTCCAAAGTAATAGAAAAAAGGTTTATAATGACGAGAATAGAGAAAAGACTACAGATAACGCTCCACCAACACTTTAATGCTTCAAGTGCAAGGAAATGGGGCCTTATGCAAAAAAATTCCCTAATCCAAGGGTTAATGATGATCGATGTGAGAAACCTCTTTAGGCAAAGGGAAAAGGGAAGTCACATGCGATCACTATTGGAGATGTTTATTATGACAACGATGTAGTGGAATGATTATGTTTTTATGTAACAGGATTCCAAAATAATGTTCTGGAATCTAATTTATAGTACTGTGGAATATTGGAATATCTATGTATTGGTTTATTATGGTTTTCAATAATTATATGGTAATGGTAACCATGAAAAGTAATTCAAATATTTTGGAAAGTAGATGACATGATAAGGAGAAAATGAAATGTTTACTAGTATTCATGATCTCATGACTGATATAAGGACTAGGTGATATTATGGTTTGAGTATATATAATTTTTGGGATTTTGGTATGTGGAAAGAGTTAACTTTTTACAACATTCATGTTTTCACTAAGGTTAAATGGGTATTCATTTTTCAAGAGAATACATGATTAAGGTATTCACATGTTTGTAATTTAACCAACAAGATATATCATATGATATATGGGGGATAAATGATGGTATTCACATGCTCGGCAGATGACATTTCTAGTAATTGTTCTCTTTATACTATGAGCTTAGACAGAAGTATTTTGGATAAGCCTAAGGATTAGAATGGAATATGATGGACATAAGTTAGTATTTTTTAAGGATATAAATTTTTTCGATATTATTTATGGAATGCTATAATAATGTAGTTTTAGAAAAAGGACAACCTACTGGATGGGCGACAACCCGTCACGTCAAACAAGGCTATGGGAATCAAACCCACAACCGAAGTGTGATGGGCCTTCATCGCCTACCACTGGCCTACAGGAAGTCCCTAGTTAGTAGAAACTATTTTTATTAAGTGGTATTATAGATGAAGTATAAGTCCATTTTTGGGAATCATATACGATTAACCTCACCATAGATGGACTTATGTATATTTGATAACATTTTCTAACCTTTTGTTTGAGACATATGGAATGACCTATCATTCTATCACATTATTTTCTAACACCTCACAAATGAAAAATTCAACTTCATTTTTTTAAGAGATGAAGTGGAAATTGTTCAAGGCACAAACAACGGTGAGATTATACTGAAATAAAGTAAGTATTTCTTCTAATTCAAATTCTTCAACTTCAGGGAAATGATCTTGAAAACCAAAAATGTTGTCCTAGGGCCCTTATATCCGATGAATCAGATGGTACCTTAGATCATCAAAATTTTATGGCTTTGTGATTGTTGGATTTTTCATTTCCATGTTCTCTACCACTCTCCATTGGAACATGATGTTTATATTTCTCTTCCATATCCATATTTTCACCTATGTTCTCCTATGTGGAAACCCAGTGATTAGTTAATTTGGGAAATCGTTACGTTTCACAATTTAGTTTTTAAAAGATAAGTTTTGGTATTCTTTTTTACGATGTGGTTTTCTATTAAAGAAACTTTCGAGTAGTAAACCATTTATAACCCTAACAAATTTCGAGGGCGAAATTCATTTTAAGGGGGGATGAATGTAACACCCTGAGATTTTATGAAAAATATTATTTTTAATTTCATTGATGTCTTTTTTTGTACACTACACCAAAAGGAGCTTGAACTACATGCATCCCTGACTTGTCTTTCATTACACGCAATCACGACCTTCCACGATAGTGTGTGTTGTACACAATACCGAGTTTCACTAAACAATGATATGTTATATAAACTAGCCGTTATGAATAGTAATACCCACTTTTTGAAAATTTATAAATTTTTTCTTACAAAATGGGGTTCATTTTTGGATTCGGAATATTGAAATTAGCCTAGGGTTAATTTTTGGTATTTTTCTGAAAACTTTCAATTTTTGATGAATAGTGAAAACACTAGGTTACTATTGAAAAACCGACTTTTTATTTAAATAATTATTTATTTTATTTAAATTTATTTTGGGTAAAAATCGATACGTAATACCTATATAATTTTAATTTAATTCATTGGAGTTATTTTATAATAATTTTAGATATATAAATATTTTATTGAACTTTTCACCGCCTTTTACCCACCTCCTAGGAGAATTTTAAAATTTACATAAAACATAATTTTACCACTTCTGTGAGTGGAATTTAGAAAATATGATAGACATGATTAATATCTATGAGTAAAATGTGGTTCAATAAGTTAAAAATAAATTTTTGTTGAATAGTAACTTTTTACTTTTATTTACCACCGTTAAAAGTAAATAGGGTAATTAAGGGTAAAAATGATATTACCATTACCCTAACACTTGTCATAATTCTATTGAATAAGTTTAATTCGACCAAAAAAACCTTAGAAATAAAATATTACCCTTTAGGTTCACATGAATTATATTAGGACATTTATTATTATTTTATTTAAAGAAGAGTTAAAATAGTTAAAATCAATGTTTAATAACTAAAACATTTTTAATATAGAGTTATACATAAGATAAATTCTACTATAAATATTCATGAGAAAGATAAAAATATTTCCATCATAATGGTATTTTATTTATAATTTTTAAAAATTAAATAATTTAATTTATTTATGACACAATGATGATGCATTAATTACCTTATTAATGAAATATTAACATAATTGATGTTATATATACCCAAATAAATATAATTTGTTACTTTTTTTCATTCCACTAATTTTATAGGTTAATATGACATGTTAATATTGATTTAACTAACTTTTTTAGAACTAATCGTCATGTTATAAGTTTCACAAAAATTAAGTACCAAATAGAGTCAAAATTAACATAAAATAGTTTTTAAAACAAATATTATATTATTAATTGTTATTATATTTATAAAAATATAAGTTTAGGCCAAATGACTTATATAAGGTTATATATATTAATAATGAACCACTTTTGGTTCGTTTGTCTTGTTATTGTAAGTTTATTAACCATATAGTATAATAAAACAAAAAGACACGGTAAAAGTTAAATTCTTTATCTTAGAGTAAAATCTAAATGATAAGGTTAAAATAGTAACTTAGACTTGTCAAAAACCTATTGTTTGAGAGTATTTCGACCCATCCCAACCATATCTTAGAAATAAATTAATTAGGAGCAATAAAAAACCGAATATGACTTTATTATAAAAAAATATTTTATGTTTTTTCTAAGGTGCCCATCTCCTCCCTTATAAAAAGGGCACCCCATCCCTCTTCCCTTCACACCATTTTGAGCCTTGAATATCGACCAAACCTTGACAATTAATCTTATCAACCTTTATATTTATATCATATAGGTTTTGGTCTTCTCAAAATACCAACTCTAGTTCCCTAATAAGAAGTTTAAAGGAGGTGTGTCGAGGAAGAGGTAATCTCTTCTACCGACTCTTTCAAGTTTTTTTCTTATTCTACTTCATCTTATTTAGTTGTTTAATTATAAAGTAATAAAATAGGTATTAATTATATACTGATATGTTATTATAAATATGAAACAACCCTATTTTACCTTCTATCCATCCTACGGAAAATGAAATCACTGGACGTGTGTACGTACGGAATACTGTCTCCATGCCGTGGTGTAATCAGTTTTTTTACCACCACCTTACTTGTATGGGTATAATGGTGTAAAGAATTACTATATATGATTATTATAACATCATAATAATTCTAAGATATTATATCACCCACTTAAATTCCATTTAATAAATATGGGAACAATATCATCGCTCGTGCGTATGTACGGATTACCGTCTCCACGACGGGATGAGATTCATTTTCCATGTTAACAATTCAAGAATGATTATATAGTATATATAAAAATTAAACATGAAATATATGACATAATAATTCTACTGTATTTATTTATATATGTATGTTTCATCTACTTAATTCCATTCAATTCTATAAGGAAATGAAAACCATCGTTCATGCGTACGTACGGCCTACCGTCTCCATGAACGGTATATTTCTTTCCATTTATTGATATATTATATATATGTATATTTTGAATATATATTATATATAAATCATGTTTCATATTATGGAATTAATTAATCATGATCTAATTAATCATATTAATAATTACAAGTCAAAACACGGATGATAAATGAAACGATTTTACCCAAAACGCTTCTTTCACATGGAATTGACAAATGAACGGATAATATAAAGTCGTAAGGGAATCATATATTATATCATAAATATTGTTATGGTTATATTACATGTTAATAATATATTTAAACCCACTATACAGGATTCTCGGACACATACGGAAGAAATTGTACATAAGGTAAGGGATAACTTTTCCTATCTCGTTTTTATCCGAGACTGTTTATTCATAAGTATTTACTGGGGTTATATTTATCATCCATGTCCTAGTTTTCCAAAAATGGTTTAATGTACTTTTAAAGTCTTTTTTACCCATTTTTGACTTTTACTACATGGTATGTAAGGAATATTTAATTTTTTTACCATACAAGGTACTTTTGGACTTTTCTGACAAAAGTATGAGACGAATGTTATTTTTAACTTATACGGTATGAATAGAATTTTATGGTTTCATAACGTCTCATTTTCATGAAGCTTACTCTACAAGAATTTATAACTATTTTCAACAAAAAACATTTATTTTAAAATTGCATGGAATTTTGGGAAAATAAAATTATTTTGAAGTAGAAAGGATATTTTCCTCAAGAATTCATTACATGTGTTTTATCAAAACCATGTTTCCATCTAAGATGACATTATTTCATATGTGTATGTTTCAAGTATAATGTCTCTATGATTTAAATGGTTTCACTTTTCTTATGATGAAATATCCATTTTTTTATATGGATTATGTGATGATGGGATGATGTTTATGAAAGCCATTTTTATTCTTTGGGTTATGATGAATATTTTAAGTTTATTTTTTGGCACAAGTAAAAATGATTTCATTATGAGATGGGTGGGACCTATATCTCCCTCAAATGTAATGGGTAAAGATTTATATCTCATGAGATAGACATGGCTGGAACTATAAGTTAATCCGGTTCAGTGTTACATGACTGAAATGCGAAGTGAACTCGATTCAGAAAGGGACTTTGTCCACTAAGACGGTCTTGGAAGCAATGCCTTTTCTACTATGGAAATCATATCACGTGCTTAATGTTTTTCCACAATTACAAGTTTTAATTACATGCTATTTTATCATGATTGATGTTCCATTATGATCTATGCCTTACATACTACCATGTTATATGTTATTTCTCAATATTTCAATGTTTAAACATTATGTTCATGTTTTTATGTTCAAATGTATATGGTTTGTTTTATTTTCTCTATGATTACCCTTAATGAGCATTTAAGCTCACCCTTTATATGTTTTCTTTTCCCCAGGATATAAAGCAATGTCTTAGGTAAGAAAATAGAAGGGGAAGATCTTTATGTGAGATGTTAAAGATCTTTCACCACGATTAGAAGATTATGTTCCGTGTTTCCAAAGACACTAAACTATTATGGTCCCTGTGTGTTTGTTTTTGTTATGTATTAAGTATTCCGAAAAAGTAATGTAATGTCCATGTACGTCATGATTTGGGTCTCTACAATGTTCTTCAAATAAAAGATCATTATCGATCATTTTGAATGTTGTATTCAATAAATGTGAAGGATTGGTTATTTACATCCTTAGGAGAGATACATGGAACACATCGTGGAGTTATTACAGGTTTGGTTGGAGTGCCTAGTGATAAGAAACTATCCCTACTCGATCAAGAATCTCAAAGGGTCCAATGTAACTTGGAATTATCATTACATTATTTATGTATCTCATAAACCTATTCCATAGTGAAATTCTTATAAAAACATTCTTTCCTACTTCAAACTTCAGATCATGTTAATGATTGTCAGTATAACTTTTCTATAGATTTTAATCTTCCCTTTTATATTTTTGAATTCCACTAACATTCTCTAGTATTTTCTTATGTATCTCAGGTCTCAATGGATTTATTTCTCCAATGTAATCCCATTATGTTGGAGTCCTACACTTATTTCCATATATAGATTCAAAATGAGCCATTTTTATTCTTTAGTGAAAGATATTATTGGAAGAAAAATTGACTACAAGAAGGTATTGATTCCAAACACCTTTTAATTCAATTTAAAAAGGCCCAAATAAATAATCTAGTGTTTTAATGGTTCTCCCTGTCTAAAAATCTGTTCAAATATGATATGTGGTTTCAAAATTCAATTCTATATCTAGATATTGTGGAATAATTTTCCAAAACTATAAGGTGAACCTCAAATCCATAACAAATAAAATATAATGTGGTAATCCATGAAACAATAACACTTAATTTATATCCTAGAAACATAATCTAGAAAGGAACCATCTCTAATAGTGATGAATTTTTCTAATTTTTTATGGTGATTGACTATAACCCATAGAGAATTATTCCCTTTACATGTTTTGGTGAGTCCAATGAAAAAATACATTGTTTGTTTTCAATTTACATTTTGGTATGGGTAATGGTTGCAATATCCACTTATTATTTTTTTATTATCCTTAACTTATTGAAAATCCGAGAACGATGATACATATTCTTCAATATCTCTCTTTGTGTCATCCCATCATGAAATAATATTTCAAATTAGTATACATATTTTTAATTTTAGGATAAATTAATATTAGATAATTATAAGCTTTATCTATCAATTTCTCCTTCAAATATAATATTGATTAAACACATAAACGATTTATGAAACATATCATTCCATCATAATCATGGTTAAACTCATGAACATTTCTCACCTACTTTGTAAGCTCTACACCATCCTTATCCTCTTTAATCATCACATGGGTAGATAGTTTTACACTTATTTGAGAAATATAATATTTATCCCATTCCTTTATGATTTCTAGATCCATCCTTTGTAAATACAAAATTATTGGATCTTTTATGATCTTCATCATGGATAATCTTTCATAATATTTTAAACTCAAAGCATCACCAGCCTTGTTTGGTTTCCCAAGGTGGTAATGTATTGAAAATTAAAAATATCTAATAATATATAACCATATTCTCTAGAATATATTAGACTTATTCTATATAAATATTCACTTTAAACTCTTATTATTTGTCTATATATAATACCCTTCTCGATAAGGTAATATCTCTATATATTTATTTTAAATATTACCAAGGCTAACTCCAAATCATGAGTTGGGTAATTTTTCTCATAAACCATAAATTTTCATGAGATATATGTTATCACCACATCATTATTTATGAGAAATCATCCCAATCCCGTCTTTGAGGTGTCACTATAGATTAAAAACACTTCTCTCCTTCAATGTAGTGTAAGTAAATCTGTATTGACAGACCATCTCTTTATTTCCTTGAAATTTTCACCACATTCATCAATCAAAATGAACTTAAATCCTTTATGAGTAAACATGATGAGTGGAATTTTTGATAATTTTTCAAAAAACCATTGATAATATCCATCGAAGCTAAGAAAATATCAGATCTCAGTCACAGTGGTTGATCAAGACTAACATTCAATAACATGGGTCTATGATAGATTGACAAATATAAACTACCTTTGGAGTATATGACACAAAAAATGAAACCATTTTTAGCCAAAATTCACACTTTTTAAAATTTTCATATATTTTGTCCATCTATAGGGTCTTCAGTACAATTCTAAAGTTATCTTAAAGATCTTTTTTATTCAATGAATATATAAGAATATAATCTATAAATACTACAAAAAAATAATCAATGTAGTCTCTAAATAATCCATTCATTATATCCATGATGATAATTTATGAATTAGTAACACCAAATATAATCATTTTATATTCATAGTTTACATTCCTTTAGCAAAATTTTTTCTTAGGTATATCCTCCTTCTTGACCCTCAATTACTTATACTTAGAAAGAAGGTCAATCTTTGAAAATTATTGACCTACTTGTATCTGATTAAATATTTCGTTAATATAGGGTAGTAGATAATTTTTCCTAATTATGATATTGTTTTGTTCCTGATAATCAATAAAACATTACATCAATCCATATTTTTTCTTAAAAAAAGAACTAGTTTACCTCATGGAAACACACTTTGCAAAATAAATTCCTTGTCAACATTCTCAAGGAATTTCTTCTTCAACTCATTCAACTCAATCACAGTCATTATATATGGATTATTTGAGATTAGTGTAGCTCCACATTTGATTTCTTCTGAGAACTCAACATCACAATTTGGTGGAACACTAGGAAACTCTTTAAAAAATATATTAATAAAATCTTACAAGATATGAATTTAATCTATGTTAATTTTATCTATAACCATATGATAAATTACCCTTGTTAATTGGAATAAATACACATAAAATGGTCAAATTTTCTTTTGTAACTTCTTATTTATTATCACTATAATACATTATCATAGTTCGGTTTGGAATATTTAATGAGACTTATATTCCATAAAAATATATGTCAGATTTATGTAGATAAATTTAATACATTCCTAAGATAATATCGAAATCAAATATAGGGAGGAAAACATGATTTTTTTGAATGTAGATTCCCACAAACTTCAATACGAGAAGCATCATATACTTGATATGTGATCATTGTACCAGTAATTTTTTTTGACTACCAATTCATTATAAAATTGTTGAGAATTGGAATTAACATTCCTATAAACTTACCATGATTTATATAACTATGCTCAAATATGTTAACTCAATAATTAAGCTTACCTATTTCAACAAAATATAACTATTATGTCTTCAATTCCATACTAAAACCAAAATGGTTTTGTGATCATTAATCATTAATGATCAGAATGATCAATCCTAAAAAAACATTAATTGGATATCTAAATCATCACACCTTCATTTGAATCTATGAAACCATAAAGTTTACCTATGTCATTCATAGTTATTATTCATATCCTTCAAGATGGTTTGTAAATAGTATTTGAATTTCCAAAACATATCCCTTGAGAGTTCCAAAATAATTTTTCACCAAGGATTATTGTCATCCACCTGGTGAGAATCAAGTCATATCCCAACACACCCTTTTTGGATTTATTACCCCGGGGTACATCTATGCCAAAGCCACATCCACATGTATTATCTATACATGGATGTAATTTCTTGGAAACCAATTTTTTTATCCTTAACAAATTACCATGAAATTTTCTTATAATTTGACTTATCCTATGAATTATCCTTATACATATCTATAGACATATACCTATGGAACTCACTAACGTTATCTTATATAGGTTTCAAAATGATAACTAAACCTTAATTTAATTCCAACTACAATGGTATAGAATTATTACTAATGGGTTATAGTTGCTACCTATCGTAGCACTCTATGGAAGGATTCACCTCCAAATAGGGACTATAACAAACATCCCTAGTGGAATCCCTTTTCTCAGGGAGCTGTTGAAATTAGATCCATGCTTCTCCCAATTCTCACATAAGAGAGTTCCAAAGATTGAATTACTTCCATTTCTCTAATAAAAACTATAGAGACCCACACATTTTATACACAGATATCACATATAAATAGATGAATATTCATTACATAACTTAATGATCCATGCCAAAAAAATTTTGTTTTAGTGATTTATAAAATTGGATACATAAACAACTGTTTTGTAGGTGGACTAAATTATCTCCCACTAAGATATTCATAACCAGAACTCTACTTCGATATATCATACATAATACCTTTAATCATAACATTGGGAAAAGGAATATAAGAATGTGTGAGATCAGATGCTCAATAAGGGTAAAAAGGGAGATATAAATATTACATGAGCATATGTGTATGATAATAAGTGATTAACTTTTGAAAACCATACCCTGTATTCCTTAGATTACAAAAATGATTCATGGAATAAATATTGGTAGTCTGTAATACATTAATCATAATGGAATCATAAAACATGATCCATGATAGAATAACATTTTCATAAGGCATATATTATTAGAATACACACAAGCATAAAAAATAATTTAATTAGTAGTCATTTCTAATTTTTTAGGACATTATAGTGGAATGGTTTTAATCACTAAATAATCATAGTGTCATGTTTCACACCGAAGACTGTCATCGTGAGAAGAGTCCCCTGCTGAACTGGGTTCACTTAATATTCTGGTCCTATTTATCACATGTTATATCAATATTTACCAAATGGATTAGATGGAGGTATAGGTACCAACATTCAATTAATCAAAATCATACTTATTTATTCCACAAGATCATAATAAATTCATCATATCATTACCAATTAAAATAAATGGGTTTCATAAATGTTTCATCTTAGCATTACCCATGGAAGTGAAATAGGTTTCAATGTCAATAAATCAATTTATCATAGAGTAATAAATGAAAAACTAATGTCTTTTGTAAACATATTTTCATCATAATCATAATACATTCAGTGAAAGAATAAGGATGGTATCATTGGATCATATCCCTAATAAATATAAAGTGATAGTAAAGGATGTCATCATAGATGGATAATTATTTTAAAAGATCACTCGAAACATTTGTTGAGGAAAATAACCATTATATTTTGAAAAAATTAATTAAAATTAATTAGTTTCTTGATATAAATATATATATATATCATAACATTTCTCCATAATAAACATAATCATAAAGAATCCTTATAAAAAATAAGATTGCAGCATAAAACTATTACTAATTGGGTAACTTTGGATCATAAGACCCATTAAAGAAATTAGAATATATAGATATTTATATCCCATAATTTTCATAATAATAATCATAAATGAAATTCATGGTATGTATAGATGTCACACAAAATAAATAAGTTGTGAATATTTCATGTGTCCCACGGAAATAAAAGTAAGATGAAAATATCTTACCTCAAGTCTAAACTTTCCTCATACATGTTCAAATATCCTATATAATAAAAACATGTTTACTAAAAATATATTATATAGCCATAATTATATATATAATACCATATAGTTTTTACTTATCACCTTTTATTGCATTTTTATTAACAACTCATTTTTTAAATAATGTTTCAAGTAATAACTATTACGTATTTCATGAATGTTTTTATTTTTTCTTTTTGGTAATTTCAATTTTATTAGGATTATATAATATCCATAATGTTAAAAAATGATATAAATTTAATATATACTCATTATACATGTATTTTTAGTAATCCATTAAAGTTATATATTGAAAATTATTTACATTATTCATTGAGATGGTTGGTAGTACTTATGTATGAACGTTGATTCCATTTTATCAATTAAAGGGATGAAAGAATAGAAAATATTAATTCCTATTTATAAAATAATTTTAATATCATATATATCATATAGATTAATTAAATTACCCTCATTACCATCCATTTAAAAATAAAATGAAAAATATATCACATCGCTTTGTGGAGGTGGTATTTCCCATGTACGTGAGAGCAATATTTTTATTTTAAAGAATATTAGAATTTAAGAACATAGATGTGATATAATAATAATAGAAGTATAATTATTTCATATATTACGTATAAATTTGTTAAATCTATCATTATATCTAGTTTTGACAGGAAGTTATGGAAAGTTAAGTACATTAGATTGTGATATGGTACTGCTATGTACACACAATCAACAGTTTTGTCTCCCATTTCATGGAATAGGAGATGGAAATTGGATATGAAATTAACAAAATGACATATAATTATATTTCATATAATTATGTAATTATATTATCATAGTTGAATAAAATTTCAAGGAGGTGGAATAAGAAATAAAATAAAAAATATACGTTAATATTGACACCTCTTCGTCAGACATCCTCCATGGGTTAGCACCAAAATCCATCATATGAGGTTTTAATAATAAAAATAACTCATCTAGGATGTGGGGAATTAATTAAATAATATATTATTTTAGATTTTGGTAAACCAAAAATGACTTGTGTGTGTTAATATAATATTATAGTATTTCTCTTTTATAATTGGTGGAGAGGACACAGATGGAATTTTTAAAAAGGAAAAGGTCTATCAACATTTCACGCATGAAAACAGGCTCCAAAATGGATCATTATAGAACCTAAAATAAAATAATGTCTAAATATTTCCAAAAAATATGGATTAGAAAATTTTATAGGTCAATTTAGACCTTATCATTTTAGTTTAACCTTCCAGTAAACCCGTTTTATCCTTCACCAATGTAATTATTTTATACAATTTTTAATATTCATTATGAACAAAAATTATGTTAAACATATTATATAATATAAATTATTCAAATTAAAAAATAGTGAATATACTTTTCATCATTAAATTCATATAACTGATAGAATTTAATTTAAAATTAAACCAATATATAAGAAGAAAAATTTTGTTTTTCAATAAAAACGATTTCATAAATATATAAATTTTAAATATCAAAATTCAATATGAAATTGATTACAATGAACCAATATGTAATAATTATGATATAACTGAAAAAAATCACTTTTAAAATGTTCTTAATCAAAGAAATTAAATTAATTTGAAAATAATATTTTTCAAAATCTAGGTACATTTCATAAATAGTGATAGGGAATCCTAATATACACATTTGTGAATTATTTCATCTGATAAAACTAGAGTAACATGGAATTTCCATCATTAATTCCTTTATAACCACTCTATAATTCAGTGAACCATTCATATTAAATAATTAGTGTCAATGATAATAAAAACCAAACATATAATAACATTTATCACAACACATCAACCAAAAAATAAAACCCAAAAAACATAAACAATTTATATCTATATAATGAACGCCAAATTTTTAGATATAACGGCCACCATAAACCATGAGATAGCAGAATATATTTTTTTTACATGGAATATTATATAAGATGAATAATGAATAAAAATTAAACAAAGTCCTCAACATAAAATCTCTATATATCAATGAAAACTATTCTTCTCTTAGAACCAACATTATACTCAAATTGCAATCCAAGGACAATCAGCTAAATCCATGTATAGCCTAGACTAAACTTGTAATATGATAAGAATCAAAAAATAATGCCCATTAGATATCCTCCCCAAACCATATTAATAATATTTAAAATTAAATCAATTTCATTCCAATTTGAAAATATAACTTCGAATATATACTTTTAATTTTAATAAAAAAATAAGCCGCATGAGGTCATCTATTAGACCCATTTTACCTCAAGTTGAGTAACTCAGTCACTTTAACATAGTAAAAAAATGAAAAAAATCAGAAAAGGTTAAAATAGGGAATCAGGAGTTAGTTATGAAATATTAAATTATAAATACATTGTAAAAATAAAGAAAAATCTCCCAAACCTTTATCTCTACTTCAACTTACACGTAGTACTCAAAATGGTGATTAATTTTTAATTTTAATAATAAATTCCAAATATATAAAAAATACTATCAAAATAGTCATTAGTCAAATGGAATCAAAATATACACAATTTTGAATAAATTGCAAAAATAAATAAAATTTAAACTGGAAGAAATCTACTAAAGTGATGAAACAACATCCCAACATCATTGAAAGAATCACTAGGGGCCAAAGTCATGAAACACTAATATAGTCATACTAATACATATAAAATAATCTCAATGCATTCATATAAATCTAGACAAATAAGAATACCAAAATATTATTTATTCTCATAAAGGAACAAGACATATTGGACTGATAAACAAGTCCATGCTATCTAGTGAGTAATACTACACCTTGTTGGGTGAAACCTGGTATATAAAATTAATTCTCTATAAATTTACTTATCCTAGATACTCTACCCATTAATATAGGGTTCCCATGATGAACTAAACAGAGGTGAGTAACATAAATTTTTAAAAAATTAAATATAATATCAACGACATACAATAACATAAGACAATAATAATAATAACACACCCTCACCTCTAAACACCCTTTATGGAAGTATCTATTTTTATCAAGAATAGAAACATAATAAATAAATCCCCTAATAGAGTTAATTGCATCAACACAACATAATATCAAAATAACATTATCATTTATATAAAAACATTAAATGTCTCACTCCATGGGTATAATTTATTACGAAAACCATTTTAATCAACTTTCAATCAAAAAATCATAACATCTATTAAGAAACTTGGTTATAAAATCATCTGTAAATACAAAGTAATGAAAACTTTTTCAAAACATCTCCAATAACCAATAAACACTTATACACACCCTAAAAGATTCCAAAAACATGTATAATTGTAAAAAAAATTAAGAACAATACTTTCCTTCCATAGAAACCATTTGAATACCAAATCACCCATTTAAATATCATTTCCCTTTTATAAATAGCCTTTAAGACATTTAAACAAACACTTAGTATGAATAATTTATCTGAAAATATAATTATATCATGATAGAAGGAGGAATAACCTTTTTTAAATATAAATTGAGAATAAAACTAACTACCTTTGGAGTGGAGTAATGGATACACATAATATAATTGCTAAGGTGTTCAAAATTAGAGGTAAAGGAAATAATTTAATTGATACTTTAAATTTAAAATTATATGTTTGTAGAAACCTATGTCAATTAACTAAATTATCAAGTGGGGGTTTTACTAAACCGCCAAAAGTAATAGGAATACCCTAAATATAAATTTATATATTTAGAGATATAAAACAACCATTTAAAATCTTTTAACTCTAACCCTATTCCATAATGACCACTTTAAGGAAATTTATAAAGAGTAAAATATACAATAACAATAAAATATAAGGTTCACAACACTCTTCCTAAATGGGATCATCTTAAATTCATGAGAAAAATATATGGATATCCATGTTTGATGGGATAATGAGAGGTTTGGAACTACATAGAGAATTATAAATTTAATGGGAGGAACAAGGGACCCCCAAGGGTTTTAATTAAAACAATATAAATATAGTAATTTCACATATTCTAAAATAATACATAATGAATCATGGTATGATCTTATAAATCATTGAATTATTTATCCTCTAAAAAATTATATACTAATAAATATTTCAAAATTCTATTTATTATAATTTAAATATAATTTGTAAATCATATTATTCAATTCAAAAACATATTTTCTGAAAACACATTTTTCTATTTGAATCATTTTTACAATGTAGTAGGAATCCTGATATATGTTAAATATGGTATAATAATTGATCCAATTAAGTGATATCAATCATTTATTAAAATTGTTAATTCCCCTATCTATCAAAAAATATGATTCCAGAAAAAGAGGAAGAATTAAATTGTGAGTCAAGAAGAATGAAACTTGACTGTCACCCATTATCCTAGAAATTAAATTAATGTATCTTCTCTTTAAGAAAATCGCAATGTATGGTACCCTTATATATGGGACCCTTAGGTACTATAGGGACTCCCAAAATATTACGAAACATTCCAAAATGCTAAGGCCTTTAAATATGGAAACCTTACATACCATAGGGCCTCCTAGCATTTTTTTTGGCCTTTACATATCAAATGACCCTTACGTACCAGGGAACGACCCTTACATATCACCCCTTCATCAAAATTTGTAAAATATTGAACTCTAATGTATAAAAAGGTATGTATTTACCCATATATATCTTAACCTTATATATATTAATTTTCCCACACTTAGCTAATAAAAAAATATATGAGGACCCATTTTTATCCATTGTACTTTTATGTATCACCAAAGTAACCATATTGTTTATGGGAGATTACTTTTATATATTTTCATTATAATATATTTACCCATACAAATTTTAGGGATAGTCTTATATATAATAGGGTGACTGAAAACTTACCAAATTTTACATCACAAGTTGTCCCTTGATTAGGGATAGGTTACTTTTATGTATAGAGACTCTTATGTATTAGGACCGTTATATAGAAGATTTTTTTTAATTTTCTATATATCTATAGTAATAATCAAGTAATTCGTAACTTATAACTAACCCAATCCATTATTTTTATAACCTAAAACCCATTGAACACCCTCATAGGGGTTTAATTAGGATGGATTTAAATTTATAGTTTTTTAAATATTAATTGAATTTGTCTTTACATTGGAAAATACACCCTGAATTTTTCTATTTGATCACACATAAGAATAACTAAATGTAGATAAGTAAAGAAGCATGGGAACTGAGATTTTACTTTTTTCATCCACACTATGATAAATATAAGGAGAAAATAAAAATAATGTTTTGACATGCCAACATATCCCTAATTCAATGGTTCTTAATCACAATATTTTGGAAAAGATCATTATCATCCCAGGATTATGTTCACTTTCATTCTTCCAATAACTTAATATCAATAGGGTTATAAATTATAATTCCAATATACAGGTCTAACTCATAAGGATATCAATCAAATATATAACACTAAAAAGTATTGGGATCTCTCCATGATGTTCTACTCTTCATCTCCCAATCAAAAATAATATGCACAGTAGCTCTTTACTTTAAATACTAGTCTTCAATATAATCCAATATCTAAACACTTCACTTCATAATTCCACATATTTCATATGTTCCACTATTTTTCAACAAAGTTTATTTCTTATAATCAAAATTATTATATTTTCTCTACTTGAATAGTTTTATATATACAATTACCATATATATATTGAATTTTTAATTCAAACAATAAAAAAACTGCTTCTAAAATTGTAACTTCCTAGACTACAAATCAATTTCATAGATTATCTTAAAATGGATATCTAATATTGGAATGAAAGTGGGAATTAAATAATATTCTCAACATCAAAAAAATTCTAATAATTATAGTTGAACCAATATTTATAAAAGTTTCTTGTAATATAAATAATGGTGTTGAAACGTTAATCATGGAATGTTTATATGGATTATTTATTAGTTTTGTTAATGTATAGATCTGTTACAGTGCGATGTAAATTTTCATGGAATGAACATATTTTGTGTTGGTCAAATGTCTTTAAGCATAAAAAACATGGCCTTGTTTTTTCATCATGCTTTGAAAATCATATTGTGGTTTCTTTAATTATGGAATGATCATTATATTATGGAAATATGTTTCCCAAAAATTCTAAAACATAATACCAATTTTACAATAACATTTCTTCATGGCATGGTTGAAAATGATCTGCAGTATCTATACCAATACACTAAGATTATGGGTGACTTAGTGAGTTAAATTTCATTTTAATTTTATTTTAGAACAATAAAATTTCACTAATTAAAGTGAATAGTTGGTTCAATGTTACACACACTAAATCACAACATAGTGGGAACAATGGATTTCAAAATTTTAATTACTCAAAATTAGTATTTAAAACTTAGTGTGGTTTGTAATCACCCAATAACATATATTCCACTATTATCATATTATATATTATAAATGATTAAAAAATATACCTGAACTCCTAGTACAACAAACACTTCTGAAATGTGTTATGTGATATCATACAAAATTAAAGATATAAATTCTTTTTCCCACAAAAAGAAAATATCTTACTGTATCAAACATCCATTTTATTATCTTTATGTTTCTTCTTATTCTCCTTTGTTTTATTCTATTTTCCCTTATTTAACTATTTCCCCAACAACAAGTACTCTCTTCCTTTTTGGTACTATCTATCCATTTTTATTAGAAATATTTTCTTTTTAAATGCATTAAATATATTTATTTGGGAATGGAAAATATATTTATCTATTGCAGAAGTAGTGATCTTCGTGTTCCTGATCAATTTTAAACAACTAGATTCCTTCGACTGCTTTCCTCTTATCTAACCTATTCTGTGAGTTATTCTTCAATCATAAAAATTGTTCATATATAGACTAAAATTATTCATAATGTTATAATAGTCCTCAAATTATGATAGATCAATTCCAACAACTACTTATAAAAACATATTCTCTTTTTACCATGACTATATTTATCTTTCAATGAAACAAATGTTATCATCTTCGCCATGTATGAATGTCATAGGGTGTAATAATCTATTGCGTTATGATACTTCATACTTCCTAGTTATAGTAAATATATATATTCTCATGATTTTTTATTATAGTGTGACTTCTTTTAAAACACAAAACCAATAAATTCATCACATAATTAATGTCATCTCCATGACATGACAATATTTTTACATGTATAACACCATGAATTCCCTTGATTTTATTTATTCCTTGAAATATCAGTTCAATAATCATCGTGTTTAACTTCAAAACATTTAATTAATTTATAGAAAAATATTCTTATTAACTTCCAAAAAACACATTTGAACCACTTATAAAACCTTTATATATTCAGAGTTGTGACCATTATGTATCGTGTAATGAACATTGTGAATATAAAAAAAACTACATTTGACCAGTATGTATCTCCCAAACAAAATATATGCATTTCCTTTACCTCTAGTATACCTTTATGTATTGATATATTACTTTTATTTATTCCATTTATCTGTAAATAATCTTTTACATATTAATATATTGACTTTTATGCATGAGAAAACTACTCTTATGCATTAATAATTTTCAAAATATCTATATTTCTTCTAGAGTGACCTTTAAATATTCATCATATTTACTTTTACAGATTAGGAGAATTTCCAAATTTATGATTTCTACTCGATATGATTAGTAAGTATTGATCAAAATTACCTTCAAAAATATAGGGTATCCTGGAAGACTTATAAAATTTTCCAATCTCCACTAATAGTTATACTCACATACTAGTATAGTTATTTTTACATACGCAAGGAATTTTCCATATCGTAGACCAAATTATTGTTAACTTCAAAACAATTCCATATAAATTCATAATTCCCCATACTACTTCGAAATATATTCAAAACATATCAAAACATATATATAACCATTAGAAAAATAATATACATTATGTTATCTTGATTTGAATATAATTTATTTATTGAAAAAAAAAAATCCGACACCATAACCATATCCACTTCATCTTTATAACATCATATCTCCACCTTTAAAAAATATTTCAACTGGATCCTTCTTAAACATCAAAACTAAAAAAAATTATAAATTTCAATAATTTTTTGTGAAAACGTTTACTTAAAATATCCCCTATATTCAATAGTTGTTGGCTTCAAATTAGCTAAAACCCTGAAATTTTAAAAACTCTCATCATGATGTGATGACATGTTATGAAATGATATAGTTTCTTAAAAATATTTTTAAATAACATAAACTTACAATTCACTATTCCAACATAATTAATATTAGATATTTTCCAAGTGAACCTTATATAAAATTTTTTATGAAGTTACTGGACTCACCACTACATGACCAACATTAATTATTTTTCATTTTATCTAAAATAATATATATTCATGGTGTGACCCTAGTTCTCATGTCATCATTAATTCTAATAGTATCCAAAAAATTAAATGAAAGTCTCTATCCATCTAAACTGAGCTTTAAACATCTTCTCAAATTTCAAACGCACTCAAACAACTTCTACTTTTCTTATTATTAACATCAAATATAATCATTGAAACATGTAGTTATAATATTCTCCCATTATTAATTTTGTTTTCAATTATCACATGAAAATATTTATTTTCAATAATAATTAATCTCCTTCTATAGGTGACATGTCCTACTCTCCATGTATGGTGTCTATGAAATATTTCTCCCTTTAGATAATAAAATTCAAATGTTATTACATTTTCATAGATCTTATCATGTCCCATGATATAGTGAATATGAAAATATTCATTTACATGTTTTCTAAACCTACATCATTCATTAATCATTGTATAAAATTAAAAAAATTCAATGTCTATAATATTCTCCTTTTCCTACAAACCAACATTCTTTATTTTTTTAATTACCCATGGATTCCACCCCCTATACTCTTATATTATACAAATTTTTTTCAATAACTAACACTAATCAAGTGATTCATAATATACAATAGGGAGAGGATAAATCTAAACCTACTTAATTTGAAGAAATTATTTGAAAAAAATTGTTCAACCTATGATTCTCGAATAAAAGTTAATGTAATTGTTTAATAATGATATTTTTTTTATTTTGTTCCAATAAAATTTATATTCTTAATATTTTACTTCATTATTTTTTTATAAAATAGTAACAAATTTCAATATTATTTATGTGTGAGTGATGTAATGGATTCTTGATTAACATAATACAACTCCATTTATCACACTAAATAACCATTAGTTATGGTACCACTTCTCCATGATCATAAAACTATTACTTCATCCATATTAATTATTTAAAATACTTATCATCTAAAATATATTTTCGTTCTAATATAATCATAGATACACAATTCGGTTTCTTACTTAACCATACAATGAAATTTCCTCAAATAATGAAAACTCATCTAATTCTGGAATATCAATCCAGAATATTCTCATCCCAATATGTATCTAAAAAAATTCTAATTACTAATCATTTATATTTTTAAAAATAAAAAAAAATACTCAATATTTTTATTAACTATAACTCCTTATCCTCTTCACTACCAAGATATTTTATTTATTTGGAAAACTATAAAATCATGATTCAAAGCATGTAGCATAGAAGATATTGGTCCTAGTTACTAAAAGATAGAATAAAACATCTGATAGTTATTATGTACAATTTTGAGTCTTCCCTTTAATTAATATTATTCTTTACATGTTTTGTTCCAATTACAATCAATTTTGAAACTATTATATATCCATCCACTCTAAATTGATTCAACACTTCTCAAATATATGTCCGCTTAGAGATGAATATATTCCATTGATTTTGATGAAATTATAACCAATGAAAAGAATTCATCCCTATAATCAAAGAAATCAAAAAAAAATTGATGACATCATATTTGAAAACCACTCAAAAAAATTCTACATGTTTCTTACAAATATGATATCTTTCATGAACACCAACCCCATGAACTGTTCCTCATTTGATATTTTCACTTAGAATTTGGGATCAAGACGTACTTTCTTGAACTCAAAATTTTCAAATTGACTTCCAGTTATAATGATGCATGTCTTATGGGTTGTTAAATTTATGAGGGTGGGATAATTTTACCTTTTGACTATCGAGTATGGTTTTTTGAGAATTGGTATTCAGACTAGAATTATAGAACATTTATAATCTCAAGGTGATGATTTGGGTTATATATAGAGGATTAGGTAGTGTCTTGGGTGATAAAGTGAAAATAAATATATTTCAGATGAAAATATTGAGTTAAAATGGTTCTTCCTGTACTGAATCATTTCCTCATAGTGAGGGGAACTACGTGAGTAAATCATACCAGTATGTTTTAACTTGGAGTTAGGCTGTAGTTTTTTCATGGTTGTAGAAAAACAATGTAAAATATTTAATAATTTTACTTCGGGGATCTTCAAATTTGGTTAATGATTTGGAAAATGTTGAATCCAAACCATAATATTTAGGAACTTGATACATTTCTTACTACATAGTTGGCACATGGCTTGTCTAATCATGTGTCAACTAGGTAGCATCTCAAAGTACATTAAAAGGTGATATTTTTACTTTTTTTCAGAAAAAATATAATACCCTCTGCCTATATTCTCCTCAATAATAACCAAAAAACTATGATGGTATCCTCCCTCAATCAACTCAATACTACTTTTTGGGGATGATTTCATGGAGAGTTTTCAGCATTCTAAGGGCAGTCTTCATATCCTCCATCACATTTCCTATTTTACATTATTATCTATCACAACCCAAGTATTTTTAATAATAAATAAATTCCATCAATAATTTTTATTAACGATTAGAATTTATTTATTCACAATCATTATAATATTTTCAAATTATTTTTTTAATCAATTAAAGGAATAGTTTTATTCTAACTAAACTGTTTTCCATGAATTATATGTTTTTATTTAAATGTTAAATTTATAAATATTAAAAACAGAGATTTGATAAAATGGAATTCATTTTTGATATCATCTTATCAAATATATCTTATTTTTATTACTTGAGATTCTTCAAAAAAAGGATTTTCTGGTGAATATAGAAAACATATATTTTTTATAAAAATTATTATTTATTTTCAAGTAAATAAAAAGGTATAATTTTAATTTTGACTATTTTTTAAGTAAAATTATTCCTATTTTACTATATATAATCCAATTATTTCCATAGGTATCCGAATCATACTCCATTCATGTATTATAACATCATTCCCTTTCTCGATGGCTTGAGTTGAGGTGGATGCGATATTTAGCCATAAGTTACATCCCCAAGGAACCAAAGGCTGTAAATAAAAGTTGAGGGATTCATGAATGGTGGGGGAAGATTTTCTATTTTGAAGAGAAAACAACCATCAAAACATTCCATTACCCAAATAACTATATAAATTTTTGTCAACAACGTAATACAATAAACCACTCACCAAATAAAACAATAGAAACCCATACAACTACCAAATTAGAGTACTAAGTGGAAGAATAAAACAATACAACTCAAGAAACCAAGACCAGACATCCCAGCCCTGAGACAAGCACCAAGATCTGACTCCACAACCACCCAAGCATCATGATATACCATTACAGAAATGAGAATTCTTTGCTTTTAACTGTGTCTCAGAATACAACATCTACAAAAAAACTATGTGCCAAAGAAGGGGGTGGGTAATAATTCTCAGAACGATTTCCCCAAATTAATTCCCTGCTCATGCCACTAGGGTAGAACATGTTAGCAATATTATGTTAAACAATTTATATAAAACCATTAACCATACAAAAAATACCAAAATCCAAACTCACCCTTAGCAAAACAATTTACCCCAGAAACACACTATCAAGGAAATAAACCAAACAAGTTATGAAACTTTTTCCTAGTTCACAATGGCAGAACCCATTTTATTTTTTTGTTGCTCCATGTATATTTCAACCATCTGCAAAATTCTATCATGCGATCTTAGTGTTTCTATTGATGGTTTAACATCAAGTCCAACCCCACCCCCTTTTCATGGTGGTAAATTACACCACATTCCAATCCATTATTTTGTGGCACTTCATGACCACTAACTATTCCATCCAACTCATACATAAAAAATCAATACAAAAAAATCATTCCAAATAATATAGACTAAAAATCATGTCAAATTGTTTTTCTAAACTGAATCAATCCTTCATGCCAATCAATATTTCAATAAAAACAACATTTTTATTAAAAATACATTTTCCTAATCCTTTTTCAAAAAAATAAATTGAAGAAACCAATTTTAAAATAATCATCCTAAATTCCAATAGCAAGGCATATTTCACAACAATTTCATATTTTCCTCAAAACACCTAAATCAACACCAAATAGTTTACGCACAAGATTTTCAAATCAATTTCACAACCAATATCAAGAGAAACAATTTAATTGATATTAATCATTCTAGTTCTATCAAAATTGGGTTGATAGTGAATTCACCTACCATAGGGTTTTAGAAAAAATGACTAACGACCAAACCACAAACCAAATCTAGGTGAATAATCCACAAAACTGCCTCAGATCCATTATCATAACAACCACAAGGATAAATATGACCATTATTGGCATCAAAAACCCTAGATCAATCTATAAAGGAATAATATCTAGAAAACCGGGTGAGGGAGAAGAGTGGATCTATGGAAAAACCAAGAATCTACCAAGAATAAAGACTTACCAAGGAAGATAAAACTTTAAACCACCATGAAATCCATTCAAAAATCTACCATAATTGTGGGAGAGGTTCCCTAACCTTGGGGATATCAAAATCCCAAGTGAGGGTCGAAATAGGGATCAAATGGGTGTTCTAGGGTTAAAAAATCATGATTAATTTTTTTTAAACCCACATTTAATATCATTCATTGTTATATTTCATGATTAGATAAATTGTGAGCTAACCATGAGCATGCT
The DNA here is from genome assembly GCA_963277665.1 of Viscum album. Taxonomy (NCBI): domain Eukaryota; kingdom Viridiplantae; phylum Streptophyta; class Magnoliopsida; order Santalales; family Viscaceae; genus Viscum; species Viscum album. The sequence goes on along the minus strand of CAUJRU010000041.1, from coordinate 107,657 downwards.
AATGTCTCAAAGGGGTGCCTCGCATGGTTGGATCACATGGTTAAAAAAATTGTGGGCCAACCATGCCAAATCCCACTATCCCATGATGAATGGTTATACTTGGGAGGATGCATGGTTTGGAAACCATGTTTTAAAACTGTGTTCCAACACCCTTTCCAATGTTTCAACTTTCATGGTTTTTTGAAAGTTTTTCATGGTTTTCACTAACGGTTCTCAAGTTATGCACCCTTATAAAATCCCTAAAACCATCTCAAACCGCTTCCAATATTTCCGAAACATTACCAAACTACTTTATATACATAAAAAGGAATAAATAAGTGTTACATACCTCAAACCAGGGTGCTAAATTCTACCCATAATTGGCCTTTCCATCCTTGGAAATTAGAAAACCATCACATTCCTGAAAGAGCTCAAGCCATTTCTTGACCATCTCTTTCTCCAATTCCAAAGTTTCCACCTAAATCTCATAAGTTTCCATAAAAAAAATACTAGACAGATTATTTTCCGATGAAAATCATTCTCTTTCTTATCCACAAGCCACGCTGGCATGTGCACCAAAGAAACATCCAGCTCTAGCTAAATATGATTCCATCAAAACACCTGGTCATGATCTAGCTGATACTTCTTCAACTAAGTTACATGAAATACGTTATGTAATACACTGAGCCTAGGTGGAAAATCCAAATAATAATCCACCTCTGCAACCTGCTCAAGTATCTCAAAAGGCTCGATGTATCTTGGATATAACATTCCTTCTTTTCCAAAGTGATGATGTCCAAGCCTAGGATAAATTGTAAACAATTCATGATTACCCGTCTCAAACTATAATGGTTGTAAACGGTGATATGAATACAATTTTTTATGACTCTCAGCCATCTCCATTCTCTTCTTGATAAACTTAATCTTCTCCCTATGCTCATCTCAACCGTCAAAGTATCAAAACTTTTCACCCAACAAAGTGGATAATAAAATAGATGACCATACAATGCTTCAAAAGAAGCCATATGTGTCAAGACGTGATAACGTGTAAAATAATTCCACTAATAGTAAGTGATCCTCCCATTAGCAACCAAAATCCATCACACATGCCCTTAATATATCTTCCGATGTTTGTATCATCTTCTTAGATTTCCCATCCATCTGAGGATGATACACCGCACTCATATTATAATGACCCCCAAGGGATTCCTACAAGGATTTTTATAAACGAGATGTTGAACTCATATCTCTATCTAATACAATCGAAATAGGTACACAATGCCTCCTTTCCACATAATGAATATAGATATTGGATAGATCCTCAATAATATGAGATTCACGAATAGGGATGAAATGTGACGACTTTGGGAGTTGATCCACAATCAATCATATGGAATCACACCTCAGAACCATTCATGGAAAACTTATAACAAAATCAATTTTTATCTACTCCCATTTCCACATAGGGATAGGTAAAGACTATAACCTACCTTCTGTTATTGATACTTTGCCTTGACTTGCTGACAAGTCTAGCATCAAAATATGAACTTGAACAATTTCCTCTTTATGCCCACTGACCAAAATGAAACGTTAAAGGCTCTATACTTTTTTTAAATTTTGGGGTGGATATCTCATTTTGAATGGTGATATTCACTTAGAAGTTGTTCCCAACTAGTTGTTGGTACAACCATCAGATTCCAAACCCACAACACTAAATCGTCATTTAGTTTCCAGACCTCAATGGTCTCCCCAACATTGAGTTTTGAACTCATAGTCGGACACTCTAAATCTGACATCTGTACCTCTTTAACCAAACGGTCCATGTTAGGAACCAATGAAACTAGAAATAAAATAGCTACATCACCACTATCTTCACATTCAAAATACATGTCGGCTATAACTAAAAGCAACTACCATTGATCCAAAGTTTCTTTTCCACCTAACAATATGACTTCTCTCTTATGAATATGCCATCAAATTTCCTTTACCTAGTGCGTACATCAAATCAAAGTCAAACATCTGGAGATACTCAATCCAAATCCTTTTCTTCAGCTTCAAGTCCCTTTGGGATAAAATATTCTTTAAATGATTATGATCGGTAAACACTATGAATTTATCATAAAAGGGATAATGACATAATGTATTCAAATCATGAACCACATCCTCCAAATTAAAATCATGTGTTTGGTAGTTCTTCTCAAGAAAACCTCAACTATAGTGAGCCATATGCACCCAGATGATCTACTTTTATGAGAACACACCCTAACCTTGATTGCAATGCATCACAATACACCATGGTCACTTTTTTCTTGGTTTTGGAAAAACCATGACTGGTGTTGATGTATGGTGGCCCTTAATCTCATCAAAAGACTTATGACATTCCACATTCCACTAAAATTGAAAATTATTCCTCATCAAGTCTATCATCAGGGAAGATAATAGTTCAAATTCACGAATAAAGTATCAGAAATAACCAGCTATACCCAATAAGCTTAATATCTCAAAAACATTTTTTCGTGCTTCCCATGAGATAAATACTTAAATCTTTTCTTGATCCACTAAAACACCTTTCTGAAAAATAGAATGACCAAGGAAACATGCCTCTTGTATCCAAAAATCATACTTCTATAATTTGACATACATCCAATGGCCTCAAAATATTCCAAACAATGTTGTCAAGTGTTTCTCATGCTCCTCCCTTGTCCTCGAATACACCAATATAACAATGAAAATAAACCTCCCTAAAAGAGTTGAGATATCAATGAAATATATGATTCATTAATTTCAAGAAGAAAAATAGTGCATTTGTAAGACAATGGGAATTACCAGATGTCCATAATAGCCATATCGAAAACTAAAGGCCATTTTTAAAACATCCTTTTTTCGAGCCCTAAATTAATGATATTCTATTCGCAGATCAATTTTGGAAAACCACTCATCTCCCCTCAATTGATCAAACAAATAATCAATGTGTGGGAGTGGATATCGATCCTTTATCATAAATTGGTTTAGCATATGATAATCAACACACATCTGAAGAGTTTCATTTTCCTTTTTATCCAATAAGACCAGTGCTTCCCATAGAGATGTGATAGGCTAGATAACCCCTTTTATTTTTCCATTTCATCTAAATGCACCTTCAATTCCCTCAATTCTACTTCTATCATCCTGTAAGGTGGAAGTGACATAGGATCATGTCCTGGAAGGAGATCAATTGTAATCTCGACTTCTATTATGGGTCGAACCCCTAAGAATTAATTGATAAATAAATATAGAAACTGATCAAAAACTGCTAGAAAACTTCATCTCTCAATCTATTCCATTTATGAAAATGAAAAGTCATCCAATTAATATGATATCATCACAAAAACTAGTGCCAACTAGCCTATTTCTCCCACCATATCCCTTGTATCTCCTCTAAAGATATGCTTGACACCATCCTGAGTCGTGAAACTATCCTTTCATGTATAACAGTTAATATGGTCCTCAAACTTCACTAACTAATTCATACCCATTATTATATCATAAACAACCATATTAAATATTGAGAAGTCCCGTATCAACTCTGCCCCATCAACTACTCTATGAAATGCTCAACATATTAAGGCTTGAAACTCTTTTTAACCTAGAAAGGTTTAAAGATTCAAAAATGAAGGCATTATTTCCACATTTAAACAAAAAATTCAAAAATACGAGAATAAATGAACGGATGATACATTACTATATCAAATAATTCTTTCATGAAGGTATAATTTAAAAGATATGTACCTCTCACTATGGATGATACAGACTTATCATCCACCACAACCTGCTTAACACAGAAAACCTACTTACTTGCCACAATTTTATCAGTATTACCATACTAAAACTGCCCCTCATATGGAGTCATGGTGATCTTAGAATCACCATGGATAACTCAAATTTACTGATGAGGGGTATGCTACTTCATTTATCTCATGGAAGTATAGGATGACTATGACCCCTAATAAGTGTCATGAACAACTGACCTCAGAGTATTGCGATAGTAATGCTGAAGATACCCCATATGATTATAGTTATGGAATGCTTGAGGTTGTACTATAAATTCTCAATTCATCTGGAGTAGATAGCCACATTATAAATACCCCAGATTACTCTTAGTATTTAAAGGTATATTCACAGATCCTTCCAAATTATTCGGATCCATACTCCCACTTTGGAAATAAATGTCCCTCTTCCTCTTTCTCCCCACATTAGAGTTTACACTATTTCTTATGGTATTGAAATACCTCTTCCCTATGTCACTCTAAATATATATCATTCATCTAGAATATATCTATTTACCATTTCTGTATAATCTATTATACACAGCATTGTAATCTTCAAATGGAATACCTGCTTCAATCCTTCTACAAAAATGATCACTTTTAAGGGTGCACTAGTTACAACCTTAAGTTAAAACCAGATTATGTTGATGAACATGGATGAAAATTATATCACTAAAACGTTCTCTTATTTCATTCTGAAGAAATATAATGTTCACTGAATTTTGAACATGTGAGGATAGAATTGTTTTCTAAACAATTCCTCAAAATCCTCTCATGTCATACCTTGGTCCAATTTATCTTAGACCACTAACTACCGCCACTGACATTAAATTTATTCCAACATATATTTTGCTAATTTTAATTTAAGCTCCACTAGTTTTCCTAGGAAATCAAATTTTCAATTTATCCTATTGAGACACAGTTATTCCTTTTCTGGTTTCGAATCAACCCGAAAAGTGGGTGGATTCTATTTCTAAAACTGAATAAAATGATCCACATGCATTGCTTAATCCATTGGGTTACCTTTATCTACTAACTAGAAAGCATTCACTATTCTCTGAACTAGTTGTTGGTTCAAATGGGGTTTAGGTGAAACCACATTTTCCACAGCTTCCTCTGGTTGGTCTCTACGACGCCTACCTGATGCCATTTTTATCTACACATAACAACCACCGTGAGACTCTCTATATAGAAAATGGAGGCTTATAATTTAAAATTATATCATATTTTAACTATTTCATCCATGATTTCCAAATTTCAACATTTCCCATATTCAATAATCTTTGAAAAATCCACCATGTCATCAAAAAACAACCCGTTTTGAAAATACCACAACTATTCTTTTTCAAAGTCACATATTTGAAAACAATTTCCATATTTTTCAAAAATCAACACATTTATAACAAAACATAAATCATTACTCTAAATGTGATTTTAAATCATAGTGGGAAGTCATTTATATAATGCATTCCATTCTTCTCATTGGCTAAACCCACAACAATGAGATCACGTTCTTAGAAGGGTCTCCAAATACATATGTGCCCAAATCCATGGTAACTTGAATTTTATCATAAAAAAGTTAGATACATATTTTTATTCTATACATTTAAATTTCCAACATTCATACTTCTTTGTATCTTCCCAACACAAAGAATAAACCATGAATGAATTCCAAATCCTAGACCGACAACTGATTCCAAAAGGACTGAACAAACTGATACCACTTGTTACATACCAACGCTTCTCATTAGCTCGAGTCGAGGTTGATGTGAAACTTGAACTTAAGTGAAATCCCCAATGTTCCAAAGTAATGAAATAAAGGTTTAGGACTACATAAAATCTAGGGGATGATTTTCCCATTGGAATATAAAATATACAACCAAACATACCATTACCCAAATACCTACATGATGCATGTCAACAATGTGCTGCACTAAATCATTCACAAAAACAACAATAAAAAACTATAAAAATACTAAATCAAAGTAATAAGAATAAGACTAAAATAATAGAACTCAAGACACCAAGGCCAGACACTGTAACCCCATGATAAGCTCTAGGAGCACAAGAGCCTCAGCCCAGTTGGTGAGGACTTACTAGGTGCATCCAAGAGACCCGAGATCAAATCTGGGTGGAGGTATATTTCCAGGGTTACTATAGTAGTACTGTAGCAGTATTGTAGTAGGAATTGTTCGGTACTGTAGCAGACGGAACAATTCATCCATCTCGGCCTTTGGGCCACTGGTTTGGTCCTATGGTCCTCCAAGGCTTTTGGGACACCAAGGCCTTCAGGCCAGTTGATTCTCTAGGCCTTCAGGACACATGAATGCAGGCCCCAGACACACTACAAAAAAGGAGCAGCCCCAGATGAAGATTCAGAGCAGTTTCACTCACCGGAGCAGAGCCAAATGGATTTTCAGAATGAGAGGGTATGGCTATGCCATCAGTACCAGCCTGTGCTTGCACGGGAATCCTAGCTAGACAGTCATGTAAAGTTAGAGAGCTACTATCAAGATGTATATGCTGGGGAGGGGTAGTTCCTTGTAGACAGTCTGGTTGAATTCTCTAAGACCTTTGGGTCATGTAATCTCTTAAGCCTACGGGCCATGTAATCTCTGAGCCTAAGGGCCTTGTAAGGGTTCCCCCTCATCCCTTAAAAAAAGGGTTATCAAAAATAAATAAAAAATGAAGGACTTCTGGCCATTCAGGCATGATAAGCTCCAGCATCTAACTCCACAACCACCTAATCATCATGATGTACCACTACAGAAATGAGATTCTTAACATTTACTTGAGTCTCGGAATACAATATCTACAAAATCACCCGTGTGAAAATTTTGGGGGTCAATAATAATACTCAATAAGATTTCCCCAAATGAATTCCTTGCTCATTCCACTATGGTATAACAAGTTAACACAATTACATAAAACAATTTATAGAAAACCATTAACATTGCAACAAATTCCAAAAAGCCAAACACACTCTTACCAAAAAAATTTACCCGAACAACACATTGTAAAGGAAAGAAAAAATATAATTTTTCAACAAGTTTCCCATTACCAAATGGAGTAGACCATTTTATTTTTCAATAATTCATGCATATTTAAATCTTTCACACAATTCCACCACATAATCTCAATGTTACTATTGGTGGTGGAACTTCACATCCAACCCACCACCTTTTTATATTGGTACTTCATTCCACATTCAAATAATTTATTTGGTGGTAACTCACACCCACAATATATTCTATCCAACTCATATTAAATAATCAATCCAAAAAAAGAATTCCAAATATCATAAAGCAAACATCACACCAAACAATGATTTCTAAATTGAATCAACCCTTCATGTTAATCAACATTTTAATAAAAAACATATTTTTTAAAAATCCATTTTTATAATCATTTTTTTCAAAAATAAAACCAAGCAACGAATTTTAAAATCATCATATAAAAATTAAACAATAATACTTATTTCACAGAAATATCATTTTCCCCAAAACCCAAAAATCAATACCAATGAGTTTACTCACAAGCTTTACACATTAATTTCACAACCAATATCAAGATAAACAATTTTCTTGAAATTAATCCTTCAAGTTCTAACAAATAGAGCCTACAGTAAATCCACCTACCTTAGGGTTTCAATGAAAACAAACAACGGCATGACAGCTAACCAAATCTTGGTAAAAACTCCACAAAACCACCTTATATTCCTTCCCTTAACATCAAAATGGATAAATCTCACCATTATTCGGAAAAAACCTCAGATCTATCTGCAATGGAGCTAGATCTATGAAACTATTAGATATAAGAGAGTGTATCTATGGAAAACCAAGAAACTGCCAAGAATAGAGACATACCAAGGAATATCTGACTTCAACCCACCAAGAAATACCTTATAAAATCTTCTTTAATGAGTGGGAATGGTTACCTAACCTTAGAAGGGAGAAAATACCAAGTGACGGTCGAAATGGGGCTCAAATGAGTGTTGTAGGGTTATAAGTGCATGAGGAAATTAAAAAAACCCCCATTTTTAATGTCACACATGGTTATATTTCATGGTTAGATAAACCATATGCTAATTGGGCACCTTCTACTCTCTCAAAAGGGTACATTTCATGGTTGGCTCACACTATTAGAAAAATTGTGTGCCAAACATGCCAAATACAAATGTCCCATTAGGCATGTTTGGAATAGGGTGTCCATATGGTTTGTAAACCATGCACCTTATCCATGTTCCAATACCCTTTCTTCTACATTAAAATAGACGGTTACATATAAGACTTGCACAATTTTCACTAATCGTGGTCAAACTGTATTCCCTTAGAAAAGCCCAAAAACCTTCCCAAAAACAATAGAAACTCTCCAAATGTTTACCAGACCACTTTATATACAAAAAATTAATATATAAAGGTTACATACCTAAAAACTATGGTTGTAAAGTTAAAAATTAATTTCTAAGATTAAAAAAAATTCTCTAAAAATTATTTTTCACTACGTTTTGTGCAATTATATTAAGATTTATTTCTTACATTTATAAAAATTGAATATTTAAAATTTTAATTTCATATTATAATTTTTAAGGTTGAAATTTATTAATGGAATAAATTTAATTTATGGTTGTTATAAATAGTAACATAGTTAAAATGTTTCCATAGTGGTAAAGATATAATACTTGTTAATTTGGGTTAGAACATTGTGTTAAGGTCACAAAATCTCATTTTAATTATTAATGTATGAGTTATTTTAACCTTTTTTAAATTTAGTTTATAAATTTAATTGTTTTATTAACTCTCTACCATCATTAAGACTCTTAATATATTTAAATTTTTAGAATAATTTCAACTTTTCACTCACCACACTTATAAAAGGTAACGACCACTCCTTACCTCTCCATACAAATTGATCACTTTAGCTAGACCATAATCTAACAAAATATATAAAAAATCCATCATCCCTACAACCTAGTGATTATTTTCTCACCAAAAGACCATCCTTGAAAGATTATGGGGTATTCATAAGGAGGTTTTTTAAGAAGATATATAACTCTTAACTGAGTTCTTTCATGTTTATTTCTTATTCCACCTCCATTAAACCTATCATAACCATATTAGTATAATAAAATCAGTATATATAATATATTTAAATTTTATGTGTTTTGTTATAAAAAACGCTTTCCATAACTTTTTCAATCTTATGAGAAATGATAACATCTCTCCGATGTACAGGTGGACTATTGCCTCCATGAAGTGATTCGATTCCTTTTTCATGTCTATTTTTCATATATAGTTATAAAATTGTATTTAATATATAAAAATTGTAATTAAAACATGATTAATATTATATAGATAATAGAATAATGAAACATATGGCCATGGTCAAATTATCAAATTGTTTCTCGTATTATTGATCAAATATCTTCAAAATGTATCTCATGATCTTATATAGGAGTAAAATTTCATACGTTATGATTCATAATCACGGTAAATGTTTTTCTTTAAAATCTTATTTAAAGTGTTTTAAATTTTTCTGTCTTATAAATTATCCTCCATATCCATGATTCGTAAAATATTCCCAAGATGTTATTCTAATACTAAAATGGATATTTAAATTCATTTTAAACTATATTTTAATTTCCTTATAGTTGTTTTAAAAATGAATATTTTTAATTCTTTGTATAGGTGTTTTTTAAAAAAATTATGAACGGAAACTTTTTTTAATGTATGTAGTATGTGTAGAATTTCCCACCATCTTAATCATTATTCTCTAAGAATATTCCTCTAAAACATTTTTTTAATTGATATGTTATTTTCCCATTCATATGGGATGTTTTTGTTTTTAATACTTTTTGAGGGAAAATAATTTTTTTCCTTGTTTTTTAAATGAGGCTCGAAAGTGTTTCTACATTTTTGTTAAATATAATATTTTGTGATATTTTGTTATGGAAATATAATATTATTTAAGTTTTATATGGGTTATGGTACTTATAAATTTTTAATTATGATGAATGATCTAGATATATCTCTCAAATCCAATGGGTAATGATTTTGTTCATTGGGGAATATATGTTGGAAATAACTGAGTAGGATACTCGATTTATAATAGATATGTTCAGAGTGATTATAAGAGTGATATGAAGATGATGTCCTATGTTAACTGTATAGATTTCAATTCCTTGAAATGAGATTTCATGGATGATTTATAATTTCATAAGGTAAACTACTGAGGTCATTTTTAAAGAATGTCCATGTCCCTTTTAAGAGTGAAAAATATGATTTTCAAACAAATTATTTCATAACTAGTTATTTTTTTAAGTAAACCCTCTGGATTAAAATTTTTCTTTTAATATTACTTATGATATATTTTTTAAAAATAATTTGGAAGACAATTTGATTTATTGAGTTTGTATAATATTATTTTGAGATAAATTTTAATTATATAAAAGGAAATTTCTATATATTATTTCATAATTCTCCAAATAGACTAATGGGTTTATTTATTTTTATATCCATTACTAATATTTTAATCCATATCCCATATATTCATATTTTATTGTAGGGCTTTAGGATTATTGATATTTATAGAAAGCACTATCTTCAAACTATGTGTATTCTTCTTAATATAGGTTAACATGTTTTGAATGAAATAATAGTTTAAATTTAAGAATACTATTTTTTAAAAAATTGAAAATGAGTAAAAGATTCCACTTTATAGTGTTTGGATTTGATATATAATAGTTTTTTCTTGATTATATAAAACTATAAACCTAAAAGAATATAATAATGTAATATAATATAATCCTTTCAATTAAATCATAATTATGGTTTCATTAAGGAAAGGGATGTTATAGTTAATATAAGAGAAATTTATAAATAACTTTAAATGTTAGTTTGTCATTAAAAAAGTCATTTACAAAATATAAATCTATGGACTTTATTTTCATGATAATACTTTGAGTTTTTTTTTCTTACATCATCTATTCTATGTCTATTTTTTAAATTTTTTGTTATGAAATAAATAGGTAAAATTAATTGGAAAGTCATCAGGAGGAAAATAACCTTTTAAATACCCAAAATTGATTGGTTGGGATTATAGGAGATCATTGTAAAGTTGTGTAAACTTATTTGAAGAAGGGAATTAATGGCGGTACCCATTCAATAGAGTACCAAAATCCTTATATAAGAACATTTCTATAGTGGGAAAATTCATTAAATTACACCATCAAGAATTTAATTAAAACACATACCCATCAATATAAAATTGATGTATCAACACTCTAGAAAACATATTAAAATCTGTTGGTTTTTCTAATCATAAAAAGGTAATTATTTCCATTTATGATTTTTAAGGATATACTGATTTGTGGTGGTCATTAGTTAAGAATACTAAGGTGGAATATTAGATTTATGACATAGTGTAGATGGTATTTGAAGATATTTTCTATTATAATTGTTTTAAAAATGATCTTTCAATTAGAATGGAAATGATTTTTTATTATCTAATGGATATGGAGTTAGAATTTGTTACCAAAAATTGATATATCATTACTACATTATCCAGGTATGCACCAATATTTATTCTGGACTATTATTTCAAAAGTAAAAGCCTTTACTTATAATTTAAACTAATTTTATAAAGACTATTGGATTCTCATTGATTTATAATATATAATAATTATATATAGAGTGATTAGAGGTTTAATATACAGTTTTTTTTAATTTTATAACAACAAAGATAAGAAGTTGTTCAGGGGGAAATAAATGAAAAATAATACAATGAAGAAATATGATGTTAAGAGGTTTAAATTTACATCCTATGATATGTGTGGTACGAATAATCCCTAAGAGTGTCTAATGAAATATGAAAAGTGTTATCGATGTGGTATTTCATGACATGCTACTCATGATTTCAAATTAAATAATCATTCTAAGGGTAAGAACAATTTTGTTAAGAAGGTAATGATATGTTTTAAAACTAATGAGATGGGACGTTATGATGATGTGTTTCCTACGTAAATTATAAATGGTGTAAATCATTAAGATCATAAGAGTAACGATTTAAAAGTATCATTTATGACTACCTTGGTAAATATGGGTCCATTGAATATAGTGGTGATAATCACATTACTTGTTTACTAAAATTATACCAATGTATTGTTTCATTTAGGTTCTACACATTCTTATATGTTTATGAATTTTTTTGATAAAATAGAAATATTACCTTAATGAATAGTGAAATAAATTTTACTAAAAAATCATTCTTAAATTATTAAGGTGAAACATATTTATAGGAATATTCATTTTATTGTCAATGGAATGGTCTTCTTCCCAATTTTTTTTACCTTACGTACTATTGAGTGTGAGATAATTTTAGGAATGGATTGGATTTTATTTTACCATATAGAGATAGATTATAGAGAAAAGAAAGTTATATTGAACTTTCATAATGTTTTTTAATGCGTATATAAGAATTATTTTTTATCTATGATAACATATTAAGTTTATATGAAACTAATTAAAAACATATATAAAAGTTATCTTTATCATATTGTGAAGAAAGGTAAGTTTCTAATTTTAGGGATGTTATAGTATTAAATGAATATATGGTTGTATTTTTATATTATTTTACTAGTTTTATTACTAATTGATATCATTAATTCACTGTTAACTTAGTTTTAGAAGCTAATCCAATGACAAAACCCCACTACTGGTCGGATGCATTAGAGTTATCGTAATTGAAGAAGAAGTTACAAGATTTTATAAATAAGAGTTTCATTGATCCTAGAACGTCACCTTGGGGTTAACATGTTTTCTCTGTTAAAAACACAGATAGTTATGTTAGACTTTACATTGATTATAGATCACTAAATAACTTTAATATTGAGAACTTGTAACTATTTCATCATATAGATGAATTTTTTTACTAGATTTAGAGGGTATAATATTTTTTTATTGATTTATCATAGATCCATATATCATTATCTAAAATAGTTATAGGATTCTGTTTTGAAGATGGAGATTTTTAATAAGTATGGGAATTATGTGTTTGTGGTTATACCTTTTGGGTTAAATAATTCACCTTTTATATTTATAAATATTAAAAATGAAGTTTTCAATGATTATTTGAATAAATATGTGGTTAGGATTTTTTATAAAATTGTGGATTACACTAACATTTATGAGAAAGAAGATAAATATATAAGGATTTTTCTATAAAATTTAAAGATAAGAAGTTATATAGAAAATTTGGAAAATTTGATTTCTAAATATAACTGAAATATTTCCTTGAGAATATATGTTCTAAATATTTAATAACTATTGATATTTGTAAAACTAAGGTGGTATACAAGTGGGAAAGGCATAAAAATTTCACTATGATTTCAATTTTTGTTATATTAGTGGGTTAATATGACCATATTTTTCAAAAAATTACTTGGTTATCTATCACACTAAATAAGTTAACTTGAAAAGGATTTAAATTCATCTAGGAAAATGAATTTAAAATTTTTTTCTTAGAATTGAAATAAATTTTGGTTAAAGATACACTATTATACTTTTAATCATAAAATGTTTACATTTTTCATTATAGTAAAGATTTTTAAAGGTACTTGGTTCTGTCTTGATGCAAGATGATTGGGTAATTTGATATACTCTATGATAATTGAATATAAATGAACACAAATACCCTATTCCAAATATTCAAATGACTATAATAATTTTCAAAAAAATATGAATCCAAATTTTATATGGGTTAAAATGTGAAATTTATTCTGGATACAAAATTTTAATGTATATATTCACTCAAAAAGAGTTGAAAAAGAGGTAGAAAAGATAATTGGAACTATTAAAGGATTATTATTACACGATTCACAATCATCGGGGAAAAGCTATCAAGGTAGTCAATGCCTTGAGTTAAAAACAATAATGAATAATTATCTTTGATATATTTGGAACATAATATTTTTTAATGATTCAAAGAATGTTTTCATATAAATATTACCTAAAGTAACTCCCTCTCTTTTGGTTCAAATGTTAGTGAATTCATCATTTCCAAAAATAAGTAAGCATGCCTGTAATGGGTGTGTGTTGTTTGGAATTTATTTGGGGAGTTCACAGGTCTCCTAGTCCCTAAATAAGGTGATCTATCTTTCATGGAATGGATCTTCCATGGTTTGGGAGACAGGGGTCCAGAGAAGATGAACAGAATCATAATCTTTTAGGCTGGATGCTGGGGTATAAGGCAGGCCCAAAACAATACACTTCATGAAGGGGTAAATGATAATGCATACCCTATCATTATAAAGACTATATCACACCTTCTTGATGTGGCTAAAATTGTTAGCAATTGAAAAAGGCGCCCTTGCTCGAAAGTCTACAGGTAAGCTCTCTTGTTTTCCTGCATGTTAATAGTAATGCCAGGGGACAATGTGTTTGATGGAACCCACCATCCAGGGGCCTAAAACTAAACACAAATGTGTTGTGCAATATGGGGATACTTCAGGGTGGAGGGGTTGTGTGTGATGTCCAAGGGTAGGTGGTGTTGGATTTCTATGCCAGATTACGCCATGGGTTCTCCTTATTGGTTGAGGCCAAATATTTACTAATAGGTCTACGTATGTTCCAAATCATGAATGTTTAGGATGAAGTGGCAGAAACTGACTCCAATAATCGTCATTACTTCCTAAAAGGCCATTTCCAAACATTGTGATCCATTGAATGCATCATCAGAAAGTGTAGGGTAGAGCTAAGTAGCAGCATCAAGGTGAGACACTCATGGAGATTGGGGAACCAAGTTGTAGACTATCTTCCTACTTTGGAGGTTTTGTGCCCTGACCCAATCTACCAACATACTGTGATCTTCCAAAAAACTGTGTGTGTCAACCTGGAAAAATGGGATTTTGTTGGTCTTCACTTTTTCAGACTTCTATAAGACTTTTTCAATGCATGCATTACGGTGTGGATTCGGTTGTATCTCTTATTTTCATAAGAAAAATTCACTATGATGTTGATGATACCCTATTGAATAAGATATTACTAAGTGAATCCCATAGCTCCCCATTTTCTATTTATACCCACGGAACAAAGATGTATAAATACATCCAATAATATTTCAGGTGTGAATAAATGAAAAAGGATATTGTTTATTTTTTCCTAAGAAATTTGTATATCAAACATGTTAATGTTGAGAAACAAATGAAGAGTGGGATGATTTTTCCTTCTCTACTTCCTGAATGGAAATTAGATAATATATCCATGTATTTCATGGTGGTATTATTAGAGACATCTCAATGTAATAATTTTATTTGGGTTATTTTTCATCAATTCACTAAATCATAACATTTTCCTCCTATTAATGATATTATTTATATTAATGATATTATTTCATTGGATCGGCTCACACATGATTACCTTAAATAGATGGTTAGATTAAATAGAGTTCATTTCTCTATTATATCTAACTATGCTCCCACATTTACCTCAAATTTATGACGTGGACTTTAAAATTTATTGGGCACTAAATGAAATGGTATGTCAAGTCTTTGGGTTATTAGATAATATAAAATTATTGAAAAGTTGTTATTATTTTATTACCAATTATATTTTCCTCTATGTTTATCTTGGGTACATGATGTGTTTTATCTTTCAATTATATGGAAATATGTACCTCATGCATCTATTTTTTTGATCACTAAGGTGTTACACTTGGATGAAAATATTTTTTATGAGGAAAATTTTAAATAGATTCTAGACCACTGTTGGGAAAAAATCCCTCAAGGTAACATTGTAGTACTTTTGGGTTGATTGTGTTTTTTGACAAAGCAGTTTTCCATGGAGAATTGTCTAGTTCCCGAGAATTTTTTGACAATCCTTGTTGACAAATAACGATGACAAAGGAAAGGACGATCTGGAGGTGGTACAAAAGACCAGTACAAGGTGGCGCCGTTTCCCAGTTTTTGCCAAATTTTTTGGGTCAAAAATTTGGAGTTTGGTGAGCATCACGAAAATAGGATTTCCATGAAGATCATATTTTTATATGGTAAAGGCATGAGTTTCACGAAGATGGGATGCATGGATTGGATTTCGCAAAGGTCGGAAAAATGGAGGCGGTGATGCTTTGTGATCACGTCAAAGCTTCGCGAACGGAAGAGTTGAAGCACATCGCGACAGTGAAGGGATTTCCGAGGGAGCTTCGTGGCAAAGGCACGAAATAATGTTGGCAGTGATGCTCCGCGATTACGACGAGCTCTGCGATCCGAAAATTACCGAGGTGCTTCGCGATTTGGAAAGAATTCTGGAGGAAACTTCGGAGTTTCGCGATTGGCAATGACGTAGCGTTGACTTCGAGTGGAAGGGTTGAGGGTCGGTGGAATCGCCTATATATACAGGTTGACCCCCTTGAGAGAAGAAGGGAGATAATTTTCAGATAAAATACTTTTCTCTCGGTTTGCGAACGAAGTTCGCGAATGCAGTGTGCTTCGCGAAAGATGAGCTTCGCGACGGCTATTCTAGCTCCGCGAAAGACGTGTGCTCTGCGTTGGCTCAGTGAGCTTCACGAGGGAAGTCTCTTTGCGATGACATGAGCTTCGCGAAGACCTAAGAATTGCGAAGGATTGAGCATTGCAATGGTCTGAGCTCCGCGAAATTGTGAGCTTCGTGAAAAGGAAGTAGCTTCACGAAGGCTTGTCTGAGCTTCACGAAATTTGGAGCCTCGCGAAGTAGGGTTCTTTGCGAAGGTGCTTCCAAAGGAATTGCCCAGTGGTTAAAAGGCAAAGTGGTATTCATCAGTGGATGAAAGTTAGACTATAACAGAGCATCCATCAATAGTTAAGGATTCATGTATTCATGCAAATGAAGAGACCTACAGGTCTATAAACTGTGAGCGGATTCCCTTCCAGAGCAGTGAGCTTAAGAAGAGGAAGAAGGTGATCCTCTCCACCGGCAGTGATCTAGAGAGAGGGAAATAGGGAGTGACCCTTGGGAAAGCAGTGATCAGACCCTAAACCTTGCAAAGGCAGTGAGCCTGGGACAGAGTGACTGTACCCGAACATTGTAATCCACAGCTAGTGAAGTATAGTAGAATTTGGTACGACCAGAAACTTGTCGGTGTATGCTCCTTGGACGTAGCCCTTAAGGGTGAACCAAGTAAAATTGATGTGTCATGTGCTTGATTTAATTTTTGTTTACATTTTGCAACAGGAAAAAGAGAGAAGAGTGTTTTTCTTAACAGTGAAACAAGATCAGAACAGGCATTAATTTTAAATTAGCCATACCCTGATTCACCCCCCCCCCCCATCTCAGGGTATTCAGCCTTGTGGACCTAAAAATTGGTATCAGAGGAGAGGTTGATATTAGTTCTTCTCTCAATGGAGGTCACCAATCATAAAGGAATTCTGATCTTCGACGGGAACAACTTTCAGCTATGGAAGAATCGGATGCAACACTACATTTGATCTTTGGGAATGGATGTATTCACAGCATCAATGCATGGCATAACAGCTGATATTAATAGCGGCTCATTATCAGAAGCTGAACGTAGAGAGTTGGATGCATATGCCAAAGAAATTAATGCCTTAGGGGGAGCTCTATCCAATCCAATCTATACAAAGGTGATGTTATGAAAAACGTCACGTGCCATGTGGGAAAAGCTATTGAATATATATGAAGGAGATACAAAGGTCAGAGAGGCAAAGCTGCAAGTGTTGTGGAATAAGTATGAAGATCTAAAGATGAACCTGAATGAGTCTGTTGATGCATTTTTTTATAGGGTAAATATTGTTTTAGATGATATGCGAGGTCTTGGTGAAATCATTGAAGACATAAAGATTGTAATGCGCATCTTGTGGAAGCTTACACCTCGGTTCAATCTGAAGGTTTCTATACTAGAAGATAAAGATCCCAAAGAGCTGACACTGGACAACTTTCACAGTACCTTGGTTGCATATGGGATAAGGAATGATGACAATGAGGTTGTGGAGAAGGGGAAATCCAAAGAAGTGGAATTCAAGGCCATGAAGAATCTTACCATTGAAGATTCTAAAGAAGAAGAAGAGACAGATGAGATGATGTCATTCCTTTCTTCAAATCTGCAAAGAGAAAGAGGAAAGTTTAAAGGGAAACTTCCACTAGCATGCTTTCGATGTGGAAAGGTTGGTCATCTTGCGGCAAGATGCCCCAAGAAGTTTCAAGATAACGATAATGGTGATGATGATGAAGTTGAAATTCCCATGAAGAAGACGTCAGCGTTTGTCAAAGGGAAGAAACAATTCAAGAGAAATTTCTTCAAAAGAAGAATCTTCTTTCTCAAGAATTTGAAAGTTCAGATGAGTATGATGATGAAGAGGTTGAGGAGATAGAATATTGCAGAGATCGTGGGGTAAATGCCTTGGTGGCGATTATTGGTAGTTCACAGAAAAAGGAAGAAGCTGACGCTGAAGAAGAAGAAGAAATTGAAGGGAGAGTTGATATGGAAGCCGAATTGGAAGCAGCTCTTGAGGAGATAGACATTTGGAGAGACAAAACGAAGAAATCCAATAAAGTGGTCCGTGATTCCAAACTTTATATGCAACAACAGGATGAAGAAAAGTCAGATCTATTAGAAGAAATTGAAAGACTAAAATCCTCAACACCAGAGAGCTCAGAAAATATTGTTGAGCATAAACTTAAAATTGAGGAACAAAAGAAGGAAATTGATTGTTTGACTAACAGAGGAAAAGAGTAGGTCAGACGTATCAAAGAACATGAAGAAGAAGTGGTCAGTCTATGACGAAAAATGAAGGATCAAGAATAAATCTTGACCCCCAATGTGATATCAGAAAAGCAGGCCATTCAGAAGATATAGAAGATGAAAGAGGAAGCTTGTAGTTCAACAGGAGTGAAGCAGCAAGAAATCTCAAATGCTAAGGTTAATTCAGGGATTGATAAGAAAAAAAAATTTGTGGCAGTTATTGTCAGACCGCAATCATCCGTCCCGAAATTGAAGGTTAATTTGGGCACAAAACAGAATCAGAATATTCATAGATCCCAAAGGGAAAATCGTAGTGCTGAAGTAACACAAATGAATGCACCCTATATCAGGTGTTATTGTTGTTGGAAGATGGGACATTCACAGTATGTGTGTTCCATAGCCAAGAGATATAGAAGGGAATAGGAACAGAGGTTGTAGCCAAACAGAGAACAGTTTTCCAGAACATATTTTGAAGGAAACTGTTTTTGGTGCGGAGGATTTGGGCACATGGATAGGTATTGTACTTTGACCATTCAGAGAAATGTGCCAAAGCAGAATCAAAACATTCGAATACAACAGATCAATAAATCAAAAGGTGAGTTAAAAATGCAGAATATATTTGTGGCTTTGTAAGATAAGGCTGGTCTATCATACTCTGAGAAAGAACAGAAGTCTCAATCCATTCCGAGTGTGAAAGAAAAATTATGGACCAAGAAGAAGAAAAATTAGAAGTCTGTGGTAGCGGAGATTTCCCTTAAAGCATCAGATCGTTCTGGTGTGTGGATTCTTGATAGTGGTTGTATGTCTCCCATGAAAGGCAATAAGGATCTGGTTACCGACATAAAATATGACAAAGATGGAGTTGTCAATTTTGGAAATGATGAAGACCTGAAGATAATTGGATCAGGAAAGGCTAGGTTTCAGGGCAGAGAAATCAGACGTGTTGATGTCTTGGTTGTAGAAGGTCTCAGTCACAATTTGCTTAGTGTCAGTCAATTTTGTGACTTAGAACATTCTATACAGTTTACCAAGAAGACCTGTACTATCGCGGGAAAAGATGGGGCAGTTGTTCTGCAAGGAAAAAGGACAAAGGGAAATCTTTACCTTGTAAGTGGGGAAGAAGATATATGTCTTTTACCCAGAGAGGAAGAAAACCAGCTGTGTCATAAGTGACTTGGTCATCAATGCCAACCATATATGGAAGATCTGGTAAAGTGTGATGTTGCTAGAGGCCTTCCCAAACTATCACGTGATCGTGCTCATACATGTGATGCTTGTCAACAAGAGAAGATCATCAGAAAAACATACATTCCAAAGGAACAGAAATAATCCAGAGAGCTCGAATTGGTACATGATGATGTATGTGGACCTATTTCACAACGAGCTATAAATTGGAAAGGTACTAAGTCCTTTTAATTGATTACTATAGCAGAATGGCCTGGGTATTCATCATTACCCATAAGACATAGGTGTTCGGTTGCATAAAGCAGTATAGGAGGGAATCAGAAAAGATGCTTGGGCAAGAAATTATAAAGTTTTGTACTGATAACAGTACGGAATTCACAGAAAGTCAAGTAGAAAACTATACCGAGAAACATGGGATAAGGCATCAAGTTTCATCAGTAATAACTCCCCAACAGAATGGAGTGGTTGGAAGAAGAAATCGGATCATCAACAACATGGCTAGAATGATGCTTATTGATAAAGACCTACCAGAGAAATTTTTGAAGGAAGCAGTTTTGACATCGGTCTATGTTTCGAACAGGTCTATGTTGTGTCCGAAGCAAGGAAAGACGCCGTATGAACTTTGGTACGTAAAGAAGCCAACATTGAAATACTTTCGAATCTTTGGAAGTAAGTGTTTCATTCTCAATAAAGAAAATCACAGGAAGTTCGAGGCACGAGGAGATGAGGGGATATTCCTTGGCTACTCAGGGAAAAGCAAAGCATATAAATGTTTCAACAAAAGGCTGGGAAAAATTGTTGAGACCAATGATGTCACTATAGTTGAAAATGAACAGAATACTCAACGACCCAGTGAACAGTTCCTGGATGAAATTGATGATGAGGTAAGAAACACAGGGGGAGCAGAAGTGGCAGAGGCTGACTTAGGAGAAGATACTGATGATGAACAAGAAAGTGTCAAGTCTGTGTCTGCAAGGAATCCAAAGAGTTGATCTGAAATTTATAGGCAGAATATCATTGGTGATCAGACAGCTCCAGTTCAGACTCGAAGAATGAAGTCATTACAAAAAACATCGTTTTTATCTCAGGTGGAGCCAAAATGTTTTTCCGATGCAGCTGAAGATGAAAAATGGGTTCATGCTATGAATGAAGGGCTAGATCAGATTGAGAAGAATCAAACATGGGAGATTGTTTCGAGGCTAGTAGATAATAATGTCATCGGGACTAAATGGGTCTATCGCAACAAGATGAATGAAGATGGCACAGTGATTTGGAAGAAAGCACGACTAGTGTGCAAGGGGTACTCCCAGATCAAGGGAATAGATGTAGATGACACATTTCCACCGATTGCAAGACTGGAGACAATTAGATTATTTTTGGCCATTGCAGTGCAAATAAAGTTCAAAGTGTTCTAGATGGATATCAAATCTGCATTCTTAAATGGAGTTCTGGAAGATGAGGTGTATATTGAGCAACAAGATGTTTTTCTCATTCATGAGGATGAGAACAAAGTTTGTAGGCTGAAGAAGGCATTGTATGGGCTGAAACAAGCACCAAGGGCATGGTACTCAAGGCTTGATCAGTATTTGAAGTAACTTGGTTTCCAACGTGGAGGATTTTGTTACAATCTTTATTTCAGCAATGACAGTAATCAAAGGATGATGGTGCTGGTGTATGTCGATGACATAATTTTTGGTGGATCAGATGAAGCTCAATGCAGACAGTTTTCCGAAATCATGAAAAATGAGTTTGAAATGTCAATGATTGGAGATCAAAGGTTTTTCCTTGGTCTACAAGTGACACAAGGAAGGAATGGAACTTTCATTTCTCAATCCAAATATGCCAAGGAGGTTATAAGAAGGTTCGTAATGGATAATTCCAAGGAGATGAAGACTCTGGTTGCCACCCGGATGAAATTATCAAAAGATGATGATGGCAAGGCAGTTCATATCACAGAATACAAGAAAATTATTGGAAGTCTGTTGTACTTAACTACAACAAGGCCGTATATTGTTTTTTCCACATACCAAGCAGCAAGATATGAGAGTAATCCCAAGGAGAGACACATGCTTGCAGTGAAAATAATACTTCAGTATATCTAGGGCATAGTGGATTTCGGCATGACATATACTGATAAATCTCAGACAGACTTATTGGGATATACTGATGCAGACTAGGCCGATTCAATGGATGATAGAAAATCAAAGTCAGGTGGTGCATTCTATCTTGGTGGATTGTGTATTTATTGGCTAAGCAAGAAGAAAGATTTCATTTCGTTGAGCACCACGGAAGCTGAGTATATTGCGGCCACTCAAGCATGCACACAGTTATTGTGGATGAAGCAGCAGCATTAGGATATAGGAGTTGAAGTGAATTCTCCGATCGGAATCCAGTGCGATAACTCAAGTGCAATAAATCTCAACAAAAATCCCGTCCATCATGCCAGGACAAAGCACATTGAGATAAAGTACCATTTTATCAAGGAGAAGGTTGAGTAGGGAATCGTGAAGTTGGAGTATGTGCCTACAGAGCTACAGTTTGCAGACATTATGACAAATGCCTTACCCAAGGAAGCATTTGAAAGGCATCGACTGGATCTGGGAGTTCAGTCGATTCCCCGCACTTGAAATAGTGTGGATGTGGGACCCCCCCCCCCCTCCCTAATTTATGATGTGTCTTTCCCTAATGTACTGATATGTGTTCTCTACTCTATTACTGACTACAATGGAGAGAACTTTGGGTTCATTGACAAAGGGGGAGAAAATAGTGATTGTTCAAGTGGGAGACAGTGTGGCTATTTGAGAAATCATGACATATATGGGGAGATGTTGACCAGTGGAGCATCCAAATAGGGGGAGAAATGAGCAAGGGGGAGAGTTTTAAATCTGACGATGCTAGAAGTGATCGATCAAAGCATAGAAATCACGACAACTGAGGATTGTGATAAAAGCAGAACAATGGTGGTGGAATGGTGAGAGAAGGTTTCCAGCTATCACCAATTGGGATCAGTGTGGTTCAACAATTGGTATCAATTTAAGAATTGGTGTCAGGTTGGAATCGACAATTCATGTTTGACATGAAGTGATTCATTGATGAACTTTTCATACTACTCTTGTTTCTCACGCCGAGAATTGCTCATGTGGGCTTAGAGTACGTGTTAAGTGAATCCTTGAACGCTATCAGAATCGCAAGAGGCGAATGGTGGTAGCTGATGGAAGAAGACTCAGTGAGGTATCAACGTGCATAAAATCCTTCTGAGAAGAGTTATGAAGAATTGTCAACAAACCCAAAGGGGGATATTGTTGGGAAAAAATCCCTCAAGGTAACATTGCAGTATTTTTGGGTTGATTGTGTTTTTTGACAAAGCAGGTTTCCATGGAGAATTGTCGAGTTCCCGAAAATTTGTTGACAATCCTTATTTACAAAGAACGATGACAAAGGAACGGACAATATGGAGGCGGTACAAAAGACCAGTACAAGGTGGCGTCGTTTCCCAGTGTCTGCCAAATTTTTGGGGTCTAAAATTTGGAGTTTGGTGAGTATCGCAAAAATAGTATTTCCATGAAGATCATATTTTTATATGGTAAAGGCATGAGTTTCGCGAAGATGGGATGCATAGATTGGATTTCACAAAGGCCGGAAAAATGGAGGCAGTGATGCTTCGCGATCACGTCAAAGCATCACGAATAGCAGAGTTGAAGCGCATCGCGGCGGTGAAGGGATTTGCGAGGGAGCTTCATGGCGAAGGTGTGAAATAATGTTGAAGGTGATGCTCCACGATTACGACGAGCTCCGCGATCTGAAAATTGCCGAGGTGCTTCGCGATTTGGACAGAATTCCGGCGGAAACTTCAGAGCTTCGCGATTGGAGATGACATGGTGTTGACTTCGATCGGAAGGGTCGAGGGTCGGTGGAATCGCCACTATATACAGGTCGACCCCCTCGAGAGAAGAAGGGAGGGAATTTTCAGATAAAATACTTTGCTCTCGGTTCACGAAGCAAGTTCACGAAGGCAGTGTTCTTCGTGAAAGAGGAGCTTCGTAGCGGCTATTCTAGCTCCGAGAAAGACATGTGCTCTGCATTGGCTCAGTTAGCTTCATGAGGGAAGTTGCTTTGTGGTGACTTGAGCTTCGTGAAGGCCTAAGAATTGCAAAGGCTTGAGCTTTGTGATGGTCTGAGCTCCGCGAAATTGTGAGCTTCACGAAAAAGGAAGGTGCTTCGCGAAGGCTTGTCTGAGCTTCGCGAAATTGGGAGTCTCATGAAGTAGGGTGCTTTGCGAAGGTGTTTCCAAAAAAATTGCACAGTGGTTAAGAGGAAAAGTGGTATTCATCAGTGGATGAAGGTTAGACTATAACATAGCATCCATCAACAGTTAAGGATGCATGTATTCATGCAAATGGAGAGACCTATAGGTCTATAAACTGTGAGTGGATTCCCTTCCAGAGTAGTGAGCTTAAGAAGAGGAAGAAGGTGATTCTCTCCACTGGCAGTGAGCCAGAGAGAGAGAAATAGGGAGTGACCCTTGGGAAAGCAGTGATCTGACCCTAAACCTTGCAAAGGCAGTGAGCCTGGGATAGAGTGACTGTACCCGAACATTGTAATCCACAGCTCGTGAAGTATAGTAGAATTTGGTACAACCGAAAACTTGTCGGCATATTCTCTTTGGACGTAGCCCTTAAGGGTGAACCAAGTAAAATTATTGTGTCCTGTGATTGCTTTACTTTCTGTTTACATTGTGCAACAGGAAAAATAGAGAAGCGTGTTTTTCTTAACAGTGAAACAAGATCAGAACGGGCGTTAATTTTAAATTAGCCATACCCTGATTCACACCCCCCCCCCCCTCTCATGGTATTCCGCCTTGTGGACCTAACAATTGGTATCAGAGGGAGAGGTTGATATTAGTCCTTATCTCAATGGAGGTCACCAATCCTAAAGGGATTCCGATCTTTGACGGGAACAACTTTCAGCTATGGAAGAATCAGATGCAACACTACTTTCGATCTTTGGGAATGGATGTATTCACAGCAGCAATGCATGGCATAACAGCTGATATTAATAGTGGCTCATTATCAGAAGCTGAACGTAGAGAGTTGGATGCAGATGCCAAAACAATTAATGCCTTTGGGGGAGCTATATCCAATCCTATCTATACAAAGGTGATGTCATGCAAAACGTCACATGCCATGTGGGAAAAGCTATTGAATATATATTAATGAGATATAAAGGTCAGAGAGGCAAAGATGTAAGTGTTGTGGAATAAGTATGAAGATCTGAAGATGAACCCGAATGAGTCTGTTGATGCATTTTTTGATAGGGTAAATATTATTATAGATGATATGTGAGGTTTTGGTGAAGTCATTGAAGTCATAAAGTTCGTAATGCCCATCTTGAGGAAGCTTCCACCTCGGTTCAATCCGAATGTTTCTGTACTAGAAGATAAAGATCCCAAAGAGCTGACACTGGACAACTTGCACAGTACCTTGGTTGCATATGAGATAAGGAATGATGACAACGAGGCTGTGGAAAAGGGGAAATCAAAATAAGTGGCATTCAAGGCCATGAAGAATCTCACCATTGAAGATTCTAAATAAGAAGAAGAGACAGATGAGGTGATGTCATTCCTTTCTTCAAATATGCAAAGAGAAAGAGGAAAGTTTAAAGGGAAACTTACACTAGCATGCTTTCGATGTGGAAAGGTTGGTCATCTGGCGGCAAGATTCCCCAAGAAGTTTCAAGATAACGATAATGATGATGATGAAGTTGAAATTCACATGAAGAAGACGTTAGCGTTTGTGAAAGGGAACAAACAATTCAAGAGAAATTTCTTCAAGAAGAAGAATGTTCTTTCACAAGAATTTGAAAGTAAAGATGAGTCTAAGGATGAAGAGGTTGAGGAGAGAGAAAATTTCAGATATCGTGGGGTAAATGCCTTGGTGGCGATTGTTGGTAGTTCACAGAAAAAGGAAGAAGCTGACGCTGAAGAAGAAGAAGAAATGGAAGGGAGAGTTGATATGGAAGCCGAATTGGAAGCAGCTCTTGAGGAGATAGACGTTTGGAGAGCCAAAACGAAGAAATCCAATAAAGTGGTTCGTGATGCCAAACTTTATATGCAACAATAGGATGAAGAAAAGTCAGAGATGTTATACGAAATTGAAAGACTAAAATCCTCAA
This sequence comes from Viscum album, assembly GCA_963277665.1. Taxonomy (NCBI): domain Eukaryota; kingdom Viridiplantae; phylum Streptophyta; class Magnoliopsida; order Santalales; family Viscaceae; genus Viscum; species Viscum album. The sequence continues at coordinate 81,786 of CAUJRU010000041.1, read as the reverse complement.
CACCAGAGAGCTCAGAAAATATTGTTGAGCGTAATCTTAAAATTGAGGAACAAAAGAAGGAAATTGATTGTTTGACTAACACAAGAAAAGAGCAGGTTAGACGTATCAAAGAACTTGAAGAAGAAGTGGTCAGTCTGTGATGAAAAATGAAGGATCAAGAAAAAATCTTGACCCCCAATGTGATATCAGAAAAGAATGTCACTCAGAAGACCGAGAAAATGAAAGAGGAAGCTCGTAGTTCAGCAGGAGTGAAGCAGCAAGAAAGCTCAAATGCTAAAGTTAATTCAGGGCTTGATAAGAAACAAAAATATGTGGCAGTTAATGTCAGACCACAAGCATCCATCCTGAATTTGAAGGTTGATTTGGGCACAAAACAGAATCAGAATATTCAGAGATCCCAAAGTGAAAATCGTAGTGTTGAAGTAACACAAATGAATGCACCCTATATCAGGTGTTATTGTTATGGGAAGATGGGACATTCATAGTATGTGTATTCCATAGCCAAGAGATATATAAGGGGACAGGAATAGTGGTGGCAGCCAAATAGAGAACGGTTTTCCATAACATATTTTGAAGGACACTGTTTTTTGTGCGGAGGATTTGGGCACATGGATAGGTATTGTACTTAGACCATTCAGAGAAATGTGCCAAAGCAGAATCAAAACGTTCACATGCTTCAGATCAATAAACCGACAGGTGAGTTAAAAATGTAGAATAGATTTGCGACTTTACAAGATGAGGTTGGTCCATCATACTCTAAGAAAGAACAGAAGTCTCAATCCATGGAGAGTGTGAAAGAAAAAGTATGGACCAAGAAGAACAAAAATGAGAAGGCTGTGGTAGGGGAGATTTCCCTTAAAGCATCAGATCATTCTGGTGTGTGGATTCTTGATAGTGGTTGTACATCTCACATGACAGGCAACAAGGGTCTGGTTGCAGGCATAAAATATGACAAAGAAGGAGTTTTCAAGTTTGGAAATGATGAAGGCTTGAAGATAATTGGATCAGGAAAGGATATTTTTGGGGGCAGAGAAATCAGACGTGCTGATGTCTTGGTTGTAGAAGGTCTCAGTCACAATTTGCTCAGTGTCAGTCAATTGTGTGACTCAGGACATTCTATACAGTTTACTAAGAAGACCTGTACTATCACGGGAAAAGATGGGGCATTTGTTCTGCAAGGAAAAATGACAAAGGGAAATCTTTACCTTGTAAGTGGGGAAGAAGATATATGTCTTTTATCCAGAAAAGAAGAAAACCAGTTGTGGCATAAGCGACTTGGTCATCTATACCAACCATCTATGGAATATCTGGTAAAGTGTGATGCTGTTAGAGGCCTTCCCAAACTATCATGTGATCGTGCTCATACATGCGATGCTTGTCAACAAGGGAAGATCATCAGAAAAACATACATTCCAAAGGAACAGAAAACATCCAGAGTGCTCGAATTGGTACATGCTGATGTATGTAGACCTACTTCACCACGACCTATAAATGGGAAAGGTACTATGTCCTTTTTATTGATGACTATCGAAGAATGGCCTGGGTATTCATCATTACCCATAAGACAGAGGTGTTCAGTTTCATAAAGCAGTATAGGAGGGAATCAGAAAAGATGCTTGGGCAGAAAATTCTGAAGTTTCATACTGATAACGGTACGGAATTCACAAATAGTCAAGTTGAAAACTATATTGAGAATCATGGGATAGGGCATCAAGTTTCATCAGTAAGAACTTTCCAACAGAATGGAGTGGTTGGAAGAACAAATCGGATCATCAACAACATGGCTATAACGATAATTATTGATAAAGACCTACCAGAAAATTTTTGGAAGGAATCAGTTTTGACATCGGTCTATGTTTCAAACAGGTCTCTATTGTGTCCGAAGCAAGGAAATACTCCGTGTAAACTGTGGTACGAAAAGAAGCCAACGTTGAAATACTTTCGAATCTTTGGAAGTAAGTGTTTCATTCTCAACAAAGAAAATCACAGGAAGTTTGATGCACAAAGAGATGAGGGATATTCCTTGGCTACTCAGGGAAAAGCAAAGCATATAAATGTTTCAACAAAAGGCTGGGAAAATTTGTTGATACCAATGATGTCACTATAGTTGAAAATGAACAAAATACTCAACGACCCAGTGAACAGTTCCTGGTTGAAAGTGATGATGAGGTAAGAAACACTGGGGGAGCAAAAGTGGCAGAGGCTGACTCAGAAGAAGATACTGATAATGAACAAGAAAGTGTCAAGTCTGTGTCTACAAAGAAGCCAAAAAGTCGAGCTGAAAATGATAGACAGAATATCATTGGTGATCAGACAACTGCAGTTCAGACTCGAAGAATGAATTCATTACAGCAAACATCATTTTTATCTCAGGTGGAGCTGAAATGTTTTTCCGATGGAGTTGAAGATGAAAACTGGGTTCAGGCTATGAATGAAGATCTAGATTAGATTGAGAAGAATCAAACATGGGAGATTGTTTTGAGGCCAGTAGATGAGAATATCCTCGAGAATAAATGGGTCTATCTCAACAAGATGAATAAAGATGGCACAGTGATTCGGAACAAAGCACGACTAGTGTGCAAGGGGTACTCCCAGATCAAGGGAATAGATGTAGATGAGAAATTTACACTGGTTGCAAGGCTGGAGACAATCAGATTATTTTTTTCCATTGCAGTGCAATGAAAGTTCAATGTGTACCAGATGGATGTCAAATCTGCATTCTTAAATGGAGTTCTGGAAGAGGAGGTTTATATTGAGCAACCAGATGGTTTTCTCATTCATAAGGATGAGAAAAAAGTTTCCAGGATGAAGAAGGCGTTGTATGGGCTGAAACAAGCACCAAGGGCATGGTACTCAAGGCTTGATCAGTATTTAAAGAAACTTGGTTTCCAACGTGGAGGATTTTATTACAATCTTTATTTCAACAATGACAGTAATCAAAGGATGATGGTGCTGGTGTATGTCGATGACATAATTTTTGGCATATTAGATGAAGCTCAGTGCAGACAGTTTTCCAAATTCATGAAAAATGAGTTTGAAATGTTAATGATTGGAGAGCTAATGTTTTCCTTGGTCTACAGGTCACACAAGGAAGGAATGAAACTTTCATTTCTTAATCCAATTATGCCAAAGAGGTTCTAAGAAGGTTCGGAATGGATAATTCCAAGGATATGAAGACTACGGTTTCCACCCGGATGAAATTATCAAAAGATGATGATGGTAAGGCAGTTAATATCATAGAATAGAGGCAAATTATTAGAAGTCTATTGTAATTAACTACAACAATGCCTGATACTGTTTTTGCCACATGCCAAGCAGTGAGATATCAGAGTAATCCCAAGGAGAGCCACATGCTTGCAGTGAAAATAATACTTCAGTATATCCAGGGCACAGTGGATTTCAGCTTGACATATACTGATAAATCTTAGATAGACTTATTGGGATATACTGATGTAGACTGGGCCGGTTCAGCGGATGATAGAAAATCAAAGTTAGGTGGTGTATTCTATCTTGGTGGATTGTGTATTTCTTATATAAGAAAGAAGCAAGATTTCATTTCATTGAGCACCGCGGAAGCTGAGTATATTTCAGCCACTCAAGCATGCACATAGTTATTGTGGATGAAGCAGCAGCTTGAAGATATGGGAGTTGAAGTGAAGTCTCCGATCGTAATCCAGTGCGATAACTCAAGTGCTATAAATCTCAGCAAAAAACTTGTCCATCACACTAGGACAAAGAAAATTAAGATAAAGTATAATTTTATCAAGGAGAAGGTTGAGCAGGGAATCGTGAAGTTGGAGTATGTGCCTACAGAGCTATAGGTTGTAGACATTCTGACAAAGGCCTTATCCAAGGAAGCATTTGAAAGGCATCGACTGGCTCTGAGAGTTCAGTCAATTCCCCGCACTTGAAATAGTGTGGATGTGGGACCCCCCCCCCCTCTCCCTGAGGTATGATGTGTCTTTCCCTAATGTACTGATATGTGTTCTCTACTCTGTTATAGACTACAACGGAGTGACCTTTGGGTTTGTTGACAAAGGGGGAGAAAATAGTGATTGTGAAAGGGGGAGACAGTTTGGCTATTTGAGAAATCATGACAGATATAGGGAGAAGCTGACTAGTGGAGCAGCCAGATAGGCGGAGAAATGAGCAAGGGGGAGAGTTTTAAATCTGAAGATGCTAAAAGTGATCGATCAAAGAATATAAATCACGACAGCTGAGGATCGTCAGAAAAGCAGAACAATGGTGGTGGAATTGTGAGAGAAGGTTTCCAGCTATCACCAATTGGGATCAGTGTGGTTCAACAATTGGTATCAATTTAAGAATTGGTATCAGGTTGAAATCGACAATTCATGTTTGACATGAAGTGATTCATTGATGAACTTTTCATACTACTCTTGTTTCTCACGCCGAGCATTGCTCATGTGGGATTAGAGTATGTGTTAAGTGAATTCTTGAACGCTATCAGAATCACAAGAGGTGAATGGTGGTAGCAGATGGAAGAAGACTCAGTGGGGTATCAACGTGCAGAAAATCCTTCTGAGAAGAGTTATGAAGAATTATCAACAAATCCAAAGGGGGAGATTGTTGGGCAAAAATCCCTCAAGGTAACATTGCAGTATTTTTGGGTTGATTGTGTTTATTGACAATGCAGGTTTCCATGGAGAATTGTGACGTTCCCGAAAATTTGTTGACAATCCTTGTTGACAAAGAATGATGACAAAGGAAAGGATGATCTAGAGGCGGTACAAAAGACCAGTACAAGGTGGCGCCATTTCCCAGTGTTTGCCAAATTTTTGGGGTCCAAAATTTGGAGTTTGGTCAGCATCGCGAATATAGGATTTCCATGAAGATCATATTTTTATATGGCAAAAGCATGAGTTTCGTGAAGATGGGATGCATGGATTGGATTTCGCGAAGGCCGGAAAAATGGAGGTGGTGATGCTTCGCGATCACATCAAAACTTCACGAACGGCAGAGTTGAAGCGCATCGCGGCGGTGAAGGGCTCTGCGAGGGAGCTTCATGGCGAAGGTGCAAAATAATGTTGACGGGGATGCTCCGCGATTACGACGAGCTCCGTGATCCGAAAATTACCGAGGTGCTTTGCGATTTGGACAGAATTCCGGCGGAAACTTCGGAGCTTCGCGATTGGGGATGACATGGTGTTGACTTCGCGTGGAAGGGTCGAGGGTCGGTGGAATCACCTATATATAAAGGTCGACCCCCTTGAGAGAAGAAGGGAGAAAATATTCAGATAAAATACTTTTCTCTCGGTTTGTGAAGGAAGTTCGCGAAGGCAGTGTGCTTCGCAAAAGAGGAGCTTCGTGGCGGCTATTCTAGCTCCGCGAAAGATGTGTGCTCCACGTTGGCTCAGTGAGCTTCACGAGGGAAGTATCTTTGCAATGACTTGAGCTTCACGAAGGCCTATGCATTGTGAAGGCTTGAGCTTTGCGATGGTCTGAGCTCCGTGAAATTGTGAGCTTCGCGGAAAGGAAGGTGCTTCGCGAAGGCTTGTCTGAGCTACGCGAAATTGGGAGTCTCGCGAAGTAGGGTTCTTTGCGAAGGTGTTTCCAAAGGAATTTCCCAGTGATTAAGAGGAAAAGTGGTATTTATCAGTGGATGAAAGTTGGACTATTACAGAGCATCCATCAATAGTTATGGATGCATGTATTCATGCAAATTAAGAGACCTACAGGTCTATAAACTGTGAGCGGATTCCCTTCTAGAGTAGTGTGCTTAAGAAGAGGAAGAAGGTGATCCTCTCCACTGGTAGTGAGCCAGAGAGAGAGAAATCGGGAGTGACCCTTGGGAAATCAGTGAGCTGACCTTAAACCTTGCAAAGGCAGTGAGCCTGGGACAGAGTGACTGTACCCGAACATTGTAATCCACAGCTAGTGAAGTATAGTGGAATTTGGTACGACCGGCAACTTGTCGGCGTATGCTCCTTGGACGTAGCCCTAAAGGGTGAACCAAGTAAAATTGATGTGTCATGTGATTGCTTTACTTTCTGTTTACATTGTGCAATAGGAAAAAGAGAGAAGAGTGTTTTTCTTAACAATGAAACAAGATCAGAACGGGCGTTAATTTGAAATTAGTCATGCCCTGATTCACCCCCCCCCCCCTCTCAGGATATTCAGCCTTGTGGACCTAACAACCACAATGAGAATGTGTCATGGAATAATTTGACTCACCTGGTTAATGTTTTATATAAGAACAACATGATATATGGAGAAACTTCATAAATTGAAGATTCTATGAGGAAAAAATATCCCCACCTGTTTAAGTAATGAAAAAAATTGAGAATAGAATTTCCTTAATGAGTAAAGAATAAAAAACCCAGGTAATGTTAATAAAAAAAATTCATATCTTATTGATATTCAATATTATATTTTATGCATGAACATTCAATATAATAATGTAATATTATTTTTCAATTCAAAAAAAGAAATACTTTTATTCAATCTAAAGTGTTTTCCATGTATTATGTAGATTTATTTAAATACTATATTTATTTATTTAACATATTAAATTTTATAAAATAGAATAATATTTTCCATAAAAATATTTCAAATATATATTAGGGTGAATATTTTGTATTTTTTTGAAATTATTAATTTTAGGAGAATTGTGGAAAATGATAATTTTTATAAAAACTCTCATTTGTATTCAAGTATTTAAAAAATCATATTATGATTTTCAAATATTTTAAAGTAAAATTAGTCCCTAATTATATTAAATAATACAATTAATTCTATATGATTCATCGTTATTTTTATTTTGGTATAAATTCAATTTTAGGATACAAAATCCATTTTTCTGACCCGGTAACCCAGGCCAGCCCACAAAATTCCCCGAGAGGCATTCTTGATCCTTTTGGGATGTCGAAAAGCACTGAGGGAATCAATATAGTACACAAGGGTACGATTTCTCCCAAATATATCCAATAAAACAAACAATGGAAAGAAATGGATAGCCCAGAGTAAATTTATATAAAAAGTGAACTAGACATTATTTGTACAAGAAACTAAAAGTACAACTAAACCAACAAGTCAACTAACTAGTCCTGACAACCAACTAACTCCATGTGACCCAACTCGTCACTCTCTAACACAATGATCACATTTCCCCCAAGGTGATCGAACTCAAAATGAAACCTGCACAAGGGAAAAAAATATAAGACTATAGGCGTGAGTATTAAAACTTAGTAGATTATCCCCATATTCTATTTCCAATGCACATCCTTTAAAATAAAAGAAACATATTTGGTTTTTATATCTATAAATGGGCTCACAGTTGGCCCAAATCATGAAGTAATCTCCCTTTCTCCAAAAACTCCCTAACAAGAAATTGGTCACCCAAAGTTGGATGATTAGACATATATGGCAGTTCAAAAAATAAAATTAATCACACCCAATACCTAATAAAAGGATCAGTAATTTCAATGAATCAGATCAAAAACAAGACATGAAAAGAAAAAAAATTGGGTGTGATAGTTTGTAATCCCAAAAAAACATCGGTATGTTAACCATAGAAAAATGGTTAACTCTTCCATCATCTCCAGAATATTTATAATGACATAATTATAATTTTTAGACATTAAATATAATTTTATAGCCATATATGAAATGAATATATGAAAAATAAATCACATTTCATTGTAGAGGTGTTAGTACACACATACACATGAATGATATTATCATTTTCTAAAAGATGACAGGGTTAGAATTTATGTAATATATACTATTTTGAAAATAATCATTATTTCTTGAATTTTTTATATATTAATTGAATATATAATAATAACAAAACCATTGTGGTGGTGATAAAAAACAAAACACATTGCTCCCTAAATGTGGTTGTCCATATGTATACACAAGGGACGTTTTCACTTCTCACATGATGGGAATATAGATGGAAATGGGTTTTAACATAAACATAATAAAATTTAATTATATTAGAGATAAATAAATTTTTATATAAATATGTTTATTATAGTTTTTAATGATGTAGAAGAAGAAATAATCATGAAAAAACTCAATCGGGAGTTGTATATTTTTTTTGGAAAACCTCCTTTGGTTTACACCATAATCATTATATGTTTAAAATATGGTGATAAATGAACCTCTATGATTTGGGTATGAATTTTTGGGTGGGATCTTGTTTGATATTTTTTGATATAATTTTCTCAAGTAGTGTATATAAATTTTAATAGGAGGTTCCCTTTTATATGTGAGGGGAGTGGAACACCTGTAATTATTATTAACATTTCAATAATATAAGTGTCATAATCAATGTTAAGGGGAACTAAAATAAATAAATTTAGAATATAACGTGATAAGGTCTAAAATTACCTCATACAATAATAATTATCATGAGATTTTGTGACCTTAACAAAAACATTTAACCTTAATTAACCCGTTTTACCCCCATTATCGTGGTGAAAATATGTTTAGCATGGATATTATTCATAATGACTGAAAATAAAATAAATCTCACTAAAAAATTTGAATCCTATGATTCACAATATTAAACCCATTTTTATATATTCCAATTTTATAAGTGTAATAAATTAATTTTAATATAAGTGTTCAAAACATAATGAGAAATGGTTTTTAGAAAAATGCATTTTGAAGACTAAAATTTAATTTTTACAAAAATAAAAATAATGATGATTCATATAGAATTAATTGTATTATTTAATCTAATAAGGGAATAATTTTAATTTAAAATTGATGAAAATAATAATAGTATTTTTTAAATACTTGACTAGAAATGATATTTTCAATAAATATTCCCATTTTACACAATTCTCCTAAAATTAATCATTTCTAAAAAATCAAAAAAAATTCAACCTAATATATATTTGAAATATTGTAATGAAAAATTGATTCTATTTTATAATATTTAATTTGTAAAATCTATAAATATAGTATTTAAATAAAACTACATAATACATGGAAAATACTTTCGTCTGAATAAAAATATATCCTTGTTCGAATTGTTAAATAATATTACATTATTATATTGAATGTGTATCCATAAAATCTAATCTTTAATATCAACAATATATGAAATTTTTTGTTATTAACATTACCTGAGTTTTTTTATTCTTTACTCCTTAATGAAATTTCATTCTCGGAATTTTTTTCATTACTTAAACAGGTGGGGATATTTTTCCATCATAGAATTTTCAATTTCCCAAGTTTCTCCATCTATCATGTGGTTATTACATAAAACATTGACCAGGAAAGTCAACTTATTCCATTAAACATTCCCTTTGGCGTTGAGAATCTATTTTAAATTTTCCTCATAAGAAATATTTTCATCCAAGTGTACCACCTCAGTGATCAAAAAAAGAGATGTATTACATACATATTTCCATAACAATGAAAGTTGAAACACATCATATACCCAAGATAAACATAGGGAAAACTATAATTGGTAATAAACTAATTAAAACTTTTCAATAATTTCATATTATCTAATTACCCAAAGAATTAACTTAGCCCAGGTTTAGGTTTCATCTTGAGATTCATAGCCTTGGGATATGTGTGATCATTGTGTTGGAGAGTGACCAATGGGGTCACATGGAGTTAGTTGGTTATTAGTTCTGGTCAGTTGACTTGTTGGTTTAGTTTCCCTTTCAGTTTCTTGTACAAATAATGTTCAGTTAAATTTTTATGTAAATGTATTTTGGGCTGTCCATTTCTTTCCACTGTTTGTTTAAATGTTTATATTTGGGAAAAATCACTCCCTTGTGTACTAAATTGATGCACTTAGTGCTTGTTTCCATCCCATTAGGATCGGGAACGCCTCTTGGGACATGTCGTGGGTTGGCCTGGGTGACTAGTTCAGTGTTGACTCAGGCCGGTTCATGACAAAATGGTATCAAGGGAGGTCAGCTCTTAGAAAACCTTTATTTTTAGATCACCCTTGTTATTTGGGGGATGGAAAGGTATATGGAGTAGGATTTTTGGGACTTCAGGGGTAGTATTGGGAAGAGTGTCGTGAACTTTTACTTGTTTTGATCCTCAGGTGTCCATGGGATGTCTGGTTTTATTATTGTCTTTGGTTATGTTGATTGGTTGGTGTTGGGATATGACAAGGGGAGTTGGAGTAAAGGTCTCTGGGAGGTCGCAGGGCCTGTCAATCCATTTGGAGCCTGAGGCATGGTCCTAAGAAGACTCTCTGTTTTAGTGGTGTGTTTGACATATGACCGGAAACCATATGGTCAAGTCACCGACCGACACTAGTTCCCTTTTGTGGGACTCCTATAATTTTCATGAATTTGGAATTTTTTTTTGAAAATCCTTGTATGAAAATTGTAAGAATGGGTTTAAAAGGAGTGGTTGATTTTTGGAAAGTGGAAAAGGGGGTTTTGAAAAATTAAATATAAGAATGGTTTTGGAAAGTTTTTCTTTTTGTGAGACAATGTTTTGGGATGGAGTGGAAATGATTTAATGGGATTGCATTCTCCCTAATCTAAACATGTGATTTTTTAAAATAAAATTTTTCGAAAGTGTGAATCATTTTAAGGTGATTCTGAATCTTTGTTTTAAATGCAGTGTTTTGGGATGTTGAAAAGTGTTTGAATCTGATGAATTGGTTTTGTAATTTCGTTTTGAGTTGTTATTGTTTTCCAAGAAATGGTATTAGTCTCAAAGGACCCCAAATTATTAAAAGATACCTTATTGGATTTCAAAAAATGGGAAGGGGTTTTTTCGAGTAACTTGGTTGTTTTAAAAGTTCTTAGAAATTACAAGGGGTAGGTTTTTAAGAAAATTGTTCTTTAGGAATATCAGTTTGTTTTGTGAAATATGAAAAGGGTCTTGACTTGGTGGTTAGTGTTCCTTTGGAAGGTACATGATTTTTGGAATGACGTAGTTTTGTTTGATCCTTTGGTGTTTTCATGGGTGCTCATATGCATGGTTTTGTTGATATCTAGAAGGAAGGCCTATATGGCATGGTGGTTGGGTTTCTAGGGTGGCATGGAAATGTGCATGTGAGTGATAATTGATGAAAAAACATTGGTGAATGTGGAAATCCACCAAGTTAGTTTGTTTTTCAAAAGTGTTTTGAGCTGAAAAATTGTGGCATTTGTTTATAAACTGATAGTTATGTGGCTAGTTTTTTCTATTTCTTGAAAGAGTTGATTATTCACTATGCTTCATTGTGATTTGAAAATCATACTCTTGTCGTGTCCTGATATGGGATCTTGTTGGTGGCTCAGTTTTGGAGTAATATTCAGTGGTTTTCTAAAGATGTGTTGGATATTGTAATGTGGCCACATAGAGTTCTCTTCTTTCATGGTTTCCAGTTGATCAACCAAAGGATTATTTCTCTATTTCACAAGCTAGATCCGCCTCTTTAAATAATTCCTCATCCCATTTATTGAAATAGAGAGCTGTTTGGGCTTGATTTATAGTACCTTCCCATTATGATGATTCTCTCGGTTATAGAGGTTGTGTTCCGTGATTCTTGGCATGTTTCACTGTGTTCCTTTTTTATTTCACTCCCTATTGTATATAAGTTATAATGGTGGTGTGTATCTCTTAGTCTCTATTGGGTATTGGTGTTTTGTTTGAGCTACTACGTTTCATGGGATAATATGATTTGTAGCTCCTAACATTGGAGCAGAAAATTCTTCAAGCATTAGTGCTCCAGCCATATGCCTCAAAGTGAAGCTGTTCACGTAGTTAGGAAATCTCTAGAGGTCTGGGGAGCTTGACTAGCCTACTGACTCCACCATTTTAGTAAGTTAGTTTCTATTTCTATATTGTGGTTCCTCATATCTTTGAATATCTTCTATTCACAACAAGCATGGTGGACTTACACCTCACTTAGTGTTTATGGTTATGCCTTCATCGATGTGGGTTTCCGATCAATGTCTCTGTGTGGAGTGCCTATGTAAATAAGTTGCGGTCTTGGGGTTACATGTTCATAGGTGGATAATGTTGGGTAGCTCCATTTTTTATTTTTTATTTTCAGTTAATTAATGATTGGGTCCCCTTACCTCCCCTTCCTGAGTGGTGGGTGTATGGATCCATGCAAAAAGTGTTGGCCCAGTTCTTGTCCCCTCTGTTCGGGAGTGGGTGGTTTAGATTTTCATGTTGTAACCCTCTTAACTTGGGTTTGTAGGTTTTTGTGGGAGAGTATTGGTGGGCATGTATAGTTGAGGCCCGATTCTATTTATGTTCAATTCTTTTTTATTCATTTCTAATTGGTCTCTAATGGTCTGGAGACCCACTTTGGGTCTTGAAGATCTTTCCTTTATGGATTTCTTATATTTTAGTTGTTATTTAATGGTAGAGATCCCATTCCAGCGACCCCCCCCCCACCAAGTCATTGTATTTCAGGAGTGAACATTGGCTTGGGTGATCATTGGTTGCACTGGGAGAAGACCCAAAAATCTAGTTCTTGTCTTGGTTGTGGAGGTGGTAGCTTGACCTTTCTGTTTATTTTGACAAAGTGGTTGTGAGTTGGTGTTTTTTTTTGGGAAAGAAAATTAAGTTCCATTTATGGTGAATGATATTTCCTTATCATGATAGGATGGAACATTTTAATATAAAATACTTAGGTTTTCTTCATTCAGCTGTAAAGTTTTATGGCTTTCTGGGGGTGGAAAGCTTTAATGGTGGGGAGAATCTTCACACCCTATTTTTTTCTTTTCATGTCTTGGTTTGGATTCGGTTCATTTAAATAAAAATTCATTTATTGGGGAATTTTCACACCCTGTTTTTTTTTCTTTTCATGTCTTGGTTTCGATTCGGTTCATTAAAAATAACAATTCATTTATTGGGTATTGGGTGAGATTAATTTTTGAGTTTTAAACTACCATATATGTCTAATCATCCTAATTCGGGTGCCCTATTTCTTGTTTGGGAGTTTTTAGAGAAAGGGTGGTTACTTCATGATTTGGGCCAACTGTGAACCCATTTCCTGATTTAAAAACCAAATTTTCTTCTTTTATAACTAATTTTATTTTCAACATTTTTCACGAATTCATACTTCTACTTTTCCTCCACTGACATATTCAAACCACCGTATCCTTTTTTACCCCTTAAGAATTCATAATCATGGTAAATTTGGGTTACTTATTTAGGTATTGGGCCAGCCTATGGGCCCATTTCCAATTTTAAAAAAATAATTTGTTTCTTTTATATATTTTTTATTTTTTTAATATTTTTCGGTTCTTCTACCTCCCAATCAAGCCCAAAAATCCTAGTCACACCCCCATGTTCCATTTTCCCTCTTTAGAGCTCATATTAGTCTTGGATTAAGGAAAAACTTCCCAATGTTTCTCAAATCGTCCATATTTAAAAAAGGTAAATTTTATCATTCATAAATCATTAAATTCATGATATTTTTTCCCAAATATTCTTTACACGGTTCTTACATACCTTAGGATACTCTCCAAGAAGTTTCAATCCATTCCCTTTTATATATGGGTGTAGATCTAAGGGAATACAATGATTTTTCGATTTTCCAAGGTGAGATTTCATCTCCTTTCTCCTCCCTCTTCCTCATAATTCCATTATTACATGGTTATTTATTCTCCCATGGTAATTTATGACAAAGGTTTATGTTTTGTAATGATTTTTTATGGGGTTATATTTATTTAGGGATGCTCTTAATAGTTTTAGGGTTTATAAACCTGCAGCGGGTGATTTCGGTTGTGCGTTTCCATTCGGCCAAGGATTTGAGGTATGTTTTTTATTGAAATTGACCTTTTTATTTAAGATCCATTTATTTAATTATTTTTTCATCTTCTTCATACTTTGAAAATTGTAATTTCTTCTTTGGATAATTTTTTTGGTGTTCCAAGTAGCGGTTAAAACCATGTTTTTGGTAAAGTGATGTAGTTTTGTTAAAATGGAGAACACAGCGTGTTTGTTCAAATGATTTCTTAGCATCCACAAATGTTTTGTGGTATTTTGAACATGTTTATGTATCTTGAATAAATTTATTGCATTCCATTTATGTTTGATTCCTTTTTTAGTGCTTAAAATGAATTGTTTTGTTAAATAAATGCATGCCATGTGTTCGGTAAGTTTCCCAAAAGGATTTTATGTGTTGAGTATAGTTTAAAATGATTGGTTTCGATTTATAATAATATTGGAATTAGGAAAAGAAATTTTTTAGGGTTCCTTATGTTTATTCCAAGTAGTTTTTGGTTTTTAGAAAAATCTTGTATTGTTTTTAATGTGTTTTGACTTGGGTTTCTAATGTAAGGCTCGTTTGGCACTTTTATAAAAAGGGTTGTGTAATGGATAAGCAATCTAAATATTTTCAAGGTCGTTAACAAAGTTTTGAATAATAAAATTTTGGGTTATCACATCCTTATTAAATGTGGTATTTGTGTCTTTGAAAAATTTTGGTTTGGTAAAAATGTTTAAAGGAACGTTTGGCCTTTCCTAAAAATGAAGAATGAGTGTTTGATATGTATATACCATTATGCATTAGTTGGGAATATTTTATGGTCCATGAAATGATTTTATTATATGTTTTTAGCTCTAAAAAATATTTTTGGGCATGGTTTTGTTGTGCGTTTACCATTAAAAGAGTGTTTTTGAATGAGTTTTATGGGAAAAGCCTCATTACACTCTTTGAAATTGTTTTATGAAACATTTAAGTGGTTTATTGATCTGTGAAAGAAATGTGAAGCATGTTTGTGAGATTTTTGTGTTTTTATGGTTTTTGAATTTAATTTTCATATTGAAAGTTTATTTTATAATATCTGTAACTTGATTGAGCACTAAAGGGAATCTTGTGTTTCTAGGTGGGTGGACATGTACGAGGAGGCTTGTGATCCTGTGGGGTTTGTCCCATGTTTCATGTCGTAAGTTTGACGATGACAAAACTAACTAAACTATGATTATGATTATGTTGTAGGACCACTAAATTATGGGTATTATCCATACATTTGGGTTATGTTCATGAGAATATATATTAATTATGGTTACCTTCATCAAGATACAAGGTACCTGAGGCTCAAAACTAACTAGTGCCTAGGGGTGTTCCCGTGACTTGTGCTCATTGGATATTTTGTACTCATCATCCACATACGGTGTATTTGGTTGGTAAATTCATATGTGTGTGTGATTTATTTAAAATTGTACATTCTTTAAATCATCCCTCTTGAAAACTAATTTCATTTTGAAGTTTCACCTCTTTGAAAATTGTTACTAGCATTATTTTTTATAAAACATGCAAGCTTTTATCTAGTGATTTTTTATAGCATGGGAACTCATTTGGAAAACATACCTTTATATATTGTATTTAAAACAAGAAATTGATGTTTATTTTATTTAAATGTAAGTGCATTAGTAATATAATATTGGGATAACCTACTGATTTTTAATACTCACACCTATAGTCTTGTTCAGTTTTTATCTATTGTACAGGTTTCAACTTGAGTTTGATTATCATGGGTTACATGTGACCATTGTATTGGAGAGTGAAAAGAGGGGTCATATAAAGTTATTTGGTAATCAGGACTGGTCATTTGAATTTTTGGTTTAGTTGTACATTTAGTTTCTAGTACAAATAATGTTCAGTTCAATTTTGATGTAAATGTATTTTGGGTTGTCCATTTCTTTCAATTGTTTTTTTGGTTGTTTATATTTGGGTGAAATCGTACCATTGAATACTCTATTAATGCCATCGATGATGGTCTCCAGCTCAGGAGGATTAGAAACACCTCTCGGGACTTGTTGTGGAATGGCCTGGGTGACCGGTTTAGGGTTGACTCGGGCCGGTTTGTGACACAAACTGACCATCCAAAAAACATCAGACACGAACTTAAATTATTTACTCACTATATAAATAATTATAAAAAAGTATATAAATGGGTAATAATAAGTTCATAAACCTGAAAAAAAATTCTTAATTAATTAAATAGTTAATATAATTTTATGATATAACAGTTAAAGTACATTAGTGGAGATTCAAACTCAATGTAAGGGGAATTATTTTAAACTTTGACTAAAATATTTTAAATTTATTTTCTGACACTTTTTACTCTACACCCATGTTTCCAAAATATCTTAATAATGTTATTATTAAAATCCAATGGTTTTCAAAAGTCATTTTAATTTTTTTATTGTGGTTTTAAAAGGTAAATTTTTAATGTTTTCTAAACGGGTAATTTTTTAATGTGTGAAAGGAATGTTATTTTCACATATGTGACATGTTCATAATTTCCATCCATCATGAACATTATTCTTTAATAGACTCCTATAAATTCTTTTATGGTTTTTTCAAATAATATCATGTTTCCCATACTTAATAGAATTCCCTATTATTAATATTTTTAAAAGGAAAATAATTTTTTTTCTTTATTTTTAGGTAAATCATGAAAGTGATTTTGCATGTGTGTTAAATAAAATAATTTATGATATTTTATGAAATAAATGAAATATTATATGTTTTTAATTTATGTTATAGTCCATTTACATTGTTCATAGATATGGGTGATCTTGATAGATATCTACAATGTAATAGGTAAAAATAATTTTGTCATGGAATGTTTGTTGAAGTCAACCGAGTATATTATTCCATTTGTAAGAGTTATTGTAAGCGTGAATGTAATAATGATAAAAAGATCATGTTACAATCTAACTATATGAAATTTATAATATTTTAAACTATTTTATATTTAAATATTATAATTTCATAAATTAGTCTAATGATATTTTGTTAATATAAATGTTTATGGCCCAGTTAAGGGTGAAGAGTTTGTTTTTTAAAAGTGTTTCCATGAGTACACATGTTTTAAATGAAACCCTCTTGATTATGTTTTTTTCATTTAAGATTTTGAAATATACATATGTATTTAATATTTGAGAGAGAAATTTATTGTATATAAATTACTATTTTTAACTCATGGTTTGTTGTATAAAATTAAATTTTCATATGGGATTTCAAGATTTTAAAAATGGTCAAATAGGTTTCTCCCTCTTTATATCCATTACTATAATTTTTTGTAACCATCCAAAATATTAATATATTTTACAAATGGGTTATTTATTAGTATGATATATATAAAGTTTAATCTATATAATTAGTTTATTCTTATTAAAATAAGAAAAAAATATGAATTAAAAAGGAGTTTAAATCAAACAATCCTATTTTTATGGAAAAATGGGCATAAAGTCAAGGTGTTAACTTTCTATTGTAAGGATTTTATATGGAATTTTATTATCAAATTTTCATAAATTTTAAACATAATTTATCATCAAAATGTAATAAAAAATCAATCATTTCTATTAAACTTGGAATTATAGTTTATTTAAGGTATGTGTTACTATATAATCCACTAATTTGGTGTGGTTCTAGTTATGGTTCTTGAGATGATACTACCATTTCATAGTAGAATAATCTCTTTTTGTTGTGGTTAATACTCATCATGTCTATAATACATCCCCATTTGATGAATGAAAACTGACTCTTTCAATTTGTATGAACTTACATCTCCTTAAAATGTTATCTAGTTTTTCAGCTAAATTAGAAAAAAAAAGAGATATTGATGATGAATGTTGGGGATTCTTCTGGGAATAGGGACGGTTGTGTATCAGTAGTGTATAGTAACACATTTCTCATGGTTTCATTTATTTTATGTTTCCTAATGAGTTTCTAGGGAATTGGAAATATTTTAATTATATTAAATAAATAATTTTAATTTATTTTAATTTGTTATTTAGATTTTATCTCTTGATTTATGACCTCAATAAGGGATACAAGTTTTGGGTGATCTTAACCGATGGTCAGGAATTACATAAATTATTGGAATAGCATTTTAGTTAGGTATCACGAGGAAACCCATGAATTACATAAATAAATATTACATCATTTTATATGAATATTCAACACATTTGACAATAATACATGCCTATGGAATGTATCGGTTTTGTGTCTCTAGATAATAGATACATAATAATATTTTTCATGAAGTATCTTCTGCATCTACTACAAATTTCTTCCCACATAGTACACTTCTTAGTCATAACCCACTTAACAACATTCTACACAGCCTACAGAAATGAATTATAAGAAAATGTGAGATCGAAATCTCAATAAGGGTTAACATGGGTGATGTTAGTCAATGATCATATGCAGGAATACCATGAGTATAAGGGTTTCAAGGCATTAGATTAAAATTTTAAAATAATTCCCAACAATTTATAGATAATAATTAGGTCATAAATCTTCTGTAGTTATTAAGGAATGAATCCTAGAAGAATTGGAGATCATGATCTATGATATCATATCATATGTGTAGAAACATGTCCTAGAGAGTGGAATAAAACATATGATATATTTATAATACTAGAAATAGTTTTTAAAGTATATCTACTATAACACCCTGAGATTTTTTGAATTACTGTTTTTTGAATTTATTTAACCTTTGTGATATATTTCATTTCATGCAACACTGAAAATATATTATTTTATATTGAATCACTATGTTTGGATTCAATTATATGAAACAAAAAATTTATCATGCACTAAATAAGACATAAATT
The DNA here is from genome assembly GCA_963277665.1 of Viscum album. Classification (NCBI taxonomy): domain Eukaryota; kingdom Viridiplantae; phylum Streptophyta; class Magnoliopsida; order Santalales; family Viscaceae; genus Viscum; species Viscum album. The sequence goes on along the minus strand of CAUJRU010000041.1, from coordinate 63,261 downwards.
TTAGCTTCACTACATGAAAAAATGAGGATACCTTCCTACTTGGCATATGCAACATGCAACAACAACTTGGTGTATCAAACATGAAACATTGAATTAGTGTACATTACCCACAACACTGAGTTTCTATAAAATGTATTTTTATTGTAATGATTATTTAAATGATATAATTATGATCCAACCATTAAAAATAGAATTAATAATTGTGATGAATAAATTTAAAATATTTTTTAAAATGTTTTTATAAAAATAGAACATATTAATGATGAAAGATATAATTTTTTCTAAAGTCCTTATATGTTTAAAAATATTATTTTCTCATATGAAGTACTTTTAATTTCGTTCTATGTAAAATAATAAAATTAATTTTATACACACTAATAAATATAATTTGATAAAATAAACTTAATTTTTTAATTGATAATGTCAAAATTAGCTAATGGAAATTTTTTGGGATTTTTCAAAAAACATCTTTTTTTGAGGAATAGTGAAAAATACCGGATTTTAATTCAAAATTTATTTTTCATATTATTTATTTATAATATTAAATTATATTTTAAATTGGTTTAAAATTTGAATAATATAATTTTATATCCATTAATCTAATTTAGGTTATTATAATCAATTTTACTAAGAAATTTGTTATAAAAACATTGCAAAACTTTCGATATTTTTACATTAGAAACCCACAGTGTCGTCTCATCATCAAGATTAATTTTAAATAAATTTGTGCCACTTATGATATTATAATGAGGAAAAATGGATTAAAAATTTTTAATTACAATAAATTTTAATTTATTCAACATAGTTTTTGACCAAAATTATCTGTGGAGGTAATTAAAATTATTTACATCGATTAAGGTAAGCTTAACTAAATTATAAAGCTTACATTTAAGACCCAAAACGACATAAAAACTTTTATAACACCCATTTAAGGGAACTTATTCAGAAATGAACCTTAAATTATTTAATTTTGTTCGTTTTTATGCCTTTCGGTAGGTAAAAATAGGGGTACACCTAAATTGTTTACAAAAATTTCAAGTGTGTCCTTTCTCTTCCCTATAAAAGGTAAACACCTCTCCCTCTTCTTCACACCTCTCAAACCAGTTAGGTTAGGAAAATATATGACCAATACACTACAAAAAATCCCTCCCATACTCATTTTAACCTCACTTTTTTCAGAAATTAATCCAAGGAAGCCTTTTGGGACAAACCAAAAGAAGTTACCCGGTTAAGGGGTAACATCTTCTCCTAAGATCCTTTATTTTATTTTCTTTCCCCACCCCTGCCAATTTATTTAGTACATTACTATAAAAAACCAGTATCCTAAATATACATGGTTGTTTTTATGTTGTGGTTTTTACCTAAACTTATAAAATCCTCCATCTAATGGGTAACTAACATATTGTTTGCGTGTACAATGAACTATCACCTCACTAAACAATGATTGTTAATTTTTCCTTTACCACCTCTCATGGTAGAAATTATTATCGTCACTATGTTGATATATTTTATATGTTATATTTATTATTTATTTAAGATTATTTAATTATTTTATAATACATATCTTTATATTTTCCATTTTGTGTTAATAGAATAATTTTGTTTCAGTTAGTGTGGACTACAACCCCCTCAAAGTGATGTGATTTGTTCATATACTACATGGAATGTATTAAGGATGGATTTAGTGAATATATATTAAATATATGATATAATAGAGATAATTAAATAATTATATTAACATATATATATACAGTTATTTATTTTATGTTTTTTCATTCAACGTGATAATTAAATAGAAATAACATTTATGCGTATGTACGGCTTACCATATCCATGAATGGTGTATTCTTTTTCATAATTATATATTATATGAATTATTATAATAAAAATACACTGAATATGTATTATATTTAAATCATGGTTTACATTCTGGAGATCAATATATAAATATAAGGACCAAAGATATAACAAATTAAGACACATGAAAAAAACAAAGCAGATATTTCCCGAAATGAAACCTTAACATAGAATTGTTAACGAAAAGGTAATATAAAGTCATAATAAAATCATATATAGTATTAGAGGTAATAATATGGTTATTTTAAATATTTATAATGTATGAATATTTATTATATAATATTATTGAATAAGTATTATGAGATTAAAGACACAAGGTAAGGGGATTTCAACTCACTTGTTATTTCTGTGAGATACATGCTTTATTCACCACCCATTCCATTTATGTGGTGTGTATATTCCCATGGATTTAATCAATCATTATTATATTTAAATTTATGTGTATTTACATAGCCTTGTATTAATTTTATTTCATGGGGTTAATGTTTCAAAATTCACAAAATCTGTAAAATAGTTTTGTCTCAGTTTAACGTCTTTGAGACTCAAGTATTGTTATGCACATAAATTCATTTTGAGGTTTATATAATTCTATTTTATATGATATTTAATGAATATAAATATTTTAATTATATTATAAAATTAATTTAATTTCCTTTTATTACATGGGGAGTGTGATCCCATATTACTAAGTGATCGGAGTTTATTGAAACAAACTCATAGATTTTCAAGATTGTTTAAGTTTATGCTTCATTTGATGAAATATTATAACCCATATCTAAAGAGATTTCATGAGTTTTATTCTAGTATAGTTATTAATTATATATTCTTGTATTGGTACTATTTTTATACTCTTTATTACATAAGATAGTTAATGAAATGTTTTTAAAAAATACCAACTTTACCCTCTATTTGATCGGAAATCTATGTTTTCTGGAAAGGGTTCCAAAAATATTATTCCATTATACTTTAATATATAAGATAATTTTTTCACCTTTTCATATTTTAACAATATCATTAATGTGATAATCTAATCACTTTTCAAATAAGTCATTTTTCTAAACTTTTTACCATGTAAAACTAATGGCCTTTTTACCTCGTACGGAATGTACAGATTTACATGTCATCATTTCTATGAATATTCCGTTGCATTTTTTAAAGGTTAATTTTTTAGAAATTTTGTTTAAAATTAATTCCCAAGGAATTTTTTTTGAAAAAATTTTCATGATTCTTTTATAATTATTCAAGGAAAATTGTTTTCAAATTTTTTTGATGCCTTTTTTAAAAGTTTTCAAAGTATTTGCAATGAAATGTTCTTCAAAAAAAATTCAATATGCCATCATGTGTTTTCAATTAAAAAGTTTTTCAATAAATTACCATGATTTAATTATATTTTTTCAAATTTTTTTCATATAAAATTGTTTTTAAAATATTTTAAAGCTTATTTTAAATAAATTCAAGGAAAATGTTTTTCAAAATGATATAAATCATTATTTATAAGCTTTCATGTTATTTTCGAAAAATTGATTTTAATATGGTTTTATGTATTAAAAATAAATTTTCCAATTAGGAAGGATATTTTCCTTAAGAAACATTTTTGAATGATATTTCAAAAAAAATTTATCTAAGATGGAATCTGTTGATGTTACTCATTCCCTTATTAGAAATGATCTAATGGTTCCATTCATATTCATTTTATAAATATATTATTCTTAATGTCATGTAATTTATGAAACTTGTTTCTCTTTCATGGGTTATATGATTATGAAATCCATTTCTATTTCATGGGTTATGCTTTTGATGAAATTATTATAAATCTTGTATCTTTTTCCAAAGGTCATGATATTTTTATATATTTATGATACCCATTTCATTTCATGTGTTAAGATATGATTGTTTATGATTTTGTGGCACATGTATTGTAACACCCCGAGATTTTATGAAAAATATTCTTTTTAATTTCATTAATGTCTTGTGTTGTATGCTACACCAAAAGGAGCTTGCACAACACGAATCATTGTCTTGTCTTGCATTACACGCAATCGCAACCTTCCTCGATAGCGTTTGTAGTACGCAAAAGCGAGTTTCACTAAACAACAATATGCTATTAAAATATTATTAAAACTAGCCGTTATGAATAGTAATAACCACTTTTTGAAATTTTGTAAAATTTTATTTTTCAAAATGGAATTCATTTTTGGATTCGTAATATCGAAATTATCTTATGGTGAAATTTTGGTACTTTTCGGATAACTTTCAATTTTTGATGAATAGTGAAAATTACTAAATTTTCATTAAAAACAACGTTTTTAATCGAAATAATTAATAGTGATAAATTATTAATTTGAGTGGTTTTAAAGTATATTTAGAATATATTTTTACAATTTAATACAATGTTTTTCATTGGATGTAATTTCACATTTAAACCATACATAAACAAGTGTCAATCTTTTGATAGTTATTATCTCTTAAGAACACGCTATTTGTTTTGACGACGGGAATTAATTTTTAAATTAATTAATGAAACTGATATGTTTTTAATTTGGTAAAATAGAAATCATTTTTGAGTTCATAATATCAAATATAGCTTAGGCTAAATTTTTGGTATTTTTCTGAAAACTTTCAATTTTTGATGAATAGTGAAACCACTAAGTGGTGGTTAAAAAAAACTGAATTTTTCATAAAACTTAATTTTACCGCTTCTTTGAGTGAAATTTCAAAAATCCGAGAGACACGGTTGATGTCAGTAAGTAAAATTTGGTTCAATGAGATGAAAATAATTTTTGGTGAATAGTAACTTTTTACTTTTATTTACCACGTTTAAAAGTAAATAGGGTAATTAAGGGTAAAAATGATATTATTATTACCCTAACACATGTCCTAATTCTATTGGACAAGTGTAATTCGACCAAAAACAACCCTAGTAATAAAATATGACCATTTACGCCCACTTGGATTAGATTAGGACATTTATTATTAATTTATTTAAAGAAGGGTTAAAATAGTTAAAATCAAAGTTTAATAAGTAAATAATTTTTAATATAGGGTAATACATAAGATAAATTCGACTATAAATACTAATTAGAAATCTAAAAGTATTTCATACATAATGGTATTTTATTTGTAATTTTTAGACATTAAATAATTTAATTTATGTATGACACAAATATGATGCAATAATTATCTTATTAATGAAATATTGACATAATTGATGTTATAAATACCCAAATAAATGTAATTTGAGACTTTTTATGAATTATACTAATTTTCTAGGTTAATATGACATGTTAGTAATGATTTAATTAACTTATTTTGAACTAATCATTCTGTTTTGATTTTCACAAAAATCAATTACTAAATAGTGTCAAAATTGACATAAAATAGTTTTTAAAACAAATATTATATTATTAATTGTTATTTTATTCATAAAAATCTAAGGTTCGGCCAAATGACTTAGATAAGGTTATATATATTAATAATAAACAACTTCGGGTTCGTTTGGCTTGTTATAGTAAGTTTATTAACCTTATAGTGTAGGAACACAAGAAGACACGGTAAAAGTAAAATTATTTAACTTAATGTTAAATCTAAATGATAAGGTTAAAATAAGAACCTAAACTTGTCTAAATTCTATTGTATGAGAGGATTTCGACCCATCCCCACCTTAGCTTCGAAATAAATCAATTTGGAGCTATTTAAAACCGAATTTGACTTCATAATAAAATAATAGTTTTAGTTATTCCAAAGGTGCCTCTCTCCTCCCTTATAAAAGGGCACCTCCTCCCGCTCCTCCTCACACCAATTTGAGCATTAATGCTCGTCCAAACCCTGAAAAAATCTCTTCTCCACTTCCCTAGTATTATCCTAGAGGTCCTGGTATTCTTCAAAGACCATCCTTAGTTCTCTAAGTGGAGGTTAAGAAAAGGCGCGTCAAAAAGAGGTAATATCCATTACCGATCTTTTTCAATTTCTTTCTCCTTCAACTTCTTCTTCTTAGGTTGTTTCATTATGAAGTAATAAAATCAGTATCACTTATATACTGATAAGTTATTATAATTATGAAACAACCTTATTTCACCATCTATCCATCCTACGGAAAACGAAATCATCGCGCGTGCGTACGTACGGAATACCGTCTCCACGCCGTGGTGTAATCTATTTTCCACCACCACCTTACTTGGATGGGTATAATGGTGTACATAATAACTATATATGATTATTGTAAAGTGATATTGATTCTGAAATAGTATACATACACTCCAATACAATTCCACGATCATGAGAATGATATCATCGCTCGTGCGTACGTACGGACTACCGTCTCCACGACGCGATGAAATTCATTCTCCACGTTAACCATTCATGAATGATTATAAAGTATATATAATAAGTAATAATGAAATATATGAAATAATAATGATTTTGGATTTATGTGTATATATATGTATGTCATCTACTTAATTCCATTCAACTCAATAAGGAAAAGAAAACAGCATTCATGCGTACGAACGGTCTACCATCTCCATGAACGGTGTATTTCTTTCCATTTACTGATCTATTATATATATATATATATTCTGAATATATATTATATATAAATCATGTTTTATATTCTGGAATTAAGTAATCATGATCTATGTAATCATATGAACAATTACAAGTCAAAACACGGATGACAAATGAAACGATTTTACCCAAAACGCTCTTTAACATGGAATTTACAAAAGAACTGGTAATATAAAGCCATAAGTGACCATATATGATATCATAACAATGATTATGATTATGGAATAAGTCAATGACATTATTTCAATCAATATACAGGATGTTAGGACACATACGAAGCAAATCAGACCTAAGGTAAGGGAAATATCACAATCTCATTTTTATCCGAGATTGTTTATACTTTGGTATTTACTGGGGTGTATTTTATCATCCACGTCCATGTTTCCTCAATATGTAATATTATTTCCATCCACCTAATTTTTTTTTAAATCCAATTTTACCCTTCGATGAGTTTTTAGTAAAAGATATGAAAGGAATCTTTTGTCGTTTTTCGTACGAGGTACTTTTTGACTTTTCCAACAAAAGTACGAGAAGAATGTTTTTTTTAACTTATACGGCATGAATGGATTTTTAAAACATTATTTCCAAGAAGCTTCCTTTACAAGTTTTCTATAACACCCCAAGCTTCTACGGTATGCTTCTCTTTGAATAATGTGATAGCGTGTGTTGTACGCAACACCGAGTTCTAACACACCATAACCAATCAAACTAGCTGTTATGAATAGTAATACCTACTTTTTGAAATTATATATATTTTATATTTCAAAATGGACTTCATTTTTGGATTCATAGTATCGAATTTATCCTAAGGTGAAATTTTGGTACTTTTCGGATATCTTTCATATTTTGATGAATAGTGAAAATTACTAAATTTTAATTAAAAACAACTTTTTTAATAAAAATAATTAATAGTGATAAGTTATGAATTTGAGTGGTTTTAAAGTATATTTTGAATATATTTTTACTATGTAATACAATTTGGGTCATTTGACATAATTTCACATTTAAACCAGACATAAACAAGTGTCAATCTTTTGATAGTTATTATCTCTTAAAAACACGCTTTTTGTTTTAACAACGGGAATTAATTTTAAATTAATTTCTGCCACTTCTATGTTTTGAATTTAGAAAAATGGATTCCATATTTGGAATCAGGATGTTCAAATTGTGTAAATAGGTAACTTTTATTTTTTGACATTTTGAATAATTACTGCGGTAAATATTTTATTTACCATGGTTAAGGATAAATCCGGTTAAAAAGGGTTAAAAAAATAATATTATAATAATACTAAATTACCCTAAAACGTGTCCTAGCCTTATTGGTTGATAAAATTTCGACCATAAGCATCTTTGGGTCGATTTTGGGACCCCATGGTGCCACTTGTAGGTGATAGGGACACTTTATTTTAATTAAGTTAAAATGAATACAAAAATAACACAAGCATATATCTTTTAGAAAAACAATTTTTAAATAGGGTTATATATGTTGGATTTTAGATTATAAATATTCATTAGAAAGATAATAATATTTCCTACATAATTATAGTTTATTTATAATTTTTAGACATTACATAATTTAATTTATTTATGACACAATGATGATGAAGTAATTACTATAATAGTGAAAAATTAAAATAATTGATATTATAAATACCCAAATAAATATAATATGAAACTTTTAATGAATTAAACTAATTTTATAAGATAATATGATATATTAGAATTGATTTAATTGACTTTTTTCAAAGTAATCAATCTGTTATGAGTTTCACAGAAATCAACTATTGAATAGTGTCAAAATTGACATAAAAGAGTTCTTAAAATAAATATTATATTATTAATTGATATTAAATTCTTAAAAATCTAAGTTTCGGCCAATAAACTTATATAATGATAGGTTCTTCATTAATGGACCACTTGGGGGTCGCTTGTATGTATATAGAAAGTTTATTAACCATATTATATAAAAATACAAAGATACATTGTAAAAGTGAAACTAATTAACATAGAGCTAATACTTAAAGATAAGGTTAATATAAGTACCCAAACCTGTCTAAATTCTATTGGTTGAGTTTTTTTCGACCCATAACCACATTAACATTTAAATAATCAACTTTGGAGCCATTATAAACCGAATATGAATTTATTATAAATTAATATTTCTAGCTTTTCCAAAGGTGCCCCTCACCCCTCTTATAAAAGGGCACTCCTCCTTCTCATTTCTTCACACCTTCAAAGCCTTTTTGTTCAGCCAAACTCTTCCCAAATACTCTCCCAACTTCCCTCACTACAACCTAGAGGCCTTAGTTTGATCAGAAAGCCAACCTAAGGAGCCCTTTTGATCAAATCAAAAGGAAGAAACCGAAGAAGAGGTAATGATTTCACCACCCTTTTCCAAGTTCCTTTCTTCTTCCACTTCTTATTCCTTTTTTGTTACCATTCTAAAATAATAAATCTAGTATCATATATATACTGTGATGTTATTATAAATATGGTACAACCATATTCAGTATTCTATCCACCCTTTGAATAACATGTCACCATACATGCGTACGTACGGCTTACCGTCTTCACATCGTGGTGTAATTATTATTCAATATGTGTTTATTTGGATGGGTATAATAATGATGTGTAACTCATGTAAATAACAAATATAACATGTTAATGATTCTGTATATATGATATAACATCCATTTATATATTATTTTAATATCAAAATAATGATATTGTTGCTCATGCGTACGTACGGACTACCGTCTCCACAAACGCGATGAGATTCATTCTCCATCGTATCCATTCAAGTATAATTATCATTTGATGATTTAAAAATGATTTTTAAGGACTTGATATCATTCTGTATATGAAAAATATACAACCTATCCATGAAAATCATGGATTATGTAACAAAACATATAAAATAAAATGAGTAAGTTAACACCCGAAACAACGATAATTCAAAGATATCATTAACAAATCAATGTTAAAAGATCATATATGATATCATATTAATATATATGATTCTTGTATAATTTAATAACAATTATTTCACCATTATACAGGAGGTTAACCTACCCCAACCATGGAAAAGTACAAGGTAAGGGGTTTTCATCTCACTCCTTATTCCCGTGAGATTCATGCCATATTGCCACCATCACCTTTTGTGCGGTGTATGTACTGCCCATAATTATATTCTTTGTGTAATACACTATAATTTATGTGTATTTAAATATTCATTGTATGATACCTCTTTTATGGGTTGTATGTTTCATAAGTTACCAAATTGGTAAGGGTTATTTCCCAATCTCTTCGTTATTCGAGGTTGTTTATACGTAATAATCTACTGGGATCTCTTTACCATCCACATCCATGTTTTCTTAAAAATGTATTTCAAAACATTTTTATTATTTACAAGAATATGGGTTAATGTCATTTATACCCTTGTTAGACTTTTTATAAGAGGAATCTCTCCATCGTTTTCAAAACAAGGTCCTTTTTAACCTTTTCGACAAAATTAAGGTAAGAATGTTTTTTTAACTTATACGGCGGGTGCGGTTATTTTCCTCTGTTATAAAATCTTCAAAGCATTCCTTACAAGCATATAAGAATATTTTCAAAGAAAATGTTTTATTTTATATGGCTATTAAATGATTTCAAAAATAGAAAGAGATATTTCTCTAAAAAGTGTTTTGATTTCATCTATGTCAACATCCTTTGATGGATTTTACGCTTATTTGAAGTTGATTTATTATGATACAAAACTTCTATATTGTATTGAAGGTTTTGTGATATGTTTGACTGTGGATGTACTATTTTTATACCATTCATAGTTTATGGTGAAATTATTGACATTTCGTATGCTAGTTTTAATATGAATGTTTATGTTATGTTTAAACCTTTTCATATGGGAATGCATTGGACTTAATATGTGACGAGTGGAGCCCGCTATAGCTCCTCGATGCATCGGTAGGTCTCATGAGGCAAACTAGTGTCTTGGCACAAGGCCTTGGCAAAATCTTATTTATTGTCTTGCCACGAGACCTGGGCTATGTGGTTATGATAGTCTGGCATTATGCATTCCATCATTATGAAAGTGGTTATTGATTTTGTATGTGATTATTTGATTAGTAGAATATCCATGTGAATAAGTAAATGGAATTATTTCATTTTATTTATGCCATACTATGTTGAAAGTTCAAGTTTAAAAGGCTTTTGTTTTAGTTATACATTGCCTTAAATGTTTATTCTTATTTATGAAAGTTTCTGCTATATTGTTATCCTTACTGGGCATTTGAGCTCACCCCTTTTCTATGTTTTATTTTTTCCAGGAAGTGAAGAAGTAAATTATGAATGACCTGTAGGGATATTATGTGGGGATATGAGTGTGGATTATGGAAACAATATGTTGTTGTAGTAGTTTTTTATTTTATGATGTAATGTAAGACTTATGAATATATCTAGTGTTTCCAAGGCTACTAAACCAATCGGTCTTTCGAGATTTGATCTTTCTTGTGATCATGCCAATGTTATGTAATAATGCACCGACTCTGGGAAACTAGGGTCGGGGCGTTACAGTTGGTATCAGAGAAAGTTTAGTACAAACCTTGGAAGCTAGATTTAGATAAACTCTGATTAGAGCACGTAGACCTAAGATGAACTTTGAGGATTAGTATAGAAGAACTTCCTAGAATTTTGGTATTGTAGAGATTTTGTGAGTTTTCGGAGCAATACATCCCTGTCTGGATACGAGCAGGTAGAGGCGGCTCTGACACAGATGTACCTAGGGGTAAAACCTGAAAACACTGCTTTGAGCTAGACTCGAACGGGAACTGGTGCACGACAACGGGCCTTACTGCACTCTTGGTTACGACACTCCCGGGGGATATGCTTAGGATAACTCTCATTTTCTTTACAAATCATTATGAAGGGTTTATGAGTATATACTTCCTCAAAGAAAAACTTTTTATGATTATGGATTATATCCATAAATAGTTCAATTTATGTTAAGTGTTTTATAAGTATGGGATTATTTATTTTGATTCATAAACTGATCTAGTTTATGCCATTGTTTAGAAATGGCGCCTAGTGGAAGAAATGGAAACTGTATCAATGCATGCACTCCATGTAGGGATTTCCCTCCTGCTCAAGATAATTATAGTGGAGTTGGTGATGCAACTGGTGCCGATCAGCTAATCACCATACTGGGACAACTCACTCAGGTTATGAATAATAACCTTACCCGTATGGAGCACCCTGATCCACAACGTGGAGGATCAATGTTAGATCGATTCATGAGGCAACAACCACCAACGTTCAATGGGAGTACAAATCCCTTAGTAGTTGAGCAATGGATAAATTCCCTAGAGAAAATATTTCAGGCTTTGGGGAGCAGTGAAAGTGAAAAAGTTATCATGGCAGTTTACCGCCTCACTGGAGATGCTGATCAATGGTGGTCATTGATTCAAAACATGAAGGAAGATGATGAAGTGTCAAATATGGAATGGAGGGAGTTCAAAGATCTGTTTTTAGAAAAATACTTTCCTCGCGACCATCGAGCAGATATGGAAAGGCAATTTCTGAGTCTGAGACAAAAGGAGGATGAGAATGTCACAAAGTATGAGGCTACCTTTACAAGGATAGCAAGGTATGCTGGAGATTATATACATAACCCAAGAAGTAAGATTGATCGTTTCTTTGATGGGTTAAAACCATTTCTTCGTCGAGCATTAGTCTCACAATCCTTTTCGTCGTACAAAGACATTGTCTCATGTGCTATCAAGACCGAAAAGGAATTCTCTATGTCATATGACTTTAAAGCAAAGCAAGAGAAGAAGAGACCTGCTGATCAATCTAGGAATGGAAATAAGGGGAAGAAGGGAAAGGTTGAATATCCATCCTATGGTAAATGCGGGAAGAAACACCCTGGTACTTGCTTGAAGGGAATGGGAGTCTGTTACAAGTGTGGTGAAAAAGGCCACCAAGCTCATGATTGTAAGGGGAAGAAGGAAGCTACCAACGTTCAGTGCTATAATTGCAGGGAGATGGGGCATTTTGCAAATGCATGTCTTAAGCATCAGGAGAACTTACCTCAGAAAAGGCCAAGGGATCAAGGCCATGCTTATGTTATCACTACTGTTGAGGTAGAAGCTCCGAAAGACGTGGTGGCAGGTAATTTAATGGTTTCCTCAAGTTTAGCAAATGCATTATTTGATTCTGGATCATCGCATTGTTTCATATCTTCCTAGTTTTCTAAGAAAATTAGGTATTTACAATTTGATTTAACAAGGGAGTTGTCAGTTAAAACTCCTAAGGGAAGTATCATTGCAACAAAGTTTTGTGAATCAGTCCCCATTAGAGCACATAAATGTTCGTTATCTGCTGATCTCATCGTCATACCTATGATTGAGTTTGATATAATCCTCGGTATGGACTGGATTTCGGACTATGATGCGAAGATTTATTGTAAGAAGAAAGAGGTTACGATTCTTGATGATAATGATAAGGAACACCTTATCTTTAGAGCAGAATTGTCACCACCAAATTCTTATTTAGATCCACCCCTAGTAGTTCAACTTAATTCAATTATTGGGGAGGAAGAGAATGAAATAACTGTCGGTGAGGAAAGGAATGTTCAAATAGAGGATGTACCTATTGTGAAAGAATTTGTAGATGTATTTCCGGAAGAATTACCTGGACATCCTCCGGAATGAGAAGTTGAGTTTTCCATTGATTTGATTCCTGGATCAAGGCCTATATCGATGACCCCTTATAGAATGGCCACTGTAGAATTAGTTGAACTAAAGAAACAACTAGAGGAATTGAGTAATAAGGGATTTATTCGCCCTAGTGTTTCTCTATGGGGAGCCCCTGTTCTTTTTGTTAAAAAGAAAGATGGATCTATGAGGTTATGTATCGACTACAGGGAGATCAATTCTATAAAGATAAAGAACAAGTATCCCCTACCACGCATTGATGATTTATTTGACCAACTGCATGGAGATCAATACTTTTCAAAGACTGGCCTTCGATCTGGATACCATCAGTTGTGTGTGAAGAAGGAAGACATTCCGAAGACAACATTTCGAACCAGGTACGGGCATTACGAGTTTACTGTAATGCCGTTTGGATTGACTAATGAACCCTCTGTATTCATGGATCTGATGAATAGAGTTTTCAAGGAGTATCTCGATGAATTTGTGGTGGTATTTATTGATGATATCTTGGTATACTCCAAAACCTACGAAGATCATGAAAATCACTTGCGCATTATCTTGAAGACTCTGAGGAGGCATGAATTATATGGAAAGTTTAGCAAGTGTGAATTCTGGCTCCATGAGATTTCTTTTCTTGGCCATATTGTCTCTAAAGATGGAATCTCTGTTGATCATTCTAAGACCAAGGCAATCCAAGAATGGCCAGCACCTACGAGTATAACTGAGGTACGTAGTTTTATTGGTTTGGCAGGTTATTATCGACGTTTCGTCCAGAATTTTGCCCGATTGGCTAACCCATTAACGAAGCTCACACGTAAAGGGGTTAAATTTGTTTGGACAAAAGAGTGTGAAGAATGTTTCGAAGAACTGAAGAGAAGATTAGTCAATGCTCCTATATTGACTCTACCATCGGGGAATGATGGGTTCGTTATTTATAGTGATGCATCAAAGAAAGGACTTGGTTGTGTCCTTATGCAGAATGATAGAGTTATTGCCTATGCATCACGACAGTTGAAAATTCATGAACAAAACTATCCTACTCATGATCTCGAGTTAGCAGTTGTGATCTTTGCTTTGAAGATATGGAGGCACTACCTCTATGGTGAAAAATGTGAGATTTATACTGATCACAAGAGTTTGAAGTATATTTTCTCACAAAAAGAACTCAACATGAGGCAAAGGAGATGGCTTGAATTACTAAAGGATTATGATTGTACGATACACTACCACCTGGGGAAAGCAAACAAGGTGGAAGATTCCTTGAGCAGAAAAGACCATGGAGTTTTGAACAATATGAGAATTGAAAGGGATCCAATTTTCATGGATCTAGTAAAGATGAGCATGGGAATAACCAGGGAAGGAGAAACATCAATGCTTTTTCAAATGGTTGCCAAACCATCTTTATTAGAAAGGATTAAGAGTTCTAAGACCGATGATGAAGAATTTCAAAAGAAGATTAAAGCTGTTAATGATGGGAGATTGAGAGACTTTGTGTATGAAGATGGAATTTTGAAATTCGGGAAGAGACTTTGTGTTCCCGATTTACCTGATCTAAAAAGGGAATTGCTAGATGATGCTCATAGTTCCAATTTCTCTATACACCCTGGGAGCACCAAAATGTATAGAGATTTGAAGGAACATTTTTGGTGGGACAACATGAAGAGGGAGATTGTTGATTTTGTGTCAAGATGTATGGTTTGTCAGCAAGTTAAAGCTGGAAGGCAACAGCCTGGAGGAGTCATGCAACCTCTTCCCATACCGGAGTGGAAATGGGACAATATTACGATGGACTTTGTCATGGGGCTACCAAAGACTCCTAGAAGGAACGATTCAATATGGGTTATTGTTGATCATCTTACCAAGTCATCACATTTTCTTGCTATAAGAGAAGATCTACCCCTGGAACGTCTAGCAAGACTATATATTAATGAAGTTGTGAGACTTCATGGAGTACCCCTATCAATTGTTTCTGATCGTGATCCCTGTTTTACTTCAAGATTTTGGAAAAGTCTTCAGAAATCCCTGGATACTGAACTTCATTTGAGCACTGCTTACCACCCTCAGACAGACGGACAATCAGAACGGACTATTCAAACCTTGGAAAATATGTTGAGATCTTGCTCACTTGACTTTCAGGGTATGTGGGATCAATATTTACCACTGGTAGAATTTTCCTATAACAATAGCTTCCATTCGAGTATTCAGATGGAACCATATGAAGCGTTATACGGAAAGAGATGTCGTACACCAACCTGTTGGGATGACGTTGGTGAAATAAAACTTGTAGGTCCAGAACTGGTGGAGGAAACGATGGAAAAGGTGAAGGTAATCCAAAATCACATCAGAGCAGCTCAAAGTAGGCAGAAGAGCTATGCTGATAAACGAAGGAAGGATTTGGAATTTCAAGTCGGTGATCATGTTTTCCTGAAAGTATCTCCATGGAAGGGAGTCATACGTTTTGGTAAGAAAGGTAAATTGAGTCCCAGGTACATCGGACCCTTCGAAATTCTAGAACGAATTGGGGTTGTAGCTTACCGATTGGCAATGCCGCCAAGTCTCTCTAAAGTTCACGATGTGTTCCACGTATCTCTGTTGTGGAAATACATGCTTGACCCAACACATGTACTTACCTATGAAAAATTAGAACTGGAACCTGATCTGTCTTATTGCGAAGAGCCCGTCAGGATTCTTGATACAAGAGAACAAGTGTTGAGAAACCGGACGACGCGTCTGGTAAAAGTTTTGTGGAGAAACCATAAGATGGAAGAGGCAACGTGGGAACCCGAGGAACTTATGATGAAGAACCACCCGAGTCTTTTCATGTGATAAGTATTCTAGAAATTTTGAGGATGAAATTATTTGAAGGAGGGGAGAATGTAACACCCCAAGCTTCTACGGTATGCTTCTCTTTGAATAATGTGATAGCGTTTGTTGTACGCAACACCGAGTTCTAACACACCATAACCAATCAAACTAGCCGTTATGAATAGTAATACCTACTTTTTGAAATTATATATATTTTATATTTCAAAATGGACTTCATTTTTGGATTCAGAGTATCGAATTTAGCCTAAGGTGAAATTTTGGTACTTTTCAGATATCTTTCATATTTTGATGAATAGTGAAAATTACTATATTTTAATTAAAAACAACTTTTTTAATCAAAATAATTAATAGTGATAAGTTATGAATTTGAGTGGTTTTAAATTATATTTAGAATATATTTCTACTATGTAATACAATGTGGGTCATTTGACATAATTTCACATTTAAACCAGACATAAACAAGTGTCAATCTTTTGATAGTTATTATCTCTTAAAAACACGGTTTTTGTTTTAACAACGGGAATTAATTTTAAATTAATTTCTGCCACTTATATGTTTTGAATTTAGAAAAATGGATTCCATATTTGGAATCAGTATGTTCAAATTGTGTAAATAGGTAACTTTTATTCTTAGACATTTTGAATAATTACTGCGGTAAATATTTTATTTACCATGGTTAAGGGTAAATCCGATTAATAAGGGTTAAAAAATAATATTATAATAATACTAAATTACCCTAAAACGTGTCCTAGCCTTATTGGTTGATAAATTTTCGACCATAGGCATCTTTGGGTCGATTTTGGGACCCCATGGTGCCACTTGTAGGTGATAGGGACACTTTATTTTAATTAAGTTAAAAGGAATACAAAAATAACACAAGCATATATCTTTTAGAAAAAAAAAATTAAATAGGGTTATATATGTTGGATTTTAAATTATAAATATTCCTTAGAAATATAAAAAGATTTCCTACATAATAATATTTTATTTATAATTTTTAGACATTACATAATTTAATTTATTTATGACACAATGATGATGAAGTAATTAATATAATAGTAAAAAATTAAAATAATTTATATTATAAATACCCAAATAAATATAATATGAAACTTTTAATGAATTAAACTAATTTTATAGGATAATATGATATATTATTATTGATTTAATTGACTTTTTTCGAAGTAATAAATCTGTTATGAGTTTCACAAAAATCAACTATTGAATAGTGTCAAAATTGACATAAAAGAGTTCTTAAAACAAATATTATATTATTAATTGATATTAAATTCCTAAAAATCTAAGGTTCGGAAAATAGACATATATCATGATAGTTTCTTCATTAATGGACCACTTGGGGGGTCTCTTGGATGTATATAGTAAGTTTATTAACCATATTATATAAAAATAAAAAAAGACATTGTAAAAGTGAAACTAATTAACTTAGAGTTAATACATAAAGATAAGGTTAATATAAGTACCCAAACCTGTATAAATTATATTGGTTGAGTTTTTTTTGACCCATCCCCACCTTAACATTTAAATAATCAACTTTGGAGCCATTAGAAACCGAATATGAATTTATTATAAATTAATATTTCTAGCTTTTCCAAAGGTGCCCCTCACCCCTCTCATTTCATCACACCTTCAAAGACTTTTGGTTCGGCCAAACTCTGCCCAAATACTCTCCCAACTTCCCTCACTACAACCTAGAGTCCTTATTTTGATCAGAAAGCCAACATAAGGATCCCTTTTGATCAAATCAAAAGGAAGAAACCGAAGAAGAGGTAATGATTTCACCACCCTTTTCCACGTTCCTTTCTTCTTCCACTTCTTCTTCCTTTGTTGTTACCATTCTAAAAAAATAACTCCAGTATCATATATATACTGTGATGTTATTATAAATATGGTACAACCATATTCAGTATTCTATCCACCCTTTGAATAAGATGTCACCATACATGCGTACGTACGACTTACCGTCTCCACGTCGTGGTGTAATTGTTATTCAATATATTATTATTTGGATGGGTATAATACTGATGTGTAACTCATGTAAATAATAAATATAACATGTTAATGATTCTGTATATATGATATACCATCCATTTATATATTATTTTAATATCAAAAGAATGATATTGTCGCTCGTGCGTACGTACGGACTACCGTCTCCACGAACGCGATGAGATTCATTCTCCATCGTATCCATTCAAGTATAATTATCATTTGATGATATAAAAATTATGTTTAAAGAACTTGATATCATTCTATATATAAAGAATATACAACCTATCCATGAAAAACATGGATTATGTAACAAAACATATAAAAGAAAACGAGTAAGTTAACACCCGAAACAACAATAATTCAAAGATATCATTAACAAATCAATATTAAAAGATCATATATGATATCATATTAATATATATGATTCTTGTATAATTTAATAACAATTATTTCACCATTATACAGGAGGTTAACCTACCCCAACCAAGGAAAAGTACAAGGTAAGGGGTTTTCATCTCACTCCTTATTCCCGTGAGATTCATGCCATATTGCCACCATCACCTTTTGTGTGGTGTATGTACTGCCCATAATTATATTATTTGTGTAATACACTCTAATTTATGTGTATTTACATATTCATTGTATGATACCTCTTTTATGGGTTGTATGTTTCATAAGGTACCAAATTGGTAAGGGTTATTTCACAATCTCTTCATTATTCGAGGTTGTTTATACGTAATAATCTACTGGGATCTCTTTACCATCCACATCCATGTTTTCTTAAAAATGTATTTCAAAACATTTTTATTATTTACAAGAATATGGGTTAAAGTCATTTATACCCTTGTTCAACTTTTTATAAGAGGAATCTTTCCGTCGTTTTCAAAACAAGGTCCTTTTAACCTTTTCGACAAAATTAAGGTAAGAATGTTTTTTTAACTTATACGGAGGGTGCGGTTATTTTCCGCCGTTATAAAATCTTCAAAGCTTTCCTTACAAGCTTATAAGAATATTTTCAAAGAAAATGTTTTATTTTATATGGATCTTAAATGATTTCAAAAATAGAAAGAGATATTTCTCTAAAAAGTGTTTTGATTTTATCTATGTCAACATCCTTTGATGGATTTTACGCTTATTTGAAGTTGATTTATTATGATACAAAACTTCTATATTGTATTGAAGGTTTTGTGATATGTTTTACTGTGGATGTGTTATTTTTATACCATTCATAGTTTATGGTGAAATTATTGACATTTCGTATGCTAGTTTTAATACGAATGTTTATGTTATGTTTAAACCTTTTCATATGGGAATGCATTGGACTTAATATGTGACAGGTGGAGCCCGCTATAGCTCCTCGATGCATCGGTAGGTCTCCTGAGACAAACTAGTTTCTTGGCACAAGGCCTTGGAAAAATCTTATTTATAGTCTTGGCACGAGGCCTGGGCTATGTGGTTATGATAGTCTGGCATTATGCATTCCATCATTATGAAAGTGGTTATTGATTTTGCATGTGAGTATTCGATTAGTAGAATATCCATGTGAATAAGTAAATGGAATTATTTCATTTTTTTATGCCATACTATGTTGATAGTTCAAGTTTAAAAGTCTTTTGTTTTAGTTATACATTGCCTTAAATGTTTATTCTTATTTGTGAAAGTTTCCGCTATATTGTTATCCTTACTGGGCATTTGAGCTCACCCCTTTTCTATGTTTTATTTTTTCCAGGAAGTGAAGAAGTAAATTATGAATGACCTGCAGGGATATTATGTGGGGATATGAGTGTGGATTATGGAAACAATATGTTGTTGTAGTAGTTTTTCATTTTATGATGTAATGTAAGACTTATGAATATATCTAGTGTTTCCAAGGATACTAAACCAATCGGTCTTTCGAGATTTGATCTTTCTTGTGATCATGTCAATGTTATGTAATAATGCACCGAATCTGGGTAACTAGGGTCGGGGTGTTACATTTTCAAGTTTATTTTTAATCAACTTCTTTTAGTTTAAAATTCTATGACATGTTAAGAAAGGAAAAAATGTTTTTGAAGTAGAAAGGATATTTTCCTCAAGAATGGAGTTCAAGTGTTTTATCAAAATTATTTTCCATCTAAGATAATAAAGGTTTCTGTTTCTATCCCTATTATTACATGGATTTGATTATGTTGTGATGGAAATATTTTTTTATGAATTCTTTTATCTTATATGAATTGTTTTATGATGTCACGATGTTTAAAGATTCCCATTTTTACTACATGGGTTATGCAATGATGTATGATTTTCTGATTTTGTGGCACACATAAGAATGGTTTCATTATGAGATGGGTGGGACCTATATCTCCCTCCAATGCATTGGGTAAAGATTTTATATCTCATGAGATAGACATGGCTGGAACGGTAGGTTATACCGGTTCAGTGAAACAGGACTGAAACGAGGGTAACTCAGCTCAGAAATGGACTTTGTCCACTAAGATAGTCTTGGCAATGAGTATTGACTAATAAGAAATGATTCTCTATGATTAAGTGTGTATGCCACAAAGTTTCATGTTTTACGTTATGATTATTGGGATTTCATTTCACTACTATGATTTATCCCATGTTATGAAATTATGCTCTCTTTTGCAGGTTAAGATTTCCAAAATGTTATGTTCTTATGAATATGATGTGATTGATATTTCTTTTTTTTACCCGTACTGAGCATTTTAGCTCACCCCTTTTATGTTTTCTTTTCCCCAGGATAAAAAGAAAGGTTTTGGGTAAAAAAGGTAGATCTTTATGGGAGATGTTGAAGATCTTTCACCGTGATTAGAAGATTATATTCCGAGTTTCCAAAGACACTAAACTATTACGGTCCTTGTGTGTGTGTTTTTGTTATGTACTAAGTATTCCGCAAAAGTAATGTAATGTCAACGTATGTCAAGCTTCGGATCTCTACAGTTGGTATTAGAGGAAAGGTTTATCCAACCTTTGGAAACTAGGATGCGAAAATGTTAGTGAAATCCCTAGAGATATTTCTAAGGTATGTCTAGGGATGTCCCTAAGGATAAGTATACGTATAAGATATAGTCCTAGAACTATGGTAACGATCTTAGTATTTAACCTAAGATGTTAGATATTGAAGTCACTCCTCCTTTATTATGATTTTTTCCTCTAACACTGTTCTTTTTGGGTTTTAGAAAATGGCTGGAAACAAGATGATTCACGATAATGGAGGATATTATGGACAATGGAATGATATTCTTCATGAGAAACCAAATGAAATGGGATTTGGAAGTCCAACCATCATTATTATGTCGAATCATCAATCTCATAATATGATCAATAAACTCAAATTTGGTAAGTATCCTGACTCGGCTAATAAGAGAAAGATGGAGTTTCATGATGATCATAGAGGAAAGAAAGTTCAATTTCCCCTATGTAAATCATGTGGGAAGAGGCATCAAGGAGAATGTTTCAAAGGAACTGGAAGATGCTTTGGGTGTGGAAAAGAAGGACATAAAGCCAGTAAGTGCAAAGAAAAGGGTTCATTTAACACCATGAATGAGGATAATGGTATTGCTACGACATCAACAATGGTTAAATGTTTTAAATGTGGAATGTACGGGCATTATGCAAACCAATGCCCTAAGGTAAAGTCTCATGAAAAGAATCAGTATGGTCATATGGGTAATATTTATGTTGATGATGATGAAGAGATTACAAATGATATGTGAGATGAAAGAATTGTTGAAGCTCGGTCAATGGATTAAGAAGGTAGTGGAATGATTACATGTTTATCAAGTGTAATGTTGTATAAGTAATCTCATGGTACTATGGAATAAAGAGACATCTAAGGATTGTTACACTGTTGTCTTTCCTTATGTTTTGAAAGTGTATGATTAATGGTACCTGTAACCATGAAAGGTTATTCAGATATTTTTGGAAATTAGATGATATGAGCATAATGAAGGGATAAGGAGAAAATTAAATGTTTGATATTATTCATGAGCTCATGACTGATATAAGGAGAAGGTTATGTAATGGATTGAGTATATAGAATTTTTGGATTTTGGTATGTGGAAAGAGTTAACTTTTGACAGCATTCATGTTTTCACTAAGGTTTAATGGGTATTCATTTTTTCAAGAGAATACATGATTAAGGTATTCACATGATTGGAATGTGACCAACAAGATATATAGGGGATAAATGATGGTATTCACATGCTTGGTTGATGACATTTCAAGTAATAATTTTCTTTATATTATGAGCATGGACCGAAATATTTTAGATAAGCCTAAAGATTGGAATGGATTATGTTGGACATAAGTTAGTATTGTTTAAGGATAGAACTTTTGATATTATTTATGTGATTTTATAGTAATGTAATTTTAGAAAAAGGACAACCTGCATGACAGGCGACAGCCCATCGCGTCGGACAAGGCCGTGGGAATCGAACCCACAACCGAAGTGCGACTGGCCTTTATCGCCTACCACTGGCCTACATGAAGTCCATGTTTAGTAGAAACTAGTTTTATTATATTTATCAATATGATATATGAAGTATAAGTCCATTTTAGGAACCATATATCATTAATCTCACTATAGATGGACTTATGTATTTTTTGATAACTTTTCTAACCTTTTGTTTGAGACAGATGGAATGACCCATCATTCTATCACATGATCTGCTAACACATCACGAATGATAAATTCAACTTCATTTCTTTAAGATATGAAGTAGAAATTGTCCAAATAACGACAAACGGTGAGACTATACCAAAATCACGAAGGTATTTCTTCTAATTCCAATTTCATCAACTTTAGGGAAATGATCTTGAAAACCAAAAATGTTGTCCTATTGCTCTTATATCTGATGAATCAGATGGTACCTTAGATCATCACAAATTTATGGCTTTGTGATTGCTGGCTTTTCCATAGCCATGTTCTCTACCACTCTCCGTCAGAACATGATGGTTAGATTTCTCTTCCATGTACATATTTACACCTATGTGGAAACCCAGTGATTAGTTTATTTGGGTAATCGTTAGGTTTCATACTTTTGTTTTTTGAGATTGGTTTTGGTATTCCTTTTTACTATGTGGGTTTCTATTAAATAATCTTTTGAGTAGTAAACCATTTATAACCCCGACGAATTTCGAGGGAGAAATTCATTTTAAGGGGGGTAGAATGTAACACCCCGAGATTTTATGAAAAATATTCTTTTTAATTTCATTAATGTCTTGTGTTGTATGCTACACCAAAAGGAGCTTGCACAACACGCATCCTTGACTTGACTTGCATTACATGAAATCACGACCTTCCTCGATAGAGTGTGTAGTACGCAAAAACGTGTTTCACTAAACAACAATATGCTATTAAAATATTATTAAAACTAGCCGTTATGAATAGTAATAACCACTTTTTGAAATTTTGTAAAATTTTATTTTTCAAAATTGAATTCATTTTTGGATTCGTAATATCTAAATTATCTTATGGGGAAATTTTGGTACTTTTCGGATAACTTTCATTTTCTGATGAATAGTGAAAATTACTAAATTTTAATTAAAAACAACTTTTTTAATCGAAATAATTAATAGTGATAAATTATTAATTTGAGTGGTTTTAAAGTATATTTATAATATATTTTTACAATTTAATACAATTTTCTTCGTTGGATGTAATTTCACATTTAAACCATACATAAACAAGTGTCAATCTTTTGATAGTTATTATCTCTTAAGAACACGCTATTTGTTTTGACGACAGAAATTAATTTTTAAATTAATTAATGCAACTGATATGATTTTAATTTGGTAAAATAGACATCATTTCTGAGTTCATAATATCAAATATAGCTTAGGCTTAATTTTTGGTATTTTTCTGAAAACTTTCAATTTTTGATGAATAGTGAAACCACTAAGTGGTAGTTAAAAAAACCGAATTCTTCATAAAACTTAATTTTACCGCTTCTGTGAGTGGAATTTCAAAAATCCAAGAGACACAGTTGATGTCAGTAAGTAAAATGTGGTTCAATGAGATGAAAATAATTTTTGATGAATAGTAACTTTTTACTTTTATTTACCACGGTTAAAAGTAAATAGGGTAATTAAGGGTAAAAATGATATTATTATTACCCTAACACATGTCCTAATTCTATTGGACAAGTGTAATTCGACCACAAACAACCCTAGGAATAAAATATGACCATTTAGGACCACTTGGATTAGATTAGGACATTTATTATTAATTTATTTAAAGAAGGGTTAAAATAGTTAAAATCAAAGTTTAATAAGTAACTCATTTTTAATATAGGGTTATACATAAGATAAATTCGACTATAAATACTAATTAGAAAGATAAAAGGATTTCCTTCATAATGGTATTTTATTTTTAATTTTTAGACATCAAATAATTTAATTTATTTATGACACAAATATGATGCAGTAATTATCTTATTAATGAAATATTGACATAATTGATGTTATAACTACCCAAATAAATGTAATTTGAGACTTTTTATGAATTCCACTAATTTTATAGGTTAATATGTCATGTTATTAATGATTTAATTAACTTTTTTAGAACTAATAATTCTGTTATTATTTTCACAAAAATCAATTATAAATAGTGTCAAAATTGACATAAAATAGTTTTTAAAACAAATATTATATTATTAATTGTTATTTTATTCCTAAAAATATAAGGTTCGGACAAATGTCTTAGATAAGGTTATATATATTAATAATAAACAACTTGGGGTTCGTTTGGATTGTTATAGTATGTTTATTAACCTTATAGTGTAAGAACACAAGAAGACACGGTAAAAGTAAAATTATTTAACTTAATGTTAAATCTAAATGATAAGGTTTAAATAAGAACCTAAACTTGTATAAATTCTATTGGATGAGAGGATTTCGACCCATACCCACCTTATCTTCGAAATAAATCAATTTGTAGCTATTTAAAACCGAATTTGACTTTATAATAAAATAATAGTTTTAGTTATTCCAAAGGTGCCCCTCTCCTCCCTTATAAAAGGGCACCTCCTCCCTCTCCACCTCACACCAATTAGAGCATTCAAGCTAGGAAAACCCCTGACAAAATCTCTTCTCAACTTCCCCAGTATCATCCTAGAGGTCATGGTCTTCTTCAAAGACCATCCCTAGTTCTTTAAGTGGAGGTTAAGAAAAGGCGCGTCAAAAAGAGGTAATATCCATTACCGATCTTTTTCAATTTCATTCTTCTTCAACTTCTTCTTCTTAGGTTGTTTCATTATGAAGTAATAACATCAGTATCACTTATATACTGATATGTTATAATAATTATGAAACAACCTTATTTCACCATATATCCATCCTATGGAAAACGAAATCACCGCGCGTGCGTACTTACGGAATACCGTCTCCACGCCGTGGTGTAATCTATGATAATAAAGGGTTTTGTTTCTATCCCTATTATTACATTGATTTGATTATGTTGTGATGGAATTATTTTTATTAATTCCTTTATCTTATATGAATTGTTTTATGATGTCATGTTGTTTAAGAATCCCATTTTTACTACTTGGGTTATGCAATGATATATGATTTATGATTTTGTGGCACACATAAGAATGGTATCATTATGATATGGGTGGGACCTATATCTCCCTCCAATGAATTGGGTAAAGATTTTATATCTTATGAGATATACATGGCTAGAACAGCAGGTTAAACCGGTTCAGTAAAACAGGACTGAAACGAGGAATGAACTCGGTTCTGAAATGGAATTTGTCCACTAAGATAGTCTTGGAAATGAGTCTTGACTAATAAGAAATGATTATCTATGAATATGTGTGTATGTCACAATGTTTCATATTTTATGTTATGATTATTGGGATTACATTTCACTACTATGATTTATCCCATGTTATGATATTATAATCTCTTTTTCAGGTTAATATTTCCAAAATGTTATGTTCTTATGAATATGATGTGATTGGTATTTCTTTTGTTTACCCTTACTAAGCATTTGAGCTCACACTTTTATGTTTTCTTTTCCCCAGGATATAAATAAATTTTTTAGGTAAAATAAATGGAGATCTTTATGGCAGATGTTTAAGATCTTTCACCACAATTAGAAGATTATATTCCGAGTTTCCAAAGACACAAAACTATTACGGTCCTTGTGTGTGTGTTTTTGTTATGTACTAAGTATTCCGCAAAAGTAATGTAATGTCAATGTACGTCAAGCTTTGGGTCTCTACATTTATATATGATTTCACTATGAGATAGGTGGGACTTATATCTCCCTCAAATGCATTGGGAAATATTTTTATCTCCTGAGATATACATGGATAGAATGGTAAATGAACATGGTTCAATATTACAAGGCTATAATAAGGAAGAAACTGCATTAAATAATACAGGCCTAGAATGCGGAGTGAACTTGGTGTAGTAATATATGGTTGAAATGAGTGGAGAACTTGGTTCAGTAATATATGGTTGCAACATGGTGTAAACCTAGTTCATTAAAGTATATTATCCACCAAGATGGCCTTTGAAGTAATTACTTAAATTCTATGGAAATCATTATTATATGCTTATGTGTTTTTCAAAATTCCATGTTTTACACCTATGTTATGCTTTCATGTATTATGTTCTTTATTTCCTTATGATTCGTGACTTATGAACTACCCTGCTTTATTCCATGATTCATGTATATGATCTTTGATATACAGGGTATTATAACAACACTTAATTTAAAAAAAATAAAAATTTACATAACATTTGTGGAAAACTTAAACATTATACAAATAGATGTACAAAGACTGTAGTAGGTAGAGTTCCATTAGAAACATATAAACATAAACACTAGTAAATAACTGAGCTAAATTATCTCCCATAAGGTTCTTTGTCACTATCACCCTTCTTACACACATCAAACCTAATATATATCTTCATAACCTAGGAATGAAACATAAAAAGGGTGATATCAAGTTCCCATTAAGGGTAAAAAATGGAGAAATGTAATCATAAACATGAGTGTAAGGGTATGAGAACGTTATCATGAAAATAAGATATCATGCCTTTTATATTAAAGATCATATACATGAATAATGGAATAAATATTGGCAGTTCATAAGATATGAATAAAAAGGAAGTAAAGGACATAGTCCATGAAATCACAACATAAGAGTATGACATGGAATTGTGGCAGCACATAAGCTTGTATTTATTTCCATAGTAACCAAGGAATCAATTCCAAGACCATCTTAGCTGACAAATTCCTTTACTGAACTGGGTGAACCCCCATTCCAGCCTTATATTACTTAATCAAGTAAACACTCGTTCCAACCCTGTATTATTGAACTGAGTAAACCCTCGTTCCTGCCTTATATTACTGTATTGAGTAAACCATCATTCTAGCCCTGTCTACATCATGAGATATAAATCATTACCCAATTCATTGGAGGGAGATATTGGTACCACCCATCACATAATTAAATCATACATACATGTGACACAAGATCATAAATAAACATATCATAACCCATGAAATGAAATGGGTATCATAAACAGGTAAACATATCATAACCTATATAAGGTGGAAGGTTTCATAATCATTTATTCATAAACATAACATGTAAAAAGAAGCGGGTTTCAAAATCATATATCCCATGAAAGAGAAATGAGTTTCATAAATATATTACCCATGAAAGAGAAATAGTTTCATAAAGACCATGTAATTAATCAAAACTCATCCATAATAATTGTATGAATGGAACCTTTAGATCATTTACTAGAAAGTAATTTGTAACATCAATAGATGTCATCTTAGATAGAAAATAATTTTTAATATACCCTATAACTTTTTCTTGAGGAAAATATCTTTTCTTGTTTGAAAAAGGATTTTTAATAAAAAAACCCATTTGACAATAATTTTCTTAGAAAATAAATTCAAAACATATAAATAAAACAATAAATCATTTTTCAATCCTTTTACATTTAATGAATTTAAAATAATCTTCAAAACCTTTTAAAACATTTTTCTTTGATTACACTTGGAAATTTTAAAAAGAAATATTAAAAAAAGAATTGAAACCCATTTCATTGAAAATAATTTGAAAACATATATAGGAATTTGGAAAAAAAATTAAAATCATTTTCCTTAAAAAATTATAAAATAATCATGAAAACGTTTTGAAAACTATTTCTTTGAAAATATATTTAAGAGATATAAATAATGCTTGAAAATGTTTTGAAAATATTTTTCCTTATAAACTTATAAAATAATCTTGAAAACTTTTTGAAAATAATTTTGAAAAAAAAATCCTTAAATGTTACATTATAAATAAAATCATAAATATTAAATTTCTATACAATGAAAAATAAGCTTCAAATAAAAGACAGTGGGTAAATCCGTACATGTCATATGAGGTCAACAGAAAATTCCATTTTCATGGTAAAATGATAGAAAAGTGATTTTTTTCGAAAGCAACAAGAATATTTCCATAAAGATATTGGAAAAATAAAAAAAGGTAAAAATATTTTTTAGATATTATAGGGTAATGGTGTAATATTATTGGAAAATATTTTTAGAAAAAATAAATTTCTGACTAAAGAGAGGGTAAATTAGGGCATTCCTAAACACCCTTTCTTAAATATATTATGTACCCAAGAGTAGAAAATGGTACCAATAAATGATTATATCAAGAAATAATAGGGGATAAGATTCTCATGAATATTATTGAGAGATGTATAATAATATATCATCAAAGGAAGCATAAACATAAACAATCTCGAAAAGCAATGTGATTGCCTCAATAAACTCTTATAACATGGTATCTTACGATCATGATATCCGTGTAAGGAAAGGTGAAAACATGAAGCATATAATATCATGAAAATATTGAGATTCATGATATTTAAGGTTAAAATGGATGTATATTTACCCCCAAAAATAGTTTAGGATCATAAAAAATATGAATCTCAAAGAACGAAAATTGAGAGAAAACATTTTTACCAATTAGGTAACTTTTGAAACAAAAACCCCCGGAAAGAAGGATAATAACATGGGAATTTTAATACCCATAAATTTATTTAAAATATAAATATAATACAATCACATTAATTACACACACCACAAAAAAAGAAAAGAGTGGTGAACAAACCTTGTATCCCATAGAAATTAAAAGTGAGATGAAATCCCCTTGGCTTTTGTCTTGAATTCCTCCATACTCCTACAAGATTCCTATATAATAAATATAATTTTATTATACATATTTTATAGAAGAATATTATTATATATATTACCATAAATTTTTTTATTGTAACCATATATTACCCCCTTTTTAATGATCATATGTTAAGTTTTCACTTCATGTAATATTCTCTCTGTTCTTCGCATGTGTCTTAATGTGTTATATCATTGATCCTTATACTTATATCACAATTACATAATGTAAAACATGTTATGAATATAATGTATAAGCATTATAATTATATTATAATAATCTATAACATAATTCTTTATGTAATTGAATACACTGTTGATGGATATGGAAAGTCGTACATATGCGTGAACGTTGTTTTCCATTTTTATTGTTGTATTGAAAGAAAGTATTTAAATGAAAAATGTATATGTATGTGTAAATGTATTTATGTATATATAATTATTAAATAATCATTAGTATGTCATTTATATCATATAAGTTTATTAAACCCATCCATAATACATTATATGTGGTGTGTGAACGAATCGCATCGCTTTGAGGGGGCGGTAGTCCACACTTCCTCAAACGAGATTATAGAATTAACACCAAATAGAAGGTAAAAAGATGTGTGTTATAAAAGGAATACATAAGATTAAAGACATAATAAATGTAATATATTATATATAAAAATATATTTTCCATCATAATGGCAACCGTGATTGGTGGTAAAGGAGAAATGAACAATCAACTTTTTGTGAGGCAGTAGTTCGTCGTACACATAAACAGTAAGTTCAACATCCATTAGATTGAAGTGTGCGTAATTTTAGGTCAAAACATTTTCATAAAAATATAATAGTATATGGAGGATAATGTTTTTGTAACACAATAGGGTAATAAAGATATAATAAGGTGGAGAAGGAAAATAAAGTAATGGAACTTGAGAGAAGACCTTACCTCTTAATCTGGTAACTCATTTTCTTTGTTCTAAAAGGATTCCATGAGAGGGTTTATAAAAAAATGGAGGCTTCAATGTAGAAGGTATTATTTTTTGGAGGCTACATGGGAAGATATTGGATGAACTTAAAGGTTTGAGAGGTGTGAGGAATTGTAGAGGTAATGGCCTTTTATAGGGGAGGAATAGGACTCACATGGAATGTTTAGAAAAAAATTATGTGTTCACATGTTATTACCTAAAAAAAGTCATAAAAAACAAAACTCAATAATGGAAGTTTTATAGATGAACTATGGACATATAATCGGTTTTAGACATGTTTTTAGGTCATTTGGGCCCGTAATTGTAAGGTTTAGTTTCGAATTAAGCTTAATTTGGCCTTAATCGCTGGGATTAATTTTAAACACTTTTACTAATAATTTTGGAAAAAATTACATGTTATTATTAGAATCTAAAAATTAGAATTAATATAATGGTGTATGGTAATATTTATTAAATTCCAATCATAAAAGATAAAAAATTGAGATTAGTTCTAATCCCACAGACTGAATGAAATAACAGGGTTTTAAAGTAGGAAAACGTTCAAAAGTTTGTTAATATTTTTTATTAAGTTTCAAAGTAAAGTTGATCCTAATGAATTTATTTGTATTATTATATGTAATATTTATCAAATTTGACCTTAAAAATAATTTATAATGTCATTTATCGTTAATAATTAATTAGATAAAAATTATTTTTTAACTAAAAAGTAGTATTTTTTTCTATTCATGAAAAAGTGAAGTTTTTCCGGAAAATCCAAAAAATATACCATTGGATAACTTAAATGTTATGAATTCAAAAATTATTTTTATTTATCCAATTAAATATCTAAATGTGTCTAAAATTACTTTTATTATTAAAATCAATTCATTCAAGAAAACCATATTTTTAACATGAAAGGACTTTACAAAAAAATATTCTTTCATTATCAATATGTTTTATTTATATTAAACAAGAAATATTTGAAAAGTAGTTAATAATAAGTGAAAAATATAGGTTATAATTATGGTATTTAAAAAATTAAATTCATAAAAATAGATGTTTCTTAGTAACTATGTGTTACGTGCATCATATGCCAAGTCGGTGTTGCTTGTAGCACAACCCTAGTTGATATTACATGTAGCGCAAGCCAAGTTGGTATTTTGTGTGAAAGGAATGTTTGACTTAGTGTTGTGATATATATATATATATATATATATATATATATATTCTATATTCATATGAGTTTAAAAATATTAAAAAGTTAAATTAATCAAAATAATAATAATTCTCAAAATCTCGAGGTGTTACAGGTATGATCTTCTAAATTCATGATCATGTTCTCAAAGAATTATTCCCATGATTATGATTACATAACTCCTTTTTTACCCTTAATAATAATTTTATCTCACCCCTTTTTATTTTTCCTTCCCCAAGTTACGAAGATATGTATATTATTTGATGTTTCTATGAAGGTTTGTAGTCAAGAAGAACCTCCTGGGTGATAATGTATCTCATTTATATACCAGAGTTTATTTTTTTCATTATTCCAAAGGCAATAAAATATTACCATATTTGGGAATATATTTGTATATTATATTAATTATTCCAAAAAAGTTATGTAATGTCTATTTATAAAAATATAGGGTCGAAATATCTATTAAAAAATTGATCACGTGTTGGGCTTGGTCTAACCACATGTCTACCATCATCGAGCTTGGGATAATATCCCTTGTATCCCCTTTTCAGCTTGGCATAACCTCTTTTGTACCCTTTATGATCAAAAAAATTAATACTTACCTAATTAATTGGATTAAATTAATGCACCCATATATCATATAATGATAATTCATTCATATATATTCTGAACTTCATAAAAACATTTAGTATTTTTTCATATATTAACCTGTAGAAAATTAAATGTGTTTCATAAATATTTTATCATCACAATCATAAACCATACAGATAATGAATAAATATATTTTCATTGTATCATATATTTACTGAAGCATAATTAATATCAATGGATGTTTTTATAAATTAATATACCTTTAAAATATCACTGAAATATTTCAAGAGGAATATAATATTTCCATTTTAAAATCAATTATTTAATATAAAAAATCTAGAATATTAAGAAAATCATTTTAATTGAAAATAAATATTAAAAATTATAAAATAAACCTCAAATAACATAGTATACTTGTTGGAGGGAAATATTTTTTCTATAGTAAACGTTTAAAAAACTATATTGTTCATGCCTTTTATAAAACTTTCTTCATTCAGAAAACTAAAAAAAGATTACTTTTAGTTCCTTTTAGAGAAAATTAAACATGGGAAAAAATTAACTAAAAAACATTGGATAATAGTAAAAACATTCTTGGAAATATTCAAAATAAAATTTTCACATTGAAAAAAATGATTCTCGATCAAAAATTAAAACAACTTCAATTTTCCATTAAAAATGTTTGTAACTTCGAGTACATAGAGAAATAAAAATGAAATAAAAACATTTAATTTAAAAAAATAACAATATTAGAATAAAATACACATGATTTTTGATATATTGATAAAAAAAATTAATCATTTAAAATCTAAGAATAAAAAAATCTCGATAAAAAATGAGATTATTACATAAAACCCCAACCTGATGTCCGAATTTATCCATAAGTTTTTTTAACCACCTCTATAATTAATTAAAATATATTATATTTCTATTATACATTAATATTAATACTAATAATATCATAAATGGTTTAATTATATCATCTTATCACCCATTCATTAATAATCTTTCTTCATCATCATCATTTTAGTGTTTAACTATATCATTTTTCATATATTTTTTTATCTGGTTTTTAGGGTCCTGGTGTAACGCCCTGACCCTAGTTACCCAGAGTCAGTTCATTATTACATAACATTGGAATGATCACAACAAAGATCAAATCTCGAAAGACCGATTGGTTTAGTAGCCTTAGAAACACTAGATATATTCATAACTCTTACATTACATCATAAAATGAAAAACTACTACAACAACATATTGTCTCCATAATCCACACTCATATCCCCACATAATATCACTGCAGGTCATTCATAATTTACTTCTTCACTTCCTGGGAAAAATAAAACATAGAAAAGGGGTGAGCTCAAATGCCTAGTAAGGATAACAATATAGCGGAAACTTTCATAAATAAGAATAAACATTTAAGGCAATGTATAACTAAAAAAAGCCTTTCAAACTTGAACTTTAAACATGGTATGGCATAAATAAAATGAAATAATGCCATTTACTTATTCACATGGATATTCTACTAATCTAATAATCACATGCAAAATCAATAACTACTTTCATAATGATGGAATGCATAATGCCAGACTATCATAACCACATAGCCAAGGCCTCGTTCTAAGACTACAAATAAGATTTTGTCAAGGCCTTATGCCAAGACACTAGTTTGTCTCATGAGACCTACCGATGCATCGAGGAGCTATAGCGGGCTCCACCCGTCACATAATAAGTCCAATGCATTCCCAAATGAAAAGGTTTAAACATAACATAAACATTCGTATTAAAACTAGCATACGAAATGTCAATACTTTCACCATAAACCATGAATGGAATGAAAATAGCACACCCATAGTCAAACATATCACAAAACCATTAATACAACATAGAAGTTTTGTATCATAATAAATAAACTTCACATAAGCGTAAAATCCAATAAAGGATGTTGACATAGATGAAATCAAAACGCTTTTTAGAGAAATATCTCTTTTATTTTGAAATCATTTAAGATCCATATAAAATAAAACATTTTCTTTGAAAATATTCTTATAAGCTTGTAAGGGAAGCTTCGACGATTTTATAACGGCGGAAAATAGGTACACCCGCCGTATAAGTTAAAAAAACATTCTTACCTTAATTCTGCCGAAAAGGTTAAGAAGGACCTTGTTTTGAAAATGACAGAAAGATTCCTCTTATAAAAATTCAAACAAGGGTATAAATGACTTTAACCCATATTCTTGTAAATAATTAAAATGTTTTAAAATACATTTTTAAGAAAACATGGATGTGGATGATAAAGAGATCCCAGTAGATTATTACATATAAACAACCTCGGATAATGAAGAGATTGTGAAATAACCCTTACCTTGTACTTTTCCTTGGTTCAGGTAGGTTAACCTCCTGTATAATGGTGAAATAATTGTTATTAAATTATACAATAATCATATACATTAATATGATATCATATATGATCTTTTAATATTGATTTTATAATAATATCTTAGTATTATCGTTGTTTCGGGTGTTAAATTACTTGTTTTCTTTTATATGTTTTGTTACGTAAGACATGTTTGTAAAGGATAGGTTGTATATTATTCATATCCAGAATGATATCATGTCCTTAAACATCATTTTTTAAATCATCAAATGATAATTATACTTGAATGGATACGATGGAGAATGAATCTCATCGCATTTGTGGAGACGGTAGTCTGTACGTACGCACGAGCGACAATATCATTATTTTGATATTAAAATAATATATAAATGGATGGTATATCATATATACAGAATCATTAACATGTTATATTTATTATTTACATGAGTTACACATCATTATTATACCCATCCAAATAATATTATATTGAATAACAATTACACCACGACGTGGAGAGGGTAAGCTGTACGTACGCACGTATGGTGACATGTTATTCAAAGGGTGGATAGAATACTGAATATGGTTGTACCATATATATAATAACATCACAGTATATATATGATACTGGAGTTATTTTTTTATAATGGTAACAACAAAGGAAGAAGAAGTGGAAGAAGAAATGAACTTGGAAAAGGGTGGTGAAATCATTACCTCTTCTTCGGGTTCTTCTTTTTGATTTGATCAAAAGGGCTCTTTAGGTTGGCTTTCTGATCAAACTAAGGCCTCTAGGTTGTAGTGAGGGAAGTTGGGAGAGTATTTGGTCAGATTTTGGCCGAACCAAAAGGCTTTGAAGGTGTGAAGAAATGAGAAGGATGAGTGCCCTTTTATAAGAGGGGTGAGGGACACCTTTGGAAAAGCTAGAAATATTAATTTATAATAAATTCATATTCGGTTTATAATGGATCCAAAGTTGATTATTTAAATGTTAAGATGGTTATTGGTCGAAAAAAACTCAACCAATAGAATTTAGACAAGTTTGGGTACTTATATTAACCTTATCTTTAAGTATTAACTCTAAATTAATTAGTTTCACTTTTACAATGTCTCTTTGTATTTTTATATAATATGGTTAATAAACATACTATATACATCCAATCGACCCCCAAGTGGTCCATTAATGATGAACCTATCATGATATAAGTCTTTTTGCCGAAACTTAGATTTTTAGGAATTTAATATCAATTAATAATATAATATTTGTTTTAAGAACTCTTTTATGTCAATTTTGACACTATTTAATAGTTGATTTTTTTGAAACTCATATCAGATTTATTACTTCGAATAAAGTCAATTAAATCAATAATAATATATCATATTATCCTATAAAATTAGTTTAATTCATTAAAAGTTTCATATTATATTTATTTGGTTATTTATAATATCAATTATTTTAATTTTTCACTATTATAGTAATTACTTTATCATCATTGTGTCATAAATAAATTAAATCATTTAATGTCTAAAAATTATAAATAAAATTTCATTATGTAGGAAAGCTTTTTATCTTTCTAATGAATATTTATAATCTAAAATCTAACATATATAACCCTATGTAAAAATTGTTTTCCTAAAAGATGTATGCTTGTGTCATTTTTGTATTCATTTTAACTTAATTAAAATAAAGTGTCCCTATCACCTACAAGTGGCACCATGGGGTCCCAAAATCGACCCAAAGATTCCTATGGTCAAACATGTATCAACCAGTAAGGCTAGGACACGTTTTAGGGTAATTTAGTATTATTATAATATTATTTTTTTAACCCTTATTTACCGGATTTACCCTTAACCATGGTAAATAAAATATTTACCGCAGTAATTATTCAAAATGTCTAAAAATAAAAGTTATCTATTGACACAATTTGAAAATACTGATTCCAAATATAGAATCCATATTTCTAAATTCAAAACACAGAAGTGGCAGAAATTAATTTAAAATTAATTCCCGCTGTCAAAACAAAAAACGTGTTTTTAAGAGATAATAACTATCAAAAGATTGACACTTTTTTATGTTCGGTATAATTGTAAAATTATGTCTAATGACCAACATTATATTAAATGGTAAAAATATATTCTAAATATACTTTAAAACCACTCAAATTCATAATTTATCGCTATTAATTATTTTGATAAAAAAAGTTGTTTTTAATTAAAATTTAGTAATTTTCACTATTCATCAAAATATGAAAGTTATCCGAAAAGTACCAAAATTTCACCTTAGGCTAAATTCGATACTCCGAATCCAAAAATGAAGTCTATTTTGAGAGATAAAATTTCTAAAATTTTAAAAGGTAGGTATTACTATTCATAATGGCTAGTTTGATTGGTTGTGGTGTGTTAGAACTCGAAGTTGTGTACAACACACGCTACTGTATTTTTCAAAGGAAAGCGTACTGTGGAAGCTTGGGATGTCTCATTTTAAATTTTTTGATGTTCCCCATTTAGTCAAATCGTTTAAAATATTTTATTTAAAAGGGTTTCACTATTAAAAGTTGATAAAAGTGCAATAGTGAAAATGAATCTGTTCTTGCATTATGTCTAAGAAACTCATAATATGGATTCTAAAATTATAAGGATTATATAATGTTTAAAATTTAGTTAATACTATTCATAACCTCTTTTTAATGGATTTTTTTTGTAAGTCATGGTGTGATTGAACTCGGTGTTGCGTGTAGTGCAAGTTATTGAATTATTTTAAAGAAATAACACACTATGAAATCTTGGGGTGTTACATTCTCCCCTCCTTCAATAAATTGTGTCCTCGTAATTTGAAATTGTTCTTCGAAAATAAAAGGTAGAAAATATATTTGTGGGAAAAACCACATCATAAATTGGGTTACTAAAATTTAGTCTTAATATGAGGAAAAGAGAAATGAAAGGGTCACCACCAAATTATGATCCCGATTAGGAGAACATTGGTGGGAATTAGAGAAATATAATTGGAGGAAAAACGTAAATATTTATAGGTAGTGATTGAGGTCATCAATCACAAACAAGTATAAAATTGAGGTCCTTAAACTCATCAATCTATGATGATTTGAAATACCATCGGTTCAACAAAACATAGGGTATTGGGATAACACATTTTTGACGTTTCAAAATATCTTAGTTGAAATCCCACATCGAAAAATGAATTAATGAGGCCTCTATTTAAAATAAAGAGTGGAAAGTATGAAGATTACCGAAAATAACACATACTAGGGTTCCATGTAGGAAAATATGGATATGGAAGAGAAATATAACCATCAATTATCTGATGGAGAGTGGTAGAGAACATAGCTATGAAAAGGCCAACAATCCCAAAGCCATAAATTAGTGATGATTTAAGGTACCATCTAGGACAACATTTTTGTTCTAAGTTCCTTTTATTAATGTTGAGGAATTTATTTATGAGATTGGCTAAGATCATAAGGAGATATAATTACTTTATAATTAAAGTTTTATCCATTAATAAATTTCTACCACAAACTCATCTTTCACTCTAAAAGATAATAGAACGTAAAAAAAATTCTATTTATACTATTCGTACAGGGTTCCAAAATAAATGAATTTATAATTCATCTACAAGATCTTTTAATAAAAACTACATTATTTAATCTAGGAAATCTCGTGGGCCAGTGGTAGGTGATACACCCTTGTCGCCCTTCGGTTGTGGGTTCAAGTCTCGCAGCCTTGCCGGACGCGACGGGTTTCCGCTCGACTTCCGGGTTGTCCTTTTATGGCAATCCAAAATAATAAAACTTGAACTATCCAAAATACTTCTGTCCAAACTCACAGCCCAACATTTATAAGGAAGGTAAACATAATGTAGATCCTTTTTACCCCGTAATAGCATATGAATACCTTCATCATGTATTCTTTTAATACACTGAGACATCCTGAATTACCATATTCCTTATTGATTACATTCATGCTCCCTTATTCCATATTGAATGCTGGATATACTTCATCAATCCAAAAAAAATTTAAACCCCAAGAATGATGGAATATATAAATCATTAGTCAGTTCCAAGGTAGTCAAGAATATCCAATATAATTTATCCAAAACAATCATGTATTATTCCAAAATTACTACCTCGGTATCAGAACTATATTATGGTTTATCATTCTCTCAACCATATATTTTCCAAAAATTTATCCTGCTATTGAGTCACTTTTCTTTGTTCTACACAATCTCAAGTCCTAAATGAAATAGTACTGCAGTCAAATCCTTATATACTCCATAATTATTATAACAAGTACATTGTTGATACAACACTCAATTGACATAATCAACATAAGAACTCTATTCATTCCTCTTCATCTGTGGTAGTATCATAACTTGATTATTATCCAATAGCATCATTCGCGGCATAGTCTGATGATTGGGACATAGGTTCGCGTAGTGTCAAAACTCCTTGCAAATGAAGCATTGTACATTTGAAACCATTTTCTTACCCTTGCAGTCACGTACTTTGTGCCCTTTTCCTCCACACTTATAACAAACTCCCATTCCTTTCAGGCAAGTTCCAGGGTGTTTCTTTCCACAGTTATCACATATGGGAAAATTCTTCTTTTCCCTCTTCCCTTTATCCATCTTTCTCTCTTCCATCCTTTTCTTATCTTGCTTCCCTTCAAAGCCATAGGACTCAGTAAACTCTTTACTTATCTTATCAACACATGATATTATTTCTTCATATGATGATAATACATGCGAGAGTATTTCTCTTGTAAATTCTAGCTTAAGACCATAAAATATATGATCCTTCTTTCTCTTTGTATCATGTGCATTTCTAGAGTTCTCATTCCTTCTACTGGGCGCCATTTCTAAACAATGGCATACATTAGATTAGTTTATGAATAACAATACCTAATCCCAAACTTGTAAAACACATAACATAAATTAAATAGTTTATGGATATAATCCATAATCATAAAAATGTCTCATTTGAGGAATTATATACTCATAAACCCTTCATAATGATTTATAAATAAAATGAGAGTTATCCTAAGCATATCCCCCAGGAGTGTCGTAACCAAGAGTTCAGCAAGGCCCGTTGTCGTGCACCAGTTCCCGTTCGAGTCTAGCTCAAAGCGGTGTTTTCGGGTTTTACCCCTAGGTACATCTGTGCCAGAGCCGCCTCTACCTGCTCATATCCAGACAGGGATGTATTGCTCGGAAAACTCACAAAATCTTTACAATACCAAAATTCTAGGAAGTTCTTCTATACTAATCTTCAAAGTTCATCTTAGGTCTACGTGCTCTAATCAGAGTTTATCTAAATCTAGCTTCCAAGGTTTGTATTAAACTTCCTCTGATACCAACTGTAACGCCCCGACCCTAGTTACCCAGAGTCGGTGCATTATTACATAACATTGGCATGATCACAACAAAGATTAAATCTCGAAAGACCGATTGGTTTAGTAGCCTTGGAAACACTAGATATATTCATAAGTCTTACATTACATCATAAAATGAAAAACTACTACAACAACATATTGTCTCCATAATCCACACTCATATCCCCACATAATATCCCTACAGGTCATTCATAATTTACTTCTTCACTTCCTGAGAAAAATAAAACATAGAAAAGGGGTGAGCTCAAATGCCCAGTAAGGATAACAATATAGCGGAAACTTTCATAAATAAGAATAAACATTTAAGGCAATGTATAACTAAAACAAAAGCCTTTCAAACTTGAACTTTCAACATGGTAAGGCATAAATAAAATGAAATAATTCCGTTTACTTATTCACATGGATATTCTACTAATCGAATAATTACATGCAAAATCAATAACCACTTTCATAATGTTGGATTGCATAATGCCAGACTATCATAACCACATAGCCAAGGCCTCGTGACAAGACTACAAATAAGATTTTGTCAAGGCCTTATGCCAAGACACTAGTTTGTCTCATGAGACCTACCGATGCATCGAGGAGCTATAGCAGGCTCCACCCGTCACATATTAAGTCCAATGCATTCCCATATGAAAAGGTTTAAACATAACATAAACATTCGTATTAAAACTAGCATAAGAAATGTCAATACTTTCACCATAAACCATGAATGGTATAAAAATAGCACACCCATAGTCAAACATATCACAAAACCATTAATACAACATAGAATTTTTGTATCATAATAAATAAACTTCACATAAGCGTAAAATCCAACAAAGGATGTTGACATAGATGAAATCAAAACTCTTTTTAGAGAAATATCTCTTTTATTTTTAAATCATTTAATATCCATATAAAATAAAACATTTTCTTTAAAAATATTCTTATAAGCTTGTAAGGGAAGCTTCGACGATTTTATAACGGTGGAAAATAGCCGCACCCGCCATATAAGTTAAAAAAACATTCTTACCTTAATTCTGCCGAAAAGGTTAAGAAGGACCTTGTTTTGAAAACGACGGAATGATTCCTCTTATAAAAAGTCAAAAAAGGGTATAAATGACTTTAACCCATATTCTTGTAAATTATAAAAATGTTTTGAAATAGATTTTTAAGAAAACATGGATGTGGATGATAAAGAGATCCCAGTATATTATTACATATAAACAACCTCGGATAATGAAGAGATTGTGAAATAACTCATACCTTGTACTTTTCCTTGGTTTGGGTAGGTTAACCACCTGTATAATGGTGAAATAATTGTTATTAAATTATACAAGAATCATATACATTAATATGATATCATATATGATCTTTTAATATTGATTTGATAATAATATCTTAGTATTATCGTTGTTTCGGGTGTTAACTTACTTGTTTTCTTTTATATGTTTTGTTACGTAAGACATGTTTGTAAAGGATAGGTTGTATATTATTCATATCCAGAATGATATCAAGTCCTTAAACATCATTTTTTAAATCATCAAATGATAATTATACTTGAATGGATACGATGGAGAATTAATCTCATCGCGTTCGTGGAGACGGTAGTCCATACGTACGCACGAGCGACAATATCATTCTTTTGATATTAAAATAATATATAAATGGATGGTATATAATATATACAGAATCATTAACATGTTATATTTATTATTTACATGAGTTACACATCATCATTATACCCATCCAAATAATATTATATTGAATAACAATTACACCACGATGTGGAGACGGTAAGCCGTACGTACGCACGTATGGTGACATGTTATTCAAAGGGTGGATAGAATACTGAATATGGTTGTACCATATTTATAATAACATCATAGTATATATATGATACTGGAGTTATTATTTTATAATGGTAACAACAAAGGAAGAAGAAGTTGAAGAAGAAATGAACTTGGAAAAGGGTGGTGAAATCATTACCTCTTCTTCGGGTTATTCCTTTTGATTTGATCAAAAGGGCTCCTTAGGTTGGCTTTATGATCAAACTAAGGCCTCTAGGTTGTTGTGAGGGAAGTTGGGAGAGTATTTGGTCAGAGTTTGGCCGAACAAAAAGGCTTTTAAGGTGTGAAGAAATGAGAAGGAGGAGTGCCCTTTTATAAGAGAGGTGAGGGACACCTTTGGAAAAGCTAGAAATATTAATTTATAATAAATTCATATTCGGTTTCTAATGGCTCAAAAGTTGATTATTTAAATTTTAATGTGGTGATAGGTCGAAAACAACTCAACCAATAGAATTTAGACAGGTTTGGGTACTTATATTAACCTTATCTTTAAGTATTAACTCTAAATTAATTAGTTTCACTTTTACAATGTCTCTTTGTATTTTTATATAATATGGTTAATAAAAATACAATATACATCCCAGAGACCCCCAAGTGGTCCATTAATGATGAACCTATCATGATATAAGTCTTTTGGCCGAACCATAGATTTTTAAGAATTTAATATCAATTAATAATATAATATTTGTTTTAAGAACCCTTTTATGTCAATTTTGACACTATTCAATAGTTTATTTTTGTGAAACTCATAACAGATTGATTACTTCGAACAAAGTCAATTAAATAAATAATAATATATCATATTATCCTATAAAATTAGTTTAATTCCTTAAAAGTTTCATATTATATTTATTTGGGTATTTATAATATCAATTATTTTAATTTTTTACTATTACAGTAATTACTTCATCATCATTGTGTCATAAATAAATTAAATCATATAATGTCTAAAAATTATAAATAAAATATCATTATGTATTAAATCTTTTTATCTTTCTAATGAATACTTATAATCTAAAATCGAACATATATAACCCTATGTAAAAATTGTTTTTCTAAAAGATATATGCTTGTGTCATTTTTGTATTCATTTTAACTTAATTAAAATAAAGTGTCCCTATCACCTACAAGTGGCACCATGGGGTCCCAAAATCGACCCAAAGATGCCTATGGTCGAACATGTATCAACCAATAAGGCTAGGACACGTTTTAGGGTAATTTAGTATTATTATAATATTATTTTTTTAACCCTTATTTACCGGATTTACCCTTAACCATGGTAAATAAAATATTTACCGTAGTAATTATTCAAAATGTCTAAAAATAAAAGTTACCTATTTACACAATTTGAATATCCTGATTCCAAATATGGAATCCATATTTCTAAATTCAAAACAAAGAAGTGGAAGAAATTAATTTAATATTAATTCCCGCTGTCAAAACAAAAAGCGTGTTTTTAAGAGATAATAACTATCAAAATATTGACACTTGTTTATGTTCGGTTTAATTGTAAAATTATGTCCAATGACCAACATTATATTAAATGGTAAAAATGTATTCTAAATATACTTTAAAACCACTCAAATTCATAATTTATCACTATTAATTATTTTGATTAAAAAAGTTGTTTTTAATTAAAATTTAGTAATTTTCACTATTCATCAAAATATGAAAGTTATCCGAAAAGTACCAAAATTTCACCTTAGGCTAAATTCGATACTTCGAATCCAAAAATGAAGTACATTTTGAGAGATAAAATTTCTGAAATTTTAAAAGGTAGGTATTACTATTCATAACGGCTAGTTTGATTGGTTGTGGTGTGTTAGAACTCGAAGTTGCGTACAACACACGCTACTGTATTTTTCAAAGGAAAGCGTACCGTGGAAGCTTGGGATGTCTGATTTTAAATTTTTTGATGTTCCCCATTTAGTCAAAAAGTTTAAAATATTGTATTTAAAAGGGTTTCACTATTAAAAGTTGATAAAAGTGGAATACTGAAAATGAATCTGTTCTTGCATTATGTCTAAGAAACTCATAATATGGATTCTAAAATTATAAGGATTATACAAAGTTTAAAATTTATTTAATACTATTCATAACCTCTTTTGAATGGCTTTTTTTTTGGTAAGTCATGGTGTGATTGAACTCGGTGTAGCGTGTAGTGCAAGTTATTGAATTATTTTGAAAAAATAACACACTATGAAATCTTGGGGTGTTACACCTGGTATATTAGTCATGGACCAGTTATCTATAAAATTATAATAATGATATAAATATCATATATATATTCATTATATTCATATATATAAGTATCCATAAAATTCAGATATAGAAAAATGAATAACATTGTTCAGGGATATGGTAGTTCTTACATGCGCGTAAATGTTATTTTCATTTTATAACGAAAACAAAGAAAGTAGGATAAAAATATGTTAAAATTAAATAATAGTTTTTATTTCCTAAATATAATATCTATTAATTAAATCCATATTTATATCTATAAATGTGATATAGTTATGGAAAATAAATCATGTCACTATGTGGTGGCAGTAGTCTATATGTACACATGAGTGATACATTCATTTCTCGTTTGATGGAAAGGATATTGTACATAGTTATTCCATAATAATATTAACATTTTATTATATTTATTTAAATTAATTAATTATTTCAGGATGTAAAAATAGATTTACTATATTTTTAAGAAGAAATAATCATTGGAAGAGTCCATTAAGATGATTTCCTCATTCTGGAGAGATCTCGTTAGGCTTACACCTTATTCATTCTTATGATAGTCTTAGGGTAAGAAGCAAAACTCAATATAGAAGGCATGGAATATAGTAATTTTTGGGTATATTATTAGACAATATATAGGGATAAATTATTATGAATAATGAAAGAGAATAGTTTTCCTTTTATAAGTGAGGGGAGGGATAGATATGGAATTACCTAAAAGATATAGAAACTTTTCTTTTGAAATTGCATGAAATGGAAAAGAATTATAAGTTAAGATAAGATAAGGTTTAAATATATTAAAATATATATATTTATACATTTTTATTTTTAATATATTATCCTTATCTCTTAATTACCCCCCCCCCCCATGTTTATACTTTTAACATTAACCATTGTAACATATTTTTTCTATTTTCACTATTCATTATGAAATAAAAACTGAAAATTTAATCATTATAAAATTTTTAAATTATAATTAAAAATATGGAATCCATTTACTAAATTCAATTTCTATATGTTGAAGAAATTATTTTTATTGTAAACACAAAAAATACAACGAAACCATTTTTTAAATAAATACAT
This sequence comes from Viscum album, assembly GCA_963277665.1. Taxonomy (NCBI): domain Eukaryota; kingdom Viridiplantae; phylum Streptophyta; class Magnoliopsida; order Santalales; family Viscaceae; genus Viscum; species Viscum album. Next base: position 18,432 of record CAUJRU010000041.1, on the reverse strand, counting down.
TTTCAAGCATAAAACTGCATTTACTTTCATTCCGTACTTGGTAAAAAATATTATATTAATGTTAAAATATTTAATTTAATGTATTTTCTATAAATTTCATTAATATAATTAATAAATAGTGATTTATTTATTTATTTATGATAAAAACACATTGCACAGATAAAAATAGCTATCTAAATAATTGTTTTACCTTCGAATGATTTTATCTTCATTTCTAACCATGAGATAACTATTGTATGAATGATTATTCATAAATTTACAGAAAATTTTATAAAATAAATTTTAATACATATCAATATATTTATTTATATATATTCATAAAACTTATTAAAATGAATTTATTAATAAAATTAGGTCTTTTAAACATGAAAAGTTTTTATTAAAATTTAATGATCATTTCATATGAAATAATTTATAAGTTAGAATTAAAGAAAACATTTATATATAAGAAATTATTAGGTTAATCATATTCATACTTTAAAATCCTATAGATAGGATATAAAGGACATAATATATCATGGTTTATTTAGAATCAGGGTTTTATATAAAGAAATCTGTATAATCATTTAATTGTTTTTGATAGAATAAATATAAAATATCAGGGTGTTTGGTAAGTGTATTTAATACATATATTTTATGGTATTTTAATGTATTTATTTGGTATTTAAATGAATAATGATTCAAATTTTTGAAAGTATTGACTTATTTTATGATTTTTGACCAGAAAAAATGAATTTATGAAATAGAAATCATAAGAGGTGAATAGGATCTTAAAGACCCTTTGCGCCACTTTACTTCGATCAGGGCGTGACACCAGATTTTTGAAGGCTAATCAGGAATGAAAATGGAAAAATACTAATTACACACTGTGTAATTCAATTACATGTCGTGAGTTTATCAAGTGAGGTTATCCCTGCCCAAACACGTCGTGAAGACAATAAACACTGTGAACAGTAATTACACATCTTGTAAACACATTACAAGAAGTGAATTTTTTGGATAATATTTTGGAGGGAATATATTGAAATTCATGGCTCCTGATAATTAAAGTATTATATGACATTTAGACACATTACACATCATGTAAATGGTTGTAATGGGATTCAACTTTCTAGATTCACCGCATCATCAATGTTTGAATAAATATAATACTTGGGACCTACCCATTATGAATTTTTGACCAATCATTAATTATTTTCATTAATACTCGAGCAACAGGGTAGCCAATAAATAAGAGTTCAAGGATCCACCTAATGGATTAATTCAAAGTTTTTGTTTCAATATTGAGGATTGTCGCAGCTGTGATGACTAGAATAGGAACTTTATTTTCCTAGCCCCTCATGGATTGCATGAGGGGGGTAGATATTATGCGAGGAAGTTGTAATGAATGTGGATTGATTATATTGTGGTTTTTTATTTCTAATTTCAATTCATTTGGGTCTTTTTCCACAAACCCATTATCATAAATTCTCTTCCTCGCTTTTTCATTCATGGCCATGGCACAATTAGTGAGGGAGTGACTATTTAATGCATTAGAATAGAGGTCAATTTAAAACATAATGATCAGGTGGATTGTCTTATATTTTTTAAAATGGTTTCAAGCTATCAAATCAATGAATACCAAAAGTAACATGACCATTGTGAAAATGGGACTGTGGTTATTTGGGGGGTTTTCTACCATGACAATTATAATCTACTTAACTCGGTTCCAACAATATATGAATTATATTTAATTATATTATACCATAATCAATCATGAACCTAGATTTTCAATTTTTGAGCATGTTTTTTTATTTTCTAAAAACTCCACATCAATCATCATCTATATTTCAATTACCCAGTTTACAATTCTCTCATAAAATATTTTAGGTTTAATTTATTTAATTGATATTTTCTCCAATCCTATGATGGTGGGTTCATCCACAGACTTTTATATGACAACCCTGATCTTTGTTTACATTATTATACATCATTTATAACATAAACCTCACTTGATAAAACATAGAAGATCAAGAGTTGTAGTGTCTTTGGGCCTTAGAATCATTACATAACAAATTAAAACATGAAATACAATATATTTGTTTAAAACTTTCTTTACATGACCACTACATTCCCTCGTACTTAGCATTGCATGGGATAACTTGAGGACATGCATAAATAAAGGGTGAGCTATAAAGCCTAATAAGGAAATAATCATGGAACAACATGAGGAATTCAATACATGTTAGACAATAGGCATATCAATAGAGCACAAGATAAGAATAAACATAAAGGAATGATAAAGCAAGATAATCATAACATGGAAATGTGGCAACAACACTTAACATGGAATTATCATGAGCCAAGGCTCATTGCATATGGAGCATGAGTAAATCCTCATTGCACATGATGCACGAGTAAACCCCTGTTTCACTTGAATTGTCATGAGTAAACACCAATTGAACATGATGTATCATGATACTATACTTTACCCAATGCATTGGAGTGCTATAAGGGTGCACCCTTTTGAAATAATTCATTTCATGCATAAGTGTGCCACATGGATCATAAAATATTGAATCATTCAACATAATATTTTATTCCACTATAAAAAAATGTGGAATAAATACATGAAACTCTTTAAACAATAAGTAAATGTGCATAAAGGTGAATACCCTTGATAGAGAAATGGGCATGGTATTCACTACACAATGACTTTGGTTTGGAAAAGCGTAGTGCAAGTTTTGCAGCATAACGGCGTGACATAAGAACTCATAAAAATGGATGATGAGAGAGAAAGGGGTGTATCATAATATTTACATTACATGGAAATTAATGGGGTCATATAGATATATTTCCAAACAAATGTAATGGAATTTAGATTCATGATACAAAAGAATTTCTTGAATGTAAACGAAGAGAGAGAAATTCCTTTCGGAATTTCAGCATAATAACGGGTGTACATGGGAGGAATTTCATGAGAGATAAAGGGGTATATCATCATTAAAACATAAATAGGGTAGTATGGGGGTGGTGAGAAACCATACCCCAACATTTATAATTTAAATTAAATGGGCATAACAGTTTAAAGAATATTAGACAAAACTGAGAAAGGAAGAAAAAACACTTACTTGGAAGTGTGCTTCCAAAGGCTTGAGAGCGGCTGGAGAGAGGCTTATTGAGAGCTTGGGGAACCTCGTTAGGATTCTAGAGAGAAGATGGAAGAGGTTGGATGAACTCCAAAGCCTTTGAGTAAGGAGTAATTGGGATATTGGGTGGGTTTATATTAGAAAGGTGAGGGAATTCATTATAATTTAGGTTTGGGACACCTCACATTAAACGAATCCAAACCACAAACCATCCCATGGTTTTTGCCCATGGTTTTTACAAAAGGTAAGTGTAAAAAAATATTTTATAAGGCCAAATTCATAAATTCTTAAAATAATGGGGTTGCTTATGTTGAGGTGAGTCACATTCCCAAGGAAAACAATTTAAAAAGACAAGATGTTTAATAAGTCTTGAAGAGTCCATTAATTCTTTTTAAAATAAGTCAAACACACCCAAAATAACATTATTTTAATGGTAAAACATATATTGGCCGAAAATAAAGCTTACAGTATTTTATTACATCACTATTGCATCATTATGATGTCAGAAAACACATTATTTATTTAAACAGTTTTTAATTTTTACCCAAAAATTTGACTGTCTCGGAAAATTATGAAAAGTTCACTGTTGGATAATTTTGAAATCCAGATTCTAGAAATAATATTTATTTTATCTAAATAATTTTCTAAATATGTTAATTCTCACTTTTAAAATAAAAACTGACATTTATCAAAAATTCTCGGGTTTTCACAAAAATGGCTTTCTAACCTTAATAAAAATTATAATTTCATTCATAAAATTATAGGATCATTTATATTTAATAAAAATCGATTTAATGATAATAATAATATTTTATTAAAATATTATTTAATTCAAAAATATATTAATTCATCAAAATATATTTCTTAGTTGAACTTTAACTAAAAAAACTATTTGAGCATTAAAAACTATTTACAAGTTAACAATAATAAAATGAAAATATATTCATTATTATATGAATAAATAATGTACATAACCATTGTGCCAAGGTCTTGTTACATAACCCCTTATAACACCCGTATAAGACCGAAGACTAAGGTGTGCGATTGTGACAGACTCTTGGGGTGGCTCCGATAACATTGTTCGGGTGGTAATCTCTATCAACATCCATTTCTCTCATAGGCAGTCCCGCTTGAGCTTAACATATTTAATATTGGATTGGGATTGATGAAGAGAAAAGACCAAAGATGAAACCTACTTTCTGAGCTCTGAAAAATTGGCTTCGTATGGGGCACGTCTACTGGATGAGGCCATCGCTTCCTCTATCTGAGTAAATTGGATTTGTTAAAACCCTATATTTATACTAGTCATGTGATCACTGTTCAACGTCTATGTTAAAAATGGTCATAATTCATAACAGTATTTTAAAATCCAAAAACATAAAACCAAATAAGTTGACATTTTATATAAACATTTTACATAAAGAGACGTTTAATTAAATCAAGTGGGATTTCCATTAATGAAAGTTTGGGTCATTACAATCTTCACCCCTTAAGAAATTTCACCCTTGAAATTTATTTTTTCCTAACTAAAACAGATATGGGTAACTCTGCTTCATCATTTTCTCTTATTCCCACATCGCTTCTTCAAACTAGTGGTTTCTCCACAACACCTTGACAAGGGGAATTGTCTTATTTCGTATAACTTCTTCTCTACGATCTAAGATCTTCACTGGTTGCTCCTCACAAGAAAGATCATCCTCTAATTGTACAACATATGAAGAGAGTACATGTAAAGGGTCGGGTATGTACTTTTTTAATATGGATACATGAAATAAATCATGTACTTTATCCATGGTAGGTGGAAGTGATAGTTGATAGGCCACAACCCCGACACGATCAAGAATCTCGAAGGGGCCGATATACCTTGGACTTAACTTCCCTTTATTTCCAAACCTCATAACCTTATTCCATGGAGATATGCGTAGATATACCATGTCTCCAACTTTAAACTCAAGGTATCGTCGATGGTTATATGCATAACTCTTCTTTCGACTCTAGGCTTCCTTGATATGATGCTGAATGTTTTTCACTTTCTCCACCATTTCTTCAACCATTTCTGGTCCAAGAAGCTTATGATCATCGACCACATCCCAACACATAGGTGTTCTGCACCTTTTCCCATAAAGGTCTTCATATGGTTCCATTTGGATTCTCGAGTAGAAACTATTATTATAAGAGAACTCAATAAGAGAAATATGTTGATCCCATCCTCTTTTAATGTCTATTGAGCATGCTCTCAACATTTCCTCAAGTGATTGGATAGTCCGATCGGATTGGCCATCAGTTTGAGGATGATAGGCCGTACTGAAGTTCAGTTCATTATTCAGAGCATGTTGAAGACTCTTCCAAAACATAGAGGTGAATCTTGGATATCGATCAGATACAATAGATAGTGGTACTCCATGAAGACTTACCACTTCCCTAATATATATCTGTGTCAGTTCATCCAATGAGAAATCCTCCTGAATAGAAATGAAGTGCTCACCCTTTGTAAGACGATCCACAAAAACCCATATTGCATCGTTTCCTTTGGATGTATTCATAAGTTCAGTGAAAAAGTCCATGGTGATGTTCTCCCATTTCCATTCTAGTATGGGAAATGGATACATCATCCCCTTATACTTCTGCCTCTCTTCCTTCACTTGCTGATAGACTAGGCACTTTGATGTATATTCAGCAATCTCCTTCTTCATATTATCCCACCAATAATTCTCTCAGATAACTCGATACATCTTTGTGTTTCCTAGGTGAATAGAGAAATGTGAACAATGTGCATGATCCAAAAGTTCCTTCTTCAGCTCCGAACATGATGGAAGACATAGTATTTTCCCAAATCTCACAATTACATCTTCATTAACATTCAACTCCAAGGATTTATTTTTCTTATAGCTTTTAGTTTCTTTCAAATCCCAAAATCATCCTTTTGAGTATTTTTTAACCTTTCCAAAATAGATGGTTGAGCAATCATGTTTCAATGGATTGATGATGTTCCCTTTTTTATGATTCCCATGCCCATCTTCATCAAATCTAAGAAGATTTGTTCCTTTTCAATTCTCATAAATGATAGAATCCCTAGGTATTTTCTACTTAGGGTATCCACCACCGTGTTCTCTTTCCCAGGGTAGTAATGGATTGAGTAGTAATAGTCTTTGATCAGCTCTAACCATCTCTGTTGGTGCATGTTCAACTCTTTATGTGTGAATATATACTTGTGTCTTTTGTGGTCCGTATATATTTCACACTTCTACCCAAAGAGATAATTCCGCCAAATTTTTAAAGGGAATATCACTACAGCCTACTCGAGGTCTTGTGTTGGATAGTTCTGTTCATGAACTTTCAATTTCCTTGAAGCATAGGCAATGAATTTTTCTTTTTGCATCAACAAACATCCCAGGTCCTTATTCAAAGCTTCACTGAATACCACAAAAAGTTCTCCACTTGTGGGTAAAGTGAGCAGGGCACTGTGATAAACCTCCTTTTCAACTCCTTGAATCTCTCTTCACATTCATAACTACAAGAAAACTTTACTCCCTTCTGAGTTATCTTGGTAAGAGTGTTGGACCATCATGAGAAATTTATCACAAATCGTCGATAATATCCAGATAACCCCATGAAGCTATGGATATGTGTTACTAATGTTGGCCTTAGCCATCCCTCAATTGCATCTATTTTGGAGGGATACATAGATATCCCTTTTATTGTGATGATATGGCACAAGAATGAGACCTCCTTCAACCATAACTCACACTTTCTGTACTTTTCATAGAGATTATCCTTCTACAAGGTCTCTAGTATAGTTCTTAGATGCTCCTCAAGATCCTCCTTGGTTTTAGATTATATCAGAATATCATCAATAAATACTACCAAAAATTTTTCGAGGTAATCTCTAAAGACTCTATTCATCAAGTCTATGAAGATTTCTGGAGCATTAGTGAGTCCAAAATCCATTACTATGAATTCATAGTGCCCGTACCTTTTACGAAAAGCATTCTTGGGGATATCTTCCTTCTTCACCCTTACTTGATAATATCCCGACCGAAAATCCACCTTGGAAAACAATTGTGCTCCATGATGTTGATCGAACAAGTCATCAATCCATGGGAGAGGATACTTGTTCTTTATCATGATTTTGTTGAGCTCACGATAATCGATGCAAAGGCGCACTGACCCATCCTTCTTCTTGATGAAGAGGACTAGTGCACCCCATGGTGAAGCACTTGGGCATATAAACCCTTTATCCAGATTATCCTATAGTTGTTTATTCATCTCCTCAAGCTCCACAACAGCCATTCTATACGGAGTCTTGGATATTGGAAACTCCCCAGGTATAAGATCAATTGATAATTCAACATCACTTCTAGGAGGAATACCAGGATATTCCTTGGGAAACACTTCAGCGAATTCCCTAACAATAGGCATGCATTCTAGGATGTTTTCCTCCTTAGACTCAATCATTTGATCCAGATGCGCATTCTCATAGGTCAGTAATATCCACGCTTAAGATGGTGGAGCTAAAGAAGATTCATCTTCCTCTTTTCACTTGTAAAGAATCAGGGGTCGGTACTCCATATGGAGAGTGATTTCCCTCACATAGAAATTTATGTTGGCTCTATATAAGGAAATCCAATCCATGCCAAAAATTTCATAAAATTCCACTAGAGGGAGTATGATGAATTTCGCCGGGAATTTCAATCCACAGAATATGACAGGGGAGGAGTTATATTTTTGGGATGCAATTATTGGCCCATTTTTCGTACTCACTAACATCTTCACTTCCATGATTTTTTCTGGTGCTTAGATTGTTATAATATACATTTGAGATATAAAAGAATGCGTAGAACCTGAATCAAAAATTATGTTATCTATTCTTGAATGAATAACTATCTTACTTGTCACCACTTCATTGTTAGGGTTCACTTCATCAGTAGTGATGGAAAAAGCTCTCCCTTTCTACCATGGAGGTTGTTGGTTGCCTCCGAAAACCCTTGTCTTAGGGAACTGATTTGAAAGATTCCCTGGTTCTTTGTAGTTGTAGCTATGAACCACGCGTTGAGTTTCAAACAGAGCATTCATCTCCACTTTCGCAGCCGTGGGAAATTCTTGGTGATAGTTAATATCTAGGTGCCCTTCTCTTCCACACCTAAATCACTTCCTCATTCCTTTCAAGAAATTTTTGGGGTGCTTCTTTTGGCACCATTGTCAAGTGCGGTGCTGGATCTTCTTATCACTGTTGGATTTATCCATCAGACCACCAACATTGAATTCCACCTTACGCTTCTTATCCCCATGACACCCCGGAGATTCTATGATCTCCATTTCAACCTTGAGGGAACATTGGACAATTTACTCATAGCTATTGAAGTCACGAATCGCCAATGCTTTCCTCAGGCTAGGTTTCAACCCACCAAAGAAGTGGTCAACCTTGCATTCATTGGTAACGATAAATCCAAAAGTGTATCATAAAATCTTTATAAAGTTTTCCTTGTACGATCCAATAGATTCATCATCTTTTTTCTTGAGGGCAGAGAAGTCCCTTTCCATCTTAAGCCGGAGGGTGCGCGGAAAATATTTATCGAAAAAACATCTTCCGAAAATCATTCCATTCAAACGCCTCGATCTCCACCTCATGCTTCATATTTTTTATCAACGTCCATCATTGATTAGCTTCACCCTCCATATGATAAGCATCGAAGATAATCTTCTATTTTAAAAAAACATTGAATGATGGAGAAGATCTTTTCAATGGAGTTGATCCATTGTTCCGAGATTTAGGGATCAGATGATCCATTAATAGTAGGAAGCATTTGTCTCATGAATCTCTCGATAGCGACTTGTTCTTTCTTTGGGGGGGGGGGGGGGGTTGATCCTTCCTCTTGACCCATGTTTCTATTCAAATATTGAGTTAGATGAGAGAGAAGAGTGACAGAGTTCGTGATTCCCTCTCCCATTGGAATGGGCATCTCATTAGTACAGTAATCACATTGATCTTCACATTGGTTGTTATATCGAGTCATCCTATTATTGGACATTGGCTGGAATAAAAGGAAAGTTAGGGGTAACACATAAAGGGTAATAAAAGGAAAAAACTGATGACTTATAACTAACTTTTATTTCCTTAACATATGAATCTATTGTCTTTAGTCTATGTTATCCATGATCTACTTTCTAACATATATTCTTAGAGAATTTTTTTAGTCCCTTAATAATGGTTCGTACTAAGCTTATGAATTTACCAAAACATATCCCCCAAGAGTGTCGTAACTAAGAATGCAGTAAGGCCTATTGTTCTACACCAGTTCCCGTTCGATTCTAGCTCAAAGTGGTGTTTTTTGGTATTACCCCTAGGATACATCTGTGCCAGAGCCGCCTCTACCTGCTCATATCCAGACAGTGATGGATTTTCTTGATAAACCACTTACTCAATACTCACCAAAACTTTTGGATGTTTTTATTATACTTAGTCTTATCTCTAAGACTTTACTAGGGATTTCTAATCATAATCCCAAAAATAACTAAACCTATCCTTTGATACCAACTATGACAACCTGGATCTTTTGATACACCATTATACATAATTTATTACATAAACATCACTTGATACAACATAGAAGATCAAGAGGAATAGTGTATTTGGGGCTTAGGATAATTACATAACAACTTAAAACAAGAAATACAACATCTTTATTGAAAACTTCCTTTACATGACCACTATATTCTCTCGTACTTAGCATTGCATGGGATAACCTAAGGACATGCATAAAAAAAAGGGTGAGCTATAAAGCCCAGTAAGGGAAGAATAATTTAATAACATGAGGAATACAATACTTGTTAGAAAATAGTACTATCAATAGTTCACAAGATAATAATAAACATAAAGGCATAATAAAGCATGATAATCATAACATTGAAATGTGGCAACAACACTTAACATAGAATTAGCATGAGCCAAGGATCATTGCACATGGAGCATGAGTAAATCCTCATTGCACATAAAGCACGAGTAAAACCTCTTTACACTTGAATTATCATGAGTAAATACCCATTACACATGATGTATCGTGATACTATACTTTACCCAATGCATTGGAGCACTATAGGGGTGCACCCTTCTTAAAAATTTCATTTCATGCATAAGTGTGCCACGTTGATCATAAAACATTGAATCATTAAACTTAATATTTTATTCCACGATAAAAGAATGTGGAATAAAAAAATGAAAATATTTAAACAATAAGTAAATTTTCATAAAGGTGAATACCTTTGATAGAGAAATGGGAATGGTATTCACTACACAATGACTTTGGTTTGGAAAAGCGTAGTGCAATTTCGGTAGCATAACGGTGTGACATAAGAACTCATAAAAATGGTTGATGAGAGAGAAACAGGTGTCTCATCATATTTACCTGACATGGATAGTAAGTTGTTCATATAGATACATGTCCCAACAAATTTAATGGAATTTAGATTCATGATACAAAAGAATTTCTTGAATGTAAATGAGGAGAGAGAAATTCCTTTCGGAATTTTTGCATAGTAACAAGTGTACATGGGAGGCATTTAATGAGTGAGAAAGGGGTCTACCATCATTCAAACGTAAAGAGATCAGTATGGGGGAGGTGTGAAACCATACCCCATCATTTATAATTGAAATTAAAAGGGGATAACAATTTAAAGAATATTGGACAAAATGGGAAAGGAAGAAAAAACCCTTACATGGAAGTGTGCTTCCAAAGGATTTATAGAGGCTTGAGAAATGCTTCTTGGGAGCTTGGGGAACCTTGGGAGGATTCTAGAGAAATTATGGTAGGGTTTGGAAGAACTAAAAAGGCTTTGAGTGAGGAGGAAGTGGGAGATTGGGTGGGTTTATATCGGGAAGGTGAGGGAATTCTTTATTATTTAGGTTTGGGACACCTCAAATTATACTAATACAAACCACAAACCAGCCCATTGTTTTTGGAAAAGAGAAGTGGAAAACAATATTTTATAACTCCAAAGTCTTAACTTCTTAAAATAATGGGGTTGCTTATGTGGAGGTGAGTCACATGCCCAAGGAAAACAATTTAAAAAGACAATATGTTTAATAAGTCTTGAAGAGTCCATTAATGCTTTGTAAAATAATTCAAATAGACCCAAAATCATGTTATTTTAATGGTAAAACATATGTTGTCCAAAAATAAAGCTTATAGTATTTTATTACATCACTATTGGGTCATTATGATGTTAAAAAACACATTATATATTTAAACGGTATTTAATTTTTACCCAAAAATTTGACTATCTCAGGAAATTATGAAAAAATCACAGTTGGATAATTTTGATTTCCTGATTCTAGAAATAATATTTATTTTTTCTAAATAATTTTCTATATATGTTAATTTTCACTTTAAAAAAAACCGACATTTATCAAAAAATTCACTGGTTTTGACAAAAATGGCTTTCAAACCTTAATAAAAATTAAAATTGCATTCATAAAATTATACGACCATTTATATTTAATAAAAAATTAATTTAATAATAATAATAGTATTTTATCAAAATATTATTTAATTCAAAAATCCATTAATTTATCAAAATATATTTCTTAGTTGAACTTAAACTAAAAATGCTATTTGAGCTTTAAAAACTGTTTACAATGTAACAATAATAAAATGAAAGTATATTTATTGTTATATAAAAAAATAATTTACATAACCATAGTGCTAAGGTCTTGTTACATAACCCCTTATAACACCTTCATAAGACCGAATAGTAATGTGTGCGATGGTGAAAAACTCTTGGGGTGTCTCGGATAACATTGCTTAGGTGGTAATCTCTATCAACTTCCATTTCTCTTGTAGGAGGTCCCGCTCGAGCTTAACATATTCAACCTCAGCTTGGGATTCATCAAGAGAGAAGACCAAAGAGGCAACCTTCTTTCTGATCTCTGAAAAATGGCCTTTGTATGGGGCACATCTACTGGATGAGGACATCGCTTCCTCTGTATGAGTAAATTGGATTTTTTAAAGCCCTATATTTATACTAATTATGTGATCACTGTTCAATGGATATATTAAAAACAGTCAAAATTCTTAACTGTATTTTAAAATCTAAAAACATAAAACCAAAGAAGTTTAAATTTTATATAAACATTTTACATAAAGATACATTTAATTAGATCAAGAGGGATTTCCATTAATGAATGTTTGGGTCATTACAATCTTCCCCCCATAGTAACTTTTGCCCCCGAAATTTCCTTTTCCCACACTCAAATAGATGTGGGTAACTATGCTTCATCATTTCCTCTTATTCCCATGTTGCTTCTTCAAACTTGTGGTTTCTCCATAACACCTTGATGAGGGGCATTGTATTATTTCATAGAACATTATCTCTACGATATAAGATCTTCACTAGTTGGTCCTCATAAGAAAGATCATCCTCTAACTGTACCACCTCTGAAGATAGTACATGTGAAGGGTCTGGTATGTACTTCTGTAAGAGGGATACATGAAAGACATCATGTACTTTGGAAATGGTAGGTGAAAGTTCTATTCGATAGTCCACAGCCCTAAAACAATCCAAAATCATGAAGGGGCCAATATACCTTGGACTTAACATCCCTTTCTTTCTAAACCACATGACCTTATTCCATGGAGATATGAATAGGAATACCATGTCTCTAACTTTAATCTCAAGGTATCATCGATGGTTATATGCATAACTCTTCTGTTGACTCTGGGCTGCCTTGATAAGCTGCTGAATGGTTTTCACCTTCTCCACCATTTCTTCGACCATTTCTAGTCTAAGAAGTTTACGCTCACCGACCTCATCCTAACACGCCGTTGTTCTACACCTTTTCCCATAAAGGGCTTCATATGGTGCCATTTGGATGTTCAAGTGGAAATTATTATTATAAGATAACTCAACCAGAGGAAGATGTTGATCCTCCATGGTTTTGGAGTATATCAGAATATCATCTATAATGACTACCACAAATTTTTTGATGTAATATCTAAAGACTCTATTCATCAAGTCCATGAATATTTTTAGAGCATTATTGATTCTGAAAGGCCTTACTATGAATTCATAGTTCCCGTATCTTTTACGAAAAGCAGACTTGGGGATATCATCCTACTTCACCATTACTTGATAATATCCCAACTGTAAATCCACCTTGGAGAACTATTGTGATCTACACAGCTGATCAAACAAGTCATCAATTCATGGGAGATGATACTTGTTCTTTATCATGATTTTGTTTAGCTCACAATAATTGATGCAAAGGTGCACTGACCCATCCTTCTTCTTGATGAGTAGGACATGTGCACCCCATGGTGAAACACTTGGGCATATAAAACCTTTATCCAAATTCTATTGTAGTTGTTTATTTAGTTCCTCAAGATCCACAACATCCATTCTATATGGATTCTTGGATATTGGAAACTCCCCAGGTATAAGATCAATTTAGAATTCAACAACTCTTCTAAGAGGAAGATGAGGCAATTCCTCGGGAAACACTTCAGCGAATTCCCTCACAATAGGCATGTCTTCTAGGATGGTTGCCTCCTTAAACTCAATAATCTCATCCAGATACGCGCGCTCATAGGGCAGTAATATCTACTCTTTAGATGATGGAGCTAAAGAAGATTCATCTTCCTCCTTACACTTGTAAATAATCAGGGGTCGATTCTCCACATCGAGAGTGATTTCCCACTCATGGAAATTTATGTTGTCTCTATATAAGGAAAGATAATCCATGCCAAGAATTGTATAAAATTCCACCAGAGGGATTATGAAGAGGTTTGACGGGAAGTTCAATCCACAGATTATGACAGGGGGAGTTATATTCATGGGATGCAATGATTTTCCCATTCTTTGTACTCACTGAAATCTTTACTTCCATGATTTGTGGTGATGTTGGGATTGTTATACTATACTTTTGAGATATAAACGAATGCATGGAACATGAATAAAAAATTATGTTCACTATTATTGAATGAATAACTAGAGTACCTACCACCAGTTCATTTTCGGGGTTCACTTAGGCAGTAGTGATGGAAAAATCTCTCCCTTTCTACCTTGGAGGTTGTTGGTTGCCTCTGAAAACCCTTGTCTTAGGGCACTAATTTTCAAGATTCCTTGGTTATTTTCAGTTGTAAAAATGAACCACGTGTTGAGGTTTGAACAGAGCGTTGCTCTCCTCTGTCACAGTTGCGGGTCTTTCTTTCCGACATTTAATAGCCAGGTGCCCATCTCTTCCACACCTAAAGAATTTCCTCATACACTTCAGAGAATTTTCAAGGTGCTTATTTCTACACCTTCGGCAAGTGGGGTGCTGGATCTTCTTAGCACCATTGGATTTATCCATTGGACGACCAGTAATGAAATAAACCTTTTTCTTCTTATCCCCACAATACCCTTGAGATTCTCTGATATCCATTTTGACCTTGAGGGAACATTGGACAATTTCCTCATAGCTGTCTAAGTCATAGATCTCCAGCGCTTTCTGCATGCTAGGTTTCATCCCACCAAAGAAGCAGTAAACCTTGAATTTGGTGGTAATGACAAATCTAGAAGCGTCTCATGCAAGCCTTGGGAAGTTTTCCTCACATGCTCAAACATATTCATCATCTTTTTGGTTGAGATAAGGGAAGTCCCTTTCCATATTAATCCGGAGGGTGCGTAGAAAATATTTATCGAAAAACATCTTAAGGAAATCCTTCCATTCCAACGCCACGATCTCCTCCTCAGGCATCGTATTTTTTATCAACTTCCACCATTGATCAGCTTCAACCTCCGTATGACAAGAATCCAAGATAACCTTCTCTTATTCAGATCATTGAAGGATGAAGAAGATCATTTCAATAGAGTTGATCCATTTTTCAGCAATTGAGGGATCAGATGATCCACTAAATGTAGGAGGTCTTTGTCTCATGAAGCTCTTGATAGTGACTTGTTCTTTCTTGGGGGGGGGGGGTTGCATGTTCCTCTTGACCCATGTTTCGATTCAAAGTTTGAGTTAGCTAAGAGAGAAGCATGAAAAATTTTGTGATTCCTTCTCCCATTGGATTGGGCATCTCATTAGTATAGTCATCACATTCATCTTCAAATCGGTTGTTACCCCGAGTCCTCCTATTACAGGATATTGAATGGAATAAAAGGAAATTTAGGGGTAAAATATAAAGGGTAATACAAGTACAAAACTGATGACTTTTAAATAACTTTTATTTCCTTAACATGTGAATTTATTTGGTTCAGTCTATGTTATCCATGCTCTACTTTCTAACATATATTCATAGGGAATTTTTTTTAGTCCTTTAATAATGGTTCATACATAGCTTGTGAATTTACCAAAACATATCCTTCGGGGGTGTCGTAACCAAGAGTGAAGCAAGGCCTGTTATTGTGCATGAGTTCCCATTTGAGTCTACTTCAAAGTGGTGTTTTCGGGTTTTACCCCTAGGATACATTTTTGCAAGAGCCACCTCTACCTGCTCGTATCCAGATAGGGATATATTTTCTTGATAAACCACTTACTCAATACTCAAAAAAAATTAGGGTTGTTTTTATTATACTTAATATTGTCTCTAAGGCTTTACTATGGTTTTCTAATCCTAATCCCAAAAATAACTAAACCTATCCTTTGATACCAACTATGACAACCCTGGTCTTTTATTACACAATTATACATAATTTATTACATAAATTTCACTTGATACAACCTAGAATATTGAGAGTTATAGTGTATTTGGGGATTATGATCATTACATAACAACTTAAAATATGAAATAAAAAATCTTTATTGAAAACTTCCTTTACATGACCACTACATTCCCTCCTACTTAGCATTGCATGGGATAACCTGAGGACATGCATAAGAAAAGGGTGAGCTATAAAGACCAGTAAGGGAATAATCATGGAATAACTTGAGGAATATAATACATGTTAGAAAATTGGCATATCAATAGAGAAAAAGGGAAGTATAAACATAAAGGCATGATAAAGCATGATAATCATAACTTAGAAATGTGGCAACAACACTTAACACGGAATTAGCATGAGCCAAGCCTCATTGCACATAGAGCATGAGTAAATCTTCATTGCACATGAAGTACGAGTAAACCCTAATTGAAATTGAATTATAATGATTAAACACCCATTTCAAATGACATATCATGATACTATACTTTACCCAATTCATTGCAGCTCTATAAGGGCCAACCCTTCTTAAACATTTCATTTCATGCATAAGTATGCCACATGGATCATAAAACATTGAATCATTCAACATAATATTTTATTACAAGATAAATGAATGTTGAATAATTACATGAAAATATTTAAACAAAAAGTAAATGTGCTTAAAGGTGAATACCCTTGATAGAGAAATGGGCATGGTATTCACTACACAATGACTTTGGTTTGGAAAAGCACGGAGCAATTTCGCAGCATAACGGCGTGACATAAGAACTCATAAAAATGATTTATGAGAGATAAAGGGGTGTCTCATCATATTTAAATGAAATTGATACAAAGGGGTTCATATAGATAAATTTCCCAACAAATGTAATGTAATTTAGATTCATGATACAAAAATAGTTTGTTGAATGTAAATGAGGAGAGAGAAATTCCTTTCGAAATTTCAGCCCACTAACGGGTGTACATGGGAGGAATTTAATGAGTGATAAAGGGATATCCCATCATTAAAAAATAAAGAGGGAAGTGTGGGGGAGGTTCTAAACCATACCCTAACATTTTTAATTGAAATTAAATGGGAATAACAATTTAAATAATATTGGATAAAAATTATAAAGGAAGAAAAAACCCTTACTTGGAAGTATGGTTCCAAAGGCTTGAGAGAGGCTTGAGAGAGGATTCGTGGGAGCATGAGGAACCTTGGGAGGATTATAGAGAGTATTGAAGAGGTTGGATGAACTGAAAAGGCTTTGAGTGAGGAGGAAGTGGGAGCTTGGGTGGGTTTATATAGGAAATGTGAGGGAATTATTTATTATTTAGGTTTGGGACACCTCACATTAAACTAATCCAAACCACAAACCTTATAATGGTTTTTGCCCATGGATTTTGGAATATGGAAGTGAAAAACAATATTTTATAATTCCAAAGTCCGAAATTCTTAAAATAATGGGGTTTCTTATGTGGAGGTGAGTCACACTCCCAAGGAAAGCAATTTAAAAAGGCAAGATGTTTAATAAGTCGTTAAGGGTCCATTAATGATTTGTAAAATAAGTCAAACAAACCCAAAATCATATTATTTTAATGGTAAAACATATATTGTCTGAACATAAATCTTATATTATTTTATTACATCGCTATTGGGTCATTATGATGTCATAAAACACATTATATATTTAAACGGTATTTAATTTTAACATAAAAATTCGACTGTCTCAGAAAATTATGAAAAATTAACCGTTGGAAAATTTCGACATCCTGATTCTAGAAATAATATTTATTTTATCTAAATAATTTTCTAAATATGTTAATTTTCACTTTTAAAATAAAAACCGATATTTATTGAAAATTCATGGGTTTTCATAAAAATGGATTTCGAAGATTAATAAAAATTACAATTGCATTCATAAAATTATGTGATCATTTATATTTAAAAAAAATTAATTTAATAATAGTAATATTTTATTAAAATATTATTTAATTGACAAATCCATTAATTCATCAAAATATATTTCTTAGTTGAACTTTAACTAAATATACTATTTTATCTTTAAAAACTATTTACAATGAAACAATAATAAAATGAAAGTATATTCATTATTATATACAAAAAAATGTACATAACCATAGTGCTAAGGTATTGTTACATAACCACATATAACACCCACATAAGACCGAAGAGTAAGGTGTGTGATGGTGACAGACTCTTGGGGTGGCTCGGATAATATTGCTTGGGTGGTAATCTATATCAACTTCCATTTCTCTCGTATGCGGTCATACTCGAGCTAACATATTGAAGCTAGGCATGGGCTTGGTCAAAAGAAAAGCCCAAAGTCGAAACCACCTTTCCGAGATCTGACAAATGGGCTTCATATGGGGCACACATACTTGATGAGGCCATCACTTCCTCTTTCTGATTAAATTGGATTTGTTAAAGCCCTATATTTATACTAATCATGTGATCACTGTTAAATGGCTATATTAGAAATGGTCACAATTCATAACTGTATTTTAAAAACCAAAAACCTAAAACCAAATAATTTGGCATTTTATATAACCATTTTACATAAAGATACATTTAATTAGGTCGTGATTGATTTCCATTAATGAATGTTTGGGTTATTATATGTATATC